>OX940952.1:28592460-29847889 GCA_954870475.1 Euphrasia confusa | reverse complement strand
CGCACAACGCGCACGAGGACGCGTGCACGCCCAGCCGAGTCCCCACGAGGGACTCGCGATTGCTCCCAGCAATCGCTGGGCTGCCTCGTAGCAGCCCGCAGCGAGTCAGCGGACTCGCTGCTCGTGGAGGTGCGGCTCGTCCCACGAGCCGCTGCGGGACGATGCGGGAACCCCCGCATCCCGCTGCTGGGCGCTGCGAGAAGCCTCGCAGCCCAGCCGCGATCGAGCTCCAAGCTCGATCGCCCCCTCGCACCCGACCCTCGTGGTCGAGCCGTCGATCCGCCGGCGGTCCGGTGGTTCGACCACCACCGCCCGGTTCGACCTCTTCCACGGGTCTCGATCCCCGGATCTTCGTTCTACGGTATTCTCGATAAATCAAAACCGAATAAATCAAGGGCGTTTAGATTTTTACCTTTCGATTCGTTGTTCGGAGAAACGAAATCAAGATGACCTTTGAATCTTCCCACGTATTCCTTGCACTCCGTTCGAACGTCGGGTGGGCGACGATCTATCGAACTCCTATGGATCTCCTTCAACTCTCTAGAATATCAAGTGTGATAATCTTGTCTTATGAATTATGAAGGCCATGTAGTGCTTTTATAGGCTACGTAGGGGATCTAAAGGAGGTGGAATATTGGGCTTCCAATATTGAAGATTAAATTGAGCCCACTGCCCAAGTCCATTAATCCTTATCAATATTAATTAATTTATTTTCCACTATATAAATTAATTGCACTCCCAATATTAAACCATATTATATCCAAATAATATTTCTCCGGTAGTATTATTTATTCCTTGTATTTAAGATATAAATATCCATGAATAAAATTTATTTATTGCTTAATAAATTTATTCATCTCTTTTATCCGAGACTAGTACCACTCAACCTTATTTATTATGCGGAATTAAATCCACTCGCGAGGTTTACATAATAAATCCTTATGAGCTCATCTCGGGGATATTATCAACCCTTCCGGGATACACTGTCCCGTCAAGAATTCACGGCATGTCATATATAAAATATAGTGACCCAACTTAACCGGTAATTGACCCAATAATTAAACCGGTCAATTCCTTTGGAAAATCAAAGTCACTTATATTAAATATACACACCCGCAATTGTATCGGGGATTAAGAATAAAATACACTGAGTCTCAAATCAATTATCGCCGAGCAAACCTAATTGATGAGTCTCAATCGATCCGCTCAATACACCAAGTGTACAAGTGTGATAAAATAATTAAGACAAATTATTTTCTCTCTCACACAACGACTATACCGATGGATTGGTCCGTGTCCATCTAGGTCGTGAGCATCTGTTCGATTAAATACGAGTAACCGATAGATAGTATGATCTTTTGTGTGGGCCCGACACACCATACTAACTACAACGTATAGAATCCAGGACTATAATTTGCATAAATTTAATTAAAAATAATTAAAAGCAAATGAATGTTTGTATTTAATAGGTAAATGAAAGTGTACAAGGAGTTCATAATACTCAAATCTAGACATTAAGTATACTACTCCAACAGTTTGATCGTAGGTTTTACTTTTCAAAATTGTTTTCATGAATTTTACTTTTCAAAAACCTAATTGTTCTTCGATTAAGATAATGAGTAGCTAAATAATTTATCTAGGGTTAGGGGTAAGCTATTCTCTACTAGGGTCATGTTTGAGTTTTCGATATCGAGTTGATACCAACAAGGAACGGACGTATTAGCGTGATTTCACGAATCCGAGTTCTACCTAAAGGAAGAGAATCGTGATCCCCGACACCCTAGACTTTTTCCAAATTACTTTCAAAAACACTTTTTCTTGCTTTCTTACTTGTTTTCTTGTCTTTTAAATACTTTAGTTAATTTTTAGAATTAAACATAAACCAAAAATCAACTCTTGCATTATGCTATTTCACTTTCTTCTTCCCGTTGCAAACAATTAAATATTTTTACGCCGATAGTAGTGTTCCTCGAGAGATCGACTCGGGCGAGTTGCTTCGGCAATTAGTTCGGTTATTTTTATTTGATTTTTGATTCACTACAACATCTTGTCAGTAATCTTAGTTGTATTTTCATTTCGTAAACTTAAGTTAATTTCCTTTTCATGTATTTTACTTCTTTTGCAAAACTTACGAATGATTTTGGATCTAAAATGTTAGAATGCTTATTTAAATGAATTTCTTTTGGTTTATAAAAGATTGTTCTAAACTCGTTCTTTTTTTCATTATCTTGTTTAACTAAGTTTTTATTTTCGAGTGCATATTGAAATCAAGTTTAGCTTTCGTTATCATTATTGTTGCTCGTTCAATCATGAGAATGATGAACTAAATGTTTCACTCGGATAATTACATGAAAAACTAGGCGGATAATTATTGAATCCGGAAAATCTTATATAACGACTCAATCTTGAATTTGTAACCCGACCGGGAGCAAGTATTCACGTGGACTAAACGTTTGCAAAAACGAGTTAAGCAACCCGATCGGGAACTTGACTTTCACGAGTCGGATTTATAAGATCGATAAAGGAAGAAATAATTTGAAGGCGAGTTTGGATTATAATTATTCGAGTCTTTCTTAATTGATTTATTTACAACCTTTACTTTCTTGTCGAGAAGCAAAATGAATTTAGGAGTTAGTACAATGAACTACGTTTCTATCACTTTTCATACACTAGAACATATCTCTTTCGTTTCCTTGGATTGATACCGAGTCAAGCTACAATTGACCTCGGATTTTGACGAGTGACGCGCACGAAAACGTCTAATCAAAATTGGCGCCGTTGCCGAGGAAACGGATAGTTTTGTTTTAAGTGTTTGTTAGTAGTTTTAGTTTCATATTTCATTTAGTTAGTTTAGGGTAATTTTATTGTTATTTCTAACGTTCTACTTTGAGTGTGCATGGAGCTACGAGAAGAAGGACATCTCCAAATGTATTCTCACATGGTGTATCCTCAACAATATGGTTATCTGAACATGAATGGACAACAACAACAAGTGTCATACATGATGCCAAATCCAATGAGACAAGGAGGGTATGGAATGCAATACGATGCATATGTATGTAATCCTCAAATGAACGCCCCATTAAGTGTTGAAGAGCAGCAAATGATGGGTGAGCAACAATACCAACCTCATGATTCGAGTTCTCAATTCGAGGAATGGATGATGAAGTATGTGGAAAAAAGTGATTTGAGGATGAACAACCTTGAAGTGAAAATTGGAGGCTTTGATGCGATGTTGGAAGACATTAGTACACAACTTGGGCAAATGGCTACGACACTTGGGAAGCTACAAGCAAAAGATGAGGTCGAAAGCTTTCCAAATAAACCATCACATGCTAAGGCTCTTACGGTATTAAGAGCAGAGAAAGTTGAGGATAACAAAGTGCAAACACCGGAAGACAAAAAAGAGAACAGCCATGTCAAAGAGGAGAAAAATGAGGACGCGGAGGATGAGAAGAAGAAAAGGAGGAGAGTTGAAGAAGATGAAACGAAGAAAGGTGGGTTGCACATGTTTGAAAAGTCATATCATCCACCCGTATTGATTCCAAGCAACCTCATAAACAAGAAGTAAGACCAACACTTTCAGCACTTGTATAATTTGTTGGCGAAAATCGATTTTAAGGATGTAGTCAAGGCGGATAACATCCTATTATATGGAAGCGGATCGAAATTGGGAGCAACGGAGGATGATTGGGTGCCTCCGATTCATTTGATTCCAAAGAAAAGAGTAGGCAAGGAAGAAGAGAAGAAGAAGAGGTACTTCGAAAGTAAGTCGCATGTAGAAGACGACAAGGATTGGCGACTGGACAAGAAGAGGGGCTGATGTGAGAAGAGAAATAAGTCAAGCTCTCGACATAAAATTGAGCAAGAATAAAGGCTAGGAACGAGCTCGTGATTCAAGAATTACTTGGCAGCCCACGAGCCAAAACTACCCACAACCTAACATTGTGAGAGAGGCGTTAGAAGAGCATGACCGCACTTGGGACGTTTGAATGGAAGAATTTCAACAAGAGCAACGACGACTATACGAGGCCTATGCTAGAGGAGGAGGCCAATTCCCACCCGATATGTGAGAAAGGTCGTGCTCGGCACGACCTAGGTACGGTTTTCTTTATTTTTCCTTTTTATGTGTTTGTATATATGTGTTAGTGTTTACTTTGTTTCATCTTGGTTAGTAGTGGTTTAGTTGTTGTGTTTCTTGGTTTTGTTGAAAATCACTCATTTATGCTCAATGAAATTGTTTTGTCCCGAAGGTGGTAGTGTTTGCATGTGGATATGGTTAAGTTGTTACTTGAACTCATTTGGTTTGTAGGATGTACCACTTGTCATGTGTCGAAAAAATTGATTGTGATATTCATGAGTTTCTTCCCTTGCTATATATACATGTGAGCTTTTGAGCCTAATTTTTCTTGGAGAGTATTTGTGATTATTTCCTTGAGAGTAACATGAGAATTCCTTTGTTGTACTTGAGAATGCATGAGTGGATTGGATTTTTGATATCACTTGTTATATGACGTTTCTTTGACTTGGTTGAGAATGGAAAATGACATTTGAGATTGCTAGGATTAACTCCACATTCTAAAAATCCCTAAAAAATGACCGTGCCCGTCGAGGGACTCCCTAGTTAACCTATTGAGCCTATATGGTACCTTTTCTTGTAACCGAGAGTTCCACGAGCGATGTGAGATTGTGAGGGTGTACAAGTTTGATTGTAAAGGTTAATAGGGGATATTGCTATAATGTAAACATGTTCTCGTATAAAGGCATGCTAAAATAAGAAGAAAAAAAAGTTTACTCCCTAATAAAAAAAAAACGAATACTCTTTGGTTGTGAAAACAATTGATGAGGGATGGAATAAAAAAAAGCAAAAAGAAAGAAAAAAGAGAGAAAAAAAACGAGAAAAGAGAATAAGATAAAAATAGTAAAAAGCGGGGAGTAGTAATAATAATAATGAAAGCCTTTTGAGAACATGTATCTTTGTTGTATTTGGATGTTAAAAGGGGGGTTGTGATGATGATTTACATTTGGTGATGGAAGGAGTTATGTGAGTACATTTGGTGTAGGAGGTTGGCGAGAGCGAATTACTTCATTTATTATCTTTCTTTCGATTCCCACATATTACCCGTACCTACCTTGTTTGCAATCTCGTTCCGATTCTTGTTCTCCTTGGTCAAAGTATATAGATTATTCTTGTGATATTGTGTATATGCATGTCTCGTTGTATCTTGATGTTCATGTTACATAATATTTACCATTTCATTTCCTAGGGAGATACACTTTGAGATTGAGGCGAGTATGAGTGACATGTTATCATATTTCTCATTTTTTTCTCGTTCATGGCAAGTGGTTGGTATGTGGTTTGTAGTAAGTTCAAGTAGGTGATTTGTGCAAACACACGTGTTGGTTGATTTTACCTTGCTCGGGACTAGCAAGGATTTGAGCGTGGGGGGTGATTTATGTCGTGTGTGTGTTTTTTGTTTATGTTTTGTGTTATTTGTGGGTCGTGTTTAGTTAAGTTCATATCGTTTTAGTTTATGTTTGATGTTTTAGTGTGATTTGATCTCACGGGGTGTGTTGAAGTAGTTCGAGTTCATTTTGTAGGTCAAATGTTGATGAAAGTCGAAGAGTCGAGGAAAAGATCGAAGAAACGAGCAAACGGCTGAAACTGGAAGGAACGGCGACCGCCGAACTGAATCAGCGTTCGCAGGATAAAAACGGAGCTCGCCGGAGATGGAATGATGACTGTCGAAAGGGCCGAAAACTATCAGATGGCCAGCCAAGACTTTTGGTCAAAACGGCGGTCGCCGAAATGGAAATGGTGGTCGCCGAAATGCATCGGCGGGCGCCGAAATGCATCGGCGGGCGCCGAACGAGGCTGAACAGGCGCGACATCGGCGGTTACGGGGCAGTTTCTTGGGCGTTTGAAGTCCGATTTAAGTGATTTTTTTTGCATTGGAAAGTAACTTCCGCCTTCTGAACTTGGGGAAAAGATCGGGGACGAAGCCATTGACAACGGAAACGTTCACGAGTCGAGAAGCAAGATCGAAGTTCTACGGCCACTACTTTTACTAGTTTGAACTTTAAACTTGATTTCGATTATTTTTTTTAGTTTGCTTTGCTTCTTTTCATGATTTAAACTTCTTATTAATGCTTTGATGTTATTTTTATTAATGCTTTGTCTTATTTTAATTCATGATCATGTCTCTTTTGATTATCGTTGTTAAATATTTTGTCAAGATGTTTAACTAAGTTTGTAACTCGAATGATGGTATGATTTACGAAAGAATTGATTTGTATTAACCGGAAGATCAAATACGATTATCATAGTCTTAGAAACGTAACTCGATCGGGAGCGAACCTCTAAGTGGATTAAACGTAGTTTTTACGAGTTAAGTAACCCGACCGGGAACTTGACGTTCGTGTGTTTAATCGTGTTGGTTGAAAAAGGAGACATATAAATCTAATTCCTAAGTTTGATTATTATCGTCCGAGTCTTTTCAATTAAAGTATTTAAGTTATTGCTTTCATGTTTTTATTTACTTTCTTTGTTAATCGAACTTGAACTTAGGATTTAGAATAATGAAAAATGCATCTAACACTAGTTATTCACTTAAACTCTACTCTTCTGTTTCCTTGGATTGATACCGAGTCAAACTACAACTGACCTCGGATTTTGACGAGAGACGCGCACAAAAACGTCTAATCACCGTTACGGCCCCTCACTGTGAAGCGCCCGTTCAGTCCCCCGGTACTCGAAATCTCGAACGAGCGGCGGATCTCGGCGTCAGTTAACACTCGGATTAACCCCGCGTTGCCTAGCAAGGACATGAAGGCCATAATCTGGGCCCACCCGTTGGGGTGGATCTGGTGTGGGTCCACTCGCCAAAACTGCAACGCCGCGCTCACCGAGGGGTGCAGCGGGAAACGCAACCCGAGATCAAGGGTGTCTGTCACGACTGCCACCATCCCGGGCGGCGGGCAACACGGGGATTCCCCGGGAGCCGGAGCGTGGAGGTGCACATCCACAGGCACCCGCCATACGATTTGCCTCCGTTCGATCATCTCCGCGGTGACCACGCTGGACTTGTCGTGGTCTCCCCATTTGGAGGTGTGGCAATCGGCGGGCGGGACGTATGGATCGCGGGCAGCGGCTACGAACGAGTTTTCCCGGTAGTATCGTGGGTAGTCGAGGGCCGCAGGCGCGTGGAACTTCTCATCCACCAGGCTAAGGAACTGGGCGTGAAGGGTATGATTGTCGTTCACCTCGTCGGAGCCAGACGAGGAACCACTAGAGGTTGCGCCGCCTCCCAAACTCGCGGCAGATCCCTCCGCCTCAGCCATAACCTCGTCATGTTGATCCGACATCGTCTCAAACCAGGAAAAAAAGAGGGGTAAGAAGCGGATAAAGGCAGAATGGGGTGATTACCTTTGTTTCGATTGATTTAGGGTTTGTGGATCGCCAGAGCACGTAAGGAAGTGGGCGACGAACACGACATTTATTTGGGGGAGATATTCACGCAAAATTTGAAGGGGCGGGAGCGGTTACCCGTAAACGCACTCGAGTTTTTCCTTTTCTCCAAGCAGCCCAACAGGCCCATTTGGCACGTGTGGGCCCAACAAGATCCCAATGATGGCCTACTAGATTGCTCGCCCTGCAACCCTACTGAATAGGCCCGAGGTCCGGTCTCACGACACGCGAGTATTCGGGGCCCGGTGGCACTTGACACCCGGGGCCCGGAGCCCAAAACATAAGGTATACACGTCGGAGCGCGTTTGCCCGGACCACGGCGTCCGGAGAAAGGGTCTCCCTTTTTGGGAAGATTTCCCGCGGGAAATTACAGTTCGTCTTAACAGAGAAGAAAGCAAGAAAAGGCAAAGCAACAAAATAGAAGAGTTGCAGATTCTCATAGTAGTCACATTCAGGTCGATTTTTTTTTACAAAGAGAAAGAGAACCCCGGAGGGACGACACAGCCTCGTCGCAAAAATACAGAGAAGCCCAAAAACCCTAAAAATAAACTAATCCCCACAAGGAACCCTATCTAAGCCTCGACCGGGCCGCGCCTTCGTCGTCGATCACAAAGACTCTCGAAGTCTCGTCCCGATCCCAGAGGATCCTCACTCGCCATCCTTGACCGATACCAACGTGGCGGCAGAAGGTCCTCCATCCTTTGTCGGACAACCGTAGGCGATCCCCATGACGCGCCAGGTGCATAGGCCAGTCCTGTCCCAACTCATCCCGGAGGATTACGCTCCGCTTCTCCAACCCTCGGAAGCTGACGGTGAGTGGCGGCGACAGCCTCATCCCTGGGCGGCGCCGGAACTCTACGAGAGTCCGAGAGTGCCAGTAGCGGGAAACCTCGAGAGATAGGGGGACGGAGAGATGACTATCCCTGGCGTCAGGGTCCGAGTCCGAGGAGACGTCGAAAGTATTCAGCGGTTCCTGTTGCGGCGCTCGCTCCGCCTCGGGCTCCTCGTCGGAGGAAATGTAAATAATCACCGGCGGGTTGTAGTCATTACTGCCAACAGAGGAGCTCACCATTTTTTTTCCTTCTTTCTCGCCGGAGAAGATGACCGGAGGGAGAGGTGATGATTGTTCAACATGGGACGAAAGATCTGATAAGGATCAGATTTTTAAAAAAGATGCCCAGGAGACGTGACACACCAAAAATGCGTCATCATTAACCTAGGGAACCGCCGCGACCGTTCGAATCCCAAGGAGCCGAACAGTGCTCGGCGTTGGCCCAGCGAGCGCGTGGCCCGGAACTCGAACCGGCGCGAAAGGGAGGAAGTTCATTTTTACTTTCCGAAAATATTTTATTTTTATTTCAGGAAGCAGCCCGCCGAGAAACGGTGTCCGGGCTCCGGGACTCGAGTTATAGAAGAACAAAACACAAAAACCAATACAACAAAGCACGAGAGCGCAGCCAACGACCCCGCCTTCCAATTTCAAAACATGACCGGCGGAACGGGAACCAAGGACCCATCTTCGCGAGTGACGGCTACGTTGATATCTTCTACCTCTGACCAGCGAAGTTCTACCCGCCACCCATCTTGAAGTTGCATGTGTTTGGCGTACACTGCCCAGCCGATGCCGCCGATCCCCAAACGATTACCACCAGGAACCAGGTCGAAAACCCAGAGGCAGCCGGACGAGTCGCTGACGGCGAGCATTGTGGGCCACACGTGTCTGTACATCTGGTCAAAGGGAGATGGCATCAGAAGGACCTCGCGATGGTAGTGGGAGTTGAACTTGCGAGACACAACATAGCGACGCACGCCGGAGCCCGCCGTCTCCACACGAGATTCATCGTCGGGCTCGGAGTCTCGAGGTTGAACAATGGGGCCCGCCGCAGAGTGAGCGGTTCGCTGAGGGTTGATAGATATGGGAGAAGCGAGATAAGAGAGGCAACTGCTTCGGGTCCTTTTTATAGCCCAGAAGATTCGACGGTGAAACTCATATCTCGACGCCACCTCCTGAAGCCACCACTCAGCGAGCGCGGCATTTATGAGAGAGTTCAGCCTTTCAGAAAGCCACAGTTCTGGAAACACCCGAGTCGAGACGAGCTCCTCGAGGAGGACGGTGAGGCAAACAGGTCAGACAGCCACCAACCGTTTCATTTAATGGGGACCGACGAGCAGGAAGTCAACACTCATGACTCACTAGCGGAAACCTCCCTGAAATCTTGCATTCCGATGACCTTTCCGGGGGCCAATGTTGAGGGATAAAAAAACTTATTTGTACACGTGGGGATTAGGCCCACCCGCGGCATCCTGATCGAATACGAGGGAGTAATAATTCCGACCGAGGCTCGCAAATTCACCACAAGGAGTCCAACCCGGACCCTGGGTCCGGGTACATGCAAAACGATCAAAACACCGCCCCGAAGCCGGACACAGGAAACACGTACTTAGAGTGATTCCAGGGGAAGTGCATGGAAGGACCCCGCGCTACAACCCCACACCAGACGTCGCACGGCCATTGCCAACTCGGACCCCGGGTCTCGCTTAAACGCAACTCGGAATCGTGCCCCGGCATTTAATGACCCTAGATTAGATCTTAAACGTGTCGTGATGTCGTGGCTCTGCATGAGCATGTGCTCTCGTCTATAAAAGCCGGCCTCCCCGTCTCATTTGAAGGGCGGCGAAAAATAGCGAATAAAAGTATAATCGAAATAAAAGACATTATCTTCTCGAGCTCGGAATTCTTATCATTTTCCTCCCCGGTCTAGAAATTTCAACCCTTTCTACATAAAAATTCACGTGACTTGGTAGTCGTTGCGAAACCCTCATATCCACCCCGTACTTCATCCTATCCAACAAAATCGACCCAAATCATATTGTTTTTGGTAGTTTATTGTCCGGAAAATCTTTATTAATCCCTTCAATTAAGTTATCACATAAATTGTGTATAATAAAATATATTACATAGTTTTAAATAATGAAAAGGATTGATTGAGTAAATTTTGTTTTTTTTATAAATAGTGTAAAGATTGGAATTAATGTAGAAGAGAGAGTAAGATAATTAAAATTATATAGTATAAATTATATATTAATTTATACTACAAAAACAAAGATTTTTTTTGTTGTAATTTGCCCTCTAAATAAAACAATTTGAACAAATAGTAATGGTAATAATAACAAATAAAGTAAGTTACTAGTAGAAGTAATATTATGTTGTCCACCATTTTTAGTTATTTTTGTTCTGATAAACAAATACAGGGATTTTTCTCTTATTGTGTGTGAGAGAGACGGGAGGAGTAAAAGCTCTGAAGCAAATATTCGCCTCTTTTATCCTCAGATCCCTCTCTTAAAAATTCGGTCTTTTGTAAGGGGATGGCGTGCGTGTGAGTCGATTATAGGCAAACGACGGGATCCGAGAAAGAATCCAGCGATATCGCCATGTCGATCTCAGGCGAGTACTGGTTTTCAATTTTGATTGCTTTCGCACAGTGTTGGTGTCTGATGTTTAGGGAATTCAATCATGATTAATTCGATTTCAGTTTTCGATGTTAGGTAGCCGTGTACGATGAATCTGGGTTCAAGTTTCATGCTATTAAAATTATGAGTTTTTTTTATAGTTCAGGCGACGGTTGTGGAATCCATTGTAAAGAATGATTTATTTCATCCAATGTTTAGATACATCTGGGATTTGGTTATCGAGGTACAAGAAAGATGATTATGGTACCGAACAGGAGCGGGAAGATGTATATCTGTTCGAATTATCATGGTCTTGATTCCTTTTAGGATTCACATTCTTGGGGACTCGGAATTTTCAACACTCGTTGAAATCTGTTATTTAATGTGTGTTGTGTATTTGCATTTGTGCTGAATGGTATGGTTATCTATGTCTGGATTGTCCTTCGATAAAACCCAAGGACAAAAACACTTTTGGTCAATCTACATTTGGGGCTGCATTTGTGTCTTCATTCGAATGTTGTGATGTTTATTTACACATAGTTCAGAGACTTTATTAAGCAAAATTATTTAAATTGTATAGTTAAAGCTCAGAAGACTTTGTGTCTAGTAATGATGCTGAGTTCTTGAGCTCTATGTTCTTACGTTCAAATCCCAGACCTTTCAATTTTTTAGGAAATCCGGCTTTTATATATTTGACAATTGCATTAGTGGAGTATTATAAACAACGTGTTACGTTATGTAGTTGTAATAACTTCACTGTATTGACTCATTTCTAATTTTTCAGGACTTCGTGAAAAACACCAGAAAGACCTAGATAATCTCACTCTGACCTCACAGCCTTTCAAGACACTAAAGCTTTTCATCCTGGAAATTAGACAGTATCTCAAACGTTCGGTCTTGTATCTTTTGTCACATGGAATTTTGTTAATGTTGCTGAGCATTGTTGTTGTGATCCCTAGTGTACTACTCTTGACTGTTGACGGCCCTCATGAGAAGGTAATCAAGAATGATTTATCGTACTAAATTACATAATTAGTGTTGTATGTTGAGCATGAGTGATAGGGATTTCCGAACTTTTTAACATTACTTTTAATTGGAAGATGATTCTTTTAGTTTGAAATTTTATTGTTTTTTCTACCCAAGTGCTTTTGTGGTTAAGGGAACACTAATTCTTTGTCTTCTATCTATCTAAAGGGGTGTTTTACTATTAGTCCAGTAATTTTTGAAGTTGCAATTTCAGTCTTGATACAATAGTTTTGCCCTTTAGCAAATATAACAATTGTTGTCCTGTATTTTGCTGCCATGGGCATTTTAGGAATAAATAAAATATTGAAATAGCCCTCCAGTCTCCAACACCTAAACTGCACCAAATTAAAACTTACTGGATCAGAATTATGAAAATTGCAAAATATACAGGAATAAAATTGCAACTTTAAATGCTATAGAAATACTATTGCAATACCATATGACATGACTAATTTTATGCTGTGTGGACCGTCTTACTTATTATCTTCACGTTTTTTATTTTGCAATGCAGCTTGTTGAGGAAGTTCTATGTTATGTGCGATTTGTATTGTGGTGGGTGGCTCTTGGTGTTGCATCTTCCATTGGACTTGGTAAGCAAGGAATTGAATTAGAATGTGCATATGAAATCCTTGTTAAATGGGCTAAACTCAAATACAACACATAACAAAATAGTACTCCTAGTTCATTTCGACAACAAACACACAAATAGAATACTTAATGCCGCTTCACACAAATTTGAAAAATGCTTTTTCATAGAAATATAATTTAAATTATTATTCAGTAGTCAGTACTTTCCAAATATAAGAAGGGAAAAGGGCATGAACATTTTTCAAATATATCTATAAGCTTTTGACTTATTGTATCGTTATAGATTATTGGGTACATTACATATCATATAAAAGTACATTTGGGAGATATTTCCCACCATAAGGTTTTCTTCAGTTTGGCTTTGAGATCCTTTTAGGATACTATCTTTGAAATTTCTCGTCCTTTTTTCTATTTATTGAACTAGAGTGTATTTTACTTTCTCTGATCTTCATCTGAATACATTATTCAGTTGGCACTCTCGCACATGAACTTTCAACATCCCCATTGATTATATTCCGAATTTGTCTCATAGTTATTTTTTTACGTAGGATCTGGATTGCACACTTTTGTTCTGTATCTGGGACCTCATATTGCCCTGTTCACTATAAAAGCCATTCAGTGCGGTCGAGTGGACATCAAAAGTGCTCCGTACGATACAATACAATTGAAAAGAAGCCCATCATGGCTCGGAATGGATTGTGCCGACATTGGGCCCGCATTGTTTCCATCATCACAGGGTGTACGAATCCCTCTTAGTAGCATATTGCCACAGGTCCAGTTAGAGGCAATTCTGTGGGGCCTTGGGACTGCACTTGGTGAACTTCCCCCCTACTTCATTTCGAGGGCAGGTATGAACTTGAATTGAAACATTCTGTTGCCTTTTTTTCTCTTGGTTTACTCAAATTACAGGATTAGCCAGCAGACTTGGTACATTAAAAATCAAATTGATAGTAGTATTGTAATATATGATACTCTAATACGTGTGTATGTGTACACACATATTGTATATGCAGCTCGCATGTCGGGTGGTACAGTAGATGCCATGGAAGAATTAGGAGGTTCATCAACAGAAGATGATGGTTTTGTATCAGCAAAACTAGTTAAATTCAAACGCTGGTTCTTGTCTCATGCACAATACTTGAACTTCTTCACAATTCTAATTCTTGCTTCGGTTAGTCTTGTCATCCCCTGACTTGCAATTTTCACCTATTACCATTGCTTCTCAGTTGTATAAAAAAACATCGGTCATACTCATAATTGACAAAAAGGCCCCCCGATGTTAGATAGGCACAATCAGTGTAAAAAATTATGTAAATTGAGTATTTTCAATTTTAGCAGTACACAATTTCACTTTCTATTGCAATGAATTAATGTAACTGTTTTTATACTATCTTATCATCTTCGATGCTAATATTTTGTAGGTACCGAACCCTTTATTCGATCTAGCTGGAATAATGTGTGGACAATTTGGAATTCCTTTCTGGGAATTTTTTCTAGCAACAATGATCGGCAAAGCAATTATCAAGACCCACATTCAGGTATTTTACAGCTTATCTCTAGTTATCTCATTCTAAAATAAATAACCTTTTTCTTTACGAAGAGTTTTGTTTTTTTGTTTTCTTTTTCTGCAGACGGTGTTCATCATATCTGTGTGCAACAACCAGCTTCTTCACTGGTTGGAAAATGAATTACTTTGGGTGCTTAGCTTTATACCCGGTTTTAGATCTAACTTGCCAGACCTTATTTCCAAGCTTCACACAATGAAGGACAAGTACTTGGCAACCAAACCTCACGTTCCTTCGAATGTCGAGGTATTTATTTTCACGTTCTTTAAAATTTCGCCCCTGGTCTATTTGATTACTTCTCACTGTTCATTTAATTCTGCAGGCAGCGAAATGGGATTTTTCCCTTGCTTTAGTTTGGAATACAGTGGTTTGGATCATGCTAATGAATTTTTTCGTTAAGATTGTAAACGCAACTGCTCAAGGGTATCTAAAGAAAGAGCAGGACAAGGAGATTGCTGACTTGAAGAATAAGTCGTCCGAGCATTCAGAATAAGTTCATCTGCTAGACTTATCTTTTATTAGTCTAATTTTATTTTATTTTATTTTGGGTTACTTTAATGAATTAGAATATAGGGGTTAGAGTTACCCAGGTGAGGTTTGCATTACATGTTCACCATTGAAGCCCCCATTTAAAAAAAAAAAAAAACTTGTGTACAGAGAAGGGAAAGGAAATATCAAAATTGATCAGCCTGTAATATCAGAGAAGGGAGGGCTGTATTTTTATTATTAGTATATTATTTTGTACTGAATATGCAATTAAAATTTTATTATCAAATTTTAAGAGATAATTAAATTACTATTTTATGATGCAATGTTTTTCTTTTTGAACTGGCCTGCTAATATTTACATGTAGTAACTTGTTTGTTTGTTTGTTTCTTTGTTTATTTATTTATTTATTTATTAGTATTAGGGAGGACTCAGTTATTTTATTCATTTGAATTTAATTTTTTGAACAAAAAGTATCCATGAAAAATACCCACTTGGTCATGTCAAAATATAAATGATTTGGCAAATTGTCAAAAGTCAATATTTAGTATAGTCAAATTACTGTTTACTCCTTTTAAATTAAATATGTGCACTTTTTTTTTGTCAAACCTATACTTTACACTCTTCAATACCAAAAATCATTTTAAAAAATGTCAATTCCTCTAAACAAACTCCCGAAACAGGAGACTATAATATTAATACTCGCTCTACTTTTGAATTGATCACATTTACTATTACGGGTGTCCATTTAAATTAGTCATGTTTTTTTTTTTAACTTATAAATTACAAATGAAATGTTTCAACTATTTTAAAGCATAAAAAATAATACGTTACTTAATTTTCACATCAAAATTTGAAAATAATTAAGTCCAATTAATGGGAAGAAAGTGGTATATAAAATTGAGTTCAAATTCATTTTATCATAAATAAATACTGGGTATTTCATAAAAAAACTGATCATAATAATAAAAATACCAAATCCGTTTCAATTAATAATTATAATTATTCACATATTTTGTTTTTGGATTTTCCAATTAATTATGCACCTCTAAGAAAATTTTTATTTTTTTCACTTTAAAAATACTACTTTCACTAAAAAGTGAAATGTATAAATATAATTTTACCTTTACTTTTTACTCTACTTTTTTTAATTTACTCACAATTATTTTATTTTTGTAACTTAAAATTATATTTATACATTTCACTTTTTAGTAAAAAAAATAATATTTTGTAGTAATCTGTCAAAAAAAGTGATTATGTATTTATTTGTAAAATGAAAGAATAATTTTATTGAATTTTCAAACCCCTACCTACTCACCTTCACTTCACCCACCTAGTGGGCCCCACTAGATATATCATATGGGCCAAACCCTTATAATGGATGTGGGCCAGATTCTATTCACCTCTGCAAGTATATGAAAAAAATGAAAATGCAGGCCACCTACTTTACTGTCCCCACAACCACAATCACAATCAGAATCACAATCCAATCACATCCACACAAACAAAAAAAGAAAACCTTCAACAACACCACCACAGCATTTGGACCAATCATATACCAAAAATTAGCCTTGTGGGGCCCAATATTCAAACACAAAAGATGATGAAAAAAGTAAAGAAAAAGAGCACCATCATTCTATATGATTCAGATCATCACAACATCCAACAAACTGTAGGACACACATATGATATTGCAATTACAGATAAGAAAAAAAAATATTTACATCCTCTATATACATGCACATACACATATGTCCAAAAGTCAGGTCTTTTTCCTGTTTTCCATTTTCTTTTTCTTGTATTACAGAAAAAACTTTCAAGGAGATCATTTCTCAGCACAAGGATAAATCAGTAGGTACAAAATGGGGAGGAATGAAGAGGGAAAAGAAAAAGAAAAAAACTCCACTACCTAAAGACCAAAAAACAGATGGGGGAATATCTTCTCATCTGTCTTCTAACATCCAATTCTTGTCCAACTAAAAAAAAGTTGATCACCTTTTTTCCCTAGTAAAGCCAGCCATGAAAAAGCACCTCAAGCTCCATTTTTCAGCACCATGACCAATCAAGAATCATGTCGAAATGTAGTCCAGAGTGTAGGCATCAACAACTAAATCCGTTCGGGTTTCACATTTCAAGCCAGCTTCGAGCTCCCACCAGCCCTCCTCCTCTCACCCATCTTCACGCTTCTTTCGATCCAAGCAAATGACTTGTCACAACGTAATGCCCGCTTTTATCAGGTCACATATATTATCACAAGATCATCCATTCATTTCTTCTCAGGCTGCCATTGATGCAAATTGTCATTCCCTGGTCAAATAAATCACAACATGAATTCATAATAATACAGGCACACATTTAATTCAAGTAATTAAAATGTATAGAATCATGCATTTTGAGCTCGAATGGAGTTTGACTACTAACCAACTATACCAATCATCAACAAAACGGGTATAAGAAAAACTAACCAGCAGGCTGCTTCTGCTCGGCAGGTTTAATCTGCATGCCAGCTGGTACAGGATGTACGTAAGAGTATCCTGCTGGCAGTAAATTTAACGGAGCCGATTGTACCATCATGCCCCCTGACTGCAAACCACCACCTTTCGCATTACTAGTAGCAGCGGCAATTGCTGTAGCTGGATCGTTAGTGCTCGCACCATGTGGGGCCCGCTGGTGTTGGTCGGGCCTTCTCTGTGGCACGTAGTATCCGCTTGTGCTTGTAGCACCCGGATGAGGTGATTGTGAATAAGGGTTTGAAAAGAACAACTGCGACTGCGACTGCTGCATATTTTTTTGCATTTGAGGTTTCGGATTTCCAAGAATAGACGGCGAGTTCTTAGGCGGTTGCGCATTGAAGCCCACTGTTTTGTTGTTGGGTGTAGAGGCGGATGAGTTTGTTCTCGGGCTCCCGCTCGTACCTTTCGACAAGGAGGATGTTGTGGTTGGTGACGACGGGTCTTGGTTGCCACTCGGAGGTGGCCCTTGCCCTTGAAAAGGGCTTGCCAGCTGTTTTTTACTTCCTCCGAAGGAAATCTGAGCGTGCATTGGTGGCTGATTTCTAGAATGCTGCTGGGGGGGATTCTTGTGCATCGTTTGGATCGAAGATCCCAGAGAAGATGGACCGGCTTGGGAGGAAGATGCAGGTGTTCTAGTGGAGCTTTTCCACTGGGGAGATTGGGATGGGCTCGGGGTCGGGCTGTTGCTTTTCTGGACGAGGCTTTGAGGGTAGATTGGTGAGGTTGTATTTGGAAATTTACCCCCCATCATTGAAGACGAATTCAAATGCTCCGAGTATATACTACCATTGGTAGTCCCAGGTGGCTTATTTGTTCGATTAATGGCGTTCACTGCCATTTGCTGCTGCTGCTGCTGGTGTTTGAGCTGTAACATATGCTGCTGCTGCTGCTGCTGGAACTGGGCCTGAAATTGAGCATTCTGGATGGAATTCATAGCCCCCGAGCCGTTGCTCGTCGCGGGCCGAGAATTGTTGTTGGCCTGAGTTGAAGAAGCAGGGTGTGCATCAGCAAAGGCAAAGCTTTTTCTCTCATCCTCTTTGACAGAAGAATTATCGAGATTTGCCGAGTTTCCGGATTTAGCCTCCTCGGTAATCTTGAAATTGCTGTTCTTCTGCACAGCCTGTGTGGCGGTGGCAGCAGCAGCCATCATTTGGATATTTTGTCGAGCTCCATCTGAGAAGTTCTGAAACATGACGTGACCTTGAGCCATGGATGCAGCATCAATGCCCGGGCCGAACGACATGGCAAAGGTATGAGGAGGAGCCAAAGACTCCACTTCAGCCTTCATTCCTTGCTGCTGCTGAGATTGACTGCTGGATTTCTTCTCGCCTTGATTACTACTATTCGCGACAGCAAAAGTACTCGAAGGAGTCAACAGGGCGAAATTCTGCGAGTGGATGGGCAACGCGAAATTCTGGCCATATATATTCACGGAAGTAGCTCGAGGTCCTCGATTATCAACAGCCGATGAAGGGCTCTTATCATCAATGCCACCACCATGCATGTACTGATTATTTTGAGGCTGTGGCTGAGCTTTCTGCGAGGAGAAACTGTTTTGTGGCCTCTGTTGCTGCTGGGTCTGTATATGTTTCTGGGATGATGATGATGAGTTATTGTGGGCCAGCATCATTTGCCCCGCGCTCGCATTATGTTGGAGCTGCATCATTTGATTGGATGGCTGCTGCTGGTGAATGATCTGGGAGGAATAGAAGGGCCCGTTGAAGAGAGGCATGGACTGAGCTGGAGGCCCACCCCTGTAGTTGGGCGGGATGGGGAAAGGGTAGGCATTGTTCTGTAAGATTGCCAAGTACTGGGTCTCGTTGGGAGACATGTTGAAGCTCATCGGGGCTGGTGATGACGTGGCAGAAGTCGAGACGGCATTGCCTGCAGCCGCGGTGGTGGGAGATTTAGCTACAGCCATTTGCTGCTGGTTTATAGGGAAGATGAAGCCAGGCCCCTGTGTTCAATGAATATAACCAATTCGCTTAAATTACGAAAAAGTATTGAAATAAAGAATGAATCAATCGTTTTCGGACTTGCCATTAAATTAGTAGGTGGCATTGGTTGCTGGATCAAAACTTGCTGCTGCTGCTTTCTCTTTGCAGAATCGGAACTACTTGTTGCCGGTTGAGACCCTTTATCCTTCCCTACAGAGTTGTGCGTATTATTATTATTATTATTTACTCCTCGGATCACAGCGTTAAATTCGGATGGCGGGGGAACGACGCTGGGAATGGGGAAAGGTTTCGAGCCGAAGAGAGAAGCCGCAAGCGGTGGAGTGCCACCTGGCGCTGGCCAGAAGGGGTTCATCTTTATGAACTGCTGGAGGCAGTGTATGTTCCTTGCTATGTGACAATGCATGGCACATCGTTTGGGTCGAGGTTGAGAGAATAGAGGCTGCCCCACAAAACAAATACCAAAGATTAAATAAAACATACTCGGATATTAGCCGTAGAAAAAATATAGTAAATGGTGTTTACTTGTAACGGTGTAACTCCGCCTCCATCCACAGTGACGACCCCTTGTAACGGTGCCATGTTATACCCCATCGGAGGAAGCCCACCAGGCCAACTAGCCACAGGCATACTCAAAGAAAGTGAGCTCCTTGAATGGCCTACACAAAACAAAATCATAACTTACAAAGATCTAAATCATCGAAAAAATAATTATATGATAAATAAAAAATTACACTACTTACTAGGTTTCTCAGCGAGAGGCTGCTCTTCTTTGCTCAGCTTCACTGTCTGTTGATGCTTTTGCGCCGTCAGATGAGATTTGTTATTGTTGGCACTAAAGCTAGAACTAATATCTCTTTCAGGCTTTTCTAAATCAAGGCGCAAATCTAAATTCCTGATGTCCTTTAACTCAACAGCCTTGTTCGGTTCACCTTCTTCGGTTATCTTTGCCACATTTGACGAATGAATGTTGTTCCCACTTCCACCTTTATGCTTCTCGGCCTCGTTATCTTTGGACACCGCCACTGGCAGCGACTTCAATCATGCGCAAAACAAAAATATCAACACGCGGCTAAATATGAATTTCGAAAAGATGATTCATTAGATCTACATACTGCATCAAGAGTCAATAAAACCGGCTTTTGATCAACAGATACAGTCCTCGTATCGAATTTGGTTTCCCTTTCAGGGGGTGGTGCCTGAAATAGGATTCAACAATCAGGATAACAAAAATAAAAAAATTAATAACAACAACGAAAACAACAACAACAACAATAAGTTGGTACACTCACCATCAGATCTATCTCAAACTTTACTTCTTTTTTATTTTCGACCTCAGATACCATCACGTTACTAAAAAAAGGAGAAAAAAAAAAGGATTAGGACAATCACCAACATAATTAAAAAATATATCCAACAAATGTCAAACCTTTAAATTCCCTTTAGCATCAAAATATCGGTGTACTCACGCATTAATAGTTGTGGGAGCCGATGAAGTTATTGCTATCAAGGGCGAGCCCCTACAGTGTCGATCCCGGTCTATCAAGTCTTCCTTCACACCCATTATGAAATCTCTGCTCTCCCTCAATTCTTCAGCCGTACCCCTCGACTCTGGCACAGGAGGCTGAGCATGTGAAATGACTGAAATCTCCCTATTTTCAGTGCCCCCATTCTCAGGTTTTGGAGGGGACGATATATCACTCTTAGGCGTCTGATCTGTCGTCGGCGTCTCTGCCTCGGGCTTTGCCATTGGGCTGCTCCGAAAGCCAAAGTTCGGGCCTTCTGGCACTTGTCTTGGCTTCTTTCTCTTAGGAGCTGCAAAGTTAATTCAAATTAATAAGAAAATCTTTGAAGATCACTTCAAAGTTTAAAGCTTTTATCCTACTTACCTACTGCGGAAAGCGGGCTCAAATTACTATCAAGTGATTTCCCATCGCCGTTGAATCGGCTGATTTCTCTGGAATCGTCTTTCTTGGATGAAGGAGGCTCTTGCGACTGAGTCATCAAGCCGTACAAGACCTCAGCGATCTCGATTTCGAGCTCCTCCGCGTTCGAAGAGCTCGGCTTTGCTGACAATGAAGACGCTTTCGGCGGCTTCAGTCCGTGCTTCTGCAAGCAGGAGATTCAAAATCAGGGGTCAGTTAAAACTCGCGTTTTTCGAAGAAGGTTTGGAGAGTTAAGAAGCACGGACAAGTTTCTTTTTCATGGAAGATGACGGGGAAGTTGGGGCTGCCGGAATGTGGCTGTGTCTCACCGGAGAACTCGACAGGTTTTGATCACCGTTGTTGCTGCTGCTTGAAACCCAATCGTGCGACCTCTTGCTGGAAGCTTCAGAAGGAAGAAAAAAGTGAGAAAAAAATCTAAATTCTTTTAGGGAAAGATATTGTTGTTGTTTAATTTACCGGATCGAGCTTTCCTGGGAACGGCGGCGCTGATCATTTCGTCGCCGGGTTTCCAGACGGGCGGCGCTCTGACGACCCTGGCGGCGGAAGAAGACGAACTGGGAGGGAATGTTTTTCTGTGCTGAAGATGAAGATGCTGATTGTTACTGCTACTTACAATATTGCTACTGCTGTTAATATGATGTTGTTGCTGACTAAAGCTACTGCTGTGCCCGCCGCCGCCGCCGTGGTGGTGGTGGTTGGAAGTGGAAGCCGCCGCCGGAGACGAGAATCTGACGGCGGCGATTTCTGCATCCTCGTCGTCGTCGTCTTCGTCGTTGACGGTCTCTTCTGAAGTGTCGTCGCCGGCGATATCGGCTCTCCGCCTCTTACTCCGGCTGGACCTCTCCCTCAAATCTCTCTCCCGATCTCGATCTTTCTTCATCCTCTCCCTCTCCCTCAACCTCACAGATTCCTGCAACTCCGGCCCTCCATCTTCTTCTGAAATTAAAATTAAAAATAAAAATCAGGTCAAAAAACAGATCTGGTCAACAAAATGAAAAAATAATGAAAGGCATGATGAACAAACCTGGAGAGTCTCTGAGACTGTTTGTTCTCTGCCTTCTCCGACTGAAGCCATTAGAGCCGGCAATACTACTAGCTCTTCTAGCTTCTCTGTTTCTGTCCATTACTGATTTTTTTTAATTCAAGATTTAAGCTTTACGAAAACCCAATCCGATATCTCATCGGCGGTAAGTTACACCGGCATATTCGCCGGATATGGTCGCCGGAAAAAATAAAATCTGAGATTCAGCAGAGAGAAGAAAAAGAAACCCCTTTTGTGTTTAAAGATATTTCCACAAACTCACCTCTCTCACTCTCTATATATATATATATATGTGTGTATATATCTTTTTCAGGTTATTAGTATTTCTCTCTCTAGCTCAATCTGAAATCTGAAATCTCAATCTCTCATCGTCGTCTTTTTAATCGCATGTGTTGAGTGGCTCTATTTCACGGAAAACAGAGAGCCATAAAGCCCTCTCGTGGAAAATCTCGAACGCAAATCAATCTCAGCCCTTGAATCTCGAGGTGCCAACATGGCTGTATTCTTGACCGTCGATGGAAACCCTGACCACCTCCACCAGCTACGTGTCAGCATTCCCTTTCTCCTCAGCTTAACATACGTGACCGGGTATAGCCGGTCGCAGGAAATATCGGTAAAGCCCCGGTCAATTTCTCATTCTTTTTCGGTTTTAATTAAAATATTACTACTATTAAATTATATTATTATTATTATTTATTTATTTATTTATTCAACCTCCACCCAAGAAAGAAATAATTGAACACGATATTCATTATTATTTAGGGAAAATATCGCAATTATTACGGTCTTTAGTAATTAAAAGCGATTCTTATAGACAGAATATAATAATAATATTATCATTATTATACACATTTGTCTATATTTTATTTGACGGTTCAGATGTGGGTGGCGGGTTGATGGGAGCAATGCCAGCCGTTGGATGGATCCAGTTGCGGACATGTATGGTGGGGTCTGTGGAAAAATAGGAGATATCTTGACCGTTGGTTCGAGAGATCTACGGACGTAACTTCTGAGAAGTGTAAACATACTGTATTTTTTTAAACACTTTAGTTTTTTACAGTAATATTTAAATAGTTACTTGTCACTAAGTGGGACCCGGGTTTTTTAATAAACAGGTTTTGGATCTATAGGATATAAGTATTATAATTATGTCGTGACAGTATTTTGTTTTTATTATAATGGAGTACTCAATATTTAATTATACAGTACTGTACTTACATTTCGATAAGAAAAATGAACATTAATTAATTGTGTTTTAAAAAATATTATGGGTCCACATGCTTGCGTGTACAAGATTGTACTTTTACCTAGTCAATAGCTCTTTAAATCAACACTTATCAGTTATAGCATCTGTAATGGTTTTTTTGTTAGGTATAAATTTGTGTTATATGGTTTTATCTATGCTACACTCGGTGGAGTATAGCATTCATTTAATAATCATTTAATAACCGTTGATTTAATATTATTTTATACAAATGCACACATAATCACACACGCATCAACGGTTAAGATACTACCAGAGTAATACAGCAGGTGTAGCAACTAATAGACCGTGTTATATTAGAGCATTTTCAGTGCTAGTTTTAACTTTTGGGTGAGAAATAGACTATTTATGCGCTTTTTCTACTTCTATCTAAAAAAACTTCTACATCATCCAACGGTTCTGACTATAAAATAAATTTTAAGTACCACCACTAACTTATTTTTTTATTTTTTATTTAATATTTATAAAATTAATCACAGATATACTGATTTTAAAATTTTAACTATTTGAAAATTTTCATTTTTAATTAAATATTATATAAAATAAAAAATAATTTCTAACACTAAATATTTACTATTTCAAAATTCTTATTTTTAATTAATTTTTATATAAATAATTTTTAACCTAAAAATTTAATTATTTAAATTTTTTTATTTTTTATTAATTTTTATATAAAATAGAATAATTCGTTAAAATACAAAATAAGTTAAAATTTAATCTATTTCAAAATTCTTAATTTAAAATAATTTTTATATTCAAAATTCTTATTTTTAATTAATTTTTATATAAATAATTTTTAACGCTAAAAATTTAACTATTTGAATTTATTTTGTATTAATTTTTATATAAAATAGAATAATTCGTTAAAATAAAAAATAAGTTAAAATTTAATATATTTCAAATTTCTTAATTTTAAATAATTTTTATATAAAATAAATAATAATTCTTACGTTAAAAATTACAATTACAGTATTAATTTTATTAATTAATAATAATAAATTAATAATAGTAAATAATAATAATAAAATAATAATATAATTTATCTTTACTCGAGTAGAAGTTCTTCTACTTCACATATTTTAGGAATATCTAACCTTAACACGTAATGGCTTCTACTGCATTTTTGGGTGAGAGGTAGAAGTACACGTAGACTTCTACTCTTCATTGGAGATGCTCTTATGTGTCTCTTCAAAATAAATTATAAAAAGTACTAGTATTTATCAATTTATATTCATCTCTTAAAAAATCCAAGGTACATTTTACTTTATCAGGTATCACCATTATACAATTTTTTATTTTATTTACAAACGTTTATATTAAAAAGGAAATAAAAAAATTAAAAAATAATAATTTGAGATCATATATAAAATTAATTGTACTTAATATCAAAGAATTAATACTAAAAAATAATTTCTCTTAATTGTACATCTATCTCCAATGTTATATCTAATTGTACTTTTCTTTTCAATGGTGTACAAGTTATGTGGAGATTGTACTTATCAAATATGCTATTATAATACGAATTTCTTAAAAATTAAAAAAAAATGTATTTTTAATTTAAAAAATAAAGTAATTGTGACTAAAGTTCCAAAGATAAATTAAAAAGTATGATACAATTATTATATTTTAAAATGAAAATATAAAATAATTTTTTTTAGTTCCAAAGATAAATTAAAAAGTATGATACAATTATTATATTTTAAAATGAAAATATAAAATATTTTTTTTTAGTAGATACCTGTTATTATAGAACATCTATTTAAAATAAATGTGTATGTTATTACATTTTCATAGAAAATAAGCCATTTCAAGTCAAGCATGTCCCACCTTAACAAAACAAATGATGAAATATTATTTTTCAACCATTTATTTATTTGTGATTATAAAAAAAGATCTTTTAATAAAGTTGACTTATAATTTGAGAAAATCAAAAAGTTGCAAGAAAATACTCACAAAATATTTAGCCATGTACAAGTTAATTTTTTACCAAATCTTTTATTTTCAACATTTAATAAATTCACATTGCACCATGCATTAACATTTTCAAAAATGGTACTAACCATGATGATAGCATATAATAAATCATTTGACAAGTATACATAACATAAAAAAATAAGTGAAGTTTTCATTCAAACAAAACATTATTATTTAATTTAAAATAAAATAAAATAATCATCGTGTGTGGCAAATGTCACTCTCAATATGTATAACTTCAAATCTAGACAACTATAGTCAAAAGACAAATTTAAATTTTTTTTACTCAAAATTAAATATATTTTATTAAAAACACGTTTTTTTTTTCAATAATTTTATAGTCATAAAATAAATTCAATGAATAATTTCTTAATTTTCGTGCTCAGACATGTATATTGATCATGCGACTTTTGTACTAACACAATTTCACTATAAATATAAAATACATTTTTTAAATATTCGTATTTAATTTTTTTGGTGTACTTTTCGTGGGACGAAAATGATTATTCTTTCTAATTTATGTTTTGTGTGTCTAATGTGTATGTTGGTTTTTGGAAATAAACAATTGTTCTGTTTCTTAAATTTTGCATAGAGAAAATGTCACAATTAAATTGTAAGAAATAATGTTTTTTTCAAGTATAATGAATATTGTCAGGTAAATAAATTCATGTATTTATTGATTTTTGTACAACTATAAAATAAATTTGTATTAGAAGTATAAATTTGATTTTGTTTAAAGTGCACATATTTGAGAGAGATACAAACCAAAAAAGATTGTGCAAACATTTGAGAGAAAAAACATGCAAACAACATTTAATGACAAATGAAATATTATTTGTATGGTACAATAAGTAATTAAAATGAATTCCCCAAGTCATATACTGCATAGATATTTTGATACTTTTTTCTTATATTTATTCTACCTTCCTCTCATTGAATGTATCTTATTTCGTGTGTTATAAAAAATTAAAAAATGATGTATTTTACATGTAATGTGAAATTGTGTAATTAAATTTTGGTATATTTAAGAAAAAGAGTAATTTAACTAGTTTATTAATTTATATTTTAAACTCGATAAAATACACTTTCAAATTAAGTGTAATTTTTTAATTTTTTTTATTAATCGAGTAATTTTAATTTTATAATTATAGAAAATAATAAAATAATTATTAAAATACTTTTGACTGTTACTAAATAACTAACCACCCAACCCATGTTATAATAAAAATGATAATTTTGAAATATTACACAGAAAAATTAATACCCTAAATTACATAAAAACTTCTAAAATTGTCTGTTAAAGAAAATCACCCTTAATTTTTTTAATAATTATTTAACTAATTAAAATTAAAATACATAAAAACTTTTAAAATTACTCTTTAAAGAAAATCACACTTAAAATTTTTGAATTATTAATTAATTAAAATTAGAAAGTGGGACATTTTCAAATTAACAATAAAAAAAGAGATTGAGACATTTTGGTGAGATGTCAGAGATAATATATATTTTATCTTTCAAAAAATTAAATAAATAAAGTTTTTTAAATGTAATTTTACTTATATTTTTACTTTTACCTACAATTATTTTTATTGTTTTCACTTTTAAACACTTACTTTTTTTATTAACATAATAAAAATAATATTTTTTATTTGCATTAATAAGAATTCGAAGATATTTTCAAAATAGAAGAAATAGTAATTGATTAAAATCATATTATAATGTTTTTAGTAATGATTTAATTGGTTGATAATTGTTGTAATAAAACAAGGGTGATGAGATTTTTTTTAAAATGAAATGTGTGAATTTTGGAATAAAATAAAATCTTTAATTTAAATAACTTTAAATGTGACAAAAAGAAAGAAGTGTAATACATACAAAATTTTAAAATAAATTCAAATCAATTCATAACTTCAATAATTTCGTTGGCCCCTATATTATATATAATTAAATTTTTGTGGGACCCATGCGCTATATTTTATTTACGAAGTATTTTTATTTTTGTCATTCAAAAATTAGGTAATTGTGCATGTGCGCGCAATGCATCCACAACTTTTGTGGCACTCTCATTTCATCACAGTGCTGTGACTTTAACAAAACCGCCTCAAGTGACGCATTATTTATGAGCCTGTTTCGACCACGTCGGCAACGTGGGACCTACACTCCCAAATGGTTGACCCACCCCTGCTTTTCCTTTTGTCGGCTTGTTTTTTTTTTAAATAAATAAATATATTCTTGTTTATTTACTTTTTCACTATCATTGATTCAGTTCAATGAATTCCCCAAGATATGCCACGTGTCAACACGAACTCAATGATGTTATCCTACGTGTCTTGGTATTTTTTCTATAAAAATATTGTATAAATTACATGGAGTTTCTATATTTTGAGTTTGTATAATTGATTCATTATTATTGTTAACCAAAATAATATTTTGTATTGTGAGACTCACTATTATTAAATAAAAAATTATTTATTAATTTTAAAAAATGTAACAATTATATTAAAATGGCTAAAAATTCAAAATAAATACGTAAATTAGCAGCAGAGGATTAAACTTATAATTTAAAAATAAATTTTAATTTTAAAAATATATATCTTGATCAAAGTTTTAATTTAGCCATTGTGATTAAAGTAATTAGTAATTTGTTTTGTTTATTTACCACCATGCATGATTTACATTTAGATATAGAAGTGGAAGAATATCATATCTTGAAATATTGGCTTATCTTTTTTGCTTTATTAGGCTAGTATTATAAAATTAATCTTGAAAGTGATGATGGGACAATATAATATAATATAATTAAATACTCCTATTTAGAGTTCCACTTTGTTATTTTTAATTCCCAAATTTGATTAGCTAGGTGTAAATTGTAACATCCTTTGCATAAAAAATGATTTGAATAAAATAGATTAAAAACTTATATTATAAAATGGTACACTCTACTATATTCTATTTTATAGATTCTGTTGAAATCTGTGTTCATTTTGACTTAATTAATTATAAAAACTTGGATTATAATACAATTTCCCTGATAGTGGAACAAGACAATTTGGGGTTGCTGTTGCATCTATTGTTAAATTAATAGTACGTGGGGTTAAAAAAACATTATTATTATTATTATTATTATTATTATTATTATTATTATTATTATTAAAATTTTTTAAGAGAAAGTGTATAATGATTTATGATATTATAATTTAAACCTCACAAATTAAAGTACTTTATTAATAAAATTAATTATAAGATTTTAATTATAAATTTAAATAAACCTATACTTATTTTTAATTAAAACAAATTAGGTTATTTAATTTTAATAAAATTTAAAAAAAAATCCTTATCTAAAATCTCTCTTATTATTATATATTCATCTCATCACATCTTATGGGCACAACCGAGTGGTAAGGCATGTGATGACGTGAGTGTAATTCCCCGACGACGCATGGTTCGAACTTTGGGTGGGGCAAATTTTCATTAAAATATTATGAAAATTTGTCTTGTTACTCGTGCACATCCCTCGATTTGCATCATATACGATCATAGAGTGGAGATGGAGTTTTTGGTCTCTCCTTTTTATAAATAAAATAAAATTATGTAAGCATAAAATAAAATAATATTTAAAGAATAAGGAAGTATGACTTTAATAAATAGAAATAAATCTTTATTTTTTTCACTTTATAAAAAAGTATAATATTTTTTAATTTATTTAAAAAAAAGGAATAATTATGTTTTTAATTAGAATGAAGGGTATTAAAAAAGACTATTTTACCTTTGTTAAAATAACACATTTTTAAAGATAAAATAAGCACATGACTCATTTTTATAATTAAAATAAATAAATTATTTAAACTTAAATATTTACTCCTTATTCAAATTTATTCTAAAATAAAATTAGTTACTTTTAAAATATTGAATATTTTGAATTATAAAATAAATGGGCCTGTATGGTGTCATGATATGTGGTTTGGGCCCCAATCTTATTTACTCTCCTGATTGGGAATGCCGACTAGTCCAGCCCAACCGTTCATCAATATTTATTTGGGTCTCTTACAAGGAAAGCCATAAGTTTCTGAAAATTACACAATATCATCAACATTAACTTGAATATTATTATTTCTTGCAACTTCAGCACTTTTTAAGGGTTCAAAAATTATTTGCAAATCATTGGAGTGAAGGACAATAGAGCTTTAAAAAATTGGTTGATGAGGTAAGGTTTGCTAATTTCACAATGGCAATACATTAATATGATATCGCTCATTTAAAATTAAGTCTTCATTCTTTATTATTTGAGTTTATTTCTAAAAGGCTTGTACTGATGGAGTTAAGAACCTCTTCATAAACTAGACATAATTTTTTTTGTTAAGGTGGGACTTGAGTTGCTAACTCAATATTTTATCACACATAGACAACTTAATTGTATTTCTCTCTTAAATAAGATATGTTCATCTTGCACCGTCATTATCACTCAACAAAGTATTATTCACATATTTCAAATAGCGATGTCACACTTAAAGTGCATACTCAAATCGAATTCAATTGAACTTGACTCTGATATCAATGTTGCGTTTGTCGCTTTTACCGTCGAGTCACATTAGTATGATATTGTCTCCATGTCAAGTCTTACAATTTCGTTTTTTTGGTTAATTCTCAAAAGGTTACATACTAATGGAGACGATTCTCTTTAACTAGATGCAATTTTTTTTTTCTCTATGTGAGACTAGAGTTGCTACCAGCCTATTCCAACAAATGCAAATTGTAACTCTATCAATAAAATCAATTCATGCTTGCGTTACAAACTTACAATTTGATTTTAAATTGTAGGATCGATCAATCACTAACCGACGAAAAATTTGCACAATGATATTTTTTAGAAATTATTCTTATGACGATAAAACACTCAATTTGTTGAGTCCGTAATACGTACGCAAACAATGCTATTACTAATGGTCATTTGTCACGTACTAGAGAAGAGTCTCTTTAACTAAGTGCAATTTTCTTATTTTTTCAAAGTGGAACTTAAAGTTGCTATCAGCCTACTCCAACAGATGCAAATGGTAACTTGATCAGTAAAATCAATTTAGGATCGCGTTACAGTTTGATTTTAAATTATCAGATCGATCGATCGGTAACTGACAAAAAATCTCCACAATTAATGATAAAACGCACGCAAACTATCCAATTACCACTGCCGATATAAAATGCAGTCAATTCGGTTGAACAATGTTAAAAGATTGCATGTATTCTTGTAGTATTATTATTTTGAATCACTTGTTGTTACTACGTTTTTTAAAACTCTTCAAAGAGTAGAAATTGTAGGTCATAATGTATCACCAAATGAGAATTGGAGTGCAATAAAAGCAAAATAAAAGTGACAGCTATCCATACCCGCATTAGCAATTCATTACCCAATCTTCATAAGCTTTCACACATTTGTTTGAATTTTACTTTTTTCAACTTAGATCACAAAAGGCAAAATATAAAATCATGTTTTTGTTCATCCATTAATTCTTACTCTACGTACGTACCCATCAAAGAAGTGAGAACTAATTAACATGGCTGCTGCTTCAACCATGTATGTTGTTTTTGTTGTGTTGCTTGTTTGGTTTGTTTGAGGGAGGCGTGGTTTATAAAGTCGGAGATGGCTCCGCCGGCTGGACCTCTGTTGGGCCGTGAACAAAAGCTTTCCAGTTGGCGACTTCATCGGTAATCGAGACGTACTACATTAATTAATTATTTTAATTTCCACTTACTATTAATTACGGGTAATTAATTAATTAAGTGTGCGAGTATCGGGCACGGTGGCCATGACAAGTCACGGGCACCATTTCTTCCTGTGCGGCGTGCCCGGCCACTGCCAGGCGGGGCAGAAGGTCGACATAAATGTTGCTCCTCCTCCTCCCATAGCCTCGTCTACCCCTTCCGGAGCTCCATCTGCAAACTCGAGCAGCCGTGCGATGAATCGTAGTACGCCTCTTGGGAAGGTTGCTTTGCAGGTGTTGATGATCGGTGCTATAATTCTTGGATATTAATTTAGTTATAAATGGTAATTTCAGTTTAATTACTCCACCGTATGGATACCGTGCGTCGTAGAGAACTTTGATTTGATATTTCATACATTCAATTTCGAGTAATATTGAATGAAAAATTAAATTTTTAGATATGTAACTATTTGGATTTTTTTTTAAGAGAATAGAAAAAATATGCAAAATATAGTACATGTATTAGTATTACTGTAAGCAATGTTCTAAAAAATGCTAGGCGCTAGTAGGACGGTGACTTGGGGCCTAGCGCCTAGACGGCTAGGCGGGGGCCTAGACGGATCTGGGCGGGTCTAGACGGAAATTGATTTTTTAATTTTTTTTAATTATTATTGGTCATAATTATATATATATATATATATATATATATATATATATATATATGAAATAAAATCAAATAATTTAAATAACAAATATTAAAAAAAAAAAAAAAATAATAATAATCATTTTCTCTTTAAATAGGTCAAAATCAAATATTTAATAGGCTATATAACAATATTTAAATGTAAAGAATATAATAATATATATTATTTTTAATATATTAGGAGTATGTGATAATAGTCGGGATACGTGAATAATTTAAATAATAGAAATAAAATGAACAAAACCCTAAACTTTCATTAGAGGCCGCCGCTCCAATAATAAAAAATTGCAGAAAGAGTTTTTTTTCCCTTTTCAGCAGTGAAGCGGCAAGTCCGTCTAGATCCGTTCCGGCCGCCTAGGCACCGTCCATGCCGTCTTGGTGCCGTCCAGGGCGTTTTCGTGCCGTCCAACCCAGTAAAACTCCGTTTTTTACTGAAACCCGCTTAGCCTTGCCGTCCAGGTTGAAATCGGGACGGTGGGCTGCCGTCTAGCGCCTAGGCGCCGCCTAGGCGGCCGCCTAGGCCGTTTTTTAGAACACTGACTGTAAGTATAAATATGTTTGAAAATAACAATGACTTAAAGGAACTAGGTTGCTATGCTAACATATTTATTTGTTTTCTTCTTTCTTCACAATTGGAATGTTGTAATCACTCATTGTATATGTGATTTGATTTAGCATGTTTCATTAGTTGGAAAGTGATTGGAAAAACAATCAACATATATAGAAGCTTTCTGCTGCAACACAGCAAGACAGACTTATGCCGCAGCTTTGCAAGGCATGAACAAGGTGTTGGAGTAGTATACTTAATGTCTAGATTTGAGTATTCTGAACTCCTTGTACACTTTCATTTACCTATTAATAACGAACATTCATTTGCTTTTAATTATTGTTAATTAAATATATGCAAATTATAGTCCTGGATTATATACGTTGTAGTTAGTATGGTGTGCGACGTCACACAGAAGATCATACTATCGGTTACTCGTATTTAATCGAACAGTTGCTCACGACCTAGATGGACAGGGACCAATCCATCGGTATAGTCGTTGTGTGAGAGAGAAAATAATTTGTCTTAATTATTTTATCACACTTGTACACTTGGTGTATTGAGCGGATCGAATGAGACTCATCAATTAGGTTTGCTCGGCGATAATTGATTTGAGGCTCAGTGTATTTTATTCTTAATCCCCGATACAATTGCGGGTGTGTATATTTAATATATGTGACTTTGATTTTCCAAAGGAATTAACCGATTTAATTATTGGGTTAATTACCGGTTAAGTTGGGTCACTATATTTTATATATGGCATGCCGTGAATTCTTGAAGGGACAGTGAATCCCGGAAGGGTTGATAATATCCCCGAGATGAGCTCATAAGGATTTATTATGTAAACCTCGCGAGTGGATTTGTTCCCGCATAATAAATAAGGTTGAGTGGTACTATTCTCGGATATAAGAGATGAATAAATTTATTAAGCAATAAATAAATTTTATTCATGAATATTTAAATCTTAAATACACGGAATAAATAATACTACCGGAGAAATATTATTTGGATATAATATGGTTTAATATTGGGAGTGCAATTAATTTATATAGTGGAAAATAAATTAATTAATATTAATGGGAGATTAATAGATTTGGGCTTGGGCTCAATTTAATCATTAATATTGGAAGCCCAATATTCCACCTCCTTTAGATCCCCTATGTAGCCTATAAAAGCACTACATGGTCTTCTCTATTCTCATAAGTTGAAGATCATAATTCTTCTAGAGAGAGAAAGTAGAGAGAGAAGTAGATCCATAGAGCTTGGAGGATCGTCGCCCACCCGACGTTCAAGCTAGTGCAAGGAATACGTGGGAAGATTCAAAGGTCATCTTGATTTCGTTTCTCCGAACAACGAATCGAAAGGTAAAAATCTAAACGCCCTTGATTTATTCGATTTTGGTTTATCGAGAATACCGTAGAACAAAGATCCGAGGTACGAAACCATGAACGGGGGACGATCGCGTGGTGGTGGCGAAGCCACCGGACCACGGGCGATCGCCCGGGCTAGGGTTTCGCACGGGCGTGGAGGGCGAACCCCGGCTGGACGCCGGGGGTGCGATCGATCATCATGATCGATCGCTGGCCGCGGGCTGTGACCCGCGGCTAGAGCTGTCAAACTTGGCCCGACCCGATGGGTCAGCCCAACCAGCCCGACATATATATTGGTGTGGATCAGAGTTTGAGCGGCCCATAAAACATCGGGCCTATTTTGGCCCGGCCCATTGGGCTGCCAGGTTAGCTGGGCCTGGGCCGGGCTTGGCCCGAGTATTTGGGCTGACCCGACACCATAAATATAATAAAATATTTTAATAACATTCTTCTTTTATTAAACCTAAATTTCTATAGATAGCTCCAAATCTTTTATCGTTCTTCCAGATCTCCTTCACAATCGCATATAAAAATGAAAACATACTTCAATCGTCGTCACTCGTCAGCACTCATCGGCTCACCGTTGCGGGAGGGAACGCTGAATTGGAAGAATCGCTCTCAAGTCGCAAGGTCTTCGTTTAGCTTCTCTATCGACCGATCGACAATCACCATCCACCTACCACGCTACCCACCTCTACTGAGAAAGGTTTTTTATTGTGTGTGCTTAATGTTAGTTTTTTAATGTTGAAATATAGAAGCATAAAAATACGTTTGAAGTTTATAATTGTATTTGGGGCTCAATAAAATTAGGATAAAGATAAATGATTAAATTGTTTTTTGGAACTCCATATTTACGGATTGTGGTTTGTGGCATTCAAATATTTGAAGCTCTTATATTCTTATTAAATTATGAATTGCTCTTTAATTTGCTATAACTATTATAAAATATACTATTGTAATTAGTTTGATATTTATCTCTACTATAGATATGGATGCAGACAACATTTTGGAGATTGAAGACCCTGACTTGGAAATTTTGGAACAAGAACCTCAAACTTTAAAGAGCACTACAACCACGGGTACTAGTACTTCTACTGAGAAGCCCTCTTTTGGTACCAAATATAAGCGTGTTGCGGATGATAAAGACGAGCTTAATGGTGGAGATCGTAAGATATCTAAGACTAATGTCAATCCTTCTGAGGTATGGGATTATTTTAATAAAGTTGGCCTGGTAGATGGGGTGTTAAAATGTGAGTGCCGATCTTGCAAAAAATTGTACACATGTAGATCCACCTCGGGCACTACTCATTTGAAGCGACACGTTTTAAAATGTTTTAAGACTCCTAAGTTTCATAATGTCGGTGCCTTGTTAGATAATCAAGCTACTCTTTTGAAAAAATGGAAATTTGATCAGAAGGCCTATAGGGATGGACTATCTAGGGCTGTTATCATGCATGATCTTCCCTTTAATTTTGCCGAGTATGATGGAATGAACGAGCTTTATAAAATTTTGAATCCTGAGTTCAAGCCGGTCTGTAGAAACACACTCACTTCTGATGTTAAAAATGTGCACTTGATTGAAAAGGCAAAACTCAAGAGTACGCTAGCTAAAATTCCTGGTAGAATTTGTTTGACTTCTGATGCATGGACTGCTGTGACTTCACAAGGTTATATGACCGTCACTGCTCATTATATTGATGAAAATTGGAAGTTAAACACTAAGTTGCTTGCATTTTGTGATTTGGAAAGTCCTCACACAACAAATGAATTATCAGGACAATTACTTAGAGTGCTCGAGGATTGGGGCATAAGTTCTAAAAATTTTTCTATCACATTAGACAATGCGTCTTCTAACGATGCTATGCAAAGAGTGGTAAAAGATAGACTTAACGCAAAGAACGCTTTATTATGCAAAGGCGAATTTTTTCACGTAAGGTGTTGTGCACATATCTTAAACCTCGTTGTTCAAGATGGTTTAAAGGAGGCGTCGAAATCAGTGGACAAAATTAAAGAAAGTGTGAAGTATGTGAAATCTTCGAAGGGTAGGTTGAAGTTATTTAGACAATGCATCGAACAAAGTAATTTGGGCAGCGTTAGTGGTGGTTTCTTGAGGTTGGATGTGTCTACAAGATGGAATTCCACATATTTGATGCTTGAAAGTGCTATTAAATATCGGTCGGCATTTGCTACTATGAGTTTGCTAGATAAAAATTTCAAGTGTTGTCCTACTGATGAAGAGTGGAAGAGAGGGGTAAAAATGCGTCTTTTCTTGGCTCCATTTTACAATCTCACTAACTTGATTTCAGGATCAACTTACCCCACCTCCAACTTATATTTTAAGGAAATTGCAACAATAGAAATGCGATTGACCGAATACATGTGTAGTGAAGACCAAGTGTTAAAAGAAATGTGCCGAAGAATGAAGGTCAAATTTGACAAGTACTGGAATGAATATTGTTCTGTCCTTGCTTTCGGAAGTGTGCTTGATCCATCAAAAAAGTTGTGTTATTTGGACTTTTGCTATAAGAAGCTTTACCCGGAAGCTTATCAAGAAAAGGTAAATATGATAAACGAGGCTATGCATAAGCTTTTTAAAGAGTATGAACAAAGCTCGGTTGTATCTAGCTCATCAAGAGACTCGTCTTTTTCAAGATCAGTGAGCGTTGAAGACTTGAATGGGAATCTCGACGAAGTAAGTTTGAATTATGTTATTGTACTTGATTATAATTTATATGTATTATCTTTAATGTACTTAATTTAGCTATTTATTTTAATTTTTTAATATTTTGTATTTCGAATTTCAGGAGTTTAATCAACAGATAAGCCAATTCTCGTCAACAGAGGGCAGATCAGAACTTGATATGTACTTAGAAGAAAGACCAGTTATTCTAAAAAACATGGATTTGCTTCATTATTGGAAAATGAATAAAGAACGGTTCCCTCAACTTGCAAACATGGCTTGTGATGTTTTAAGCATTCCAATTACAACAGTAGCTTCAGAATCTTCATTTAGCATCGGTGGTCGCATCTTGAACAAATATAGAAGTTGCTTACTTTCAGAAAATTTACAAGCTCTTATTTGCACTCGTAGTTGGTTGCATGGTTTCAAAGAGGTTGCTTCTTCAGGTAATAATAAATATTACACTTAATTTCATAAATACATGTAATATGATTTCTATTTTGATTCTAATTTTAAATTTCAGATTCAAAAGATTTTGAGGATATACCATTATTCATGGAAGATCCAAGTGTCTGATGAGAATAGAAGGTATTAATCGTTTAAGCAAGTTTATGTAATTTTAAATTCGTTAGTTGAAAATAAAATGACTAGAGGGTATTCTTTATGTGTAGTGGCAGGGACAATGAGAATGACAGTATGAGATGCTAGCAATATGGAAGAGATTTTGACAATAAGACTGCCAACATGTGCTTTATTCATTTCTATTTTGTTCACAAATTATGTGAAAAACAATGGTTTGAATGTTATTTTTTATTGGTTTGAATTATATATTTGGAGAAGTGGACTTGTATTATGTTATACTCCTATTTTGTATATCTTGCATTGTTGGACTTAAGTTTCTTTACTGTTTTTTTATTGCATGTCCATTGATATAATTTTTTAAATATTCAGGCCATTTTGGCCCGACAGCCCGACAGCCCGTGCCAGGCCAGGCTGGTTCTTATATTTTTTGGCCCATCGAGAATCGGCCCGAGCCCGACCCGACCCGATGAATGAACAAAGCCCAATGGGCTCGGGCCGGGCTGGCCCGACCCGATCTTTTGACAGCTCTACCCGCGGCGGCCCTGCTGGAGGCGGGCCAGCCTTCCAGGCGGCGGCGAGTCGCCGGACTCGCCGCGGGGGCTGCTGGGCAGCCCCTCCCCGATCGATCGCTCCATGCGATCGATCCCTTCGATCGCGCGAACCCCGCGGGCGGGGGTTCGGGTTGGGCGCGCACGCGACTTCAGTCGTGTTGTGCGTTCGGCTCGTACTCCGGTTCGTTCGTCGGCGTTCGTGTAATCTCCGGCGATGGGTTTTTGATCGGGCTATGGTTTCCGCAAATTTTAATAGCCCGGGATATCGAATTCCAACAATTGGTATCAGAGCGTGGTTTACGTTCGCGGTATTTTCGATAAACATTGTTCTACCTTGCAGGGTTCCGACTATTATGGCTTGATGATTATTCGTTTAATTATCTTGTCATGTGATTGTTGGATTGTTTAAACTCTCGGACATGTCGAGATTCGTTTTTGGTGGTGAATGCTTGTAATAGTAAAAATTCGGGGGTTGACCGAATTTAGGTTTATTATTATTGTTTTATTTTTCCGGAAAATGTATAGGGTCGATTTCATGTATAGAATCGATACCGGATAGTGTAAAATTAAATTTGTAATTTATTTTACGTTGGATCGATGCCGAAACGACCACCGGAAAAGACGCGTGACGAAGGAGATGATCGTGAGGGTGAAGGGCTCGGATCGACCGCCCCATGGTCGATCCCACGAGGACGATCGACCCACGCCCAAAAGGGGCTGCCCGCGGGAGCTCCGGCCACGCCGGCCACCATGGGAGGTGGCGCGTGGGCTGGACGGCGGCGGCTTGAAGGCGGCGGTCGAGGGGTGGCGCGGGGATCCCCACCCCGTGCTATCCCGGTCCGGTAATTCGCTTTCCTAATTGGTTCGGGTTTTTCCTATTTGAGTGTTCCTATTTTTGGGAACTCTCATGGATTAGGAAAAGAATCAATTTGGGATTAATTAGGATTCCTAAATTGATTATTTATATTTTATGGAAATATTCATGGATTAGGAATCTAATTAATTAAGAAAGTAGAAGAGTCCTAAATTATTTTATTTCCTTATTTCATTATGGAAATCATCTAGAATATTCCAAGTGGGTCTTGGATAGATTATTCTAGAGATTTAATGAAGTAGAAAGGGAAAATAAAATAAATAAAAATATTAATAATATTTAATTTTATTTTTAATTTATTCGATTGACTTAATTATTATTAATTAAGTATCTTTTAGATTTATTAAAAAATAAATAGATTTAAATATTGGAAATTAATATTCTCGTCACATGGAGCATTCAAGAACGAAGACTGAAGACTAGAAGATGCGTACGGAGATGGAGTAAAGCCATAATAGTCGGAAAATAATATTCTAGTATTATTTTGACTATGTGACAATACTATGTGCTTTATTACATGTATGCATGCTATATGTGTTTATTTTTATGCACTAGATAGCGTATCCCTTTATTGTAAAAAGCTAAGTGGGAGAGGGTATGGAAACATACCCATGGTCTCCATTGCTGCTCTCTTGGTGACTTTTATAAACTTTTGAAGTTTATATAGATAAGTTATTGGAGGAGAGTTCTTGTAATTCCTCTTACGAGAAACATTGATTAAGTTTATCAAACAATGCCTAATTTGTCTTTCCAAAGCTGATTTCAAGTCGACTCATTCTCACCTCGGGGAGTGGAATGGATCCAGAGCCACTTGGTCATGTCGAGGACACAAATTAGAGGCAGTCGTACCATTCTTTGATAGATGGATCGATTGTCTGCTCGGCTCCCTCATTTATAAGAGATAGGGTTGTTCGCATGGTGAATCACTGGTTAGAAACTTCGAGTTTCACTTATGATTCTCCACGTCTTGATTTACAAGATTGAATGGATCAAGTAATTGGGAGTCAATTGTAAAAGTCTTTTGGTGTAGTAAACGTCCACACTATCGTGGCTTGCTGCACTGAATGGGACTTTGGAACGATTGATGTAGACAGTTATAGAAGGGAGTGAAAGATCCGTGTGTCAACGTAAACGTCCACACTATCGTGGCTTGCGGCGATATACGAGTCCCAAACAAACTTCTTAGTACTGAGCGGTGGTTAACACTTAGGTACGCTTCATAGTATCCCTCCCATCGAGGTAACGCTATTGATGATGTACGACCAAAGGAAATCTAATTGCTAAATCATTTGGGTGAGTAAACGTCCACACTATCGTGGCTTGCTTTACCTGATGGGATTTTAGAGGCGATTAGTGATTTAATGATATTATTAAAGGGAGATAATATCGGATATTAAATTGTTTGTTTGTTTTATGTGCTTATAGGTTAAGAATGACTGTGACCCCACTTTGTGATATACTTAAAGATGAAAACTCACTGGTTCCCTATAGTAATGTTTGGGAAAGATATCTGGACAATGTTCAGACTGTTGAGCCTTCCGAATCCACTATTGTCCCAACTGATGAGGACATTGAAAATGACCTCAAGGAGATGTTAGGACATAGTAAGGAAGCCGGACTAGAGGTGATTGACATACTCATTAAGTTCAGTCCTCTTGAGGAATCGCTTAAAAACAATTTCAAAAGAAATGAACTGATAAGTATGATCAGAGAATCACAAGCTCTAGTGGCCAAGTTGGAAGTGGATGCAAAGAAGCCCAGTGGTTGTGAACCACGGATTGGGAAGAGCAAGCCGAAAGGCAAGTGCTTTCGATGCAAGCAGTCTGGGCACTGGAAGTCTGATTGTCCTCTCATCAAAGGTACGAAATTTTCCTTAGTCACCGAAACATTATCAGTGGTGTTATCTACCAGCACCTGGTGTGTAGATACGGGGGCCACTGATCATGTCTGCAATTCATTGCAGGGGTTCCAGGAAACCCGGAGACTTAGAGAGGGAGAAATCGTGGTCTACATGGGCAATGCCGCGAAGGTGGCGGCTGTTGCAGTGGGAGACGTTCACTTACGCTTTAGTAGTGATAAGGTTTTAGTTTTACAAAATTGTCTTTATGTACCCAACTTTAGAAAGAATTTAATTTCGGTTTCTAAACTTATTATGAATGGATATTCTGTTTCTTTTGACCACTCTGTGATCATAAGAAGAAACAGTGAGACTATCTGTTTTGGTACATGTGCTAAATCCTGAGTCTAACACGATGCAACTAACCGAGAGTAATAACACATCTACGAACACCAATAAGAGAAAGGAACCTTTTAGGATGAATCAATTATACTTGTGGCACTTAAGGCTAGGTCATATTAACTCAAATAGAATTCAAAGGTTGAAAGCTGATGGTCTCATCAGTGGTGTTGAAGGAGAGGACCTTCCAACCTGCGAATCCTGTTTAGAGGGAAAAATGACCAAGCGTTCTTTTTCTGGTAAAGGACGAAGGGCTGAACAAGTGTTGGATTTGATTCACTCTGATGTATGCGGACCTATGTCTACTCAGGCAAGGGGAGGGTACGAGTATTTCATCACTTTCACTGATGATTACTCAAGGTATGAATTTGTATACCTGATGCGCCGCAAGAGCGAATCATTTGACAAGTTCAAGGAGTTCAAGGCTTTTGCGGAGAACCTTCAAGGTAAATCCATTAAATGCCTGCTATCTGATCGCGGAGGCGAGTACCTGTCTGGAGAATTCAAGGCATACTTAGCAGAGAATGGTATTGATTCCCAAATGACATCACCATATACTCCCCAGCAAAATGGTGTGTCAGAAAGAAGGAATATGACTCTTATGGAAATGGTGCGATCAATGATGAGTTACTCGGACTTACCTATCATGTTCTGGGGATATGCCTTAGAAACAGCGGCGCACATTCTGAACTTGGTTCCATCTAAAACGGTTCCTTCAACACCCATGGAACGATGGAGCGGGCGCAAGCCTAGCTTGAGACACGTTCGGATCTGGGGGTGCCCTGCACATGTGTTGAAGGTAGGTGCCGATAAATTAGAACCTCGTACTGAAGTGCGGTTGTTTATAGGATATCCTAGAGGAACTAAGGGTGGCATGTTCTATATTCCTACGGACCAGAAGATCGTTATAAGTACTAACGCTCGGTTCTTAGAGGAAGACTATGTCATGGACCACAAGCCCAAAAGTGACGTAATACTTGATGAGTTGAGAGGTAACAAAGAAGACTTAGATACAGCCGAACCGAGTATAGATACACCACTAGAATCTGCACCTGACACTGTCACTGTTAATACACCGGAACGCCGTCGTAGTGGGAGGGTTGTTAAGCAATCAGACCGATGGATTAGACTGGGTGAGTCTTCGGACTCTGGACCTGGAGTTCATGAAATCGATCCCTGGACCTATGATGAGGCGGTACAAGATATAGATGCGCCTTCTTGGAAGAAAGCGATGAAATCCGAAATTGAATCTATGGATTCTAATAAAGTCTGGGATCTTGTAGAACCACCAAGCGGCGTAAAGCCAATTGGGTGTAAATGGGTCTACAAGAGAAAGAGAGGATCTGACGGAAAGGTAAAAACCTTTAATGCTCGACTTGTTGCGAAAGGCTATACTCAGAAAGAAGGAATCGATTATGAGGAGACCTTTTCGCCGGTAGCCAAGATAAAGTCAATCCGGATTCTCTTGTCCATAGCAGCTCATATGGACTATGAGGTGTGGCAAATGGATGTCAAGACAGCTTTCCTAAATGGAAGTCTTGACGAGACGATTTATATGAAACAACCAGAAGGATTCATTGCTAAGGGGCGAGATCATGTAGTGTGCAAGCTTAATCGATCCATTTATGGATTGAAACAAGCCTCGAGATCGTGGAAACTGCGGTTTGACGAAGTAGTCCAATCTTTTGGATTTAGTCAAAGCATGGACGAATCGTGTGTGTATTGGAAACGTGATGGGAAGAAGGTGGTGTTTCTCGTGCTTTATGTAGATGACATTCTTCTCATTGGCAACAGTGTAAAGATGTTATCAGACATAAAGGGATGGTTGTCTAGACAATTCGATATGAAAGATTTGGGAGAAGTCGGGCATGTTCTAGGGATCAAGGTTATAAGGGATCGCCGGAATAGAACATTGTACCTATCCCAGCAATCTTACATAGACACGATTCTGGCTCGTTTTAACATGCAAGATTCCAAGAAGGGTGAACTACCCTTCAGTAAAGGAACTTATCTTTCTAAGGAGATGTGTCCTCAGACACAGAAGGAGAAAGATGAAATGAAAGCGGTTCCCTACGCTTCGGCTGTGGGAAGCTTAATGTATGCAATGTTATGCACGAGGCCTGATATCTGCTATGCAGTTGGCGTAGTAGCGAGATATCAGAGTAACCCTGGAAAGGCTCATTGGACTGCCGTAAAGAGCATTTTCAAGTATTTGCGAAATACTAAGGATTATGTTCTAAGTTACGGGGCAGACAATCTGATTCCTTTGGGTTACACAGATTCGGATTTAATATATGTGACTTTGATTTTCCAAAGGAATTAACCGATTTAATTATTGGGTTAATTACCGGTTAAGTTGGGTCACTATATTTTATATATGGCATGCCGTGAATTCTTGAAGGGACAGTGTATCCCGGAAGGGTTGATAATATCCCCGAGATGAGCTCATAAGGATTTATTATGTAAACCTCGCGAGTGGATTTGTTCCCGCATAATAAATAAGGTTGAGTGGTACTATTCTCGGATATAAGAGATGAATAAATTTATTAAGCAATAAATAAATTTTATTCATGGATATTTAAATCTTAAATACACGGAATAAATTATACTACCGGAGAAATATTATTTGGATATAATATGGTTTAATATTGGGAGTGCAATTAATTTATATAGTGGAAAATAAATTAATTAATATTAATGGGAGATTAATAGATTTGGGCTTGGGCTCAATTTAATCATTAATATTGGAAGCCCAATATTCCACCTCCTTTAGATCCCCTACGTAGCCTATAAAAGCACTACATGGTCTTCTCTATTCTCATAAGTTGAAGATCATAATTCTTCTAGAGAGAGAAAGTAGAGAGAGAAGTAGATCCATAGAAGTTGGAGGATCGTCGCCCACCCGACGTTCAAGCTAGTGCAAGGAATACGTGGGAAGATTCAAAGGTCATCTTGATTTCGTTTCTCCGAACAACGAATCGAAAGGTAAAAATCTAAACGCCCTTGATTTATTCGATTTTGGTTTATCGAGAATACCGTAGAACAAAGATCCGAGGTACGAAACCATGAACGGGGGACGATCGCGTGGTGGTGGCGAAACCACCGGACCACGGGCGATCGCCCGGGCTAGGGTTTCGCACGGGCGTGGAGGGCGAACCCCGGCTGGACGCCGGGGGTGCGATCGATCATCATGATCGATCGCTGGCCGCGGGCTGTGACCCGCGGCGGCCCTGCTGGAGGCGGGCCAGCCTTCCAGGCGGCGGCGAGTCGCCGGACTCGCCGCGGGGGCTGCTGGGCAGCCCCTCCCCGATCGATCGCGCGAACCCCGCCGGCGGGGGTTCGGGCTGGGCGCGCACGCGACTTCGGTCGTGTTGTGATACGTACCTCGTTGGAAAGATAGATGAATTGATACGAAGAACACGGAATTCGGGTTTCGGATACCTGGGTGGATGAAGATTCCAAACTTCTGAACCTAATTCGTTGAATTGATTAGGTTGAAGAACCTAACCCCCAAAACGGAATTGACGCAGCTACTTGGAATTGATGAAGACACACGAACGAAGTATGTATGCTTCGTTGATTCGTCGGGTTGATCTCTTTTGGCACAATCGAAAAGAGAACGAAAAGAGTAGAGAGAATAAACTCACGAAATAATCAATTATCATAAAAGTTGTGTCTTTAACAATAGGGTTCAAAGGCCTATATATAGGCTGACCTAAAAACATGAAGAAAAGGAATAAAAAACGCCAAAAATCCCGTCCGCTGAAAAAGTCACGATTTCTGATACTTTGTCGTCCGACAGAAATAGCTGTCGTCCGACATCAACTTGTCGTCCGACAGAATTGGCTGTCGTTCGACATTTATCCCGAAGTGAGAGTCGATCCTCGCGTTGATCCTCGTGTTCCGCAGAATACCTTCCCCGGCTCTTTGTCGTCCGACAGGTAAGTGATGTCGTCCGACATCGACCCCGAACTTCGGATTTCACCTCTGGTTGAGCCTCGTGTTCCGCAGAAGGTCGATCTTTGGTCCTCTGTCGTCCGACAGGTCTTGGTGTCGTCCGACACCAAGCCATTCTCGTGGCTGAACTCCGCGGCGCTTCCTCGGCTCACGTCTGACCTCCTTTCCTGCTTCATCTTCATGGTTCCAGCTTGAAACTCAAAGTCTTCCGTTGGATCGGCCTCCTTGTACGCAATCAGGTTGATAAGGCTTGGCTTCTCCACATCCCCGATGGGTTTCTTCAATAGCTCTTGCGCCCATACTTCTTGGATCATCGACATCAAGCTTGCCTTGAACTTCTTGGCTCTCGAGCGCGTCACTGGTCCAGCTGGAACATGCACCGGGTCTTGTATGAACGACGACTCTGGGGCTGCATCATGTTGTGCGTTCGGCTCGTACTCCGGTTCGTTCGTCGGCGTTCGTGTAATCTCCGGCGATGGGTTTTTGATCGGGCTATGGTTTCCGCAAATTTTAATAGCCCGGGGTATCGAATTCCAACACAAGGCGTCGAGTTAAGAGATCGAGTGAAGCATGAGCGAAGGTCAAAGGATTGCTGAAGTCAAGACAGTATGGAAGGCAGTGCAGCAAGGCAGAACATTCCAGAAGAACTTCAGAAAGCAGTCCTGCGGCAGTGGTCAAAACAGTTTGCCCTAAATTATCTCAACCACTTGCTGACCTAGCAAATCAAGGAATTCGACGACCTCAACACTATTCAACAACCTTCATACAACACTTTTACACCTTAGAAATGTTGAAAATCTAGCCAGAAACAACCGCGAGCTCCGGCGAGAATCAAACTCAAACTCAAAGCGAACAATCGAACACAAAAACTCAAAACTCGAAAGCGAGTTAAACACTCAACTCTCACCACTCACGAAGTTCGAATTAAGTATACAGAACAGACTCACGCTGCAAAATCAAACGAACACAAATTTTTTTACGTGCTTCGATCGTCGGGAGGACGATCTACGTGAGGGTAGTTCTGGGATTATTTGAGGCACAAAAGCGATTACAACAAGTTCTCTACAGCTCGGAGATTTTATATCAATCGCTAACACTCGCGATTATATACTAAAACAGAAACGCACAAAATGAATAACATCATCTAAGCCGTCTCTTTGTAACTGCCTCGCGTTTGCAAACCGTGTGATCAAATCTTGCAATTCCAATTGCAATCGATAGATGAGCTGGCAAGGATCACGCTCCAATAAGAATCACGTGAAATGGTGTAGAATCGAGTGAGGAAACGCCCACGCAATCCAGCTGCACTCGGCCCCAATTTTGAATCAAAACGCCGTCGTTTTGATATGCGGGAAATTCAAATTTCCTGCTGAAATTACCAAAATGCCCATGAGCTCGTTTCTTGTATATTTTCCACCCGATGTTGGATTTTTGTGTACATTTCAACAAGAAACACATATCCTCTCAAGATCGATCATCAAGCTTTTGAGCCGAAGACTTCTCGTGTGAAGCTCTTCGTGCCGTTTGCCATCTCGTCTGTATGAGTGGTCTTTTGTTATGATGATGATCGTGACATTAGAATAGGTGTTATACACCAGCTAAGTTTCATTGTTGTTGATTGTTCATACTCTTTGGATAAGATAAGCACTAAGGCATACATGTGTATTGCCTTAGGTGAAATCATTTGTAAATCTAAGAGTATTTTTTTTTTGTAAAGACTCGTTTTTTTAATAAAGTTTTTAGCTGTAAGGCTGTTCGTAAATGTATAATTTAAATACATATACAAAGATTAAATCTGTGTTCATTTACTCTCCGTACATATGTGTGTGTTCGTTCGAGTGATTTATTTTTATTAATTCCGCTGCAATTCTTATACATATATCACATGTATATATATATATATTTATCACTTTAACAATCTGATTAATGTAATTAAAATACTTAAATTAAGTAAATCACGAAAAATGAACGTTTTCTATGCAAGGCATAGTGTTGCGGCATACGCTGTTCTGCCACAGAACACAGTCTTGTCTAGACAGCACATTTTACTGAGTTTTATACACTGCCTACGACTTTCATTACCATATTATACACACGCATTTGCTATTTTTTCTATGTAATAGTATTTGAATATTTTAATAATAATAATAATAATAATAATAATATGATATTATTATTATTATTATTATCATAAGTTACCTATTGATTTTTAAATATTAAATAATGGTATTTAAGTGACCATTCGTTTGATAGTTTGAATTGTGAGACGTTACACTTTTTGTAGTCAAATGTTCATATTCAACACCTTCGTCTACAACATTATCTATATAAGTGGATTTGATTTTGCATAAAAAAACACTCGAAGATAAACATTTGAAGAAAAATACGAAAGTGGAAATGACAATTGGTTAAGAAATATACAGACGCGTTACAAGCAATTTCTATCGTTTTTCTTTTGTTATTTTGCTTTGATCTTCCGGTGATATTTATTAGGCAATATCTCAGTCCGCGACAACAAATTGTTTTTCTTTGTAATCGTTATATTTTGAGAAACAATCATAACCATAAATGACGAATTTGAATTTATTTTAAAAAATAGTGAATACACGAAGCTCGTTAATTTTAATTTTCTTTTCTCTAATAGATACACAAAACCTCAATAGAAAAACTACTACATATTTGGTCATAAAAATGCAATTTTTATTCCATTAATGAAAATGCCACAACACTTGATCAAGATTCATATAAGACTGATAAAATTATTTTTTAGCAAGATCATTCTGACCAATCACTCCTGCAGTTCCATCGACACGAGTAGATGCCTCTTGAGCCCTGTTACCATTATTAGTAAATGGATCCTCTGCCTGCGAAAGAAGGAAAAATTAATAGTCACGGGAAGAAAACTCGATTAGGCATGATAAAATCGTTAGCACGATCAAGGAAACAAACTCTTTTATATATATACCTGCTGCAAATGTTGTTGGGCCTGATGAGTTTCGGCGATGGCACGAGTATGAGCCTCGATCACTCTTTCATGATCACTCTTTGGATGATCATTGGGGCTTTCATTTCCTTTGTCGTGCACAAACTCCATGGGACGCGTTAAGTTTGTCAATCAGTACTGTGGGAGAAGAGAGAATGTGAGTAATGCATATATAGGTTTTAGGTAGTACTGGTTTTCGATTCATATTAATTATGCTATCATGGATCACAATTATGGGATTCTGAAATATTTTCTTGAACTTCCATTTATTATAGATATTATTGTAATTTGAAAAGGTGTTACTAATTAATACATTAAAAAATTATTACCAAGATTTGATTTCCATTTTTAGTCTAATGGACTACTAAAATTGTCATTATTCTTGTAGCAATTAAGTTTAACTATAGCATTTAACCCGTGGGTAATGCCCATTTTCAAACACGTGTCCGCGACTCGATGAGTGACGACTGAAGATAACGACGAATAGGAAGAAATCCAGATTCACTTGTCAAAAAATCAGTTAGCTCTAGATCGAAGATTTTCTCAAGGAGTTCATATGCCGACAACTCAAATTTGATGAGTTTGAGGTTGTCGAATTTTATAAACGCATATATTTTTATTCACTGCAGTCGTCGAGGAACCTGACACTAAGGTGGTCGAAGTTTAATCACTCGAATTCCTTATCGATGGTGAATGTGAAGAATGTGAGCCCGAGGGCTGAGGGGGAGACACGAAGAAGGGCAATGAGAATGATAAGGATTTGCACATGTTAATTTGTTTGGAGCTCGAGTGCCTCCCTGTTTTTCGATGGATGGGGTTCATGCATGTTTTTAATATGATTGATGAGTTTTCTTGTTAAAGATGTAGTAGTGCACAACTTTTTGGGACTAAATGAAGAAGAAAGAAAGAACAAATCAGGGAGTAAGTTGGGAGAACTAAGAATCTTTTTAACAAGTGTATAATTGGTACTATTTAAAAGATGGTGTAATTATCAAATTAAGAAATCGAATAGGGTGAATTAATTTAGGGGTGAGTAAGTGAGTTTAGTAATAGGGATAATTATATGTAGTTAACTAACTTTTAGATATTTTTTTTTTCTTTTTTACTTGATCTTTAGTTGATTAGAGTATCATCTTTGTAAAATTTGCACAATACACGTTGTTGATAGTGGAAAAATTGTGTTCTCCAATGACCAACTAAAAATAGATATTTTGGGGATTGAGTAGTGAACAAGACTATTAGCTCTCTAGGAATTTTTGGGAAAATGTGTAGATGCCTTTTGTAAAACATTACACCTACTATTTATAGAGAATGTAAACTAGGGTTACTAAAGTAGGTTAATGGGCCAAGCCCACTAACAGGCATTCCTCTAGGCCCAACCTTTCTCTTCAGGGCCCAAGGGAGAGTTGGACCGGGCACATTGCACGTGGTCGCCCGCTTCTCTATTCGCTCCGACTGAGCTCGCCTGTCAATGACATCCGAACTTCATCCGAACACATCTCCTGGTCGCCTTATATTCTTTAGTGGAGGCGGTCCGAGAGAGCAGCTCCTCGTTTGCTCGCATTTCCTTGAGGGCGAGCACGGGGACTGTCTCGCCCTACACAGAAAAAATGGGGGGGCCCTATGCTCGGGGTATAGTCGGAATTTCTCCGCATAACACACGTGTCGTTAGCGAAGATCGTTAACGCATGACAAACACGTGGTTTTAGTAAAATTTTAGAAATTTCACAAGTAGTATTTTTAAATGTACAATTATTTTATAAATGGTAGTTTTGGAAGATATTTTTTTAATATAACTAAACAAAAGATTAGTATTAAACATTAGTATAACATTTAGAACTTACTCTTTTTACAAATTCTCCTTTATATAACAAGTTATATTGGTTACGCGAAAGAAGGGCATGAGCTTGTTGAAGCGCTGTAAGTGTTAATCATTTTGTGTTATTGGATTTTTCATCAATTATTCAGTTAGCTCGTAACTGCTGTAAGTGTTAATCATTTTGTGGTATTGAATTTTTCATCAATTATTCAGTTAGCTCGTAACTGATTTTTATTTTAGTCTTATTATTTTTATTTTATTTTTTGCAAATATAAATTAATTTAGTGTTCTTGAGTGTGGGTACTTTGTATTAGGGCTGGGCGTTTCGGCCCGAAAACTCGAAAGCTCGGACCGAAAACCCGAAAAAAGCCCGTTACGGGCCGGTCTCAATTTTTTTTGGGACCGGCCCGACAAGGGCCCGGACCGAAAATTAAAAAATCGGTCCGGGCCCGGTCCCAAAAAAAACTGGGACCGAAAGTCGGGACCGGCCCGTTTTTTTATTTTTATATAAATTTTTAATAAATATTAAATATAAATTATATAATTTTTTAATTAATAATTCAATTTTAAAAATTTTAATTATAAATATTTTATATAATAATATTATTTAAAATTTAAAATTTTATTTTTTTCATAAAAAATATTAATAAAAAATTATTTTTCATAATAAAAAATATATTTTTAAAATTAAAAAATCGGGCCTAAAAAGCCCGAAAACCCGGCTCGGACCGTCGGGCCCGGTCCCAAGCCGGGCCTTCATTTAAAAAAAACCGGACCGGCCCGGACCGAAAAATCGGGTTTTGGGCCGGTCCCTAAAAATTTTGGGACCGGCCCGGCCCGCGCCCAACCCTACTTTGTATTGAATATAAATTAAATGAACACTTAATTCAAATTCGGAGGTAGTAAATCAATCAAACATACATCACCTGAATTTTCAAGTTTACCTGATGCCAAATAGCCAATTAGATATCATCATTCCAATGTTGAATATTTAGGACCTGAACTAAGAATACTAGTAAAATTTATTTATATTGTATACAAATAAATAGAATATCCAAAGCTACATCGCAAAAACAAAAAGAAAAATAAGATAAGTGCTCCTATCTCACAAGACCACAGTTCCAGTCCTCATATATTTTCAACTTTACTCCGTTTCACAGAATTACTGATGGCTTCCATCTAGCTGAAAAAACTTCAAGTCCACCCTCTTCCCTACAAACTCAATTCTCAAGAACAGAATATATCTGCACTATCTATAGGTTCCATCTGATTCTCAATGGTATCCATGTTCTGACCCACAACTTCCGAAGAAGAAATTGAAGCAGATTTTCCATCAACGACAACGGTTTCTGTATCACATTTATCATTATCAGCAGGATCAACAGCCTCCACTGTAAAATCACCAGGGGCAATAAGGTCTTTTTGCAAATGGTTAGCAGGCTCAGGATCCATCTCATCATTCTGTTTGACTGCACTTTCTTGACCATTGGGAAAAGTAGAAGGCATCGCGAGTTCTTTATCCTCGATCATTTGTTCATCAGAAATAGAAGCAAATTTTCCATCAACGACAACGATTTCTGTATCACATTTATCATTCTCAGCAGGATCAACAGCCTCTTCTGTAACATCACCAGGGACAATAAGGTCATTTGGCAAATGGGTATCAGTCTCGTGATCCATCTCATCATTCTGTTTGACTGCACTCTCTTGACCATTGGGAAAAGTAGAAGGCATTGCGGGTTCTTTATCAACGATCATTCGTTCAACATCATGAACTGCAAATTCTGCACTATCTGAAGCCAAAGTATTCTGCGTTTTGTTTTTCTCAGGTTCAATGTGATTTTCACATACGGAATCTGAAGCACTAGCTGCTGAACTATCATTTGAAGGATGTGCCTGAAGATTAGCTGCCAGTTTATCGTGTTCCACAGGTGAACCAGTATTGGATTTTTCTACCAAAACAGGAGACTGAGGCTGTTTCTTCATTGATACTGAAAGGTTCATACCTAAAGTTGACAGAATGAAATTAGATTGGCTATTACTTTCTAGAATGAATGGATCGAGATTGACACAAACTTAAATTTTTAGGGTCCAATGATGATGGTGTAGATTTTAGTGTTTTAAGCATGGTTTTGAGAACGGAATGGGCCGGTTGGACTGGGAACCAACCACTATACGTAATTTTCCCCTTCATAATTAAAGACCATATCAATCTCACAAAATCTCACTTTCCGACTTATAAAAAATACTTGAATGAGAGAATTATAAATAAAACTACAGAGATAGCGGAGAGAGAAAGAAGATGGATATTTTTTTGAATAAATATATAAAATTGATATACTATTCGAGGGTATATAAGTCAATGCATGATTCATAATTATCTTGTTTAAAGGTAAAACAACACTAATTTTGAAATGGAGGAAATACTTTAGTTTCCAGCTAAAAGCTGACAGATAAAAGATAAAAGAAATAAAAGGATAAATTACGGTGTAAAATTTATTTACCACCAGAAACTTCTTGATTCACCACTGCTTTTGCAACATATCAGTCCCTGGAAACACCAACATATTAATGGACTTTATTTCTCTCTTAAGCCCATCTTCGACTGGATGAAAACCAAAAACTGTAGTCCATGTGTTCCTGTGCTCGGGTATAGCAGGAATAATCAATTTCTCAACTTTTAGAGCATGAAGTTCCTGAAATCACAAATCTGGGTTATATATCTACTCATCTGTCACCGATCACATAGAAAACAATCTATAGGTGAACCAGAAGTTATTTTTTATGAACTCATGGCTCATACATATAACACTGGCCAGAAACTCATTGTAGACATATACTGATACATCCAGCGGCATATTAAATAACAACTTACTTGCAGTTATAGACAACATTATGAATTATATTAATCCCACTTCTCCTGTCAAAGATGGGCAAAAAGCACTCATTCATAACAGATAAAGCAACAGCTAACTTGGAGTTGGATTCCACCCTTTGAGAGAATCCACTATGCAAGGTATCAGATACATATGCTCGTTTTCGTTGAACAAAAGACCATGAAAATCCACCATCCAATTCGTGTTTGACTCCAAGTATCTTCTGAAAATGATCATAAAGCTGAACAAGCAAAAAGGGAAATTAAAATCTGAAGTCATTTAGAACAGAATATTGAGACCATAAATTACAAATGTAAGCTAAATAATCAAACACTTCAGTTGGGTGATTTCAGTGGATAGTGACAAATCCATTGAACTTGTTTTGATATGATGGATTTCTAACTGTGAAGGTTGTTTGGTTTTCTACGCGCGTCTGATTTCGTGTAAAAATAAAAATTGTCTTGTGTTCTGTTTCTTTTTCTTTTATTTTGCATTCTGTTTTATTGAAGTCACTTTTTCTAGTTTGACATATCCACTTGACTTGGAGCAAAAATAGACAGTCACTATCCTGCATCATTCAAAAGTACGGTCTGTACGGAGAATAGTTTCTTAATTTCTTGGCCTACGATGCAAGAAATATCATACCATACCATATTCTCATAGTTTCTACCTAATAATGCAAACAAATTACCTCTTGGCACTTCAGACCACAGAAAGATACACCACTTGAACTCATAGGCAGCGCAGGTACCTCCTCGCCACATGATTCATGATCTATTTAAAATAAAATATAATTTTGCTTCAGCATTTCACCCCCACAAAATTGGAAAATAAAATTGTGCATGTTTATGGCAAAGGGAAATAGGAATAACAATTAAGCTACACTGAATCTCAAATCCATAGAAAATATTTCATTTTTTCTCACAGAATCGGCATCTAATAAGCTCATCAGCGGCGCTATCATTTCCTTCAGCAGCATCCCCATAAAATTTGCAGATACAATTTGGACAGTGCCAGTCACCTGAAGGCAGCATCTACAATGGATAAAGGGAAAATGTGTTCAGCCATTAAAAAGGAAGAAAATAAATAAGATTAATACATTAAGCTGAATCCTCGAAAATAGTACAATCTCTCATTAGTATCTATGCCATTTTATGCTTGAGAACCATAAACTTTACGTATTTTATATCCCTTATATCTTTTCATCCCCTTGTAAGCATGTGTGATTGTGTGTGCACTTATATTTTTGTTTGGGGTGTGGGGTGGGAGGTTGAATAACTGTAAGGTTCATAACATATCTTCTACTGCAACTACTAGCGAAAAACAATATAGAATCAGGCTTCTGGTTTCTGCAAACTCTCCTATGTAAATGTGCAGTAACACATGTCAAGCAACAACAATTCATAGAAGGGTGAAAACAAAACTAAAAACTAAGTATTCTATTAATAATAAATAAATACTATATATATATATATGATTAACAATGGAGAACAAATCCACAACATGCCTGCAGCCATCAAATTAAGTATTAAGTACCTGTATTTCTAAACAGATGGGATGGAAAGTTGATGGGCAACTATCACAACAAATCAAAGCTCCCCCATCTGGATCATCCCCATCAACATCAACAGTATGAAAACCCCTACGTATAGACTCCCTTTGCTTATTCCAGGCTTCAATTTGGCACTGCAAAAGGGAGTCTCCGGATTCCAAGAAAAAAGCAACTTGTGATTTCAGAGTATACTCAAAGTTGTGAACTTGAACACGCAAGGTCAAAGAAGAAGTAGAGTGATTATTATTGTATTTGTTGTGGGATGCTTTTATACAGGAGCCATAACTAATAATCTAAAATAAAAGCATCCCACAACAAATACAATAATAATCATTAAATAAATCATCTTCTCCAACTAAAATTTGAAATCAATAGGTGCATAATTCACGAACACATTTAACATATAAATGTAAAATACATTACTCTATTGATTATGAGTCAATATGTATTGCATTCTCCTCTCCCGAAGTAAAAAAAAATAATATGCTGGTGTGTTCATAAACACATGAACATATACATGTTCCTATAAACATGAATTAATTAAAATACTGGGGTTTTGTTCTTGGTCATAGTCACGAGTACACAAATTAATTTTTTCACCAAAAGTTACACTAGGCCGGGAAGGCCACACAAGTGTACAAGGTCTTAGAACATACACAAAATTTATATAAACGAAGTCTAATGAAATCGTATCTACAGTTGATTGTTCACCGGAAAAAGAGACTTCCACTGTCGAAATTCTAATACACACATTATTTACAGCACAAAACCAATCATGATAATTTTCTGCGAAGTCTAGAAATAGTTAAATCAGCACCACCAAATCCATCTATTACATCAACTGCAGAAGGGAATTCAGCTCTCGAGGTTGAACTGCCAAAGGAGAAAGAGGAAGAAACACGTTTTTTTTAGTTCCATTTTATCGACCAAAAAAAGTATGTGCCCAAGTGAAAACTGATTTTTACCTGCTCCGGAGAAATACACAAGGCATGCTAATTCTATCGGCAGCAGCCACTCCAGAATGGCTTCCAGCAACCAGAACACATTTGTCAACTGGTAACTCTGCATATTCCGCCCCTGCCCTCAGCGCAGCAATGATATTTTGCAAGCTGTCATAAAACGAAATTTATCGAAGGTGAAAAAAAAAACGTGATAGTGATAGACAACGACATATCAAAGAATGAGGAATAAAATAAAAACCTTTCACTTGAATTATTATTAAGCTCCACTTTAAGTTTCAGCATCGAAGCAACCTCTTCTGCAATCCTCTGTCTCTCGGCAGAAGCTACAAACCGAAGTGCAATTAAGCCTTCCTCAGTTTTCATCTTTATTATAACAATGTGAAAAAATCATTTTCTTTACCTGCTTTGCTCACTTCCTTAGCCAAATGCTCATCCAAACCAGAAGAAACTCCTTTCCCAAACATGAGTTGCCCATAATAGCTTTTTTTCACTTCATCATCTCCGACGATTTTTGTCTTGGATATTCTCTCTGCTCCAAGCATTTCAACAATTGACCTAATAAAATATATAGTATTTCACATTAATGTTTATTTACTAACAGGATATGCTGCGTACGATGATTTGAAATAATTGATTAGCAACACACCTTGAAACCTTTTCCCCACTTACACCGTACCCTGTCAAGAAGACCACCGGGACCCCTTCTTCGCAAGCATCATCAACGAATCTGTGTTGACATTTAATATCCTGTTATGAATCACGAAATTGCATCTAAAGAACTGAGTATACTCACTCTTGGGCACCATTATTTAACGGAAAAGCTTTTGACAGGACAAGATCTTCAAATGCATTCTTCTGCGCAATTTGAGGTTTAAAACGATGATGGTAATTGATCTTTAGATTGGATATAGAAATGCGGATAAGAACAAAGCTCTAATTAATATACCTTTTCTCGAAGAACATTATTCATAAAAGTCCCCTTCTCACTAGTGGCAACTGAGGTAGGCCAACCAATCTGCCACAATAGCATAACCAATTACGAGCACAAAAAGGCCATTAGTAGCAGTAGTACATACTGATTGGATTAGAGCCTACGAAGGGAACTTACCCTGTTAAAATACAAGATTAACATCATTTCCTCGTCACCAACACTTTTCCTGCACATGAAGAATAGACTTCAAACAAAAAAGTAGTAAATATCGTAATCGAGGGAGGGGGACTGGAGTACGGATTCAATCAGATAACACAAGAATAAACCCCAAACTTAAAGAAGCAATTATGTAGCATGCAACGGGCTAAGATAATATCGTGCGAGAACATGCTTCAAACTCAACGAACAGCGTCTATAAGTAAATTAAAATATCATCACACCTTACAAGGTCTAAATAAACCGGTTCGGTCCAGTTGGCACAGTCCAATCCCAGCTTCCTAAAAGCTGAGAATTTTCAAATGAAGCCCAGCCATGTGAGATATTACACGAAACAGAGTCGATGAACGTAAAACAACTAAAATCCTAAGAAGAAAATACACAAGTTTAAAGGGATGTGTCACACCTACATTGAAAGCTTGGCGATTGCCCAAGTGATACACATCCATTAAAACCCTGAAGGGAGCGAGCAAACAAAAATAATAATTTTCTCAAATCCACATTTATAGCAAGAAAAATTCAAATTCAAAAATCAAAAAACACATACTGAAAACATCATTAGCAGAAGATTAATTCCAAGGCAAATGGAGGGAAATAAAAGGGGGTGGGGAAACCTAAATTATTCGGACAAATTATACAAACCCTTCAACTTCAAGAAGAACGGCGAAATTATGAGATGGGTTGGTCTCAGTAGGGGAGGAGGCATTGCCACGTAACCGATTGAATCGGAGCACGTTCTTAATTTTCCGACTGCAACAGTGATAATTTATCGGAGAAGCGATCAGAGGATAACGAAATGGACGTCCACCGTTAATGGGGTTAAATAGTTTCGGGGTAGTAGGGGCGGCGCCGCCGCCTGAAAAGAGTAGCGCTAGCGAAATGGGGCTGAAAGCGGTTTCCATGGCTAGCAGATATTATATCTGCAGTGAATTTCGAGTTTAAACCGCTTGTCAGAGATAAGCAATATTTATCTAATTTATAAATAAAAGGTTCTTTAATTTACGAATCCAAATAGTCAAAGTATTTTTTTTTTTTTTGGTTTGTTCTATAGTCGCATCTCATATAGACATATAATACTCAAGTATTTTTTTTTTGTTTGTTTAATAATATAAAATAAAAGTATAATAAATTGTTAACGTTAAAAAATTCTTATTAGACTAATTGTTGAACATAAAAATATATTTCGAGGATGAACTAACAAAAAGTTAAAGATGGTATGATAAAACAATTAGTATTATATATGCAATTTTTGGAGAATGTGAAAGTTACAAATTGTTACAATTTCTCTCTTATATACATAGGAGAGGAGGAGAAGATTAGAGTTTCTATTGAGTATTGAGTCTTTTTTTATTGTAAAATGCCCATTTTCAAACACTTGTCCGCGACTCGATGAGTGAAGACTGAAGATAACAACGAATAGGAAGAAATCCAGCTTCACTTGTCAAAAAATCAGTTAGCTCTAGATCGATGATTTTCTCAAGGAGTTCAAATGCCGACAGCTCAAATTTGATGACTTTGAGGCTGTCGAATTTTATGAACGCGAGTATTTATTCACTGCAGTCGTCGAGGAGCCTGACACAAAGGTGGTCGAAGTTTAATCACTCGAATTCCTTATTGATGGTGAATGTGAAGAATGTGAGCCGAGGGCTGAGGGGGAGACACGAAGAAGGGCAATGAGAATGATAAGGATTTGCACATGTTTGTTTGGAGCTCGAGTGCCTCCCTGTTTTTCGATGGATGGGGTTCAAGTTTTTAATGTGTGCGAATTATGATCGATGTGTTTTCTTGTTAAAGATGTAGTAGTGCACAATTTTTTGGGACTAAATGAAGAAGAAAGAAAGAACATATCAGTCAGTAAGTTGGGAGAATTAAGAATCTTTTTAAACAAGTGTATAATTGGTACTATTTAAAAGATGGTGTAATTATCAAATTAAGAAATTGAAGGTGGTTTAGGGGTGAGTAAGTGAGTTTAGTAATAGAGATAATTATACGTAGTTTACTAACTTTTAGATATTTTTTTACTTTTAGATATGTTTTTACTTTGTTATTTGTTCTTTAAAATATCGTTGATTAGAGTATCATCTTGTAAAATTTGCGCAATACTACGTGTCGTTTGCAAAGATCATGACAAACATGTTTTAGTAAAATTTTAGAATTTTCACAAGTAGTCTTTGTAAATGTACAATTACTTTATAAAGGATAGTTTCGGAAGACATTTCATTTTTATAATTAAATAAAAGATTAGTATTTAACATTAGTATAACACTTAGAACTTATTCTTTTTACAAATTCCCCTTTACATAACAAGTTATATTGGTTGCGCGAAAGAAGGGCATGAGCTTGTTGAAGCGTCGTAAGTGTCCTTCCCGAAAGAAAGAGCGTGGAATTATTTTTCCTTTCCGCATGGATCATTTTGTGGTTTTGAATTTTTACCAACTATTCAGTTAGCTCATAACTGCTTTTTATTTCATGTATTATTATTTTTATTTTATTTTCTCTAATATAAATTAAGGGATAATTATAGTTTAGTGTCTGAACTATAGACATTTTCATACTTTAGTAGCTCATCAAAGTATGAAAGTGCTTATAGTTCAATCACTCAACTATAATTATCCCATAAATTAATTTAATGTTCTTAAGTGTTGGTACTTGGTATTGAATATAAAGATGTGATTGAGATAATGACAATAAAGTAATTTTACAAATAAAAATACTCAAAAATTACTAAAATGTCATTAAAATAACTTGTCACTGGATTCTGTCATCCACAAGTAGTATTGTGTAAATTTTGCAAAGGTCTTACATTAATGGACGATATTTTAAAGGTGAAATAAAAAAGTAGAAAATAGTCTAAATGTTATAATTATACCTAAAAATTATTGAAACTACCGGATTGAAAATGTTTGAATTGAATTGACTTAAATTGAAATTAAGTAAAATAAATTAATTAATTTGATCATAAATGTCATCAGCAAAGTTATTATAATCAGTAAGTTATTTAATGAAATTAATAAAAATTGTTGTACAGTATAACATAATTACCGAACTGCTTTCCATAGGCATACACGTTATTAAAGTGTCATAGTTCTCGAGGCATGTTGCCCGGTTGGAACTCTCAACTATGACACTTTAATAACTTTAATAACTAGTATGCCTTGAGAACCCAACATTAACATACAAGGCCTAAGTCAATGTTACATGCAGAGCATTTGTAAGTATCTACTGAGAAGCTTGAAGAAAAAAAAAAAGCAACTTGTGATTTAGTATACTCAAAGTCTAAGGGCTAAAGTGCAAGAACCCGAACTTGAGTTCAAAGTAAGAATAAAAAAATGGGGCGGGTCGATTGACTGTTTTACCCCTCGGGCTGCTCTACAAAAAATCCCTGCGCATCCCCCTCAATGGATAAGGAACTGGAGACGCAACTTCTTCTTCAGGTACGTATGTATGCTGCTCTCGATTTCCATGGCCGAATGGTTTCCTGCGGTTTTTTTGAACTCGCATGATTACACTTTTTGGATTTATAGTATGAATTTGTTAGGTTAAAAATGGCAGCTTTTCTTGCAGCAAGAATTCGGCCCCTCGCCATTTCAAACTCACAAGTTGAAATCAGCAACAGTGAGTTTCGAGCTCATACATACACTATAGTATGAATTTGTGGTGTGTGTTATTGATCAAGTTGGGATTTTTTTTTTTGTTTGTTTTTTCTCAGGCTCTTATGTAATAGAGAGGCTGCGATCCAGGTGTCATTCCTTGAATCGCCGCTTGATTTTGGGAGGTGCTTCTAATTGCGTACTTGCGTTCTTGAGCTTGAACAGAGGGTTGTTGTTGTTGCCTGCACGGGCCGACGAGGAGGAGGGTTTAGTCGGTGCTTTGAAGTCGTTGTTCGATCCCAATGAGAAAACAAAGACGGGGAAAGTCTTGCCAAAGGATTACCTCAAGTCGGCTAGGGAAGTTGTGAAAACGCTCCGCGAGTCACTGAACGAGGATACAAGTGACATGGCTAAGTTTAGGAGGACAGCTGACTCGGCTAAGGAGTCTATCCGAGAATATTTGAACGACTGGAGGGGCCAAAAGATGGTTGTCGATCAAGTAAGATTCTCTCAACTAATGTCGATGACAAAAGGAAAAAAAAATAAATCAGAATTCTGTGTTTATTGATTTCATAGGATACTTGGAATTCTCTATTGCTTCCATCTGCTTATTGTTGTGTACTGTGAATGATATAAACAATGGTCAACATGTTCTTGATGTTTCTGGACATGTTTCTTCAGGAATCCTATGCCATGCTCGAAAAAGCCATAAGATCGCTTGCCAGCTTTTACTCAAAAGCAGGCCCATCCGCACGCCTTCCGGAGGAGGTCAAGACTGAAATACTAAGTGATCTTACCACAGCAGAAGAATTTTTGTGAAGCAAAGATTATATTTTGCTTCAGGTGTCTGAAGTTGATAGAACATAATCATGGACACATGTTTCATACATGTAATAGAGCCTCTACTAGTTGCCAAAGTTGTTTCTTTTCCAGATTATATTATCTGAAAGCATTAATTTGTTTGCTGTCATATATGTTGTGTATAATGTTTTTCGAAAACCTGTAACTGAACACTTATTTTCAATTCAAATTTGGAGGCAGTAAATCAATCAAACATACATCACCTGAATTTTTCAGTTTACCCGAAGCCAAATAGCTAATTAGATATCATCATTCCAATGTTGAATATTTAGAACCTGGACTAGTAAAATTTATTTATATTGTATACAAATAATAGAATATCCAAAGCTACATTGCAAAAAAAAAAAAAAAGATAAGTGCCTATCCCACAAGACCACAGTTCCAGTCCTCATATATCTTCAACTTTACTCCGTTTCACAGAATCACTGATGGCTTCCATCTAGTTGGAAAAACTTCAAGTCCACCCTCTTCCCCACAAACTCACTTCTCAAGAACAGAATATATCTGCACTATCTGTAGGTTCCATCTGATTCTCAATGGTATCCATGTTCTGACCCACAACTTCCGAAGAAGAAATTGAAGCAGCTTTTCCATCAACGACAACGGTTTCTGAATCACATTTATCATTCTCAGCAGGTTCAACAGCCTCCTCTGTAACTTCACAAGGGGCAATAAGGTCGTTTTGGAAATGGGTAACAGGCTCAGGATTCATCTCATCATTCTGTTTGACTGCACCTTCTTGGCCATTGGGAAAAGTAGAAGACATCGCGGGTTCTTTATCCTTGATCATTCGTTCATCAGAAAAAAAAGCAGATTTTCCATCAACTTCAACGGTTTCTGTATCACATTTATCATTCTCATCAGGTTCAACAGCCTCCTCTGTAACTTTACCAGGGGAAATAAGGTCATTTTGCAAATGGGTTACAGGCTCAGGATCCATCTCATCAAGCTGTTTGATTGCACTTTCTTGACCATTGGGAAAAGTAGAAGGCATCACAGGTTCTTTATCCTCGATCATTCGTTCATCAGAAATAGAAGCAGAATTTTCATCAACAACGGTTTCTGTATCACATCTATCATTGTCAGAAGGATCAACAGCCTCCTCTGTAACATCACCAGGGACAATAAGGTCATTTGGCAAATGGGTAACAGTCTCGCGATCCATCTCATCATTCTGTTTGACTGCACTTTCTTGACCATTGGGAAAAGTAGAAGGCCTCGCGGGTTCTTTATCCTCGATCATCCGTTCATCAGAAATAGAAGCAAATTTTCCATCAATGACAACAGTTTCTGCATCACATTTATCATTCTCAGAAGGATCAACAGCCTCCTTTGTAACATTACCAGGGACAATGAGGTCATTTGGCAAATGGGTAACAGTCTCGTGATCCATCTCATCAATCTGTTTGACTGCACTTTCTTGACCATTGGGAAAAGTAGAAGGCACCGCGGGTTCTTTATCCGCGATCATTCGTTCAACAGCATGAATTGCGAATTCTGCACTATCTGAAGCCGAAGTATTCTGCGTTTTGTTTTTCTCAGGTTCAATGCGATTTTCACATAAGGAATCTGAAGCACTAGCTGCTGAACTATCATTTGAAGGAGGTGCCGGAGGATAGTCGAGATCGCTAACTTTGTCGCTGGTCTTGCCGTCATGGCAAACTTTGAAATCATTAGCTGCCAGTTTATCGTGTTCCACAGGTGAACCAGTATTGGATTTTTCTAACAAAACAGGAGACTGAGGCTGTTTCTTCATTGATACTGAAAGGTTCATACCTAAAGTTGACAGAATGAAATATTAGATCGGCTATTACTTTCTAGAATGAATGGATCGAGATTGACACAAACTTAAATTTTTAGGGTCCAATGATGATGGAGTAGATTTTCGTGTTTTAAGCATGGTTTTGAGAACGGAATCGGCCGGTTGGACTGGGAACCAACCACTATACGTAATTTTCCCCTTCATAATTTAAGACCATATCAAAAATACTCGAATGAGAGAATTATAAATAAAACTACAGAGATAGGAGAGAGAGAAAGAAGATGGATATTTTTTGAAAAAGTATATAAAATTGATATACTATTTTCGAGGGTATATAAGTCAATGCATAATTCATAATTATCTTGTTTAAAGGTAAAACAACACTAATTGTGAAATGGAGGAAATGAAATACTTTAGGTTCCAGCTAAAAGCTGACAGATAAAAGATAAAAGAAATGAAAGGATAAATTATGGTGTAAAAAATTATTTACCACCAGAAACTTCTTGATTCACCAACTGCTTTTGCAACATATCAGTCCCTGGAAACACCAACATATTAATGGACTTTATTTCTCTCTTAAGCCCATCCTCGACTGGATGAAAACCAAAAACAGTAGTCCATGTGTTCCTGTGCTCGGGTATGGCAGGAATAATCAATTTCTCAACTTTCAGAGCATGAAGTTCCTGGAATCACAAATCTGGATTATATATCTCTACTCATCTGTCACTGATCACAGAGAAAATAATCTATAGGTGGACCAGAAGTTATTTTTTATGACATCATGGCTCATACATATAACAATGGCCAGAAACTCAGTAATCGATAATAGAACCACAAGTTCAGTCCAATATACTTACAGTTTCAATTGCAGACAGAAGGCGCCGGCACATTCCTTGCCGCCTGTACATTTCACGAGTCGCAATAAATGGCATCTCAGCTAGACATGTTCCATGGATCCTGATGAGGAGATGAAAAAAATAATGATTACATCGGTTTTCCATAAAGCCAAACGATTGAAAAAGCAGCGTAACCAAAAACACCCAACTACTACAAATTAAACACACACACACACACACACACACACACATATATATATATATATATATATATATATATATATATATATATATATATATATATATATATATATATATATATATATAATTTATAATAAAAGGTAAAGATCAAAAGTTACAGTGAAATTTTACGGAATAAAAAAAAATTAAAATCATTGCAGAAAACTGTTTATCCTAATAATTAAAGTGATACATTCCATAGTAAATAAATCAGATTCAACTTTACAAATTTAAAATTCAGTTCTTTTTCAAGTTGTTAATTTTCTATCTGTTCAGAATTAGAGGCTTTTTTTACTCTTAAACCTGGAAACCACCAGCAAGCAAGCTAAGTTATTCTTCTCTTGTGAGTAATACTTCTAATTCTTGCAGAAGCACACATTAGAAAGTTTAACTAGGTTACTCAAAAACATGTTAGTTGTAAACATTGTTCTGTTACCTTATAGAAGCTGCAGAAACTATTTCATCACCCCTCTCCAAAATTGCGGTATAGAATCCAAAATAATTCAGCCGGTTGAAATTTGATCTACAAGACATAAAGCATTGCATGTATGAGATATGCGAGCGTGTTTATAGATATAATCTCACTTTTAGATTTGTGTCTTCAATATATGACCATTCTAAGAACTTCAAACTTTGGTATCATTATAACACGATAAAAAAAAACTCTCTAGGCTTTGTTTATTCTCTTAAAAAACTTACTTGTCATAGAGACCGTCAAACCCAACCCAAAACCAACCTACCATACTATTTTTGACATGCTACAACAATAATCACTTATTAAAACTTTAAACAAACAACGATTTTACTATTCATTTTGATATTCATGATTCTAAAACCTACAAGTCCTAGAACAAATGTAGCATTAGGTTCTTTAACCAAACCTCGCTAAGTCGACTTTTCCTCCTCCTAGACTCCATTATATTAACACTATTTTCCCGATTGTCCGTGCAGTATAGTGTAATAGTAAACGAGGCGGGGGGAAACCAACATTGTAGACATACTGATACATCCAGTGGCATATTAAATAATAACTTACTTGCAGTTATAGACAACATTATGAACTATATTAATCCCACTTCTCCTGTCAAAGATGGGCAAAAAGCACTCATTCATAACAGATAAAGCAACAGCTAGCTTTGAGTTGGATTCCACCCTTTGAGAGAATCCACAATGCAAGGTATCAGATACATCTGCTCGTTGAACAAAAGACCATGAAAATCCACCATCCAATTCGTGTTTGACTCCAAGTATCTTCTGAAAATGATCATAAAGCTGAAGAAGCAAAAAAGGAAATTAAAATCTGAAGTCATTTAGAACAGAATATTGAGACCATAAATCACAAATGTAAGCCAAATAATCAAACACTTCAGTTGGGTGATTTCAGTGGATAGTGACAAATCCATTGATCTTGTTTTGATATGGATTTCTAACTGTGAAGGTTGTTTGGTTTTCTACGAGCGTCTGATTTTGTGTAAAATAAAAATTGTCTTGTGTTCTGTTTCTTTTTCTTTATTTTGCATTATGTTTTATTGAAGTCACTTTTTCTAGTTTGACATATCAACTTGACTTAGAGCAAAAATATACAGTCATTATCCTGCATCATTCAAAAGTACGGAGAATAGTTTCTTAATTTCTTGGCCTACGATGCAAGAAATATCATACCATACCATATTCTCATAGTTTCTACCTAATAATGCAAACAAATTACCTCTTGGCACTTCAGACCACAGAAAGATACACCACTTGAACTCATAGGCAGCGCAGGTACCTCCTCGCCACATGATTCATGATCTATTTAAAATAAAATATAATTTTGCTTCAGCATTTCACCCCCACAAAATTGGAAAATAAAAGTGCATGTTTACGGCCGAGGGAAATAGGAAATGAAAATTAAGCTACACTGAATCTCAAATCCATAGAAAATATTACATTTTTTCTCACAGAATCGGCATCTAATAAGCTCATCAGCGGCACTATCATTTCCTTCAGCAGCATCCCCACAAAATTTGCAGATACAATTTGGACAGTGCCAGTCACCTGAAGGCAGCATCTACAACGGATAAAGGGAAAAGGTGTTCAGCCATAAAAAAAATAAAAAATAAAATGCAACATAAGATTAATGCATTAAGCTGAATCCTCGAAAATAGTACAATCTCTCATTAGTATCTATGATATTTTATGCTTGAGAACCATAAAATTTACGTATTTTATATCCCTTACTCATATATTCTCATTTTCTTGTAAGCATGTGTGATTGTGTGTGCACTTATATTTTTGATTTCGGGGAGTGGGGTGGGAGGTTGAATAACTGTAAGGTTCATAGCATATCTTCTACAACAACTACTAGAGAAAAACAATAAAAAAAAAAAAAAAAGGCTTCTGGTTTCTGCAAACTCTCCTATGAAAATGTGCAGTCACACATGTCAAGCAACATCAATTCATAGAAAGGTGAAAACATAACTAACAACTATTCTTTTATTAATAAATAAATACTATATATAATGGTGTAACAATGGAGAACAAATGCACAATATGCCTGCAGCCATCAAATTAAGTACCTGTATTTCTAAACAGATGGGATGGAAAGTTGATGGGCAACTATCACAACAAATCAAAGCACCCCCATCGCCGCAAATACCACAGGTGTCGTCATCTGGATCATCCCCATCAACATCAACAGTATGGAAACCCCTACGTACAGACTCCCCTTGCTTATTCCAGGCTTCAATTTGGCACTGCAAAAGGGAGTCTCCAGATTCCAAGAAAATATTCTGGAAAGGCTGACGCAACTTGCTTCCAGCATGCAGCTCGAACTTTGAAACCGTTAGTATTTTACTGCAGCAACCACAGTGGATGCCATCTCTCGTGATCCAGCCTTCCAGCATCACCCGAGACCTCCTCCGGTTCATATACTGCACCTTCTCACTTAAATGTGCTTTCCCAGAGTCAACTAGCCAGGCCAGTACAGTTCTTTTCCCGCTATATCGAACATATCCATCAGACTCCATGTTTCCCCCTTTATCAGAACCACGAACGAGAAGGGTGCATCTCCCGATAACTTTACTTGTTCTCCCTTGTACGACGTTAGATTTGGAATCACCACACGGTTTTTCTGCTTTGAACTGTTTAGGGTTCCTCTTGGGTGAGTCGTCACTCATATCATCATCATCATCACTCTCTCGATGCGCTTCAACCAGTTTACCTTTCTGGGACATATAATTAGTCTGTTTTGAATAGGAACCAAGCCTCTCCTCATTCTGTTCACTGTCCGAACTCTCTCCAGAATCTCTCCCGCTAGATCTCTTATTAAGCCTCTTAGTCATGACATCCTCTGTTCTCTTCCTTTTCATTTCTTCCTCTATCTTCTTTTTGGTTTGTCTAGTGAGTTTATTTATCAGGTCTTCAGATAGAGGGGCAAAAGAGGGAGAACCAACATTCACTTTAGCTTTAGCTTTAGTACCGTCTTCATCTAATTGCTTTTTAAGGGCATCATAAGCCTTAATAATTGACCAGTAGGCAGTTCCACCAGGGTTTATATACACAGCATCTAAGTAGTCTCTGTTCCTCCTTGGCCTGTAATCAATCGTCCACCCAGAATCAAGTAACATCCCTCTTATTTTCTCACGCAACATTTGCTTTTCAGTACTTCCACCTCTCTTTGCTTTCCCTTCATTTGCTTCTTTTACTCTTCCTTTAATAGGAGTGGCAATTTCAGAAGGTGTTCTATCTTCTTCCTTTTTTACCCTTTTCTTTGGACTACAAACCTGGGCGCCTGGTGGTGCCAGCTTAAGTGCTGTATCAGTAGCATCTGTTTCCAGCCCCCTATCCTTGATGTCAAGAGTCAATGCTGCTGTTACCGACTCTCTAACCTTGACACCTCTACCCAAAGCATGTTTTACTTTTTCCAATCTTACCCCCGTTTTCTCCTTCCTGTCAACTAACAAGCCTCTGTTTTCAGGTGGCTTGTAAGATGGATATAATGGCAATGGCGGAGACATATCCTTCTTCAGATTCAGAACATCTTCCCTAGGATCGTATTTCTTATGATGAGAATGCAAATCCATCCTTTTCTTCTTATTCACCATAACCTTCAACACCCCATTCTTCCCTTGCAGCCTGATAGGCTCGTCAGACATCTCCTGATATTTCATCCTTAACAATGAAGTCGGCATTTGCGATTCATCCTCCTCAATATCAGACCCTCTCCTAAAACCAACATTACCCCTCCTCCCAATACCGGAACCATCGTAATATGAACCCTGCTTCTGTTTACCCACAGCCAAATTCCTATGAGACGACCCAACACCGAAAGCCACTGAATTCTCACTACCACCAATCCCAGCAGTCCTTAACCTATCACCCGCATACTCATTTCTCATCCTTCTCCCATCAAATTCACCGTACTCATCGAACTCATATGAATCTACCCTGCTCCTCTTCCTTTCACCACTACCCACTTTTACCCCAACACTATTCCTACTACACCCCATTGCTCCATCCTGCAGTAGCCTCTTGTCGTTCACTTTTCTACGCATAAACTCAAACGACTCGTACCCATCGCTCGGGCCCGAATCACTCCCGACTAATCTTGCCCTCTTCAGATCCCCAGCACCCGAGTTCCCACTTTCGACCTTCTTTTTGATAATCAAACAGCCCGATGAACTCTTCTTCTTCAGAACGCCTCCCGATCTCACACCCCCTTCCATGATGATCACACACCTGACTACATAAGCAAACCTTTATTCTTTTTCCGGTTACCAATTCCGAACAAATTTCACCTGCACGTCACCGATAAACACATTATTTCTCAATCTGTAGTCTGGCATTTCCAGATCTGGCGCAGAATCAGAAAACCCAAATAAATTCATTACGAAAACGAATAATTTAAACGAAAATTCAATACAAAAATCATGTGAATCTCATTACCTCGCAGGAAAAAATTTGATCGGAAATCAAAATTGAAGTTTTTCGATAGCGAATTGAGAGAGAAATTTTGAACAAAAAAATACAGTAATTCTCTATTGCAAAAGGAATTTGGGAATGGCTTTTTCTGCAAATATACACACATATATATGGAGTATATTGTATTCTTCTTTATTACAGACAGTAGAATTCGGAAAAGGAGGCATAGAAAAAATAAATATAATAAATTAATAAATAAGAAACCCAACAACCTACGGAAATTACTTTTCTGTCCCTTAATTTAAATTAAATATCTTTCGGCTTAAAGAACGACACCGTAAGGCGTAAACCCTCCCTCCCCCTTTCAACCTATAAAGCACGAAGGAGGCTGCGACGGCGACGGCGGCTCAGCTTTTCAAACTCTTCCGACAAGGTGAGTTTCTGGTTTTCTCATCTGATTCGAACTCAATTTTTTTCTATTAATACTCAAGTTACTTTCACGTTGCTGTTTTCGCCTGTTTCGATTTCAAACCCTAATCGCGATTGCTGTTCGTTTAATTTGTAATTCTTAATTGACTCCTGATTTGAACATTGGTAATTCATGCGCTTTGTTTAATTCGTTTCCTGGCAATTATTTTCACCCAGAAGATGGACGAGGATCAGGAGATGGAGAGGTTCGCCATGGACAACGAGTATGAAGATGGCCATTGGATTGGAAATGAATTCTACGGAAACCGGAAACAAAAACGTTCACAGACCAAAGACGAGATTCTCTACGGTGTATTCGCCTCCGGCGACTCCGACTCGGATGAAGGGTTGGGATCAAAGAAGAAGCAACGGAAAGGTCTCTCCAAGAAAACTGACTACTCCAAGCCGGTAAATTTCGTCTCAGTTGGCTCTGTCGTCCCCACTCAGGAGATCGAGGTGGATCAAAATACCGAAAAAGATAGCCAAGTACAAGACGAAAATAACCTCAGGCCTTCTGGTTCAGCATCTTTTAAAAATTCAAATCGTGAAGAAAAAGACGAGGTTGATGCTGACCTGCTGCCCACTGCCTTGGGGAAGAGGATTCTGGAAGGCGGCGAGAGGAAAAGGAAGGAGAAGTTGATGCAAAGCAAGAAATCATCTCAGTCCAACAAGAGAGAGTCGAACCCAAACTTGAGTAATGTTCCTGAGTTTGAAAAGTACAGCAAGGGAATCGGAATGAAAATGATGGGGCTGATGGGGTACAAAGGAGGCGGGCTTGGTAAAAACGAGCAAGGAATCATAAATCCTCTTGACGTCAGTCTGCGCCCCAAAAATCAGGGGCTAGGTTTTGGCAGCCACAAAGAGTCTGTGCGTCCCATACTACAGGAACCTGACGAAAAACCGCGCGCACTTTCTAGCAACTCTCTTGAAGGCCAGCCAAAAGAGAAGCTCTGGACAAAGCAAGCTGCGAAGAAGAAGAAGAAGCAGGCTTATAAAACTGCCGATGAATTGCTTGCTGAAAAGCAGGAGCAGGGATTTGAAGTCATCCAAAAGGTTTTGGACATGCGGGGGCCGCAGGTCCGTGTCCTGACAAATCTGGATAACCTGAATGCGGAGGAGATAGCCCGGGAAAATGACGTCCCCATGCCTGAGCTTCAGCATAACGTGAGATTGATAGTTGACTTGGCCGAGCTCGACATACAGAAGCTCGATAAGGATTTGAGGAACGAAAGGGAGACCGTAGTTGCATTACAGAAGGAAAAGGAGAAGCTGCAAAAGGAGGCAACCCAACAAAAGCAGAATCTCGAAAACATGGAAGTGATTGTGAATGTTCTCGACCAAATAAACGAGCGTAGCTCTTTAGGAACACTGACGTTAGAATCACTTGCTAAGTCATTTATGGATTTGCAAACGAGATTCGCCAATGATTACACGTTGTGCAACTTGTCGTGCATCGCTTGCTCGTACGCTCTCCCATTGTTTATTCGAGTATTTCAGGGGTGGGACCCGCTTCAGAACCCGACTCACAGGGTCGAGGTAGTGTCTATCTGGAAGAAATTGCTAGGAGGGAAAGATTACTCGAGTTTGTCGGGCACTGCCTCTGCGTACACACAGCTGCTCATGGAAGTTGTGCTGCCTGCTGTGAGGATATCCGGGATCAACTCTTGGAACGCTCGGGACCCAGAGCCCATGCTCCGGTTCTTGGAGTCATGGGAGGAGCTTTTACCTCCTGTCGTCCTACAGATGATTCTAGATACTGTTATCATGCCGAAGATATCAGCTGCCGTGGAATCATGGGACCCACGCAGAGAGACCATCCCCATTCATTCCTGGATCCATCCATGGCTACCATTATTGGGACAGAAGCTAGAGAATTGCTATCACACAATACGACATAGACTGTCTAGTGTCCTTCATGCATGGCATCCGAGTGATATATCTGCTTATTACATATTATCTCCGTGGAAAACTGTTTTTGACCCTGTCAGCTGGGAACAGCTAATGGCCCGGTACATATTTCCGAAGTTATTGAATGTCATGCAAGAATTAGCTATAAATCCCGCCAATCAGAATCTTGACCGGTTCTTATGGGTGAAAACATGGGTGAAGGATATTCCTACTCACCACATGATGCAGATAATGGATGTCTTCTTCAATAAGTGGCAGGATGTCTTGTACCTCTGGTTACGTTCAAACCCGGATTTCGAGGAGGTGACTAAATGGTACGTTGGCTGGAAAGGGCTTCTTCCTCCCGAACTCCAGTCGAACGAGCATGTTCGGCTCAGGCTTAATATTGGTCTAGATATGATGAACCAGGCGGTAGAAGGCATGGAAGTGGCTCCACCCGGCTTGAAAGAGAATATCAGTTATCTCAAGGTGCAAGAACAGAGGCAGTTTGAGACTCAGAAAAAGGAAGCTGCTGCACAGGCTCAACATAATAGTGGGGTTCGAGGAGAAGGGGTTAGTGGTGGCCATGAGACGATGAGCTTGAAAGAAGTTATCGAGTATCATGCTAGGAAAAATGGCTTGGATTTCAAGCTGAAACCTGGGAGGAACCATGATGGGAACCAGATTTATGGTTTTGGTAATGTAAGCATAATCATGGACTCGCTCAATCAGAAGGTGTTTGCCCTGACAGAAGACAGATGGTCTCTGGTGACACTTGAGCAGCTGCTGGATTTGCATAACCGTTCTAGGTTGAAGAGGCACTGAGGTGTGCAATTCTTTTAATATTAATGTTTTTTACTCTATTTGGAATGGGATGTTATTGAATTATGCTGTTCAGGCTCAAGGTTCTGATCTAATTTCTGTCTTTGGTTTTTTATTTCACAAAAGATTTTTTGTTTTGAGTTGTGAACTATGTTGACATTTTCTTACAATGCAATTTAGTTGATCATATCTTTAGCCGGTAGCTTGCAATTTGAATATTGGAATATGCCAGTTATTTCATGTTTAAGATGATTCGTGTAAAATAATTAGTAGGTTAGTTTTCTGTTCACGTTTAAGTGTGGTGTTCTAAAATTGAGGACTTTATCTTGTAGCTTGGCTAACTGGAAAAGGTGGGGTCAAGTGTGGTGTTCTGAAATTCAGGAGTTAGTACTGTAGCAAGATTAAGTCATGTCTTAGTAATTATTATGGTGAAGGTGAAGGAGGAGTTGACATTTCTACTTTGAAGTGAACTTTCTTCCTTTTTATTCAATGCTACATTTCATTTCTACTTGTTCCTGTTTCTCTAATTTCTGTTTACATTTTTAGTGTGCATATTACACTCTTGAATCCATGACTGCAATGGTTACAAGAGACTCGACGAACCTTCTCCTGCTGAGATTGACAAGAGAGCTGTGTTATTATCTCAATGTGCGAAAGGATTGTGAAGGTGAAAAGTATGCACGGGGGTTGTTTTCCTAAGCATTGTTTGTTCGCGGTTCTTATCAATAGGAAACTAAATCACTGCACTCATTCATCGTGTTCTCAGCCAGCGATTTTGTAAACTTTTGGATTTATAAAAATTGTAGCTTTAGTTTATGATTGTTGATGAATGTTTGTAGAAATTGTACTTTTTCCCCATCGTGTGCAACCAACAAACAGAACATGAGTTAATTGTTGAGAATGATAGCATGACAACACTGTTACAACTTTTACAAGTTGATCACAAAATCAATTGAATTTTTAGTTGGAAAAGGCCAAAGCTGGCTTGTTATAAAAAAATGAGATAGTGTAATATTTCAGCACAATACTTAAATTTTACTCCTACTGTAATACTTTTCTTTTATTGATGAAATTTTACTCCGACTGGTAAAAAATTTCTTTTAGAGTTGTTTTACAATAGTTGAACAAAAAAACATATTTTTTCATTTTAAAATAGGAAGTACAATTTAACTAGTGCTACTTTTGAATTTTTATTCATAGTTACTTTATTTTTTTAATCAAAAATATATTTTTATTTTTTGGTTTTCAAAGTTAAAAGGGGGAATTATGGATTGGGCACTCAGTAGTATTATATCTACTACCTATATTTTTTCAGTATTATATCTACTACCTATATTTTTTCCTAATTCTGATATAGGGCAGTGTTCCATTATTAACCTTTTAAATGTACTTCGTATTAATTAAAATAACTACTTATCAAAACCTAATATACAAAAAAAATGTTTCTAATATTCTCGCTCAAATTTTCCACAAAATTACGGTAGAAATCGTATTATAACATGCCACCCTTTATTCCTTACTACACACTAAACTATGGGAGCCGAGGGTTGCAAATCACTTGGCCTAGAGACGAAAACCCTACTCACTATCCCACAAGATACTATGGGAGTGATCAATATTTCCCTTGTCAAAATACTATTCAATATTATTATCATTTTATATTGTTGTTAAATTTTAGTTATTTGTTTGTAACAATCAATTCAATTGAATATATATAAAAAGTGAAATACTACAACAATTTCCCATAGAAACAATACAAGAAACTTATATCTAACATAGATATTAAGAAGTTAAAATCAAATACAAAATACTTATCATAGATATTAAGAAGTTGATAGAAACCAAATACCAAACTAAAAATATCATAGATATTAAGAAGTTGTCATGAATATCATGTAAAATAATATTATAGAAATCTATTGAAAAATTTCTCATAAATATCAGATAATTAGAAATTAGAAATCTACCATAAGTTGAAATCTACCATAAATATACAAAAATAAGTAAAAAAAAATTAAAATATCATAGATATAGACCAATATTAAAATCAAAACAAACTATCATAGTACTGGCAACTAAAATTAGTTTGAAAACGACAACTATAATATAAATACATAGATATAGACCAATATTAAAATCAAAACAAACTATCATAGTACTAACAACTAAAATTAGTTTGAAAACGACAACTATAATATAAATACATATGTACCCAAATTATGTAATGCAAATATATTTTGTTTGCGCAATATATTTTGATATTATATACATATATATATATAATCTGGATGGTTGCGAAAATATATTTTACCAAATATATTATTGCGCAAATATATTTACATCTTACGCAAATATATTTATATATATTTAGTGCAAATATATTTTGTTTGCGCAATATATTTATATATTATATACATATATATAATCTGGATGGTTGCGAAAATATATTTTACCAAATATATTATTGCGCAAATATATTTACATCTTACGCAAATATATTTATATATATTTAGTAACGCTTAATATTAATGAATATTAATTAATATATGTTACCGTAATATTATTTACAAAAATCGTTTAATATTATCGTAAGGATATTTACTTTATACATTTAAAAAATGCCCCTACTTAATATTTAAAAAATACAAATACCCTAATAAATAAAAAAATAAAAAATATACAAACCCTAAAAATGAGGTGAAAAACAATGGAGGTTCAAAATAATATTAAAAATCAATCCCCTATACCCTAATATTACTTAAAAAATACTAGCATTTTTTTTAATTTTTTGTATTAAAAAAACTACCCTAACTTTCTCTGGAACTTATATTAAAAATATATTGGTTCTTATATTGAAAATAGGATATAAATAAATAATTTTTTCAAATTTAAAAATTAATAATTTAGATAATAAAAATATCGTGGTTGAAGACAGCATTATTAATTTTGTAGGGGTCAAATTGTATTAAATAAAAGATAGTTGTAGATCTCATCTCTTGCCGCAGCCCCGCCCCCACTCTCATATCAAACACCCAAACAGAAGAAAAGAATCGAATCGAATCGATCACATTAAAAGAAAACTCTTTCCTTCAGGTTTCCGTATATCATGCCCGGCGGCAATCCACCTAAACCCCCTCCCTCTTCCTTCTCCGCCCACCCCCACCGCCGGAACCCCGCCCATAAACCCCCCGCCGCTTCTAAATCCAAACCATCCCCTAGCTCAGCCGCCGCTGCTCCTCCAAACAACAAACATCCCAACAACAACAACCACCCCTCGACCACCAAGCCCAAGCCAAAGCCCAGGCCGGAGAACCCGTCTCCGAGGCCCGAACACCTGAACGCCGTTTCCGGCCCGAGACCCGTTTTCCCTTCAAACGATCCGCCGCCGCACCCATCTTATGGATTCCACATGCTCGAACGCCGGAGTATAGTCCTCGCCGATGGATCCGTGCGATCTTATCTAGCCTTGCCCCCTGATTACGAGAATCTCACACACATGCCCCGGCCCGCTTTACGGCCCGAACTCATGGCCCGGAATGAATTCAGGCTGGAGAGGCCCCCTTTACCGATGAGCCCGGGATTCCTCGGCCCCGACGGCAGGACCCGAAATCCAGAGTTTTGGAATCCGGGCCATGAGAATTCCTTAAAGCGAAAATTCATTGAGGATGAGAGGGCGAGGAGGGATGATGGGTTTGAGAGGCAAAGACAGCAGCTTCTGCAGTATGGGAATGTCAATGGGCCAGGACCGAGTGGTGGGTTTAGTGTTGGGAGAGGAGGAGAGGAAATGAGAGCACCCAAGAACATGAGGTTTGTCGAAGGTAGTTCAAGTAAGGTTACACATGGTGAGGTGGATCAGAATGCGTTAAAGAAGGCATTCTTACATTTTGTGAAGTTGCTTTTTGAGAATACAAATCAGAGAAAGAAGTATTCGGCCGATGGGAAACAAGGACCTGTGACATGTTTAGCTTGTGGCAGGTCTGATGATGATTTATGGTTTAGTTCACGAATTTCATTTTTTTTTCCTTCAATCTTTCTGCGTTCGTTCCTCTTGTTGTTTATGTTATATGTTCTGTGCAGAATTTGTTGTGTTAGTTTAGTGTGTAAACATGCATAAAAACTGCATCTTGCGAATTTTAATGCTTAGGTAAATTTGTTAGGTGCATTTAAACATATTCTCTGCTATTCGAAAAACGCAATTACCTTCACGCATTACTTCATAGGTTACATTTTTTGTGGTAAAAATTATTTTATTAGTAGGGAAAATGATACGAAAATCATAATTAGCTTGCCTAGATAGCGTTTGGGAAGTAAGGATATGCAATTTGGAGGAGATACTGGATCCTGTAAATTGCATTATTGTGAGTTCTAATATGGTGTTTAGATTTTAGTGATGCATTATTGTTGACATCTGACAGTGTGTATGACAACTGATAATAGTAATATGAAATGTGGTGCTTCTAATATGGTATCATTAGACACTCTACCCTGCATTTTTGGTAGATATTTTCTGAATAATAGTTTATAGTTCTCGACATTTATATCTTCTGAATGTGGGATACTGTTACCAAAGATTGCTTTAGCAGATCACACTTTTAAACATACACAACAGCTTGACGCTGTTTGATAAACACATTACCATCATTACAGTACTTCTTTTCTTCTTGTGGTAAAAAATGTTATTCGTAAAGGAATAATACGTGAATCACAATTACGCTTGCTTAGATAATGTCTGGGAATCAAAGATATGCAATTTGGAGGAGAAGCTAAATCTTGTAAATTGTATTATTGTGAGGTTTTGGTGCTTCTAATATGTTGTTTGGATTTTAGTGATACATTATTGTTGACGATGTAGGGCAACTGATATTAGTTTCTGAATAATATTTTATATTTCTCAACTTTTATATCCTCCAAATGGAGGATACTGTTATCACTATCAGAGATCGATGATATAATAAAATGTTGGATAACAAAAGTGATGCTTTAGCAGATCTTTTATCACGTCCTTATTATTAATTATCATTGTCATTATCATTATTATTATTATTAGTTCGTTTTAGTATACTACTATTTTTTGTCTCCAGTAAAGTAGGCTACCTTATTTTTTTTTGTTTCACAATTCTTGCTTTTCTTTGATCTTTTGAGGCCCACGGAGTTTGGTTTGGTAAGGCAGGGCTACCTGGGTGATGCTCATACAGAAGTTTGGGGAACTTTGATCTCCCTATCAAGACAAATGTCTTATAATTATTTGACTTAGTATGCTTACTGCATTTTTTTCTTTTTAGGCAGAACTTCCTTTCATATACAAGGAGATTATTTTGCAACCTATTGGAGACAGGTCCAAAAAGAAATGTTGACTGTATCAAATGTTTCGAAAATGAAATTCAACTGAATCCAACAATGTGAACTTTAAATATGAGAAGTGCATAATTTGATGACCAATAAGTCAAACAAGGCACTATATCTAGGGGCGTATGAAATATGATTTAGAAGGTCGTATAGTATTTCAAACTTTATTGAATTAACGTTTATAGAGAATGATAACATACTGTTCAAAAATGTAGTAGTAGTGGAATCACTTATAGGTGTATTAGACCACCGTATTATTCTTATTTTTGTTCAGATATCAATCTTTTTGGGTTAGTTTGCTTCTATTTTTCACTGTTTGGTGTTTAAGCCACGAATTTTAACTGGTTTGAATTTGAAGCTGAATTACTGATCATTAGATCTTGGTAGATCTTTACAGTGCTGTCATGTCTTGCTGCTGGTGATCTTTTTTCAGCTGTTATCTTATTCTTATCCTCTCTTTCTAAATGTGACCGTATATATTGTACGTAATACTTTACTCATAAGTAGCAGGAATAATATACCACTATTGTTGGACAGTTTGATTGGAAACGAATTCCTTCAAAATTTGAATACCATGGAAGCTGATTTTCCAGCTTTTGTTTATTTCATTTCTCTGGATATAGATGATCTTATGTCTGGACATGAAAAATAAATTAAAAGCTTTCCCCCCACGGATGAAACAAGCTTGTTTGTTTAAACAACAGATATTTACTTATTACTTATCTAATTTTACTCTTTAAATTTATTGAAAGTTGGTTGTCGGTCCAAGTTCTCCAACCAAATGCAGATAGTGCTAAATCCGACACCCTATTATCTTATTATTTCCTGAAACTTTAGTGTCCGTGCCTAAGACTACTACACGGTTAAAAAATACAGGTCATCAAAAGACTTTCCAGACACCCATGGTCTTATAATGCATGCATACGCCCCAGACCACTCAGACACGGTCGTCGATCACCTGGGATTTCACAAGGCCATGTGCGTTTTAATGGGCTGGAATTACTCTATACCTCCTGATAACTCAAAATCCTATCAATACTTTTCTGCTGATCGAGCAGAGGCCAACCGGGATGATCTGATTATGTGGCCCCCGTCTGTTTTGATCCATAATACCGTCACCGGAAAAGGTAGAGAAGGGCGTATGGAAGGTTTAGGGAACAAGGCAATGGATAGTATCCTTAGAGGTATAATACACCCTAATTTATTTTTATCATTATTTGTGAATGGCGTTGAAATTGTTTGTCGATCCACTGTGGCTGCATTAGTTATTAGGCTAAGTTAAAGAAAGCAGGATTGAGGAACAACTTTCAGATTACAAAAGTAACCACGATATTTTATTTTATTTCTTACATTTACTCCTGTTTAAGCAAAGAACATTTCACATAAACCCCTTATGAGGTCTCACTTGTAATTTTGGAAGTGTTTTCTGTGTGTGAAATAAGTCAACCTTCAGGTTACACCTGAACAGGCTTGTTCAGTCTGCCACTGTAAATGGCTTATTTAACTTTACCAAATACCTTTTGCTAATAGGGGAGACCCCATCTCACTTAAATGTGTACAGATCTAATATTAATCTTAGTTGGAAATTGGAAAGTGTTCTAAAAAATGGCCTAGGCGACCGTCTAGGTGTTAGGCGGCTGCCAACCGTCTTGATTTCAGCCTATGCGTATGCGGGTTTGGGTCTAGACGGGCTGTACACTTTTTGTAACAGAAACCAAAGGGTTTCCCAACCCGGAAAAATAAAACAAAATAAAATAAAGGTTTTGCAATTCACTTTCTTACCTTTGTAATGCGTAGGCTTCAAGCCTTCGGTTCCTGCTATATATTGGTGACAAATTCACAATCTTATTTTCCTCCTTTTTCTTTTTAATTTGTCGGTCACCAACCTTGTAGTGCCTAGCGTTTTATTGGAACATTGGTTTTTGATACTAATGATTTATGGTATCCTTAGTTTTTCAAATACCCTTGCTCTATTTGACAACAAGCATAAGCTATTGCTTGGGTTTTTATTTGGAACCAGATTCTTAGATATGCTTTCACTCTTTTCTGGTTGTCGAGGAGCTTATCAGCACCTGGATCGGCCATATTATCATATATTGGAATTATAGTCATCTTCATTGTTTGTTACGCACCTGCACCAGTTTGACTTCTGGCCATAGCATTTAGTGAGGTCCTCAAACTCATTAGAGTACTTTGTGTCTTCGGCTCTAAACTAGTGAAATCCCATTTCATGTTGATTCGAATTTTACTAAATTTTGAATGTACGACTGTTTTCTTTCTTTCTTTCAGATCTTGGGTTCAACAGTGGCAAGTCCATGTCCATGCACTCTAGAGAAGGCCACACGGGCATTCACATGGTTAAGTTCTCAGGGGACGAGCCGGGCCTCAAGGAGGCATTGAGGCTGTCCGATCATTTCGAGAGGGAAAATCGTGGTCGCAAAGTGTGGGCCCGCGTGCAGCCCCCTTCGCTCGGTAACAAGGAGGACGAACACAACCCGAGCCTTGTGAGGGTGAACTCGAGGACAGGAGAAAGGGAGAGGGTCTTCTACGGCCACCTGGCGACAGTTGCCGATCTAGACAAGGTCACCTTCGAGTTCAAGAAGAGGGTCTCCATTGTCAGCGCCAGCGAATTGAAAAATCCCAAATAAAATGTGCTTTAATATTTTTGTGTCCATGACAATGGAGATTTTTCCTTGGTCTTGTGATTTGGGAGATTGACAGAAAAAGGGAAGATGTGTGTTTGTACTTGGATACAATGTGGATTTATGGGATTTGTATTCTGTGATCACTCTCTGCTTGATGTTTTTTTTTTTGGTTTTTTTTCTCTGTGGCAAATGTGTAATAATTTATAGTTTTTCTTAATTTTGGTATTGTTTAGTGTTAATTGAAATTATGGTAAGAGTGTATCCTAAAAATGTATAATATATCGTATTTAGGTTTACCAAAAACATCTAATTTACCATTACTCTAATATGAAATTTAATTCCATATAGTATAAAGTATAAATTAATATTAATTAGAATAATGGAGTGGGCAGCGGTGAGAGAATAAAACAAGCCAACTCTCTCTTGGAAAAATCCAGACTTGCTTTCGATCATATCAATCTAACGCACATAAACACGCACTACAAGGTGACTTTTTTTTTCATTTATCTCTGCTGTTTAAAGACTTGATTATAAGCTTTCTTGTGTGTGTGTGTGTGTGCGTGAAATTTAATTTGATTCCGGCGAGATTATGCTGAAAGAAAGCTAAATTCTTGATTTTTCATGTGGGTTTTTCTTTTTTGATTAAAGTGTTCTCTTAGGTCTTTGAAAAGGGGAAAAAATGAAATCTTGAATTGAGCTGATCAAGTTCTTGGTGATTGATTACGTTGCAGGATTAATCCACAAAAAATGGGAGAGGAAAAATTCGGAATTGCTAAGGATGTGACCGAAGTAAGTCCTTGCAAAATCTGTTGTCATATAATATATATAGTATATATATTATCTGTTTGCATCTTTGATTGATTCTCAACTCCTTCATGTGTCATGTCATGTCTGTAGTTGATTGGTAACACTCCATTGGTATACTTGAACAATATTGCTGACGGTTGTGTCGCTCGTGTGGCCGCCAAGCTCGAATCAATGGAGCCTTGCTCTAGCGTTAAGGATAGGTATACATATAAACCGAAAATTACACATATTATGTAATGGAGGTAGAATCATAATACGTTCGAGTAAAGTGATTGTTAGTTTTTGACTGGAATATAAACGCTAACTATACATTTCGGTTTACTTTTTCCAGGATCGGTTATAGCATGATTAAGGATGCCGAAGCAAAAGGCCTCATCACACCTGGAGAGGTATAGATAGTACTGTAACATCTTTTCACCTGGATTGATTGATCTGATAATTTAACGGATCGTATGTTTGTAGACTGTCCTGATTGAGCCTACGAGTGGTAACACGGGCATAGGGCTGGCATTCATGGCAGCTGCTAAAAGCTACAAGCTGATAATCACCATGCCAGCTTCAATGAGTCTTGAACGCAAGATTATCCTCCGTGCTTTCGGTGCAGAGTTGGTTCTTACGGACCCAGCTAAGGGAATGAAGGGTGCCGTTCAGAAGGCTGAAGAGATACGCGACAAGACACCTAATTCTTACATCCTTCAGCAATTTGAAAACCCTGCCAACCCCAAGGTAATCCAATATCAATTTAGATACCGACTACTTTTTATTATATCTTAGATGATTACAAAAATTACCCCCGACTGCCTGAGGTGATGGATGAAATTGTAAATACATTTGATGTGGTCAACAATATCCAGAGATGGAATCAGTGTCGAGGGTGTTTTTATTTTTTTCAAAGTTAAAAAAATATTTAAAAAAATTGGTCAAACCTCTAGGGAGTTTTTGTAAGGACTCCTTTATATTATTATGTAATGATATTGCTAATTGGGGAATAACCGAGGCGAGTGACGAGTGGTTTCTTTTAGATACACTATGAGACTACGGGACCTGAGATCTGGAGTGGAACTAATGGGAAAATTGATGCATTCATTTCTGGAATCGGTACTGGAGGAACAATCACTGGTGCTGGTAAATTTCTAAAAGAAAAGAATCCTAACATCAAGGTTATTACCTTTCTTTCCAATGAACAAATTCGGTAGTTGTTTTATGGTTGATTTTATTTGTAATACTAAGCTGTTAATACTTATGTAGTGCATTGTCTGCTCTGTAATCATGTCTTCTGCCTTACTTTTCTTTTAGCTCTATGGTGTGGAACCAGTCGAAAGTCCGGTTCTCTCTGGAGGAAAACCTGGTATGTTCGTTAAAGAATATGCACGTATCTTCTGCCTTTTTATTTAATAATTAAGTTAACCCACATGCGTAAATTTTAAAGTACTTGTGTCTCGCGATATGTTTGTTTTCAAAAATATTTCTTTACATTTGATTGGTTCTATTTGTTTGGCCAACTGTACAAATCGTAATGATATTCCATGAATTCGATGAATGATGTTTTTGAATAATGCTCAAGGTCCTCATAAGATCCAAGGAATCGGTGCTGGTTTTATCCCTGGCGTTTTGGATGTTAATCTCATCGATGAAGTAATTCAAGTAAGACTCAGTTATATTCTTCTTCGTGTTCGATTCTTGTTTTTTAGTATGACATATTTGTTCGTTATTAGTTTTATTTTCCTTAATATTTCCAGGTTTCGAGCGATGAGGCCATAGAGACTGCAAAACAACTTGCATTGAAAGATGGGTTACTGGTAATTTTATGATTTTACATACTTATATATATATATTGAAAATAATATGTGTAATAATGTAATATGGATGATGCAGGTGGGAATATCATCTGGTGCAGCAGCAGCTGCTGCAATTAAGATTGCGAAGCGGCCTGAAAATGCTGGAAAGCTCATTGTTGTAAGTTTGTCAATTTTTTATATCAAATGATAAAATGTAAAACTAGAAAAAAAAATTGGAAAAATCGAGAAGCTTTAATCGATAAAAATATATAAATATTCCCCAACTCTGGCGGGTCAAAAACACCAACTAAAAATAGAACTAAGCTTTACTAGAAATCATCGTTTGGTATATTTAGGAGTTTAACAAATCGTTTTATGGACTTTCAACTGCATCAGGTTATCTTTCCTAGCTTTGGGGAGAGATATCTTTCATCTGTACTCTTTGAGTCGGTTAGACACGAGGCTGAGCACATGACATTTGAGCCGTGAAAGTGTTTTTTTTTTTTTTTCGTCTTCAACTCCGATTACAATGTGCAACATGTCATGGTGAATAGCACGTTTCTTTGTTTGTGGCGCGACTTTTTTTATTGGAATAATGTGAACCTTTTTTTTGCATTTTTTCTTGTGTGAAGATATGAAATTACATGTACGTGCGTGTATTTAAATTTCTGCAATTGAGCAATTAGCTGGTTCCAAAAAAAAAAAAGATATGAGATTACAAAGAATCGATCATTCAATAGGTTATGCATTGCTTTTTTTATAATTTATAGTAATAATTATTTTGATTTGAGTTCACAACTTAAAATTATGAATTCGATCTCTTAAATTAAATTGAATTAATCATTCATTTTAATAATATATTCATAATTTGAATATTTTGAATCAATTCGGTTAATCAAAATATATTTACACTAAAAAAAATCACAAAATTGTGTAATGAAAATTAATATTGCTAGCAACAAGATTCAATTTTTCTTATACTTAGTACTTACATCTATTCGTAATAACTTCAAAATTACATCTATTCGTAATAACTTCAAAATTGGAGGCATTCAAGGATTTTCGAAAAATTAATGGCATTCAAGGATTTTCTTTGAACGAAAAACATCATATAATATCTAAGAGTTTTTCGGCAATGAGTTTATTAGATCAAGTTTCTCGTTTTGGTGAGCTCTTATATTATTTGTAAGTAATAAAAGATGGCTTAGGTTGAAATATCACTCTTAAAACAGTCCAAAGAACGGAGACGCGGAACCAGTGGTGAAAAGGGAATTGTCTAAATTGTACTCTCTAAAATGTAGGACTCTCAATTGGGCCATATGAGTTAGGGATTGACCATAAGTCGGCCCATGTAATTTCAAAGCATAAGTCGGCCCATGTAATTTCAAAGGCTATGGACTTCATGCTTTCATCTTTGTGCTTCAAAATATTGAACTCAAACATGGTCTATATCGAAAATTGGGCTTCTCCCTAATTTACTGCATATAAATATTTTTGAAATAAATATTAAATATATCAATTTCAAAAATAATACATAAATAATACAATATTATTTAAAAATATATTTTACATGTTAATTAGCATTTGAACGATCAATAAATTAAAAAAACAATAATTAACAATTTTAAATATATAAAAACTCATTCGTACAATTTTAACAAACTAAAATAACTAATTTATCAAAATCCAAAATAATACTATAATGTATTTTTAACACTTTCAATCATATATAAGTAATTATTACTATTTTATTTATTTATATGAATAAATTGATAAAATAAATTTATAAGTATAAATATTAGGGAGATTTTAGATAAAATAAAATTTTAAAAGTTTTTTTAGAATTAAATAACTAATTTTTTTCTAATTATAAATAAAAACAATTTACTTAAATTTCTTACTATTTTATAAATTTAAACAACTGTTATTAATTATTATTATTAATAATTATACGGTTATTACACTATTTTATAATTAAATTTTTGAAACTACTCTAATTAATAAAACACTTACAACAATTGAAAATTAAATTGTAAATTGAAATGTGTGGGGGTGCAAATTACAGTATCATAAATTATAGAGAGAAATTTTTTTTCAAACACATTTATAACTCACCTATTTATTTTGACTACATTTATAACACTACATTTATTTTAGACAAAAGGTAAAGGAATTGTCTTCTTTACCCTCACCTTTTTAAAAATCAAAACAAATCAATTAAACAAACACAAAAGGACAAAATCAATTAAAAAATCGGTCCCCAAAAATCTTTTTCTTTCTTCTCTTTCGGTCCCCCCCCCAAACCCAAAAACCGCCGCCGATTTTTTGAGAATCAAAGAGAAATCCGGCTACTTCAATTCCGGCGACTCAATGGCAGATAACAACGAACACAATGACGAGCCACAATGGCCAATTCAAGCTCCGGTTAGTGCCAAAACCTAGCTTTTTTCAATTTCGAAAATTCGATTTTTTTCAATAATGTGTTCAATTTGATGCGTTAATTGTTAGTATTTGAGTGTATTATAGTTCCTTATTGTGTTTTCGTTGATTTAAAATCGAAATTCAGTGTTAAATTGCTCGTTAAAATGTCTGAAAAATCTGGATTTTGCCCGCTGTTCCAAGCTACACGGTAGCGCTACACGGTGGCAATTTTCTCGGTCACCGTGTAGCTTGGTCACCGTGTACCGGTAACGTGACCGGTAAAATCTCGCTTCACGGTGAGATTTTCTCGGTCACCGTGTACCGGATAACACCGTGTACCGGATAACATTCTACACGGTGACCGAGAAAATCACGCTTCACGGTGGATTTTCTCGGTCACCGTGTACCGGTTATCCGGTACACGGTGACCGTGTAGCAGAATCAAATTTTTTTTTTTTTTTTTTGAATTTTCAGTTTTATTATTTAATTTAATGTAATATTAATTTATTTAACTTCATTTTTGCAGGAGGGCTTCAATTGGAGGAGGCCAGAGTTCATACACCAGACGAGGAACATGAATTTGTACGATCGGCTCGAATTACTAGGGGAAATTACAAAAACGCTGATGGACGTCGACCCTACAAAGGCAGCTTTCCAGACATTCAGGGAGAGTTGTTTCGGATATTTGCTCTGGATCAAGAGAACCGGAAGGTCCATTAAGGCGATGCAGCACCTGCTAGCTCGGGAGATCGTGGGTCCGACGATACCTCCGTTCGAGCATTGGTTTTTCGTCGGGGGCCGGACTATTCGATTTCGAGCACAGGAGTATGCCCTGATTACCGGACTTCGATTCGGTGGTCACGCTTTTGATCCTTCGGCCACCACCCACACTATTTCTGAGGACTCTATTTACTATAGACACTTCAGACAGCCGACGGTTATTAAAGATTTCCGTAAGGTGTTCTCGTCTCTGAGTATGGGTCAGGATCCTGCCGACTACCTGAAGGCGGCCAACTTGTTGATTTACTATTATTTCTTGTTGGGCCGAGACGATGCCAAGATCGACACTTGGGCTTGGGTTTTGGTTGAGGACGTTGCCGGATGGGATTCGTTTCCCTGGGGATCCTACTCCTGGCAGATCATGTCGCACTACATCTCCATAGCTGCGACGATGCCCGGTCAGCTTAACTCGAGGGCATTCCACTTTTACGGCCCAGTTTGGGCCTTTCAGCTATGGTCGTACGAGGCTATACCGAGCCTGGGCAGATTGTGCGGAGCCCGAGGCGAAAGAACTTTGAGGCCTCGGTTTTTTAACTGGACTTCGGTTGCATGCAACCTCGATTTCACTGATTTCTTCGAGGACGCTCAGGTAAAATTTGTGAAATTAATGTTTTAAATTATTTTTTTCTTTTCATTAATGCTTAATTAATTAATTTTCATTTGTTTTCAGCTTGTGGTCCTCTCGACTCTGGAGCCGACACGCAAGGAGGCGAAGACTGAGTACTACACTTCGTTCCTTACCAGAGGAGCAGACGAAGTGAGGTACGTTCCTCCTCTTAGGATTGGAGCACCGAGAGGAGCACCAGTTGTAGCACCGGTGAAGAAGAAGAAGAACTTGATTGAGCGCGTGGCCGGACGCGTGTCCAAGATGATGGGCGATGACCCTCAGACTAGCCGACGCACGCGTGATGACATCACACCCGATTCATCTGCCGAGCGGCGTGCATCTCAGCGTGGATCTCACCGAGCCCGACGAGAGTCCTCTCCTGTAGCTGAGGCACCTGAGGCACCTGAGGCACCTGAGGCTTCAGACGACAGTACTGATCGGCGCATTGATCGACGGCTCCACAGATCCTCAACGATGAGTCTGAGACGGGATTTATGGGCCGATTGACTGCCCGGATGAGGAGGGTACAGAAGGAGGGCAACGACAGTCTGATGGAGCAGATTCGGGGCTTCTTCGGTCGCAGGCGATACTCCCGGCCTCGCCCCTGCCCTTCTGATGCATCTCAGGGCGGTTTTCCGGCTGCTCGGCATTCTATCAGCGCGCCTCCTCGCTTTCAGGACTCGGATCCCGAGGAGTTAGTTGATGTTGATGTCAGGGTTTCGTGTGGGGACTGGGCACACGATTTTGATCGTTATCGCAGGTCGCCACTTATCGAGCCGACCCGTGCCGAGTCGTTCCATGCCGAGTCGACCCACGTCGAACAGCAGCCTCAGTACGAGCAGCAGCCTCAGGTCGTTGGCGATAGCTATCGCACACCGACCCAGATATTCTCGACCGTTGGAGATAGCGGTCATTTTTCGCCACCGAGGGGGCTGCGTGATTTTCAGGGTCTCTTCGCTCCCTTCCCACCGATTCACACCGACAGCATCTTCGGTCCGACTCCTGTTTATCGGTCAGAGTATGATCGGCCAGAGTATGCTAGGCCAGAGGATGATCCTGGTTTTATTGTACCGAGGGGGGCTGATATACCGCAGGTGATCATTGATGAAGAGACTTATTTTCCTCCTGAGTCGCAGGTCGAGTTGTTCAAGGTGACGACTCCCTTGGAGGAGAATGAACACGAAAAGGAGATTGCATTGTCGGAAGAGGAGAAAGAACTTGGGGCTGATGAGGAGGAGGAGGATGTCGCCGAGAGTAGTAGTCTCGGACCCCGTGTGAGGAGGCCCTCGGCAGCTCTCCGGAGCCCGTACGTCTCGCAGTTCGCACGGTCTGGCAGCAAGAAGGTTAGGGGGCTCTATTCGATGTTCCGTCGTGACGGGCATGGAATGAGTATCAAAATCCCTTTCAACGGAGTCACTCTGGACAACCCCTACTTCGAACGGATTGAGTCACTACATCATTGGTACACAAGCATGGTAAGTTAATTAATTTGTAGTTAAACTTTGAACTTTATAATGTTTATTAAATTGTGCTTAACTGTGATATGTATATTTTTCAGGAGATTGACATATACATTACGTACCTGCAAGACAAGATAAAGTTCGGCGAGGGTTTAAAAGATGAAGTCACTCCAAGGAAGACTATACTCTTGTGTACCGAGTTCTTCGTAAGATCCAATCATCCTATCAAATACAAGTTTTTTTTATCATTTTCCTAATACTAATCGTTTAAATTTATTTTTAATTAACAGAACGCTATGAAGACTCAGTACGATAGGATTTCGATCCCGAATGCACATGCAAAGAGAACGAACTTGGAGAGAAAATACGAGACCTGGGCACCGCCGGACTTCATGGTGAAATACATCACGGGAGACAGTAGGCACGAGAGTTGGGAACACGCACGAGAGGTAATTTAAAGAACCGTACATTTTTTTTTAATTCAATTTAATATTTTAATTTAATTGTAAATAACGTTTTATTTTGTTTTTTATTTTTTTAGGTGATAACGGTCTGCAATACCGGGGAACATTGGATCACAATACGGATTAACCTGGATAGCTGGACTATACAGTTGTACGACTCGTGTTGGTGGCGTTGTCCGGAAGTAACTCCCAAGGCTCGTGTACTAGCCCCGTTGTTGGAGTTGTTGCCTCGTCTTTTGGTAGCTGCCGGATTTTTGGAGGGTATGAACTTTATTCGTCGGACCCACAAGAAGACTTCTATGATGGTCGAAGTCCCGATGGAGCAGTTTATGCAAATCGACAACAGCAGCTGCGGCCCGTTCGTGTGCATGTACCTGGATCGTCTCGTCAACAAGTACCTCACTCACCGGGGTAGAGAGATCGACGATGCGTACTTGATGAAGTATCGTCGATATGTCGCTCGGAAAATCTTCAGTTTGAGTCATCGAGTCGATTGATTTGTATTTTTGGATGATTTTAGACTTTTTCTTGCATGTGTTTGGACTGGTTATTATGTGTATTGAGATTGATTTGCAGGTTTAGCTTTGATATTAACTAAATAAATCCCGTCAAATTTTTTTAAAATTATTTATAATATATTAACTTATTAATTTAATATAATTTGTAAAACAATTAAACTATTTTAGGTGTGTTTTGGTGAAATATGTGTGTTTTGATTGATTTTGGTGAAATAGGTGTTTGTTTTGATCGATTTGGGTGGAAAAAATGTGAAAAAAAGGCTGTCTGCCTCTGCTACACGGTGACACCCGGTTACACGGTGGCCACCGTGTAGCATCCCGAGATCACCGTGTAGCCAAGAACTGCTCGGTGAATTTTCTGGGCAGTACTCGGTTACACGGTGGCTACCGGTACACGGTGCCCTACACGGTGCCCACCGTGTAGTTTAGGTCAATAATTCATTTTAATTGATTTTAAGGCATTTTTCGATTGTTAACTTGTTATTGTAGTATGAAACATCATTTTAATAATCAAAATGATTCAAAAAACACGATCAACTATTGAATTTGACGAATTAAGTGATTACGCATGAACAATGTATTACCTATGTAGTTATGATTGTCACAATATTAGTAGAAAGTTCGAAAAACGGTCAACATTCCAAGCATCTCCTATTTGTAGTCCTAAATTGGATTTGTTATGTTGTTTATTGGATGTTTCTAGTCTTTAAAATAATGTTTCATGCTTAACAAAACAACAAAAAAGCAGTAGAAATGCTTCAAAATCAAAAAAAGCTACTTCAGTTCTAAGCTACACGGTGGCTACACGGTAGGCTACACGGTGGGCTATGCTACACGGTGGCAAAATTAAGCGTTTTTTTTTTCGATACACGGTGCTTTGCTTACCGGTACACGGTTAGTTTCTTACCGGTACACGGTGCTACCCGGTACCGTGTAAAAAATTAAAATAAAATGGGGCTCTCAGGATTCGAGCCCCTGACCTCCGAGTTTTCATTCATTTTCAAATATTGGCTGACCAGTTGGGCTAGTAGTATTCCATGAACGTATTTAGCAAAATTAATATATGTACCTTCTAAAAAACAGATAAGTATTTTTTTTTTTTTTTACCCCGGTACCGTGTAAAAAATTTCTTACCGGTACACGGTGCTACCCGGTACCGTGTAAAAAAAAGAATTAAAATGGGGCTCTTAGGGTTCGAGAACCTGACCTTTGGATTTCCATTCAATTTCTAATTTTCGGCTAACCAGTTGGGCTAGTAGTATTCCATGAACGTAATTAGCAAAATTAATATATGTACCTTCTAAAAAACAGATAAATAAATCCCCCTTGCCCCCAAAGCCTAATTCCCAACCTGTTTTTTCACATATTTCACGCTCACAAGATAAACAATCTCAAAAAACAAGCACAATAACCTAAAACAAACACAATAACCTAAAACTCACCAAATGTCCAAAATCCAACGAGAATAGACGATAATAAAACAATATTAGTCTCAAATAGTTTAAAAACACCGATAAAACAACCAAACCCAATCTCGAACTCTGTCACTCCGTGTTCATTGGACATTTTGTTCTCGTGTGTCCCTCGCTTTTGCAGATGCTGCACTTCTTCTTCTGTCTTTTTCGGCTCGACTCTTGCGTTCCCGTCTCTTCTGCAGGGATATTTAAATCAACAGCCTCGGGTGGGATAAAAACCGTGCACTTCCGCATGTTGTGACCTACGCCCTTACATCTCGAACACAATTGCACACGACGACACGATATTAGGTCCAAGCCTGCACACGACGAAATGATATTAATTGTACAAACCTTCAAACGTCGTGTAGAGCTCTCAACTCCGGAACGAACACGAGTCACCCTCGGACGTCCAGCCTGTCTACCCGCTACCGGAGGAAGAACTACGTACGATGCCACATCCGGCGGGACCACCCAATCATCATAATGTGGCAACGGCACAATAGGCGTCGCGTACATCTCGACATGGCTGCTCATCTTGAAATAAGGGCTCACGAAATCGTACGGTGAAAATCCGGCTCGTCTACATAATAATAACAAACAAATTAGTGGAATCAACTGTTTAAAATTAAATTTAAAGGTAAAATGATATCATACCTCATAGCGGCACAAGCATGACGACACGGTATTAGGTCTAAGTCGAACTCCCGACATTCACAAGTGCGATTCGCGATATCCACAAGATAAGACCTGTCCTCCTCCTGAACTCTGTATCGAGCATTCGCACTGACCTCCCGAACAGTAAAATAACGGCTCAACTCATCCTGACCAGACAACTTGAGGAATGCCAGTTCGGTCAGCTCATGTCCACCATTCTGTCTCTCGTTATCTTTCCTTCGTTTCTCGTCAAACCATCTCTCAATCATCGCACGAATGGCCTCGAGCATCGCACAGACAGGTAATCGCCGTGGCCATTTGATAGCAGCGTTGAAGACTTCGGCCGCATTCGATGTCATGAAACCGTATCGTCGTGCAACACACTTTGACCTCGCCCAGTGCTCAACCCCAATATCAGTAAGGCGCCTATAAGCACTGTCACTGAGTTTCTCCACATCCGAAAGGTATTTTTCAAAATCATCAACCCGATAAGAATAAGCAGCATTGCATAGAGCCTTGATCAGCTGCTGGCCGTACCGTGCTAGATTCTTCGAGAGGTGGTGATAGCACAACGCACGGGTAGCGTGGGGATAGACACTCCGAATAGCATTCGCGATGCTCTTATGCTGGTCGGACACAATGAGCAGATCATCGTCGTCTGTATCGTAGCAAACTCTGAGGTGCTGGAGAAACCACGTCCACTCCTCGTCATTCTCTATCGGACCGATACCAAACGCAAGCGGGAAAATAGTCTCATTCCCGTCTTTTGTGACGGCGACAAACATCACACCAGTGTTTTTCCCTTTCAAATGGGTGGCGTCGACTACTATCACAGGCCTCAGAGTGCCCTGCTCAAATGCACGAATGCACTGCCCGAGCGCAACAAACATGCGGCAAAACACGCCCTGGTCGGTCGTCTGAATATCGTACTGTGTCCCGGGATTATTTTCTCTCAGCATGTACAGATATGACGGGAGCCTCTGATACGATCCCTCATAGTCGCCGTACGCTATTTCAAGCGCAAGGTTCCTCGTCCGCAGGGCGAAGTTGTAGCTGATGTGAACTCCGTACAATCTCCTCAAATCCTCAACCATATCTTTCGGAACCAGTTCCCGACTGCCGACTAACATACGTGCAAAGAAAGTAGCCGCAACCCTGCTCGACACCTGTCGATCCGCAAGTCGCCCCAAATTGTTTCGGCACGTATGATTCAAGTTCAGCTTCGTGATCCTCCAAAGGGTGTCATCGGAACCCGTGGAACACAATTTGAACGTGCAATTTTCACGCCCCGTCTTGCAAACGAACGTCACCCGATTAGTGTTCGAGCGATCAGTTTTGCACTCTACGTTATTCTCCATGTGATACATACCCACCATCACCTTCAGATCCTGTTTCTTTCGAAACGTGGCTCCGACTGCCATCTGACCATAAATCGGTTGGTGTTCGATAGACTGCAACGGAACAGCGGGGTCAAACCCCGGCAGTGGAATGATCCAATTGCGCTGTGGATTATTCTGCGCATTCTGAGAAGCTTCGGCTTGCTCGGCGCCTCCCGCATAAGAACTCGAGGACATATTATGGCGCGACATTATCTTTTTAACCACGCCCGGCTGTCTAATCCATTCGGTCCACTCCGTCGTCAAAGATTCCAAGAGATCGGACTAACGGGCTTCTTCCTCGTCCTCGGAAGTATGTACCGCCTCGTTCTCGTTCTCTTCCTCTGACGGTACGCCCGAATCCCGAGCTTCTTCTCCGATATTCACCTCCGGCGCAGCTGGTTGTGCCTCTATTTGGACGACGAACACAAAACACTCATCCCCTTGCTCGTCTAACATGCGGGAGACATCCTCGTCGCAAAGCATAGGAGCTCGCACGCTTCTCGCGTCATAGCCTCGGGTAAAATAGTACAACATGTACTCGGCATTGGGCGGAGGGCGCAAAACCAAACGAATCCGGCTCGTAAGGGCGTCGAGTGTAAGTTCTTCCCTCCGAAAGAAGAGGCACATATCTACTCCGTCAACATAGGCCGCTCGATCCCAACGACCACCGTACCGTATCGTGATTCGTTGATTCGACATCTACAATTACAAAACACAGTTGAATTCAGTGGGGGAACCCAAAATATCCATCCAAAAGCATAAACAAAGCCATAATTAGACATTTTTTTAAAAAAAATTGAAAAAACGGCTTCTGTACACGGTGGCTACACGGTGTCTCACCGTGTAGCTTGTGTCACCGTGTACCGAGACACTATCCGGTACACTATCCGGTACACGGTGACCGGGAAGCACCGTGTACCGAGACACTATCCGGTACACTATCCGGTACACGGTGACCGAGAAACACCGTGTAGTGAGAGCACCGTGTAGTGCGTACCGGTTAATCTTCATAACTACACGGTGACTACACGGTCGGGAAAACCCACCGTGTAGCCATCGTGTAGTTATGATTTTTTGCAGAAAATCGAAAAAAAAAAACAGAATCGACGCGTTTCGACGTACCTTTCGGCCGGCGAACTCGGCTGCCCTTCCCACGTATATTCAGACGTCGATTGTTGTAGAGGGGATATTTGTTTGAGAGAGAATCGAAATTTTGTTTTTTGAAATGGGTTTAGGGTTGAGGGTTTGAGTAGGGGGGAAGGTGAAGGCATTCATGCATGCAATAAATCTCAACAACCAAACAAAAATCTGATTTTTGATGTAGTGGGCCCCACAGTTTTTTTGTTTTGATTTTTAAGGATTTTAAATGGTTTTAAATGGTTTTTTGTATTATTAAAAGAGTGAAAATAAAAGTAAGGGTAAGTTAGACATTTCCTTTGCAAATTGTTTAAAATAAATGTACTTTTTATAAGTGTGACAAAATAAATGTACTTTTTATGTTTGTGTTTAAAAAGTTGTATTCCCACTAAATTATATTACATTTTTTCTAAAAATTTCTAAATATTATAATTATTTTATAATATAATTATAATAAACTAGGCTCCATAAATAAGGTTGAGCCTAGCAAAACTCAAGTTTGGGCCATATATAATTTGGGCTTAATTTATAAGTTTGATTTTAAAATTTTAAAACGAGTTTTGTTAGGGTGGAACGAACGTCGAACGGAGTCCGGGTCCACCTAAAATGATAACTTAGGTTGAGTGTTGAACAAAAATAACATGGCCAATTTGCCATCACAATTCACAATTCACAATTCTTCACTTTAGTCCACTACTGTTCAAAGCTGGAAGTGGTGTCTGCGTAATCAAGATTCACAATTTCTCTCTCTTAGTTTTTAAAGGGATCTCCGATTTTATCGAACCCCTTCAAATCGTAGTCTCCATTACGATCTGCAGGTTCTGCTGCCTAATTTGTCTCTGTTTTCTTTTTCCTACGATCTATAAGAGTTCATTGTTTTATACACACTAATCGACAATATATAATATATATTCTATTTTCCTTTAATTTCTGCTAAATAATTTGTTCTGGTTAGCTTAAAGACTAAATCTTGATGGAAAAAAATAATCAAAATTTGCATGCTGATATCTGGATAAGATTTTGTGTAATGTTAGGGTTTCTCCAAACCCTTTGTAATGGGTTGTTGAAATCAATGATTTAAGTAAGTGGGCATATATGGTTTTGGTGCATTTGGTTTCTCATTTTCTTCTGCTGGTACAAGTGAGAAATTGAAGCTTCAATTGAACCAAATCCAATCTCTGTTTTTTTTCTTTTCTGAGAGTAAAATAATGTGTATGTCGATTAGTGTTGTAACCCGCTTCCGTTTTATAATAGAAAATGGAGATTGCCATCTCTGATTGCACCAATGGCTCGACTCACCCGATGGAAAAGAATGGCCTCCCTTTGACCCCGGTCCCGCCTAAGTCAACCGGAGAAGGATTACCGTATGCTCCAGTGGATTTCCCGAATCCCGGCGATGTTTGGACTTGGAAAGTGGGGAATAAAATCAACTCGTCCGGATACTATACCCATAGGTTCTTGATTGTTCCAAAGAGGTTCCAGAAAACTCCGTCTAGGAAAATATGGCTCGGCAGCAAGGCAGCTGCTGCTCAGTACATTCAATCTGAGTTTCCTGATGCGGATGTTGACGTTTTTTTCTCGATGTTTACTTGGGAAATCCGGGCTGAGACAAGGAAAGGTCAGTTTGGATCGAGTTATTTTACGTTTTCAATTTTAACGTTAATAGTGCTGTCGTTTTGGTAATGCAAGCTTCTCCTTTTGTTATTGGTCTTATAGTGATGATTTTTTAGTTTCTTCTTATAAAAGATGCTTCTTGAAGTCTTTTCGATTCATTTTGGAGGTTTTCAAAACCATCTAATTTGGTGTCATTTGAAATCCTTTTGAATCCAAATGCTACCTGTTTTATTCCATCTTCAATATCCCCCTTAGGATATCAGTTTTTTTTTTGTTTTTTTGTTTTGTGAGGTGAATGGAAAACATAAAACTATGCATGAATTTGTAACTGAAATTCTGCTTAGAGAAATTTCACGCTAATGCGGATTAACTTTGATTTCATGTTTTCTGAGCTTCAATACTCATGTAATAGTCTTACAGACGCGTAACAATCTCTCTAGGTCGTTAATAGTGTTTTAGACCTACTCCATTCTGATCATGTATCGTTTTCTTTTCTGATTACTGAATAGCTTCGACTCATTTACTCTATTGCAGACAAAAAAAGACCCTCAAGGAAAGCCACGCCTTTGAAGAAAATCAAATCCAGGAGTCCAATTTCCCGAAACACGCCTTTGAAGGTAGTCAAATCCAGTAGTCGAATTTCCCAAAGAACTGCTTTGAAGGAACTCGAATCCAGTAGTCCAATTTCCAGGAAAACTTCTTCGAAGGAGGTCGAACCGATTTCCCAAAAAACTTCTTTGAAGGAAATCGAATCTGGGAGTCAACTTTCCCGAAGAACCAGAAGTTCAGCTAAAAAGAGCAAACTTTCTACAGCTGACGAGGATACAACGACCTCAATGGACATACAGTTACCCGAAGGAACGTCAGCCGATGATAATTTAAGTCCGAACAAGAGAAGCAAACGGAATAATAATAATAATAATATTGATGCTAGTCCCATGAAAACCATGGCAGACCAATCGGATGTTCCACCGTTGCCTCAAGGCTCAAGCTCTCTAGCAGATTACCTAGCCGAGATGACTCAAGAAGATTTTGAATTCTATCTGAACTCACTAGACGACATCCTATACGATCCTGTTCCCCGGGCTCTGAATCCAGGCCCGATCCGGCCGCTGGCAGATGATGTTTCCAAAGCCCGACTCGAACTATCTTCCCTACTGTCCACAGGTATCACGAGTCTAGTCAACTCTGACAAACTCTCCAAAATTATGACTCTATCCTCCACGCTCCAGTTCGACCCGTACCTGAGCCCGCAAGAGATATCGACCCTGAATCTCATCGAGGAAATCCCAACGGTCCAGGAAGATTTTCTAGAGGCCCAGCGCATAACATCCGAAGCCAATAAATTCTTTTCCGAGCTCGAGGAGAAGAAAGCCCACGTCGAAGAGCGCAAGAACGAGTTTATTCAATCCAAGGGAACAATCGCCTTCTTACAAGCCGAGGAAGGGTCCGCGTCCTCAACCATTCGGGAAATAGACGAGCAGATGGCTTTGCTTAGGTCACGCAGGGCTGTGCTTGCTAAGGTGGTCGAGACGAACAAGAAAAAGATTGCGGAACTTTGTTCGAAGCAGAAGCAGGCGTTTGATTCTGTTCCGAAGATTGTGAACGAGGTGCAGATGGCAAAGTCGGAGAAGCCGCTCTGGGAGATGAGGCAGAAGGAGGCGGCTAAGAAGGAGGAGGAGATTCTCACGAAATTCGCCCCCCTCCAAGGGTTCTCGTTCTTGCGTTGACTGAAAACAGTTGGTGCGGTTTTTTTTGTTTGTTTGTTTTTGAAGGGGCACTGTTTTGGGTAGCTTGGGAGCAAGAGAAGATGGCGACATGCTGGCGAGGTATGGACTCGATCCTAGCCGGAGATAAGATATGGTTTAAGGTCGTACTACAGTAATGAACATGTGTTTCTAAGTAGGTTTTGTGTGTGGTGTTGCTGAGATTTGCTCAGATTAATATCATGAAATTTTATTTGTAGTTATATAACAGATATTACTCGTTTATCTCGGTTTGGTTCCACGATCTGTGCTCGATAACACTCACTCCTTGTTCATCGGTTTCTCGTTTCTCTTCCTTCTCATTCTCAAGATAAGTCTATTTTGATTTTTGGTATTATTTGTAATTTAAAAATGTCGTCTTAATTTTTATTAAAAAAACCCAAATTACTTTCCATTATTATTTTAATGTTATTTTATAATTTCAAATCAATTAATGAAAAGTAAAACATGGTAACTTTTTTAATTTTTTTAATACGTGTGTATGTGAGTTTAGAATGACTCGTACTTTGAATAAGAGAGTATATACTAAAATATGACTATGAGATATGATAAGGATTGTAGGGTAGTCATTTTATAAATAAAATAGAGAAATAAAATAAATACTACCATGAATTTTACAAATTAATATTAATAAAAAATATTACTATTTTTTTTAATACTCCTAACTTATAAAATGCAATATATTCTAATATTTATTGTTATTTTTTATTTAATAAATAAGTTATTAAATTATTTTGATAAAAAAAATTAAGGTGACATTTGTTTGAGATTTTTAAAATCTTAAATACAAAAACTAACTTAGAGAAAAAAATTAAATATAATTGTGTGAATAAAATAATATATTAATTTTTTATTTTGTTTATTTATTGTTAAACTTAAGATCATACTACAAGTTATTTAAAAAAAAGTTATCTTCCCAATCTTATTTTTTTTAAAATAATTTATAAGTTGTTAAAAACTTATTTTCAAGTAGTTATAAAATCTGTCAAAACACACTAATTATGATTATGTAATATATTCAATGGGACGGGACACAAAATAAAAAATGTAGTGTAAAATTTATGTTTGAACATAATATTTTACCTTGCGGATTTAATTTTTCATTCAAAGGATACCACGCACACCTTGAGTTTATTATACACACACATTAAAGAAATAGAATTACTAATTACTAACTACTCCCAGATTTGGACCTCCTCCTGAGCATCTGCATCATCCCGTCGGCGACACGTGTCGCCGGATTATTGGATTTGGACTTCCGACAAAAAGACATGTGTGCGTTGACCGCCTCGTCAACTCCAACGTTGTTGGCTTCGTCTCTTACAGCCTCCGAACACAAACCGCAAAGCCACTTTCCCTTGAATTCGGATTTGACTTGCTCAATGTAATCGAGTGTACAATCCTCCTTCAACCCACAACACTCGCACTTCACTAATTCTATCTCCATCTCTCTCTGTTTTTATAATATATAAATATATATATTTTTATTATTATTCTTGGAGTTAGAATTAGAGAGGAAGAAAATGAACAAGTATAAAATTGAGACGAGCATAAATCATATTTATAGTGAAGAGGGTATGATGGTTTTTGTGACATTGGCGGCCCTGCAATAAAATAATAATAATTCAACTTTTAGTAATGAATTAATAATTGCTGATTTGGCAGTTATTGTCAGATGATTTTTGTTTGATGAATCATCAATTATTAATAATTACTCATGTATAGATTATTACAAATGAGACGCTTCAAATTAGAACAATTTGTAATTACGCACACTCAATAAATGTCGCAATCTCTTTTACATACAGCCTCGTTAATTAAACACAGACACGTGATCAATAGCTTTCGTCCGTTGATGAATTTGAAATCGGGCAAAAATGTTTACCAATCGATTGACACGTAAAACACTAGAAAAAAAAAAATTAACATGTTCATGAGAACAACCTAGCTCATGAATTGAACTTGTGAAAATCCATTGTTCACGAAGAGAGAGAGAGCTTATTAATTAGTTAGGCCCAATGATTTTTTCCACATGGGATTTGTGTTGTTTTCTTCCTCCACATCATCAACATCATATAATGAAAGGTTGGTTAAGGGGTTTGTCTGCTATTGTATTTAATAACACTTCACATGGCTTCCCACATGCCCCCTTATGTGTGTTCCTTCTTTCTCTCCTAACCACTTATTCCTATTTCTCATCTATTCTTCCATTTATTCTCCCATGGTGTAACCATCCAAGTTTCCTTTTTTCTTTCTTTTGAATTTATGCACGACAAAATTTACGTACACAAGTTTCATTTCTCAATGTCGCAACACGAAATGCATACTCGAACTGATTAATGCTAGTTGTACGAACGTAATTGCATATCAACCGACCTCAAAACGATCAAAATGTGTGATATATATAACTTTGTGTGCTTATCATGATATGTTATTGAGCACATTTTATTTCTCATGATTGATATATATGGGCATATGGGGTTTGTATATTATAATCACAATTATTGTACTAATCATCTAATTAGTGGATTGCCAAAGCTACATATATACTATATGCTTGTGAACCTTTGTATGGTAGTTATAGTTTGTCATTTGTTTAGGATATGTTATACTTTTTTCTTAATTAATTAGATGTTTATTTATGTCATTGTAATTACGATTTAATTTATAAATAGCTAGTGGTATCAATGATAAACGGCTTGCCTATTTGATACCCAATTATTATCACACTCAGAAAAACAACTAAACTTTAAACTACTCTATAATATATATGTAAAACATACCTTATCCAAATAACAATGAAACCAACAAAAGCTACTTATTTTTCTGAAAGAATTTTGATTTACTTTCACATATCTTTAGTACATTAAACTATTGAGTATAATTTCAATTTTATATCCATATACATTTGATTAGAATGGAGGGGTTTTGACCCCTAATAGAAACTTGATATATATATTTTGAGATGTGACTACAATGATCTGTCCCACAACATGTGATGAAATCCAAATTGCATAGACTGTCTGATTTTCGTTTTGGACAATTACAAAATCTACCCTCAGATTTTGTCTAATTACAAAAAAAAAAAAATTGTGTTCAGATAAGTTATTAATGATCCGAAAAGACTTATATGTATTGTGACCATGTGATGAGTTGTTTTGATGTGCTTACATTTTGAGAACTTGCAATTTAGTCCCACGTCTTTGAAACCATTCCATAAGAAGCAATTAATTTGTTGCAAAAATCTGGAAAAATAATTACTTTTCTTTCTTGTTGAATCTTGTTATGTATGTAAAAACTACATAGAACATAAGATTATATTGTATTAAATACTAAATAAAATATCATTTCTACGCAAAATTTATCTATATATATATATATATATATATATATATATATATATATTTACAAGGAAATAGTGTTTATTGATAATTCTAATAAATATATATACTTCGTATAGCAGCACATAAAGAAAGAAGGTAGGAAAATGAGGAAACATTAAAACCTCATCCTGGGTCCGTCCCTTGAAACATGACAACCATCATACAGTAATATCCTGTTTTTTCATAAATAAAAAAAAAAAAAAAAAAAACACACACACACACACTTTTACCGATTGTATAACATAGTGTCGAAACATCCATAATGCTCGTATTTTCCGTTTCTGGTTATTTCAAAAAACGACACAAGATGTTCAACAACAGATTAGGTACATGACTCTTCCTTTTTTGATGCATGAATTTCGACAGATACACATTGAGGACAACATTTCGGGTTACTTACAATCACCCCTGAGGTTTATCGACTGAAAATAAACTTTAACATTGTTCAATTTATTAGAAAAATTAATCTGTGTACAACAACACTACAGGAGGAACACAAACTGTTGAGTGTTGACAAAAAAACATCACAATTCCCCAACAAGCTCTGTTAATACAATCCAAAATTCCCCGAAAAATCTTGGGACTAAACAATCGAAATTTCACAATCGCCACAACATTTCATATTTACATCTGTTTTTCTTTTCTCCACCTGTTATTATTAGTAAATCAGCATCAACCATGTTACCAAAAACAAAGGTCAATTAGATTTCATTTCAATATCACTAGTATCACTTTCGATTTCGGTTGTATCTTCAGGAAGGAGCCCGAGTAGGGGCAAAGGGAGCAGTGAACTGAGATTGCAAAGGATTATCAGATAACTTAAATTGTCGAATTTATCCTTAGTGACACCGAAAAGTTTAGTTAGTCCGGCTCCTATCAGACCTCCAAGGACACCCCCACCATTAGATATCGACATTAGAGTCGCAAAAAGAGTTGCCTCCATGCCTTCTGGGCATAGCTTTGCCGCTAAAACGAGGACAGGCATGAACGAAACCTAACACATAATGTCATTGTCATCCACCTTACGGAACATAGATAAACAAGTTGTACATCATAATAATAGTGAAAATACAATAAGTAGCTATAAGATTTAGTTGAATTTTGGTGGTGGTGGTGGGAGGCAAAAACAAACTTAAGAGAGTGTGGACTATATGAAAATCATCCTTAATATTTATGACAGCAAACAAAGAAATACCTGTCCAAGAACAGTAATTATTAAGGAGTCGCCAATTGCAAACCACTTATCACTTATACCAAGCTTCCGGTTCAATCCAGTGACAAGCAAAACCTAAAATAAGACAGACAATAGGACCCCACTTCAGCATTCAAATCACAATACACATCTGGGGAAGGTGAAATTTTCAAAAAATACTCTTTAATATTAAGGGAGGTATAAAACTATACTTGAGTCAACCCAAGAGCCGAACCAATCACAGTCGTAGCCAGAAATATCTTCCTCAGACGAACGTGTTTTAAGAAACCGTTGTAAATTCCAACCCCAACCAGTGAAGCAACAGAAGTGACGAGCTTGACGCGTCCCAGAAATTCGGGTGTGAAACCAAGTTCATTCGTACTGGAAATATATAAATAATTCTTAAATACTCAAAAGACATTATATATTCAAGTAAAACTGCTCAAATATCAAGAATTCAACCTACGTGAAATAAAACATAGCGGAATCGGACTGTGGTGTTGCTTGCCAAAGGAATATGAATAACGTGGGAAGAAACACATTGGGCTGTCTTACGGCATCCAACAATTGCTTTATGCTATTCTTTGAGCTTTCAAGAAAACCGTCACTGTCAGACAATATATTAGATCCCCTTGCCGAGGCAGGCACCGGCTGCTCTTTAACAAGGACTGAGACCGCTGATGTTATTAGAGGAAGCAAAGCTGTTAACCCGAAGACAAACCTGTGTGTATTTTAAGGTTCACAAGTGAGCATAGCATAAACGATGCAAGGGATAATTAGAAGTAGCCTTGAGGTTTGAAATAACTACACCACCCTTCTGAAAATACAAAAATATCCCCGAGGTTTGTATTACTGTTAAAACTAAGGGGCATATGGAATATGTTTATAAATTTGAAGGAAGGTTTGAAATTATTTTTCCTTATGAAGAGGTAAATGAGAGAATAAATTCTTAGGGGAATGTTTTGTAATTATACCAAAATGCTATTTATAAATATGAAATAAAGAAAGGGTAAAATATCTGGCATACCTCACACCATAAGCACTAACTAAGGACCCACTGAAGTAGGAACTCACAATGCCACCAAAAGCAGAAGAGCCCCAGCATAAAGACTGAAGAGATCCTGACACACTTTGAGATTCGCCACGAGCCCTCTCTACAACCATAGAGTCTACAACCTGCATGCTTGATCTCAATAATCTAGCTAGCAGGTCGAAAATAAAAATAACAGATTACCAGACCAAACACATCAGAATGAATGGCTTTGGAATCTGTTGAGCTAAGAAATGGATATGGAGGTCTGAATAAGGTGCACAAGTAGATCAAATATAACGGGCTCAGAGCAAATAAAAAGAAAATCAAATGAACTTCACAAGACCAGGCGTGATTATATATTAACTCTGATGTGATCGAGCAAATGATCAAACTATCAAATGGAATTCAGTAGGGCCCTATGAACGGTTCTGGTAGAGAAAGCATGCACTAAAATAGCCTTTAGAAAATCAAATGAACTTCACAAGACCAGGCATGATTATATTAACTCTGATGTGATCGAGCAAATGATCAAACTATGAAATGGAATTCAGTAGGGCCCTATGAACGGTTCTGGTAGAGAAAAATAGCCTTTACCTGGTAAATCTTGAAATGCAAGAATACAGATTGGGGGGGGGGGGGGGGGGGGATCAAACACAATCCTTGACGTTTGGCTTAAACAAATGCCAACTTTGAATATATTTTGAAATCATAGAGTATTTTTACAATAACATCCCTCATTTTTTCTAAATATTACAAATAACCTCAAAATTTTCATCTTACATTTACATCCCTAAACTTTTCGAAGTATTACAAATAGTCAGAATAAAAGTTGGGGAGATTTGTAGTATCTTGATGAGTTGATGAGTGTGTATTTGTAACATAAGTTATGACTCAGCAATTTTTCTGTGAGGTTAACTCTTGGTCAAAATGCAAGCAAAATCAAACATCAAGGGTGGTTTGTAATTTTTAAACTTATTTGGGTCTTTCTGTAAATACCACTGACCTTGCAAATCTAATATAGGCCAGTTTTGATAATTTTCAAACTTTGCCCTTGAGGGGTAGTTTTGTAATCATCCCTACAGATATCGGCCAGTTTTTTTCTGTAATTTTCAAACTTATCTGGGTCCTTTCTGTGAGGGGTAGTTCTTGTAATTATCCCTAAAGATATATGCAATATTGGCCAATTGGTCCTAGAGTAATAAGTACTTACTACATCTGAAAATGCTACAGAAAGTGATCCTAGAAGTATGCAGAAGGCAACGCCATACTTGCTCTCGACAAATGTAGCCATCAAACTCCATGAGAAAGCTCCTAGAAGTCCTGATAAAACCAAATACGACCTCCTTCGATAACCACAAAGCGGGAAGGAATCACTGGCACACGTACATGGTTAATTATAGATAATTTACCAAGTTTTTTTTCACACAAAATGGATAAATAAATAAATAATCAGGGTTGTTGATAATATAGCTACCTGATGAACCCATACAAGGGTTTGACAAGCCAAGGTAATGACGATACACCTGATATGACGGCTGTCTAGTCAACCATGGAAACATGTAAATCATTGAGGTTCCAAAAAAACAATTTATATAAATGTATAACTTTCTTGATTAGCATAGAGAGAAGATCCATTATTAACCAAATTGACCATATATATGTGTATAAACTATAAATGATTATTAATCCTAAACCTAGGTTCTTAATATATAACGAACAACCATTGAGATGGAGACATTGATTTGATGAAAGAAAACAAGAACAAAATATAGTCACAAAGAAACTAATTTATATCAGGATAACTCCTTCCCAGCATATAGCCACCAGGCACCAACGAAAATTAATTCCAAAGTATCCTATGCAAAACCACATTAATCATAAAGTAAAACAAATCGATCTAGATGAATTCATGTAGATGAATTCAAATCCTCTCATTACCTCTGCAGGGTCTAGATGCAGATCATCTTTCAGGTAAAAACTGACTGCAAGCCTGGAGAGGGCCAGGACGCCTTGAACAAAATATACCATAGCAACTGCAATACTATCCGGAGTTAATTCGACCCCGAAGCAAGTGATGGAGTTGATGGAATATCTTTTCTTGCGCGAAGCAGAGTTGCTAGATACGACGGCATCTTCATCGCCTTTCCCTGCAGCGTGATTATTAGCAATATGAATGCGTTAAAAACGAGTAACAATAATGGAGCAATGGCCACGAGATGTGATTACAAAATATTGAGAATCGGCCAAGAACTAACTATGATAAATGCTACCAAAATTAAGGATGATGATTGAAAGCAAAAAGGTGAAGGATAAGTAGCAGATTATTTTTCATCTGGATAAAGGGCTTTTCAACTTCACCTAATCATCAATCCCAACAAATTTACACAATACCAGGAAGAAGAAAAGCTCCACATTAATTGCATAACTGCATATCCCTGTGATCTTATCATCCAAAATCAGTCTCAATTTCTGGCCCCAATATGACGATCGTTTTTTAAAAAAAGGGCCGCGTAGAAAGGACTTACGATAACGTGAATCTAACAAAGGCTCGGAGCCGGGATCGCGTCGGAGGGAGGCTGAAGGGACTGAGACGGAGACGGACATGTCGGAGACCGGCGGAGTTCGTCGTCTAAGTCTTTGGCGGATTGCGGGTCTCCGGTGGAAAGTGACGGAGTGTAGTTGATATATATTTAAAAATAAAATATTTATTATTTCTTTATCCTAGAATATTAAATTTTAATCATAGCACTTTATTTTTTAACTTAAAATTAACATTTTTAACACTTGCTATTAGATCAAAAAGTCACAATTGTTTCAATTTTCCTATTAGCAAATGTATCAACTTTATGTGTCGGGAGACCGAATATGTTAACTGAAAAAACCAAAATGTTGTAATTAATTCGATCTTCGAGCAATATTTTCGGTTTATTGACAACAATTTTGGTCATGAGTCAATATTTTTCGATTGTGAAAAACATTTTCGATCCTGATTTACAAATTCGGTATCCGGACAACATATTTGATCTTCAGAACTCATTTATTAAATAAAGCAATTTTCAACCAACCGAAAAGACAATTAATAGATATTTTATAAATTATACGTGTAAGAAAACATTTTATTAAGTGTGTATAAAAAACATAAAACACTATTGTGTATTTTTAAATATCTCTCTTTATTTAAAAAAAATTCTAATTTATTTATTTTGTATTTATTAGAGATTTTGGAGGAATAAGTTTAAGTAAATTTTGAGATAGAATCTAAGAAAATTCTATTGAATACATAAAAAATGCTAGGAGGAGTATTAAAATTAATGAACTTTTGAATATTTACACATTTGTTTAGATTTTATTTTAATAACTCGATATTTTTATAAGTTTATAAAAATTCGAATCGATTTTATGGAGGGTGTATTCAATTTAGATTTTAATTTGAATTTTTATAGATTTTACACACTCATTTAATAAATATTTTTTTAAACATATAAATCAAAATATGCCACAAATACCCTTTCAATTGGTAAAAAGTTTCGGGGTCCAAATAATATATTCGGGGATCGAATAAGTTAATCAAGGGCTTAAATAAGTAATCAACACCGAATTAATTCACGGGGACCGAATTAATAGAGCAGATTGTTACGGTGAAGATATGATTTTGTTACAATTCATATTTGATCTCCGATACTTATTCGGTCCACGTATACGTATTTGGTCCTCAGGCATTAATTCGGTGTCCGATTAAAAAAAATATTTTAAGTCGAATGTATTTTTTACTTACTAGAGCGAATGTGAGTGGGTGTGGGGTGAGAGTAGAAATTCGGTGTCCGATTACTTATTTCAGGACCAAATGTCTTTCATATACGTTTGTATCAATAATTCATGTGTAGAAAATCTTTTATTAAAGGGATGTGTAGAAAAGAGAATTACTATCTCAATAGGTTTGTTTTATTAGGGTTTAATACACTAAATCTTAAATTCTAATAATCTTAACACTAAAACATAAAAGCAAAACCTCAAACCCTAAAAACTAAAACCTTACGGTTTAATACACTAAAACTCTAAACCCTAAACCTTAAAACTAAACATTAAACCCTAAAATTCTAAACCCTAAACCTAAAACCAAAACCCTAAAACCTAAAACCCTAAAACTTGGATACATTAAAATCCTAAACCTAAAATTAAACTCTAAAACTAAGCATTAAACCCAAAAACTCTAAACACTAAAACCTCAAACCAAAACCATAAACCATAAACCGTAAAAAGTAAAATCTAAAACACTAAACTTTAATACACTAAAACCATAACACTAAACCCTAAATCCAAAAACTCTAAACACTAAAACCTAAAAACAAAACACTAAACCCTAAAAACTAAAAACCTAAACTTAAATACACTAAAACCCTAAACCCTTTTATAGAATGCATGTTTATAGAATGAATGTATTCGACAAACACATTCGACATGTCGAATCACATTCGACAAACATATCCGACACACACATTCGACACACACATTCGACATGTCATTCGACACACATTCGACATGTCGAATCTCATTCGACACACACATTCGACTTACATCCACATTCGACATGCATTCGACATGTCGAATCGCATTTGACACACATTCGACACACATTTGACATGTCAATTCCTTGTAACACTTTCCATATGATATTTTTGACAACATTTGAAAATATTTTAATTAATAAATTTATGTTCTGTAATTAATTATTAAACACTGAAAATTCCATCAAGTTTTCAAAAACGAGCTTATAATCAGCTACCGATAAACACACACTTGGATCAAATTTATAATATTTAAAAAAAAGTATATATTAAATCTATTCATATATATAGATAGATACAAATTCAAAAAAAAAAAAAAGGTCTTTCGATCAGATCTGTAAAAAAAATTAATAATAGATGTCGTCCTCGGGAAGTTTTCATTCATCATGGGTCACCGCTATCGAGAGGCCACATTCAACATTTTCATCACTACGGAAGGAACTTCCATGGTAATCGGTGTCGGCCGACTGGACGATGGACGAATCGACAAGGTTTGAGATACACATCTTCAATCTTCAGGTGGTCGATCTTCAGACGGTGGTTGGTTGCCGGAGAGCGGAGAGCGGAGACCGACGAAAATTGAAGAAGATGAAGAGAGAGAGAAAAATTGGGGAGATTTGAGGAGGCGACTATGGAAGTGAAATGATGGATTAGGGTTAGAGTGTATTGTATTTATAGTTAAAAATATGGGGATATTGGTCAATTTTTGTATAAAATCATGCTTTGTAAGTGGGATGGCAAAAAACCACATTCACTGCTTAATTGTATTTTTTTACATTTTCATTTTTTTATTGATTTATATAGGTTTTCATAGACTTTAAATGATGGATTTTAATAGACTTAACGCATAAATTATTGATACAAACCTATATGAAAGACATTTGCGTATAAAAATAGTTATTTAAATTGTTCAAAAAAAAATCTATTACTTTTTTTTTATCATTATATTTAGAACTAAAATTTTTACAAATATCTCTAAATTTTTTTATCCAGAGTGATTAAAAAAAACAATTATAATTTTTTAAAAAATTAACGTTGATTGAATTTACGATTGTTATTTAAAATTTACAATATTTTTCAAAAATTCATAATTTTTTTCTTATTTAAAACATATTCTTTCTATTTTTTATTTATTTATTTATTTTTATATAATTTTCTAACTTTTATTATTTTTTAAAAATAATTTATTTTATTAAAAAGAAAATTAGTAAAACACTCTTATAATGACAAGAAATTTTGTATAGCTACCCTCCCCTCGACGAGCCACCACCGTCGTCGCCGTCGCCGGCGGAATCCACAATCTTCTCTCGACCTGATTAAAATCACTCGTATTCTTCTACATCCATGTCAACTCGTTTCTATCAATTAGCCGATAGAGATGGTATTCGGCGGTTGCAGTCGGGTTGTTGGTGGTAGTAAACGGAATTGTAGATTCTGTTAAAGAAATTTATTATGTAAATTAATTGAGAAAGGTGTCTTGTAAATAGGGGTACTTTGAGTAATTGACAAGGGGTGTGTTAAGTAATAAAATAGGTGAATGAATCATGGGAGCTAGGAGAATAATCTTAGAGGGTGTAAATAACCTTTTGAAATCTGAATTTAGCCCAAATTTGGTTTAAAAACCCAAATTTGATTTAAAAAATCTTACAAAATCTCAAACAAATAAACCAAAAATCAAACAATTATCTAAGACATCCGTATTTCTCATATCGCGCACTCACTCCTCGCTCACACACCGGAAACAATGGACCCCCTAACCCTCCTCCGCGACTACACCATCCGCAACTCCCTCGACCGAATCGTCCGTGTCAACGACGAGTTCCGATTCGGCTCCGACTACTCCTTCCCCGCCACCATCGAGACCGCCTACCGCTCCAAGCACGCGCAGAACACGCGCCGATACACCCTCGAAACCCTAGTCCACTTCGTCGCCAACCACCACCTCAAGCACACCGACTACATCCAGAACGCCCGCGCCTTCCGCATCCCCGCCGTCACCCTCCCCGATCGCAAGCCCCTCCTCGATTACCTCACCGGCAAGGTCCAATCCTCCGATTCGATCGTCCCCTTAGATTTCCCCAACGTCAACCCCCAAATCACTAACCTAGATCGAACCGCACAGTACGAAGCCGGCGACGCTGTAGCTTCAGAGACCCCTACTAACCCGATTGAACTGATTAGGGCAAAAGAGAAGCCGATTAAAGACAGGGAGGCTATGCTCGTTTTCGGCAAGCGTGATTTTTTCAGCGTGTTGACTGCAGCCACAAAGCGCGACGAGGAGAGGCAGCGAATGGAAGCCTTACAGAGAAAAGACAATATGGTGGCCAAGAACAGAATCGAGAGCAGAGGGTACGCGTTGGGAGAGGAAGCCACAAAAATGCGGAAAATGGGGGAAGGTGTGCCCATCATTTTGGTCCCGAGCGCATTGTCGACTCTGATCACCATATACAATGTGAAGGATTTTCTGGAAGATGGGGTGTTTATCCCAACTGATGTCAAGTTGAAGCAGATGAAAGGGGGGAAGCCCGATTGTGTAACTGTCCAGAAGAAGTGCAGTAGGGATCGAGTGGTAACAGCTTATGAGGTGAGGGATAAGCCTTCTTCTTTGAAAAGCGACGATTGGGATCGTGTGGTTGCGGTTTTTGTGCTTGGGAAGGAGTGGCAGTTCAAGGATTGGCCTTTCAAGGACCATGTTGAGATCTTTAACAAGAGTAAGCTTTTTTTTTTCTACTTCTTGGTTATGATTTGAATTATTTGTCTTAAGGTTTCGTGCAAAAACACATTGGTTGGCTTATTTGTGTGTAAGAGTGCGCATTGCTCGGATTATGAAAGCAAGTTGATTATATATGTAGAATTTATAGTATGCACAGAGGTTATGGACCCTTTTATTTAGTTTAAAGGGTTCTTGGCTAAAAGTTCAAATCTTTGTATTTTGTAGGATAAATGGTCTTAGGTAGATAAAAAAATTCAATGGATATTGATGCCTCCTTGCTTAATCAGGTGAGGATTTAATAAATCAGATGAGAACCGAGTTTATAAGGTGAAGATTGAGGGTCTTTTAGTCAGGATTTAGGGCTTAAGTGTAATCAGGCGAAAAAAGAAATTATTTACAAAATAATTTATTTCGATGGATTTTAAGGCAAATTGATTTTTCTTGGCGCTAGATATGTGGGATAAGTTTTGGCAGTTTTGTACGCGTTGTAATGAATCATTGGCTCATTGAGCGAATCTGATTTTGCCATATGATGCACCATTGAGTGAAAATATCACCTTTTTTTTTCCTGAAATGAAGATTATGTGAAAAGATATGATATCACAAACTCAAGCATTGGACTTTATGGCAGTTTTTGGATTCTTCATGCGTTTTGAGGATGACAGCGTGGAGTCGGCAAAAACGGCAAAACAGTGGAATGTCAAGATAATTTCGGTCAGTGTCGTATATTCAAAATATTTTGAAAATATTTGATCAGTTTCAAGTCATTTTTTTTCTAATGCATGCCTGTTTTCTCCAGATAAGCAAGAATAAGCGACATCAGGACAGAGCTGCTGCTCTTGAAGTGTGGGACAAGCTTGAAGAATTTATGCGCTCTCGGTCTCGTTAGGGTGAGTCACTCCTTTGTCCCTGCACTAGTGCTTTTTTTGTATGCAATTGTCAAAAATGTGGGGTTGATGCTGCAATATACATCGCCTTATTTGTCTCGTCCCTCTGATCATTGAATTGTATTGTGTAAGATTTAAGCTAATTATATTTTTTGTTTTTTTTTGGTCTAGGGAATCAATTATTGGCTCGCAAATGCAGGAACGAAACTAGAACTCAATCGTGATGAATGCTATTTACCATCAAATAGCCGTGTACATTATTGTGCTTTTGGTTCGTTTATCTATATATTGTTATACTTGTAGTAGTATCAAGTCGACCAATTCTGTGCACTCAGAAGAGTGATTTTCTTGCTAATATTAAGATCAGTAGGAGATGAAATTTATTGCTTGATTTTTGTATGGGTTTTTTACTTGGCCTGTGCTTATGAGTTACAAGGTTCCCCGGAAGGCCTTTGTTTGTTTAAACCTGCATTTCTGGAAAGTGTTCTTACAAACCCTGGTTTTTGAATTGCATTTAACTGAATAAATATATAAGTTGCATTATAAAACATTTAAGGAAATAAAGTAATTTACAGAGATATGTTATGTATGAAAAATGATCATCATTCATAATATTTCATAAAACAAAACCTATAACATCCAATACAATACATAACAGAAAACCTTGATCATCCTAATTCTTATTCGTTCACTCCGAAATTTCTTGACTAAAAGATGATAAATAAATAAATACAAATAATAATAATAATATGTAGAAATCAAACAATGGTGAAAGTTGAAACAACATAGGATGCAATGAAAACAATGGAAAATAGCATAGGCACCCCCAACTTATTGGAATTTGCATCTGAGGCCCCATTTCCATCATTAGATGGCACAGTTCTTGATCCACTCCCTGAGTTTGTGTTTGGAGAAGCAGGTGTTGTAGTTGTTGGTCCAGGAGAGCCAGTTGGAGTTGCACCTGAAATTTCAAGAAACAAACAATACAATTAAGAGCAGTTGAATCTCATGGGTATATTTGTAATCTCACATTTTTTTGTTTAGTTTCGTACCGTTGCATCGACTGGTCGAGGGAGTTTGCACATTGCAAGCACGAGGCAGGGCTAGTGCCTGAGTTTGGTTGATGTCGAGGCCAAGGCTGGAGCCTCCGCCGTCGAGTACTTGACATAAGCACTGCGGTTGAGAGCCGACCACCGTGCGCAGCTGCGTGCAGCAGGCGGCAGACGGGGAGGAGGAGTTGCCGGAGATGTAGGTCAGGCAGGGGGACATGCTTATCAGGACGTTCGTGCAATCGGATTGGGCCTCTGACCCGGCCCAAAGCACGGTGGCAAGGATTAGGGCTAAGCCCAATGAAGCTTCTTGATGTCCCATCTTCTTCTTGTTGTTGTTTTTTTTGGAATATGAGGAAGTGTGTGTGTGATGGAATATATATAGACTTTATGGTGAGGAGTCAAATGAAGACTTGTGAAGGAGTTGGTTGTTTTGGTTTAACAACTTCCTCCTACTCTTTGAATTATTATTATTATTATTATTATTATTATAGAGATTGTTCGTTATGATTCTTGATTAATAATTTGAAAGAAGTAGGTCACCTAGTGAAGGGAGTTCTTGAGGCCAAATGTCTCGACTTCGATCTTTATTTAATCAAGAATACATTTTTTTTTTCTGTCGAGTAAAGGTAAAGTAATAAATCCCCTAAATTACAAAGAGTTAGTTATGGTAGATGAGCCCCAAAAACCACTTCAGATCAAAAGCTCAATCCTATATCTATAAAACCCCTTCATCCTATAAAACCCAATTTTGACATTCATCCAATAACACAATCAGACCCCTCATGGAGAAAACTACATATTTTCCATTCCTAGTGTCATTATTTATATTCGTAGTTTCGTCGGTTAACAGCCAATCGAGCACGATATGCACCGGAGCAATGATCAGTAGCTTCGGTCCGTGCGTAAGTTTCCTATCCAGCGGCTCAAATTCATCGTCACCAACTCAAAGTTGCTGCAACTCACTCAAAGGCCTAATGAGCAACGGCCAAGATTGCTTGTGCCTTATCGTTGCAGGTGGGGTTCCTTTCAAACTTCCCATAAACCGAAACCTTGCAATGTCTCTGTCCCGTGCATGCAAGATGCCAGGCGTGCCGATTGAGTGCAAAGGTAAAAAACCCGATGAATCTCCATTGAAACTATATTTGTCATAAGGAGTTATTTTTCATCCAAATGTATATGAAATATATATGTTCACTTACTGATATACGAATTCCTGTGGTTCAAAAATGCAGCCACAGCAAGCCCTGTTCCAGCTCCAGGTATTGCTTCATGATCAAATGATACTGAATGAAAAAATATGATGTTCTAATTATGTTTCGATCCAGGAACCGATGGCTCGAGTACATCTCCTGGTTTATCTCCTCCTAGCCCCCGAGGTCAAAATTACTAGTAGATTTCCATATCTAGGTTATGTAATACTCAAACAAAAATACACACATTACTAACAAGTGTTGTGAAATTACATATGCAGCACCCTTTATTCCACAGCCCACAACACCACCATCTTTGGCACCAGAAGGAGACACAATGCCGAATATAGTGCCACCAGGAATGCGCCCGACATTGACTACTTCAGCTGGAAGTCCGTCTCATTACAGCCCATTGACATCTCATGTCGCTGCGGGACTCGTTCTTTCGGTGTTCCTTCTATGATTGATACTATATTATTTTCATTAGTTGCAGGTTCAGTTTTACCATCCATTTTTTTGCATCTTTTCTTGTTCCTTCAAATGATTGCATACATAAAATGTAGACATTGAGTGAATCTCATGAATTACTAAACTGAACATAATTTGTGTTTCATACAAATTATGGCTCGGGTAAAAGTGAAAAACCTGCATGAACAAAAGCGTCTATTCCCAACCAGTGGCCTGAATATTGTATTTCGCCTCGTCCCCAGGTTCATCCGTGACCCATCCGGAACCCCAATCCCCTTTCGGTGACTTGGAATCATTTTCCCCAAAATACTGTCCCTCTGCAGAAACGACCCGTCTGGAATCCCAATCCCCTTCCGGGGGTGACTTGGAATCATTTTCCCCATAATACTGTCCCTCTTCAGAAGCGACCCATCCGGAACCCCAATCCCCTTCCGGGGACTTGTAATCATTTTCCTCATAATACTGTCCCTCTGCAGCTTCTTCGGCACTGAAATCCTCCTTCTTAGGAAGAAAGCAACCCTTGTAGGAGCCATTCTCCTCACAATACCATAACAGATTGCTCCAATTTCGGTCCTATCAAATAGACAATGTGAAAAAACGAGTTACAATGAAGTTTGAAATCAATTAATTAACAAAGTAGTTGATCACTAAGTAGGACACCCAAATGTACCTTGCAGAGGATGTGCGGATTCCCAATAACAACGAGCAAACACCTCGCTCGGGTAATCGCAACGTTGAACCTCCTCGGGTTGCTCAAAAACCCCAAATAATGAATCTTATCGAATTCATTATGCTTTATCGTCGAGCGTACGGTAGATATGATAATAACCTTCCTCTCCTGACCTTGGAACTGCTCAACACTCCCAACTTTTATATCTGCCAAATCGAGACTTTCTAAAGCCCCTCGTATTTTGGACACCTGCTGCTTGTAAGGCGTTATCACCCCAATATCACCTTCCACCAATCCTTTCTCCTCAATTAAAACCCTAATTATCTCGACCACCTTACTCGCCTCTGTTCTATTGAACCAAGAAGGGTTACTCCCTTCCCTTTCGTCGCAGCCCTGAATGCCAATAAAAAGCAAAGGGAAATCCTTGTTCGGCAGAAGGTCTCCCATAGATTCCGCAAAACCTATGTCATCCTCCTTGCATGCCATCAGTTCTCCGTCGTAGAAAAGCTGCGACGGCAGGTTTAGAATCGCCTCGTGGGTCCGGTAATTGCGAACCAGTCTCATCATGAAACATTGGTCCTCGCTTTCGTACAGCATGCAGTGGAAGAGCCTCTCAAGATACGAGGTCCCCAGCCCGTACTGCTCGGCATCTTTAGAGAAAACTACTGGGCCGAGCTGCTTGGGATCCCCCGCGAGAATGACATTACTATTATTAGAGTAGAGATTCGATAAAGCGACCATTGTATCGGGCTCAGAGGCTTGGCCCGCCTCATCGAGGAAGAAATGAGAGAAGTGGCCCCTCTTGACCCCCTCCGCGTACAGGAGGGAGGCACTGGTGTAGGTGGAAATAACGATCCTGTACTTCATGAGGTCCCACCGAGTTGGGCACTTGAATGTGAGATCCTCGAAGAAGCAATAATCAATGTGGGCAGGGCTGACATCCTCAAAAGGGCGGGTGAACGCGTTTAGCCTGAAGATGTGATCCTTTCGAATCCGAACATTTTCCTCTCCGAGAAGTCTCTCGAGAATATGGTCGGCTGCGCTGTTGGAAGGCGCGCATATGAGAATCCGTGCATGCGTTTTCGATCTATAGATCTGGAGGATGGCCTCGATTAGGGTCTTCGTCTTCCCAGTGCCTGGGGGGCCATGGATTAGGTAAGGGGGCCCGCCTTTGCGAGCAAGGATCATCTCGATGGCGGTCATTTGCTGCTCATTCAAGGAGCAGGATATGGGGACCATCGGAAAGGCCTTCTCTGGTTGTGGGTTGGGCAGATAGGACGGGAAGAGGAAGTCACGTGTTAGGGACTCGGCGGATTCGATCGCCTGGTAGAGACGGCGCATGCCCAGACGATTGTAGTTGAACTGCACGTCGTAGAGGTTTCTTTCTCTGTGCATGTTGTGGAATTCCTGGTCGAATTTCAGGTGGATTTGTTCAGCTTCGACTCGGTGAATGTAACCCTGAGGAGTAAATAGACCATGGAATTCAATTTGAAAAAATTATAAAGGCAGAATTATTTACATTCTAAATTATTTCTTTCAAATAAAGTCAATAAATACATCATGGTAAGCATGGAGAGACGAATATGTAGTAAAGTAGTATTTTTTATGTCTAACATTTGATCATAAACTGAGGTGAAATTCCTGCAAACCAATCCATTAAACACGAACAAATTTTATATATTGAAAGGAACAAATGTACTAATACAAATACATACTCTGTGATCACCAACACAAATTGGAAACCTGCAGGCTTAACTGTACTTCACTCCACGTTGAACCGTTAGTTTAGGTAACAAACCTGATAGACTTTATGTGCAGTTTGGTCCTCGGAAGCAAGCTTCACAAATATAAAGTCCCCACTAACAAGCGAGGGGCGTTTTTCAGCCAACCCGGGGACTTCGAGTGTTAAAAACATAGTTTTCCTCTTCAAAGCCACAGACTCCATGCCATACGCCTTCATGTCTTCCTGATTAAATGGAAAATATATATATTTTTAACAACAAAACAGTACTCATGGGCATATTTCTTTCATAACCCACCTTCACGTTTATATAAAATCAATTCAAACCACAAGTGTAATTTTTGTAATCATTCTAATATTTTACAAAAAACAACACGAACCTCCAACTTTATCTCTTCCATTGCCACCAACGTCTTGAAGAAGTGTCCATAATTTTCTTCATGCAAACCCTCATACACCACTTCCGGGATGTTATTTTTACTAATCATTTCCCGGATAATCCCAGGGATCGGATAATCATTCAGCCGATTCTTAAATCCTCTGCCACTCGAACCTGAAGGACCTTTGGAAGGCCTCTGTCCCACGACATAGGCTGCATCCACAGAATGCACATTCACTACGCCCTGTTTATTCCTCCGGGACCTCTGGAACGGCCTAGTCGTAGACAGCGACCTAGAAATCTTATCCTCTGCCAAAACAAACACAAGCCGTTCGATCGTCTCATCACCAACGTTGAAGTGAATGGCCGCTGAATGAAGCCCAAGCTCCTTAGGCTTACACGAAAGCCAGAATTTCAGATCCCGATCGGTCTTGATTACTTTGTCCTCCAAAGAACACAATTCCATGAAATCTTGGATGGATTCAGCATCCGAATTGGCGGTCGGGGGTTCCATTAAGGAAATGGTAAACGAGTCAATGGGCTTGGAGTCATAAATTTTGACCGACCAAAGATCAAGGTGTTCGGAGGAGATGTTTTTTATGGTGACGGGGTCAAAGATAGTTTCCCCAACGAACCCGGACCTAGGTTTCCCATCGACCAAAGGGAATGGGATGGAGATATTTACACTTTGACTCTCCCCAGAAGGGTTGTAGTTGCAGGCTGATCTCCAGTTGTCGAAGTCGATGAATCCGATGTCGCCCTTGTCTGTGATGACGGAGTATTCATCATCGGATATATCGCGAACTGAACCCATTGATGAACAGAGATGATTCTTCCTCTAGATGCTCTGCGAGATTCCTGTAATAATTAGCCAATTGTGAGTCGAATATTTCGTTAAAAGAAAGAGAAAAAAGGTTATTGGTCGGCGAAAAAAACGAGATTTAGACCTCGTAACCACATAGTGCATGACTCAGACATAACCCATTCATAATACGAACAAATACTCCTAAGTATGCGCATTCATCTATAATACAATCTTACTACTAAAGAAATCTCCCTTCTCCTTTAGGAAATTGAACTGCACAATCTCTGCATAAAACTGACTGCCAACACTATTGACATAGTTTCAAAGAACACAAAAGCTTGTGGTGCTTTCGTACTCTATGGACTATGCCACATAGTAGAAAGGATTAGCTCTATGTGCCACAATTCATAACAAGAATCGATCAAACACGAGTAAGGGTTTGTTCTAGAGGAAAAAGAAAACATTAATTATTAATAAAGCAGAAATCGAAAGCTCAGCTTAGAGAGTAATGACTCCAAAGCAAAATCGATTGAATCTTCGTTTCATTAACACAACCCCATAACTGTAGCAAAACACATATAGTAGCAATTTTTTATATACAGTACATTACCAAAAGATTCTTCAAAATGTTTCGCCCCAAATCGTTTTCTTCTTCGGCAAAAGGGGAAAAACACCCGGTCAAATGTACAGGAAAATTAAAACAGAAAAACCTTCGATTCTAGTCTTAAAAAAACAGTAATGCAACACGAATCAGAAGATGACAAAGGATCAACACAGATAAAGAAATTAAATTTAACTATAAATAAATAAATAAATAAAATTGGGACCGTATGATATACCCCTATGCAGGTGGTGAAGCGAAGCGAAGGAAGCTCGTACCGATACAAAAACCTTCTTCCAGTAAATGACTGAAAACCTTCTTCCAGTAAATGACTGAGTGGGGGACTGTACACATTTATTTATACACTTAAATACTCTTATTATTATTATTAGTGTACTTTAGTGTATTTTTAAACATTTACAATTATTATTATTATTATTATTATTATTATTATTAATAGTTTTGATTGTAATCTGAATATAATTATTTAATACTACTACGTACAAATACGTAGGCTTAAGAATTCTGAGAGTCACTCTATTACAAGTACGTAGGCTTAAGAATTCTGAGAGTCACTCTACTCACTGATTCCTTGCCGGTAGCATATTGTTACCGACTAAATTGTGTCAAGGTAGATAAGACTTTAAGTTCATGTTCATACTCGGTAGTAATAATTTCTTGTCGTCTCATTTTCATTATAAACTCGACTGAAACACAGTTTAACACCCCGAAATGATAAGTACAGAGCAAGAAAACATTATAAAATCAAAACAAATCAGGTCCAGAAGAATGCAGAGATTAAATGGTCCCATTGCAATTTTTTTAATCAGCAGTCGAGAATTTTCATATATAAGAAACAAGAAAAATCAAACAGTAGAAACGGGTGTATCCTTGATGGACTCGCGCCATGCATACTCCCTTGCACCGTCCTTGTCGACAATTTTGATGATAAAGTTGGGTGGGGCCACAACGAGCCTACTCCGTATTTCGATAATGCACTTGTCGACCAATGCAATAGCCTCTTCGACTGTCATGTCTCGACGATAGTGCCTATCCATCATGGCGAGGGCAAAGTAGGCACCATACCCGAATGCGGCTTTGTCAACCTTGTGAAGGGAAGCGATATAGTCAATGAAGTAGAGAGAAGGGCCTGTCTTGTTGTCGTATCCGGCCAGGATGATGTTCACCGTGTATGGATTCTTGATTTAAAAACAAAAATGGTCAGATAAAGTGTTAAAATAAAGTTGTAAACATTTACTCGATAAATAGGAAATTGTGTAAACATTTTAAATGAATATGGCAAGTCCCGTTATGCTACAAATTATCGTCTGCCACAAATTATAATATATTTAGGAAGGTTTTCAAAAATAATCTAAAAAAAACACTACATGGATGGTTCAAAGATATGAAAAAATTCTAAAAACAAAACTATACAAAACAAGAACCAAATACACTTTCTTCTCACAAATTACAAGAGCATTCATTAATACCATATGACAAAACATAATCGAAAAACACGGAACGTTCAAAACTACCCCATCCGAAAAATGAACCTCTCACCAATTAAAAAGTACTACAACAAAAGATATTAGGTAGATAAATGCTTTTTAGGGCAACCCATCCAAAGATAACCTAAACCTTATAACTTATGTCATAGCTGAAAAACAAAAAAACAGCTCTCAACACTATCTATACAAGAATTGTGGATCAAGTAATCAAGAAAGGAACTGAAAAAGTAAATACTAAAGGCAATTCAAATAACAGAGAACAAATCCTATTGAAAGATCTCGATTTTTACCTTTCGCAAGGCCGTGGCAAGTTCACTCCTGGTGAAATTAGCGGTAGCTGCAGTAGTTAACGGGATGCCATTACGAAATTGGTACAAGGATACATTCTTCTGTATGTACTCTGTAAACTGGGCCCTAGGATATCATCCCAAAAAATAAGAGTTAATAACCATTGCCTACTTTTATACTTAACATGAGTCATACGTAGCTTCAGCCAACAGAAAGAGTTAGTAGAGATGCTATCAGATTTATTTTATAGAACACAGCCATACATATACAAACTTAAACTGTGTTTTTTCACCAAGGAAAACGATCAGTATATTATTATTATCACTACTACTACAGAAGATAGACCTAAAGTAACAAATTTCACAATATTTTTTGGCCAAAACCCTAGAATAACAGTGCACTATGTTCCCTAATTATTACTCACACATTCACAATTACAATTACAATGTTTTGTACCAAATTCTTAACCTAAAAAGCAGTAAGCTTCGCCGTAAACAATTTATCACAGAAAGAGAAGCTGCATAACAAAACATTTAAACGAGCGATTGGAGAAAGGGGTTTCACCGGTCGCCGGTCTCGCCGGAGGCGCCCATGAGTTTGTGAGAATCCAAGACCATGATCTTATCCTCGTTGGTCTTGTGTACGAGGATGCTGTGAACTGCCGATGTGTCGGCCACCACTATCGCGAATTCCTTACCAACCAATCCAAATACGGACTCCATTTTCACGTCTGTTGATTTTAAAACCTTGAATATAATAACAATTTGATGTTCGGATCTGTATTTGGGGGTGTGATCTCTGTTACTGATTTATGAGGGTTTTGAATTTTTGGCCATTTTTGAGGCGTCTTGGGGAACAAGAAGGCTAATTTACTCGCTTTTTTTATAATAATAATTATTAGAGAAAAATTAAAGATCAAAAGTGGATGCAGCCATACCATAAAAATATCTATTGTTCACTCTACCACACAAACATGTTTCCTTTGTATTGTATATGTCAATTGCAATATTTTGAGTTCCAACCTTAAATTTTAGGTCCACGATTCAAGTGCTGAAATGACTAAATTAACAAATCTTAACAACCGACAAATAAGTTTCGACAAATATAAATTCGATAAACATAAAATTCGACAAACATGATTTGACAAAAATAAATTTGACACAATTCGACCGAGATTCGACAACTCGAATCTCAAATTCGACCCAAATTCGACATATCGAATCTCATTCGACATGTATTCGACAAATCGAATCTGAGATTCCACATGGCGAATCTCATTCGACGTAGATTCGACATGTTGAATCTCATTCGACATGACGAATCCTATTTGACATGTGATGGAGTTGTATACTTAATGTCTAGATTTAAGTAACGTAAATTCCCGGTACATAGCATTTAATCTATTTAAATAAATAAACAATCGTTTGCTTTTAATTATTTATAATTAAATATATGCAAATTATAGTCCTGAATTATATACGTTGTAGTTAGTATGGTGTGCGACGTCACACGGAAGATAATACTATCGGTTACTCGTATATTGATCAAACAGTAGCTCACGACCTAGATGGACAAGGACCAATCCATCGGTATAGTCGTTTTATGAGAGAGAAAATAATTTGTCTTAATTATTTTAGCATACTTGTACACTTGGTGTATTGGGCGGAGCGCTTGAGATTTATCGATTAGGATTGCCTTAGATAATCGATTTAAGTCTCAGTGTATTTTATTCTTAATCCCTAATATTATTGAGGTGTGTGCATTTAATATTAGTGACTTTGATTTTCCAAAGGAATTGACCGATTAGAATAACTGGTCGATTACCGGCAAAGTTGGGTCACGGTATTTTATGTATGACATTCCGTGAATTCTTGACGGGAAAGTGTGTCCTCGAAAGGGTTGATAATGTCCCCGAGATGAGTTCATAAGGAATTATTATGTAAACCTCATGAGTGAATTTGTTCCGCATAATAATTAAAGTTGAATGGTACTATTCTCGGATTATAAGAGATGAATAAATTAATTAGCAATAAATTTAATTTATTCATGGACCTTTATATCTTAAACACACGGAATAAATAATACTACCGGAGATAATATTATTTGATATAATTGATTTATGTCGTGTGTGTGTGTTTTTCGTTTATGTTTTAGTGTCGTTTGTGAGTCGTGTTTTGTTATGTTTGTGTCATTTTAGTTATTTTTGATGTTTTTGTGTGTGTCGGATCTCACGGGGTGTGTCGGAGTGGTTTGAGTTTGTTTTGTAGGTCGAAAGTTGGAGAAAGTCGAGGAATCAAGTAAAAGATCGAAGAATCGAGAAGGAGCCGAAGCAGGACAAAAACGGCGGTCGCCAGATCTAAATGGCGGTCGCCAGATCAGAACGGCGGTCGCCGGAGATGAAATGACGACCGCAGAAAGGGCCGAAATGAGGCAGATGGCCAGCCAAAGTTTTTGGGCAAAACGGCGGTCGCCAAAACTCTTTGGCGGTCGCGGAAATCAAACGGCGGTCGCCGTTTTAGTGGCAGTTCATGGCGGTTACATGCGGACTTGAAGATGCATTTAGGGAGGAAATCAGAGAGGGGAGAGGGGACTTTTCGCCTGGGATTGAATCGGGGAGCACGGGAAACCATTTCGGAGCCGACAACTCCGAGAGAAGATCGATCAAGTCCAAGCCATTTCAATAATCGTAATCTTAGTTGTAATTTCATTTTCTAGTATTCTAGTTTATTTCTTTTCATGTTCTTCTCAACTTTTGCAAAACTTATGAATGTTTTCAAGTTTTATAATGTTTGAATGATTTCGTTAATGAATGCTTTTAGTATTAAAGATTGCTCTAAGTTTTCTTCTTGTTTAATTATCTAGTTTAACTTCGTATTATTTTCTCGTTATTATTGTTGAAGCTTGTTCATAAATGAGAATGATGAACTAAACTTTTCACTTGAATAATTACATGAAAAACGAGCCGGATAATTGTGGAATCCGGAAAATCATATATAACGACTCAATCTTGAACTTGTAACCCGACCGGGAGCAAGTATTCAAGTGGATTAAACGTTTGCAAAAACGAGTTAAGCAACCCGACCGGGAACTTGACTTTCACGAGTTAGTTATATAAGATCGATAAAGGAGGAAATAATTTGAAGTCGAGTTTGGATTATAATTATTCGAGTCTTACTTCTTTGATTTATTTAAATCTTACTTCGAGTGCTAAGTACCAAAATGATCTTAGGATTTAGTATAATGATTTCCGATTCTAGAATTTCTCATACACTTAAATACTACTCTTTCGTTTCCTTAAATTGATACCGAGTCAACTACAATTGACCTCGGATTTTGACGAGAGACGTGCACGAAAACGTCTAATCAATATTATGGTATAATATTGGGAGTGCAATTATATTTATATAGTGGAAAATAAATATAATTAATAATATTGGATTAATAGATTTGGGCTTGGGCTCAATTTAATCATTATTATTGGGAGCCCAATATTCCACCTTCTTTAGATCCACTACGTAGCCTATAAAAGCACTACATGGTCTTCACAATTCAAGACACAATAATAAGACAAGATTATCATACTTGATATTCTAAAGAGTTCGTGAAGGAGATCCATAAGAGTTCGGAGGATCGTCGTCCACACGACGTTCGAACGAAGTGCAAGGAATACGCGGGAATGTCTAGAGGTCTTCAACTAATCTCGTTTCTCCGCACAACGAGAACAAAGGTAGAAATCATAAACCCCTTTCTATGATTTTATGTGATTATCGTAATATGCACATGAACCAAGATTTGGGAAACGAACGAACTCCGCGGACGGGGATTCGAGATCCTCGGCGGGGGTCGAGAGAACCCTCGGCTGGGAGCCAAGGGGATGCGGTCGAACCCTAGGGTTTCGACCGCGGGCACACACGAGGAGCCCCGGCTGGACGCCGGGGCATGCGATCGACCGCGATGGTCGATCGCCGAGCAGCCGCGGCGGGTCCGCCGTTGGGCGGACCGCCCTCCTCGACGATGGCGGTGAGTCGCCGGACTCACCGCCGGGGGCTGCTACGAGCAGCCCCGGGGGATGCACGACGCATCCCCGGCGATCACCGTGTGCGATCGCGAGCCCCATGCGGGGGCTCGACTGGGCGCGTACGGCTTTGGCCGTGCTCCGGTTTCGCATGGTGGTTCGCATGTTCTCCGGCGAACGGATTTCGGTCGGGTTGTCGGTTTCCGCAATTTTTGATAGCTGGGGATATCGATTTCCAACAATTGGTATCAGAGCGTTGGTTATAGTTTATGTGTATATTCGATATTATTGTTCTACCTTTCAGGGATTTCCGACTATTATGGCTAGATTTAATTTTGTTTTAATTAATGTCATGATATGTTAGTTTTAATTAAACTCTCGGACATGTCGAGATTCGTTTTGTGTGGTGAATTCTTGTAATAGTAAAAATTCCGGGGTTGACCGAATTTAGGATTTATTATTATTGTTCTATGTTTTTCGGAAATTGTATAGGGTCGATTTCATGTATAGAATCGATACCGGAATTGTAATTTAAATTATTTTGTAATTTATTTTGCGTTGGATCAATGCCGAATGGAGCGCCGGAGAAGACGTGTGGCGAAGGAGACGAACGTGAGGGGTTAGGGCTCGGATTGACCAACCCCATGGTCGATCCATGAGGATCGATCGACCCGAGCATGGAGGGGCCGCCGGCAACGGTGGCCGGCCACCTCCTAGGCGACAGTCGATGGGTGGCGCGGGTATCCCCACCCCGTGCTATCCCGGTCCGGTAAATTCTGTAACTCCCCGTTTTCGTTTTGTAAAATCACAACAGAAAGTATAAAAATTAATTTTAAAAGGTTTTTTGTAAAGTGCGGGGGTTACGTAAACAAATAAAGTAAGTCGTCAAAACAAGTATTTTCTTCGAAATAAAACTAGTCATTCAAAAAGTCGAGCATAAAAGTTGACACATAACAGTCTACATCAAAGACATTACAACAGTGAAAGTCAAGTTTAAACAAAACAAATAAACGATAAAAAGTGATGTCACACTGTGCCATGCCCGTCACACTCCTCCAAGTCTCCAACCGCACCTAAAAACATGTCGTTGATTGGGGTGAGCTCAACGTGCTCAGCAGGGAAAGATTCATCTCAAAAAATAACAAAATAATCATTGTACGAACATATAATCGGCATAACATGAATTAACACATAGTCATATCATAGTATGTATTACACAACCCTTGTGCGGAACAAGTCCGATGACCGGTGAAGATCACAGACCCTTAAGAGGATCACAGGCTATGTAATAAGTTTCAACCCAAAAGCGGAACAAGTCCGATGACCAAATAATAGATCACAGACCCTTAAGAGGATCACAGGCTAAAACATTTAATCATTTGTAAATTCAAGCATACAATCACGTGCAACATACATTGAAATACAATGTTATAAAAGAGATGAAGAATCCCCTACCTCTTGAAGCGTGTGCGAACCTAGCTCAACTCGACTCCTAAGCAATGTTTAAAAAAACGGGACTCGTATTTGAAGCGTTTTACTGTTGAGGCGAGACTCGTAAGAGTCGAGGCGGAACGACTCGTATGCCTCAAATTTAATTTTTTTAATAGAAAAATACCAATAATTTAAAAATTAATTACTAATAAACCAAGTACTTCTTAAACCAAAGTTTAATTGCTCAAAAACACATTTAAACATGAAATTATTCACTGCCAAGCCGAATCTTTTCTATGACTGACCGATCCTCTCACCATCTTTTCTAAGCCTGAGTGAGTATATATATATATATATATATATATATATATATATATATATATATATATATATATAAAGCAAATTGTAAAATAAAAATATAATAAATTGAGTACGTACTTAAGATCTTGCTCTTAAAAGATGGTGCAGTGGAGAGAAATAAATACACAGTGAAAGTTTTTTGATGTTTTAGAATTTTATTTTAAAATTTAATTGAAAGTTGAAAGGTCACAGAGACTCTATTAATTACTTAGTGGGCTATACTAATTAATAGTGTAAAAAAAGAAGTGCCCAAATTAATAAAAACCTAATTTGATTTCAATTTTCAATATGCAAAACCCTACCGACTCGCTCGACTCAGTACGTTTTTTGGCCGACTCGGAACGAATCGCGAGTCGACTCGGACGAGTCGGCCATTTTTTAAAACATTGCTCCTAAGCTCTTCCTAAGCTCCTATGCTCGTCCTATCCCCGAATGCTCAACTCCTAGCAAGACATGTCTAATAAATTAGTATATGAAATTTATTAATATTTTTATTAATGTATGATAATAATATTAATGTGTAAATTACTATATATGTAGTAAATATAAGAAATAATTATAATTTGTGTAGTATTTATATTTATGTAAGAGTGGGCTGAAATTAATGGTATGATGTGGGCTTGACATTGAGAGTGATTGGGTTTGGAATAATAATATGGATCTGGGCTTTAGGTAAGGAGATGTGGGTTAGAAATTAATTATAGAAGAATAGGCTTGAAATAATATAGGCACAGTTTATTTACACCTCTTGTTTTACTTTACGCACCTCTTAGATTTGTTTACCCCTTTTAAATCATTGAATTACTATGCACACCCTCCCTAAATTACCTACAATACCCTTTACCTTTGTTTATACTAATTAATTTAAAGTTAAATTATGCTATCTTTTGACGTCCAGATCGAAGAAGATTTGGGGAAGAGCAAGAGCATTGAATGCAATTTTATACAACTTCTTCACATCGTCTCCTCACCAAATCGAATTCCATACTCACAAAATCGAATTCCATAAATTGCACTTCTTTGCTGCTTTCTCCACCGTCGGAAGAGCATTCCACGCTAATCCTTTTCTCTTCATCGACCCTCCGGCCATCGCTGGCTCGCTGTCGTGACCTTCTTCACCATTTCGGCAGCGATGGATTCGCATTTTTTATTAATCCGAAAACGAACTTCTCGAGCCATTACTCTGGCTAAATGGCCGGTCCGATTCATTACATTATTTTAGAATTTGACATGAGCCCGATCCTCGGCGACATCAACGGTAATCAAATCGGGTCACTGGCTTCTTTCGAATTACTGTCCAGATTGATCTCAAGAACCCAAAAGAATTAACGCCTGAATAGTTTACGGCGGGTGGAGAATTCTAAGGTTTTGTTATTTTGAAGAGAAGGACAATTTTGATCTTTTACAATTTTATTAAAAACAATAAAATATTAAAGGGGTGTTCAAAGTAAAAGAGGAGGTGTAAATAGATGGAGCCAATAATATATGTTGATATGGGCTTTTTATGTGAGTTGGTTTTAGAAGAAGTTGGGCCGAAGGATAAAGATGTTGGCCCAATTGAACAATTAGAGGGGCGGGAGAAGCCCTAAATCCTCATTTCATCTTCGTCAACGAGAGAAGAGAGTGGGCTCTAGGCGGCGGCAGGAGCGAGTAATCTGGTGGGGAGAGAGAGACATCGAAGACGATGGCGGCGGTCACGCTAGGAACAACGGCCTGGGACTTCACGCTTCAGTAGCGTCGACTCTTTGGCGGGATATGCACGCCGACGACGGTTCGACAGGCGGCGTGGCTCGTCTCGACAGCGAGTCTTTTCCGGCGGAGATTTAGCGGTTTCAACACCTATTTCTTGAAGGAGGGAGGCCGATATCGGGTGGATCTAGGCGACGACATTCGGATACGGTAAGGAGGTGGCTTCAATAGTGGGTCTCCGGTGGCTTCGGCTCCGTGAACGGCGGTTGCGGTGGTGACGTTGAGGTTGTGGGTCGGAGGTCTTCGGAAAAGAAAGTGAAGCGGGCTTCTTCGTTTGGCTTTGTCGTGAGGTTCGGAAAACGGGCTGAATCGAGCTCGAAAAAGGGGTCGAACGGGCTGCCTTTGGGTTTGGATTTTGGGTTGGGATTTAGGTTGGTATATGGGGTTGGAATTCATGGTGTAATGTATGCATATGTATGTGAGTAATATGTGTGTACCGTGTGTGTTTTTGTGTGAAGAAAAAGAAGACATGGAGAGAGGGAGATGGAGAGGGGGAGAAGATGGATACAGATACCTTCTGTGAAAATTTTGTGAGAGGTGAGTGAGAGTGTTGTGAGGTGTGTTATGAAAAGGGTTACTTTTTCTTATTTTTGGCATGAATTCAAACATTGTTTTTGTGTAAGGAAGTGAAAGAAAGTATTTTCGTGTCTTGTTTGTTTTGTTGCTGCAGGAGGGTGAGGAGGGGTTTCTGAGATGTAACCCCAATGGTTTGGCCAAAATGGCTCTTGCCAATTGCCATTTTGGCCAAAAAATGGCTCTTGTCATTTGCTATTTGTCAAATGTACCCCAATGGTATAAAAATGGCTAGAGCCATTTTTATTAAAAAAAAAAATATTTTTGACTTTTTAAAATTTTTTTAATATAATTTTTTTCTATAAATTATATATACAATATTAAAATCTAAAATAATTTATTAAATTGATTACATACGATACTAACCTACCTATATCTTGATATTAAATTCAACAACTCAATCAATAAAAATATATAAATAAAAATTAAATTATTTTGAAATATTGTTATATTGTAAAGATATAACAATATCAACTTTATAATTAAAAAAATGTTGTTGAATTTTGAGTGGTTGAGATGAGAGGTAGTGATGACATGGCACAAATGGCAAGGGCCATTTTTCCATGTATATTTGCTCAAATATACATGGATATTTGGCAAGAGCCATTTTTTGGCAAGGGCCATTTCAACCATTGGGGTTGATTTTTTTGGATTTTTGCCAAAAATTGGCAATGACCCTTGCCATTTCACAACCATTGGGAGAAGTGGTGGTAGGAACTAGGAACAAAGACAAAAAATGTATTTCTTATGGTTTTGTTTTTATTTCATTTTTATTTAGCTTTAACTTAATAATATTAACAATTTATTTTTATTTGTTAAGACCAATACTTATATTATATTATTAAAGTATTAAATTTATTTAAATAGTTTCAAATGGGTAATAATAATATTATTAGAGAGTGGTTGTTATTTAATTAATTATGATTAGTGAAGTTTTTAAAACGAGCTTAGGGGATTAGTAACTATCAATTGTAAAACCGAAACTCGGGTGCTACAAATTCACTTTCTTAATTGATTCGGTTTTCCTATTTCGAGTATTCTTATTTTTGGGAACTCTCATGGAATAGAAAAATAATTAAATTGGAATTAATTTATTTACTAATTGATTATTCCTATTTTATGGGAATATTCATGTATTAGGAAAAAAATTAATTTGAAATTAATTAGGTTTCCTAATTGATTATTCTTATTTTACGGGAATATTCATGGAATAAGATTCTAATTAATTTGGAAAGTTTAGGAGTCCTAAATATTTTATTTTCTTATTTCGTTATGGAAATCTTCTAGAATATTTCAAGTGGGTCTTGGATAGGATTATAGAGATTTAATGAAATTAGAAAAGGAAAATAAAATAAATTAAAATATTAATAATATTTAATTTTATTTTTGATTTATTCGATTGACTTAATTTTCGAATTAAGTATCTTTTGGATTTCTTAAAAATAAATATATTTAAATATTGTAATTAATATTCTCGTCACATGGACCATTCAAGAACGAAGACTGAAGACTAGAAGATGCGTACGGGGATGCGATAAAGCCATAATAGTCGAAAAATAATATTCTAGTATTATTTTGATTATGTGATAATATTTATGTGCTTTATTTAATGTATGCATGTTTATGTGTATTTAATTATGCATTAGATTGCGTATCCCTTTATTGTAAAAACCTAAGTGGGAGAGGGACTGGAAACAATCCCATTGTGACTTTTATGAATTTTTGAAATTCGTATAGACAAGTCATTGGAGGAGAATTCTTGTAATTCCTTCTACGAGAAACATTGATTAAGTTTATCAAACAATGCCTAATTTGTCTTTCTGAAACTGATTTCAAGTCGACTCATTCTCACCCCGGGGAGTGGAATGGAGTCAAAGCCACTTGGTCATGTAGAGGACACAAATTAGAGACTTCCGTGTCATTTTATGACTAGATCGATTTGTTGGTGTATGTCCTTCGATCCTACGTGTGCAATCGATAAAGTCATAAGGTCGTCTATGGATGTTAAATGATTATTCGATAATATTAATTGTTGGGAACAATATAATATTGATCGATAAATCATACCTACAGGGTCACACACGAGTCGGAATTAAGTTGCTTGTTATATTTATTTAGAATCAATACGTATGGATTTTCACATGCATGAGATGCATGGCTTGCATGGATGCATGTCACATGGTGTGACATGGCATGCCACACAAGCAAGGGGACCACATCTAATGCCATTTGGCATGATGATGTGAAAATGACCCTTCACCTCCCCATTATCCACCATTACTTGTGCATTATGATGCACATTATGGTGGGGGTTACAAGGGAGGTTAATGGTGATCAATATAGTGATGAAAACATGTGTTTTCATATTACTTTTGATCAGCCACGAAAATCACACAAAATAGAGAGAAAAGAGTTCTTGGAGAACCACTTCAATCAAGCAAGCAAGTTCATTTTCCGAGTTCGTGTGCAACACGTAGAGGCCGGCCCATTTGTGCGGCTTTCACATCCGGACGATCTGAAGGAGTGACGAGGTCATTCACAAGGAGAGATTCGAGAGGCTGATCCATTTGAGGTGGTTCAATCGACTCAACACCACCTCATCGACATCAACGAATCACTTCATCACCAAAACTAAGATCTCGTTGATATCTCTCTCTCTATATATATATTGGATATATAAATATATAAATATATGTGTGTCTATACATATTTGTGTGAACTAAGATCATGACATAGTAGATCTATCGCTTTACACGCTTCCGCACACACGGTATATCGATCGGATCGGTATACCGGTACCTTCAATTTGTATCAGAGCCTAGGGCTTGTGCACACTTTTGTGTTGGACACAATATGTTTAAAATCAACATAATTGGCTTAATTGTTTTATGTGATTATGTGATTATGTGTTTAGATATAAGGCCGGCCACCGTTAGTGGTCGGGTGAATGAAATTGTCGTTTTTTTACGTACGATTGGCCATAGTTTTGGAGGGTTGCGTCCCTTGGAATCATTTGTAATAGATAGGTTTTTTCTATTCAAAATGTATTGTTTAATGTGTAAGCAATGGATTGAATCCATGGATCGACATTGGATATCGATTCTCCGGCGAAAACGAGAAGAAACGAAGCAAAACGAAGCAAACCGGAGTTGCTGGAGCCAAACGGCGGGCGCCGTTTTAGCTCCGGCGGGCGCCGTTTTGATTCGGCGGGTGCCGTTTTGGAAACGGCGATGGCCGAAAGGCTGTTTTTGGGTCAGCCCCGTTTTATACCCTTTTGGCGACCGCCGTTTTGGAAACGGCGACCGCCGGATGTGTTCGGCGACCGCCGTTTGTGAAACGGCGGGCGCCGTTCGTGGTTTCTGGGGTACGGACTAAGGTTGACCTAAAACGGCGGGCGCGGAACTGAAACGGCGGGCGCGGACAAGTCCAGAATATGTTCAAGGCCTATTTTGTTGCTTTTAATCTTTTCGTTTGAGAGTTGTGAGGTTCTAGGGGCCTTTCGATTACGTATTTAATTGCTTTGCTAGTTATAGGATGTTTTATGTTATAAATGTTCAACTTACATATAAACACCTATACATGCAAGTTCCCAAAATAATGAGTATAATGTCTTGTCCAAAAAAATCACACTCATGAAGCCCTCGATCATAAGTTGGTAGGTCCGCCTCAGCGGGGTACTACTTGTTATCTTGGGATAAGTGGGAGTAAAGGTTAGACCTTACACGTGAGTTTGGTTTTCTCATCGATAGATCCACTGCAGGCGTGGCTATCGAGACATGAGATGAGAATGAGATTCTCGTCGACGGAGAGTGATATTAGATATCATTGACATGGGTATGTCTACCTATCTTGAAATACTTAAGTGCGGACTCAGTCGGCTTAAATATTTACAAGATGAGGATCTCGGGATCGTTTTGTTCTAAGGGACAATGATATTGGATATCAATTGAACAAAATGAAATAAATAAGTACATTTGATAGACAACCTTATTTGTTTACCGCTTTGTGGATGTTTACATACTTTAGTTATATTTCTTTTGTAGTTTATCATGTCAAATATCAACTCAATTCAAGTTTGGTTCAATTCTTGATTGTAAAAATTGAACAACATATATTTTCTTAATTGACAACGTAATTTGAGGATGGTCCTCAAATACGATGACCAGAAAAATGTGTTAGATAACCACATCCTATGATATCATTGAACAACTCAATAGCATGTTCGGGGAACATGCAATGATTGAGCGGTTCGGTGTGACCAGGGCCATCGCTTCAGCTAGGCTGGAGAAAGAGGAACCTAAGGGACCACATGTGCATCAAATGATTGGATTATTTGATTAAAAGTGATCGCCTAGGTTTTTCCTAAGATGATGAGTTGGCAACCGATTTCATACTTCAATCCCATCAGGATGGTTATGATGCCTTTAGGCTAAATTTTCCATATGAATGGTTTGAATAAATTGCTACGTGAGATCCACGGGATGCTCAAGGTTGCAGAGCCGACGATTGAGAAGGATCCTAAGAGGGAAATTCTTATGATACGGGATGAGTTATACAAAAGAGCATGGGCAAAAAGGCTACTAGGGTTCCTGGGGAATCTGAATGCGTCTACTGCAAAAGTGTAGGACACTAATTGCAAACAAGTAAAAGTTCATATTTATTCAATTTCAAAACAAATGCCGAATTTATCTTTCATGTGATGAATTCTAAAGTTAGGATTATTTTCACCTCGGGGAGTGATCTAATCCAAAACACTTAGTTCATCAACGACATAAATTAGAGACTTTTGAGCCATGGGATGGCGTTAGTCGATTGTCTGGTTGTCTCCCTCATACTTTATGAGAGATAGGGCTTCAATTGCATGATAAAATCGCTGGTTAGAAAATTTCGAGTTTTCACTTACGATTTATCACGTTTTGATATTGGAATAATTGTGAACGAGAATTTGAATAAGAGTCAATTATTTAGAATAATTGAACTTGCCCAAAGTTCAAAGAAGATGTGAAGAACGGGGTTGCTTCATCTTCAGGTATTAATGTTATAGACATTAAACTTCACAAATTCTACTTCTTGGGTATTGGATGCCAAATGTGGTTCTCACATTTGTATGTGGAGTAACTACATAGAAGTGTAAGTTTGGTGAGTAGAGATGTCGATCTACGGGCGAGAAATGAAGCGAATGTCGCTGCATTAGCCGCATGATCATATGATGTTGTTTTGCCTTAGGGCCTTGTTTTAGTATTATAACTATGTAATTTCGTACCTTCAATAAACAATGAATATTGGTTCAGTATTGGATAATGATGGATTAGTTTTTCACTATTAAATAGTTTGATAACTATTTTAATTGTGAATTATTCTTTGTTTTGGTACGATTATTATATTGTTTATGTATACTTTAAACTTGACAAATCATATATAACATTAACACTAAAGGCCGAATCGAATAAGTCTCAATGAGACATAACTATAACATTGTTGATTAGGTCAAATCATCATCTAAATATGTAACGAAGCTTCTTTTAGAATGCATTCTAGAATCATTTGACTTGGAGTCATTTGATCCATGTGGATGATGTGTGATGGACAAGATAACAATGTCATGTTTCTTGGAGAAAGGAGAACATGTGAGTGATTTATTAGGGATGATCCATACTGATGTATGTGGAACTTATCAGTTCACAAGCACATGAAGGTTATGTTTCGGAAAAGAGAAAACAAACTATATTAGATATAGTTCGACCATTCGATGAGAGGTCTAAATGAACTACTGGTCTCTTTTGGGAACACACAATTCTTGACTTCAACTTATACACTGAATAGGACGATGTCAAAAGCTGTTGATAAGACACCATACTAGGTATGGAAAGGGAGGGTCCCTAAATTGTTTTCATCAAAATTTGAGGTTCTAAAAGCTTCTCTGATGAGATTTATCTCTATAGAGCTTGAACTCAAATGGGATAAAAGTTTCTTTATGGTATCCATAAGAAACTCGAGGGTACAACTTCTACGATCTATCTGAGAACAATATTTTGTTACTCGAGATAGTGATTTTCTTGAAAAGAGTCATCTTTCCTATAAAGTCAGTGGGAGCTCAGTTGTCTTGAACGAGTTTCAAGTAGAACAAACTGATATGGATACTCAAGACTTGGTCGAGAGTACTCCAGTGGTTTTGGAAACCACACCTAACCCTCGAAGGTCTGGAAGGGTTAGAACTCAACCTGACAAATACTTAGGTATTCTGACAAATGAGAGCTTTGAAGTCGTGCTTTTAGAAAGCAAGCTATGACGAGTTCAGATTCCGAGAAATGGCAGGGTGCCATGAAATCCGAAATGAAATTGATGTCTGAAAATCAAGTTTGGAACTTGGTCGATTTGCTTAAAGGGGCTAGGCCCATTGGATGCAAATGGATTTACAAGATAAAAACAGACATGGATGGAAAACCTAGTGTTTTCAAAGCAAGGTTGGTGGCAAAATGATTTAATCAAATTCACAAAGTGGATTATGATGAAACCTTTTCACCAGTTGCTATGATCAAATCTATTCGGATTCTCTTAGCCATTGCTGCTCATTATGATTATGAGATATGGCAAATGGATGTTAAAACCGCCTTCTTGAATGGGATTCTAGAAGAGGATGTGTTTATAACACCACCAGAGGGTTTTATCGATCCTAATCAGGCTGAGAGAGTATGCAAGCTTAATAGATCTTAATGGATTAAAGAAAGCATCTCGGAGTTGGAATCTTCAGTTCAATGAGTCCATATCGGGATTTGGATTTCAGAGGAACTCGAAAGAGTCTTGTTTTACAAGAAGATCAGTGGGATTTATGTTGTATTCATTGTGTTGTATGTCAATGACATACTCCTTATTGGAAACAATATTCCTATGCTTAATTCTGTTAAAGAATGACTTGGAAGATGTTTTTAATGAAGGATCTTGGAGAAGCACAGTACATATTGGGCATCAAGATCTGTCGGAACAGATCGAAAAGGATGTTTGAACTTAGTCAAGTGACCTATATTGATAAGACGGTTGATAAGTTCAGAATGAAAGACGCCAAAAGGGGTCTCATTCCAATGAGTCATGGCACATCACTTAGCAAGATGCAAGGCCCTACGGTACTTGATGAGCAAAAGAGGATGTAAAACATTCCTAATGCTTCGGCAATAGGGTCTATAATGTACGCCATGATATGTACACGAATGGACGTATCGTATGCTTTGAGCATGACGATTCGGTTTCAAGGAAACCCAGGTGAGGCGCATTAGACTGCGGCCAAGAATATTCTTATGTACCTTAGATGGACTTAAGAATATTTTGTTGTCTTTGGAAGACAAAAAGAGTTGATATTAACAAGCTGTTTGAATGCTAACTTCAAAACAGACTAAGATAATTTCCGATTTTAATCTGGTTATATCTTTTGTCTGGTTAGAGGTGATATTTGCTGGAATAGTTCCATGCAATGCAATATAGCTGATTAAACTACAGAAGTTGAGCACAGTATTGCATTGGATGCAGTAATGTTGGCAGTTAGGATTTGAAAGTTCTTGAATGAACTAGGTGGCGTAACTAGCTCAGCCCATCCGATAGTTCTCTATTTATAGTAGAGTTATCGCGCAAGCCAATGAGCTAGGAAGCACCACAAGTCTAAAACTGGTGCTCAGGAAGTTCCACATTATTTGGGAGATATTTTTGTGGAGACATCGAGATAATAAAGTTGCAACTTTTGGTAAGGTTGCAAACCCGCTTTCTAAACCTCTCCAGCAGTTTAAGCTTGAGGCTTTCACGGCTGCAATAGATATCAGACATCTTAGAGATGGGTTGTGATTTCTATTACTATATTAGATACTTTTGGAGATTTGGTAAACATTCACTTATATGTATTACACATATTTCTTCATATAATTGTGGTTCAAATTGTATGAATTGTCCAAATGATTAAATTATATTAATTGGGTTATGAGGTCGATTTACAACATAATGAAGTCCCAATTGTTGAACTAATATAATTAAGTCATAAATTGTTCCTAGTTCGTATCATCGAGTACGGACAAACTGACGATACAAAGAACTAGACTGTAATGTGTACTATAGCGCCGCTTCATGGGCTAGTGATGTGGGACATCAAGTACAATTACATAGATATTAGCTGGGAGCTAATGATCGAACAGACCCGACTGGAATAGTATTTAAGATTTCGAGTCATAATACTATTTCATTGACTGTCGAGCAATTTCCTCTGACCTGAGTAATCCATAGTGATTTCATTGTGAAATGGTGTACTTTGATACAAGTAAACGCCTTTCGTAAAATGAGGTTATAAAACTTGTTATTGGGTATATCAGGAAGCAAGTGGGAGAGCTTGGATTGACAAGATGGGATTGTCCTCCATTTTAAAATGGGATACATGTCTTACCGGCCACTTGGAGAGTCGAGACTGTGGAAAATACGTGGCCACGTCCAGATTCGTATCATAGTGATAAATCTGGTTTTACAGTCTGTCTCATAGTCCAAGAAAGGTTTGAACCGATTGAGGATGACTCAAGTCTTGCCTCAAGTTCAAACTTAGACATAAAGTGACAACAGGAAATTGGCAGCACACTGGCTCTGAAGGCCAAGTGGGAGATTGTTGGTGTATGTCCTTCGATCCTACGTGTGCAATCGATAAAGTCATAAGGTCGTCTATGGATGTTAAATGATTATTCGATAATATTAATTGTTGGGAACAATATAATATTGATCGATAAATCATACCTACAGGGTCACACACGAGTCGGAATTAAGTTGCTTGTTATATTTATTTAGAATCAATACGTATGGATTTTCACATGCATGGGATGCATGTCACATGGTGTGACATGGCATGCCACACAAGCAAGGGGACCACATCTAATGCCATTTGGCATGATGATGTGGAAATGACTCTTCACCTCCCCATTATCCACCATTACTTGTGCATTATGATGCACATTATGGTGGGGGTTACAAGGGAGGTTAATGGTGATCAATATAGTGATAAAAACATGTGTTTTCATATTACTTTTGATCAACCACGAAAATCACACAAAATAGAGAGAAAAGAGTTCTTGGAGAACCACTTCAATCAAGCAAGCAAGTTCATTTTCCGAGTTCGTGTGCAACACGTAGAGGCCGGCCCATTTGTGCGGCTTTCACATCCGAACGATTTGAAGGAGTGACGAGGTCATTCACAAGGAGAGCTTCGAGAGGCTGATCCATTTGAGGTGGTTCAATTGACTCAACACCACCTCATCGACATCAACGAATCACTTTATCACCAAAAGTAAGATCTCGTTGATATCTCTCTCTATATATATATTGGATATATAAATATATAAATATATGTGTGTCTATACATATTTGTGTGCACTAAGATCATGGCATAGTAGATCTATCGCTTTACACGCTTCCGCACACACGGTATATCGATCGGATCGGTATACCGGTACCTTCACGATTGTCTGCTCGGCTCCCTCATTCTATGAGAGATAGGGTTGTTCGCATGGTGAATCACTGGTAAGAAACTTCGAGTTTCACTTATGATTTACCACGTCTTGATTCACAAGATCAAATGTGTCGAGTAATTGGCACACGCGTTTCATCGATTGGATCGGCGATACCTTCAGAAAGTTGAACGTGATGCAAGAGTAAATCAAAATAAACAACGAGAACTTCAGACTCGACATGAAGAGTTGAATCTACAAGTTATTTTGGTTGATACTACGAAATAAGAAAATGACTGATGCTCAGAATAAGGCTCATGCTAAAATGTCAGAGAAAGTTTTGGCAAGAAATTAGTGCTGGTTTATTTGTGTTCGTAACATAGTTGTTGGAAGCTAGTGTTTGTTTGCATATCTTTCATTTCTATAATAATTGTTAGTTTTTCTTATCAAAATAATTTTTTAATTTATGTGTTCCAATTATATAATATAATTTAAAATTTCATGTGTTTTTGTTTTTCTTTTATTTAATAATTTTTTATTAAAAATTAATTTCTTTATTTTGATTATTAATTTTTCGTAAAAATATCATTTTATTATAAATATAATATAATAATAAAATAAGTCTCAATGTAAGTGGAAGTGGTCTGTGCATTGAATTAAATTGGCCACTTTTTTTTCAAATTCACTTTTTGATGGAGTGGCATCAAAAGTGGCACTGAATAAATTGTCTCTCACATTGGAGATGCTCTAAAACTACTTACAATAAGCCTATTAAATAAAATATTAAGCAGTTGAAAGTGTGTAATGGAGTGTTGAGATTCATGTTGAAAGTGACATGGATTGTTTGAAGTGAAATTAATTAACAAGGTGTTGAGATTCACGATAAAAGTGACATGAATTGTTTGAAGTTGAATAATTCAACCATTTCAACCAGTTGAATTGTAAAGGAAAGGGTACCACTTTGACACATGTCCATTGATGATTGGTTGTTTGAATTTAAAATTTTCATCTCATCTTCTTTTTTTAAACTCAATTATTTTATAATAATTTTTTTTATACCAAAATTCATTATTTTTATAATCTATAAATAGAGCTTTGTTTCATTCAATTTCAAAAAAAAAATCGTATTTTTTTATTATTTATATTCCATATTTTAGCTATCAATAATTTCTTATTTTTAATTTTGAAACTTCTTTTTTTAATGGATGCAATAATTATTTTATTTAATTTTCATCAATAGTTGTTATTAAATACAAAAACAAAATTAAAAAAAATAAAATAAATAAAATAAAAATGGTGGGGTAAAGTGTTTAATTTTATTAAACTAGTAATAACTCTCTTTGCGATACACAAGAATATTTAATTAAAAAATTTTAATTAAAAAAAAGAAAACATAAATTTAATTTAAATAATGTAAATCATATTAACTTTCATATATATTATAAAAAAACAATTAAATTTTGGTTCAAAAAAATAAATAAATAAATAAATAAAAAATATATATATATATATATATATATATATATATATATATATATATATATATAAGTTTGATTAACACACTTATGTATGTATTGTTATTTTTCACATATGTGTGTTGATCATTTATTTTTATCATATAATAGACAATTTTTTTTAAACAATAATACTTGATAGACAGATTTTGTTAAGTCATAATTTATTTATTTTTATTAATTATTTTTTGGTAATTCTATTTATTGATTTTTTCAACTATTAAGAGTAGTGAGAAATTCTAGAAGATTTGACTTGATCATGCAATTTGATATGATTTCACAAATTATAATACCTTAATTAATACATAGTAAAAAATTATTATTCCTATATGGTAAACTAATCCAAAATGACTTTGTTTATTAATAAACAAATGTTTTCTATTATTGAGAATACTAAATACGTATTTATTCAATACAAAAGAATACTGAACAAATGAGACACGTGGATACACAGCATTTTCACATCGGCATGAATCTTTATGCCCATATTAATGGAATAAATGAAGAAACCTAGATCAAGCAACATTAAAGTTAGTCCAATTGATATTTAAAAGTAATGCTTTCAATTAAGGTTAGGGTGATAATATGAACCGGTTATCTTTTTCATATCTAAGTAGCATAATTATCATTACATACATAATACTACTATATTACATTAAAAATATAAATTTAATACTATTATATTAAGCAAATATATATAAAATAACAAAAATTTACATTAGTTACTAAAAATAAGAAACATTTCTGTAAAAAAACAAAATCATTTATTAAAAGATTTAACAGTGCAAACATAAATAATCATAAATAATTAAAAGAAAAAATGATAAAATAGATTTTTAATGGAGATACTACTTACTTTGGCCTTGAACAAAAATACATAATCATAAAAAAGTAATAGTTAGATCAACAACAATAGAAAATAAAAATAAATAAATTAATTACAGTAGTGTGCTCTAAAAAAAATCAATAAATCAATTCAGAAAAAAAACATACGGTAAAAGCAGTGAGCATAGCAACTCACAAAAAAAAAACATGCGGTCATACGATCATCAATATCCATAAGAATACTCTATCAGAACCACTTCCACCCTCGCCGCTCCCGCGCGACTGAGCCTTGTTGACGGTGACGTTCCTGCCGTTGAGTTCCACGACGTTCATCTACTCAATCGCCTATTCATCCTTAAAAGTTAAGAATCCAAAACCCCTCGATTTACCGGTCTCGCGATAGTTGATTATCTGACGAAAAAATAATTATCAGATCTAAATGAATTCGCAAAAAATTGATGAACATGAGAGTTAAAAAATCTTAACGTGTCCGCTGAAAAAAATATACAAAAAAGGAACGTGACTTATAAAAATAAGAATATATAAACATGAAGAATCTTAAAAAAAATACAAAAAAGAAACGTGATGTGTCGCTGCAAAAAAAAACAAAAAGGAACGTGAACTCAATATTAATTAGAAAAAAAAGCTTAATAATTTAAAATACTTACCTCATGATTCTGTAAAAAAATACAAACAAATTCAAGACAAAAGATTTAATCATAAATTAATTACTTACATTGTGGCCTGCAAAAAAAATACGAATCAACAAAAATAAAACGTATTTAACAAATTGTTTGCAAATGAAAATGAAGAAGAGAGAAGGATTTTAAATAGAGCTTTATCCGTTAAAAATGGAAATATTTATATTATAATAATATAAATTAATTAATTATTTATAGATAGATCGAATTTTAGGGAGTCTATTAAGGAGATTCGATTTTGGACGATATATGATATATGGTAAATGAATTAATAGCAATTATGACATTTAATAATAAAATCGATCAAACAATAAAACATAATTAAAATATCAATATATTATTAATAAAGGAAAAAAACAAAACATAATCGAACATATTATTAATATTATTTATGGAAATTGCTTAATTTATGAAAAATTGACAATTAAATAAATCATAAGAATTTATTCTATATTTTAGATGGATATATATATATATATATATATATATATATATATATATATATATATATATATGTATATATATATATATATATATATGGTAAAAAAGTAATAGCAATGATAATATTAAGTAAATAAAATCGGTCAAACATAACTTAAGTATATAAATAAGTGATTATTAATCTTAGGCATATACTGAAACTCCCACAATTTAGGTGATTATTTATTGTAGGCAATAACTCACGTATATAAATACTAATCAATTATTTATGGAAATTGAATAAATTACAAAATATGTTATTATTATTTTAAATTATTCAATTAAATGACAAGTCATAATTAATATTGGTACAGAAAAGCCACGTAATAAAATTTAGACCAATGAAAACTTTGTGTATGCCACGTAGTGTGAACATGCTCATTTTTTGTAGTGTATTTTTTTGTGTTCATATTGGCCACATGGAATCAGCAAAGTCTGAATTTATATATTATATAGATAACACTATTGTAGAGTGAAAAAATTGAGTTGGTGTTGAATTATTGGGTGGAAGAAGGAGAAGATGACGTGGAGGGTTAAATGGTAAGTTATAAAGTAGAGTGTTGTTATACCCAAGAAAACAGTCACCGACACGTGTCACGAATCAAAGGGCCACGTCATCAAGAGAGAAATTCAGCTAAGTCAATCATAAAAGACCTTCAAAGGCATATCTAAGAAGAAGATAAGGAGCTTGGAAAGTAGAGAGCGCACGGTAGAATCAGACTCCTTTCACAGGGGAATCGCCTGGGGAGACTCCTGGGGCGCCAGTCAATGAGCTGGGACTTCACGGGGAAAGAGACAGATTAAGCACTAAGGGAAATTAGTGGGTATTTAATGCATCATATTAGTGGACTAGAGGTCCAATAAGAAGCCGATATGTGGGCATTAGGTGGCATAATTAAGCCATGCATAGAGTATTATAAATAGAGGGTAAGAGAGAGGAAAATGGACATGCAAAAACCTTGTATTTTAATTATGAATTCTAAGTATGAATATATGAATGAAGAGGTGCCTTGAGCATCCATGTTCTACTTATGATTTCTGCTATAACTTAATCCTTTTGCTAGCTTACCTATAACAAATTTACCATTTTGTGTTGTTTACCAAAACCCTCTATTACCAGCAAATACTACCGACAAGTACAAAAACAACCAAAACAGTTGGCGCTAGAAGGATCGAGCATCAGGTATTTAAGTTGCAGAAAAAGCTCGATTAAAATCAGAAATGGTGAACGAAGACTAAGGTACTACGATATCAGGTGCATCTGGCACAAGCGGCAGGTGGCGGGCTGTGATGGGTAAGGCCGTGATGGTGGAACCCGAGGTTCCATCTCCGCCTAAAAACCCAGAACCTGAAAATAAGGAACAGCCGCCGCCTACCCACATCAGCTCCGATGAGCACGATAGCAAACATGCAGAGGCCGATGAGCCCACTGACAGTCAGGCAGATCAACGACAACGTCGACTTCGGTCACGACGTCGGAATCGCCGTCTTCATCCTTACGAGATCGGAGGGCCGTCGACGCCCATGGCTCCACCTCCGATTAGATTCGCGAGTCTTGATACTCCCCAGAAAATTGATGAAGCAGTGGCTGAGTTGATGTCTTTAAAATATGTGATGACAACCCCTGTGATCCCGGTGAGGGGCATGCATGCACCCGCCGGGGAAAATCCAGGTAAGGGCCCTGAGCGAACTGGTCGAGCTCCCCGGGGGAATCGCAGAACACGCCGGGCTTTAGATCTAAATAAAAGAGCCGAATCAGTAGCTACTTCTACGGATCCTCATCGACAGGCAAGTAGAAGTGACATGCACGGGCAACGTGTGAACTTCTCACCGACGAGGGCCCACAGAGCCCCCGGTGCTGATCTTGAACTGGCCGATTTAAGGCAGAAGTACTCTGAACTGGAAAGGCGATTGAATGAAAATCAAATTCTCGCCGCCCCGACAGGTCGTCATAATGATCCCTTGGCTCCCGAGGTTGAACAAGCTCCAATGCAACTGGAAGTTCAGCCCATGCAAACCACTTTGTACAGCGGCAAGACTGATCCAGAAGTGCACTTGAGCAGATTCAGGACGTACATGTCCGGCCGAGGAGCCACTGATGCTACTCGGTGCAAACTATTCCCACTCACCCTGGGCGATATTCCTCACCAATGGTACGTCAGCTTACCTACACATTCTATTAAGTGTTTTGACGACTTGGTGCATAGGTTTGTGTCGTATTTTGCATCCAAAGCTTCCTATATGGAGTATAGTCAGAAGCTGCTTGGGGTCAAACAGGGTGAGAACGAAACAGACGAGTCTTATGTGGATCGCGTGGAGGAACTACTGATGGCGGGCGGAGAAGAGATTGGCGATAACCTCAAACTTCACACAGTGTTGGCAGGTTTGAGAAGAAATTCTAAGTTGTTTAAATCTGCAATGTTAAACTATCCCCGATCGTATGAGGATTTTAGGAGGAAAGCTGGGGCCCAAGTGGCCTACCAGCGTCTTGTTGCTGGCGGGGGACACTCCCCCGAGCAAAAGAAAAAACCTCCTTTTTCCTCCGATCGAAGGCCAAATTATATTGGCAAAAAACCAGGCCCTAGGCCAAATGACCCACGAGTGGATGAGATCCGTGAGTGGGAAGGAAAACTCATTGCTCAGACTGGTCATACACCAGCAGATATTCTGAATATCATGGTGGTACAAAAATCTGATCTGTTGGAAAAACCACCACCAATTCTAACGTCCCCGGACAAGTTGGATCCCAACAAATGGTGTGCCTTTCATGAAAAGATTGGTCACAACACCAGCCAGTGCAGACAACTGGTAAAACTGTTGTGGAAACTTTTTCAGGATGGGAAACTATGGCAATTCTTGCCCAGGCCAGGTGCTGGGGGAAATCCGCAGGGGCCTCCTCCCCGGGAAGTACCCGCACCAGCTCCACCACCGCATCCTCCGGCTCAGGATCCCCCAAGAGTGGGTCAGATCATGATGATCGGCGGTTTAAAGCCGGTGAACGAGGAAAGCCACCGCAAGAGAAAGAGAGACTTTCAGATGTGGGAAGTTTGGTATGAAACTGCCCCATCAAAGGAAGCAGCAATTAATGAAACGGCGGTGATAACGTTCACCCCGGAAGATCGAGCCGAGACAAAGTTCCCGAAGGATGTGCCTTTAGTGATAAAGGCAAGAATCCTCGGTCTGGACGTGTCTCGCACGCTGGTAGACAATGGCGCGCATCTTAATGTTCTTTACAAAAAGACCCTGGATCTGATGGGGAAGCTGGCGCGCTATGTCAACCCGTGCGATATGGTGTTGAAAGGTTTTGGTGACGACGTAGTCATCCCCTACGGAGAAATAATCCTCCCGGTGGAAATGATGGACGCGAAGAATCCCGAAGTCGTGATGGTTAGGAATCTTAAGTTTGTAATAGTTGATAAGGTTAGTGGCTATAATGCTTTGTTAGGCAGGCCCTTTCTGGACGCTTTTGAAGCAGTCGCCTCGTCCTATTACTACTGTATCAAGTTTCCAACACCCTCCGGTGCAGTTGGCACCGTCAGAGGGGACCTAGTAATGGCTAAGAAGACTTTGATGTATTTTCGCGATCTTGATAAAACTAAAAACAAAGTAAAAGCTAACATTCCCCAAATCAATTTGGAGGAAAGCAACATAAAACAAATTGATCACATCAAAGATATCATTAAAATACCCGAGGAAGGAATGAGCTCTCCCAGGAAAAACCCGCGCGGAGAAGTTCTTCAGATCCCCTCGGATGACATGAATAATCCCCCCGAAAAAGAACCCAGTGAAGACTTAGCATCTCCTGGGGAAAAATAGCCTAAACCCAAAACAAACTTAGAGGATTGGGGCTCGCGGGGAGGATATCAATACAAAAAAGCGCCTGTTGTAGAGATGGTTGAAACTCTGGACTCTATAATTGTAGATCCAGAGCAAACCGAAAAACAAATACTTGTGGGGTCTCATATGAAATCCACTGTCAGAAGCGATTTGATAAAATTCCTAAAGGAGAACATCTCCACTTTCTCATGGTCCAGTGCGGATTTAGGAAAGATAGATCCTAAACATGCCTGCCATCGATTGAAAATTGATCCCTGCAAAAGGCCAATTGCGCAGAAGCGCTGGAAAATGGGCCCCGAGAAGTGCCATGCACTCGCCGGGGAAGTAGATAAACTAATTGAAAGTAAACTGGTCAGGAAAGCTTCGAGTGATGTCACTTGGCTTTCCAATGCGGTAATGGTGACAAAAACGGCCGGAGCATGGCGTTTGTGTATAGATTTTACAGATCTAAACAATGCTTGCCCGAAAGACCTTTTTCCCATGCCACACATCGACCATGTGGTTGATAATTTGACAGGTCACGCGATATTCTCGACATTGGACGCTAAGGCCGGATACCATCAAATTCCCATGCATCCAGACGACGTTGAACACACGGCTTTCTACTCAGAGAAAGGGATCTATTGCTGGGAAAGAATGCCCTTTGGCCTAAAGAATGCTGGGGCCACCTATCAAAGGTTGGTAAATCTAATGTTTTCTGAATTAATTGGTAGAACCATGGAAGTGTACATTGATGATATTATTGTAAAAAGTAAAAACGAATAAGATCATGTCAAAGACCTCGAAGAAGTTTTCAAAATTCTGGGGCATTATAATATGAAATTGAACCCCAAGAAATGTAATTTCGGAATCAAAAAAGGGATGATCCTGGGGCATGTGGTTAGCGAGAAAGGCATTGAGCCCAACCCTACCAAAGTCCAAGCTATCTTGGACATGCAAGAGCCCCGGGACGTAAAAGGCGTACAACGACTCACGGGTCGTCTAGCCGCCCTGAATAGATACATTTCTTGCCTGGGAGATAAAACTCGACCGTTCTTTGCCTCCATCAAAGGACAGGAATTTCACTGGAAGAAGGAGGCCCAACAAGCTTTTGTACGGATAAAGGAATATTTATCCAATCCGAAAGTAGTTGTGGCACCTATACCAGGAGAAAAGTTGTATTTATACCTGGCCGCCTCAGAGCATGCCATCAGTGCAGTCTTGACGAGAGCGGAAGGAATACAACACTTCCCGATTTATTTTGTGAGCCAAGTATTACATGAGGCCGAAATTAAATACACTCCACTGGAAAAATTAACATATGCTTTAATAGTGTCAATTAGAAAACTCCGGGCGTACTTATTTGAGCACCCCGTCGAAGTTTTGACTACTATGCCTTTAAGGCAAGTATTGCACCGGTCAGATATCTCCGGGAGACTCCTGCGTTGGGCGTTAGAAATCAGTCAGTATGACATAACTTTCGCCCCGAGGACAGCAATCAAAGCACAAGCCCTGGCTGATTTCATTGTGGAATTAACTTTCCCTGAGAAATCCCAGAATCAACCACGCGCCTGGCAGCTGTTCGTAGATGGATCATCTACCACCGCGTGCTCGGGGGCAGGAGTGGTATTACTCAGTCCCGATGGAGACTCAGTAACCCATGCGGTAAAGTTTGAATTCCCCACATCTAACAATGAAGCAGAGTACGAAGCTCTCATTTCTGGGTTGGAATTGGCTATAGCCGTCGGGGCAAGAAAACTCCATGTGTTTATGGACTCCCAGCTAGTAGTAAACCATGTAAGTGGGGACTACGATGCCAGAGGGGAACAAATGATAAAATACCTGAAACTGGTATGGGAACTTTGTGAAAAAATCCCTGAAGTTCTAATCGAACAAATCCCACGGGAACACAATTCACAAGCTGACGCCCTGTCAAAATTAGCATCAGCTGAGGGCTCAGCAGACTTCTCAAATATTGTTTTGACAAAATTAATGTCTCCATCAATAGAACAAAGAGAGATACAAATGCAAATACTTGCCGGGGCCGGAGAAGACTGGCGAATTCCCATTCAACGGTACATAGATACCGGGGAAGTACCAGCAGATAAAACCGAAGCAAAACAACTCCGATCCCGAGCAGCAAAGTATACTTTAATCAACACACAACTTTATCGAAGAAGTTATTCCCTTCCACTACTAAAATGTGTGTCGAAGGAAGAAGGATTTAAAATCCTGGAGGAAATACATGATGGTGTGTGTGGAAATCATGCGGGGGGAAGATCCCTGGCACACAAAACCATGGGGCAAGGATTTTACTGGCCAAGCCTGAGAAAGGACGCAGTCGGATATGCACGCAAATGTGTTAAATGCCAGACGCATGGGCCTAACATCCGCATTTCCCCAGAAGCCTTGAAATCCATTTACAGCCCGTGGCCATTTGCTCGGTGGGGTATCGATTTGATCGGACCACTAGCAACCGCACGGGGCGGAGTGAAATATGCGATTGTAGCAGTCGACTATTTTACCAAGTGGGTTGAAGCAGAGCCATTGAACAAAATTGATCAACCACAGGTTATCAAGTTCATATGGAAAAACATTATATGTCGATTCGGTTTGCCCGAGTCAATCATTTCTGACAACGGAAAACAATTCGATGGGGCTGAGGTGGAAGAATTCTGTGAAAAATGGAAAATCAGAAGGTTATTCTCTACTCCTTACCACCCCCAGACGAATGGTCAGGTTGAAGCAGTGAATAAAATACTAAAGCACACCATCAAATCAAAATTAGAAAGTCGCAAAGGAAAGTGGGCGGACGAACTTCCAGAGGTCCTGTGGTCGTATCGTACCACAGCCAGAAATGCCACTGGAGAAACCCCCTACTCTTTAGCTTTTGGAACAGAGGCGGTAATTCCAGCGGAAATAACGGTGTTATCACATCGGACCGCTCAGGAAATCTCCCCGGAGAATGAAGTAACCATCCGGAAAGAGTTGGACCTTCTTGAAGAAAGAAGGTTAGCCTCGGATTCTCTAAATGCCATGAACAAACAAAGAATTGCAAAACTATTTAACTCTAAAGTAAAAGCACGAGAATTCCAAGTGGGAGACTTGGTGTTGAAGAAAATCTTGGGGACGCACCAGGGAGCACTGGGGCCGAACTGGGAGGGACCGTTTAGAGTGAGCCACTGCCTCCAAAACGGAGCGTACGAGTTAGAGCTTCTCGACGGGACCAAGGATCAGTATCGGTGGAATGCGTTGCACCTAAAGAAATTCTATCACTAAACCGAAAGGTTAATTTTGGCTTTTTGTAAAAGTATTATTTTATAAAAACCTTTTTACTATCTTATAAATCTTCTCAGTATTTAAAAATACTTGTATGATTTCAAAGTTATATTTTGTCTATAATAAAGAAAAACATTGTCCCGGGAAAAGGAATAAATTTCCCGGTCAAAATAAAGAATGTTGAGTATTCCTAAAAGAATACTAAGGTTCGGTAAAGACCCAAAAGATCTGCGGATTATGGGGCCGACACTTCTTTCTGCGTACGGATTCAACAGAGTAAAAGAAACTCAAGAATCGCGCGGGAGGAAGATATTGGTCCGAGGACTATCCTAAGAGGTATTCATCATGAACTAAACCTCAAAAGGGTATTCATGATGGACAAACCACAGGATCGGACAGTCTTTGTAAAAGGAGAGATGGAGGAGAAAAATGTTACTCAGAATCAAAGAATTCCAAGAGGTAACTAAATCCGAAAATCACTTTTGCAGGACAAAGAACTCAAAAAGAAATCCCAACAAAGTTTTAAAATAAAACGTGGGTGTGAGCCAAGAATTATCTGTTCACAAGAATTACGATTCACCAAACAAGCTAGAACAGACTTGTCAAGTGACAGTTAATTGTGGTAAAAAGAAACCTAAACAAACGGTGGACGGGCTATGTGTAAGACCCAAAGGATAATATCCAAAAGTAACTTACTAAGTTATTACACACCAGCAAAATATAAAAACTTGTCCAGGCAAAAAACTGCCTCTGAAATTCAAACAGAAATAACAAATATTGTCTTATGGCCTTGGGCCCAAATAAGAAATAAAACATAAAAACCCCTGAGCTTTTTACACTCAGGGTAGGGTTCATCTTAGCAGACTCCTGAGTTGTTAAACTCAGGAGGTGGAATTACCATCACCAGGGGGGTTACCAGAGGATCTTTTGGCTTGCCATCAGGCCCAACACCAAGTAGATCCATACCCTCATCATCAAATTCATCCTCATCAGCAGGAGCATCATCAGCTAACTTTGCAGGTTCACCAGGCATAGAGAGGAGACTGTATGATGGCCACCATTTCATGTCAATTCCATGGACAACTTCCAGATCCATGAAAGGTTGAGGAACTCTGGAATCCAGAGTGCATCCCTCCATGTGATTCCTGAGGAGTTTGAGTCCATACTCTTTGGCCACATCATTCTTCTCCTTTGCTGCAGACCTGATGAGATCAGCATATGCAGTTACATAAAGGAGGTCAGTCAATACCCTGGGATTGTGAGCAGGTGATTCCAGTAGAGTTTCAAGCTCCACAACTCTTTCCATGGACTGTGCAAAGATATCCTGGACCTGCTTCAGCTCTTGGGTGACCTTGACCACCTCCTCCCATAGCTCTTTCTTTTCCCTGACAAAGCTGTCCTGGGCATCCTCAATCTGTTCTTCTTTTTCCTTGATGGTTTTCAAAGCTTCCTGCATCTCAGACTTCAACTTCCCTATCTCTGCCCGTGCAGTATCTGCAACCTTCTTCCACCTATCCCTGTCCCCTGCTGCGGCTATGTAGGCTGCATTGAGCTCCTTCACTTGTGTTTCTTGACCAGTGCTGGTGATGCGTAGCTTGGTAACCTCAGCTCTGAGTTTCTCAGCCATAGTATGAGCACCAGAGATGGCAACTGCACTTTGACTGGCCAGTTTAAGGGCCAGGGAAAAGGCATGTTCCTCATGGTCCATCAGGTCATTGAGCTCTGAGGTCCAGCACCTCCCAACTGCATCAATTGAATCACCAACAGGATTGCCCAGGGTAGTGACAGGGTCAATGGGGCCTTTGCCAGAGAAGAAGGGAAGGAGCACAGATGGAAGTTTTTCCTGGGAAAACCTAGCCGAGAAATAAAATATAAGGATAAGATTGAATATTTTGTAAAGATAAAGAAAGAGTATAAAATAAATAAAAACTTACTTGTCAGAGAGAACTTTCTCAACTCCAAAAACAGACTGACTCATGTCAGCACGGGGAGGGGATTCAGTCACATCGATTATACCCCCATCAACTTTCTTCCTTTTCTTGTCTCCTTCGAGCTTGACTTGTAGAAGTGTGGACGACCCAGAGGGAGGCAAACCCTGACTGGGAACAACATCAGTCATCACAGCATCAGCGGGGGCCGGGGAATCTTTGTAGGAGTCCACCACCTCCATGATCCCCAGAGAATCTGTCTCACCGCCCTGGGCGGAGACAGTTCGGGATCTGGTCCGGGAAGCCGGGGCACCTACTGTTCCACCCCGAGTCTTCACAGATCCTCGGCCACCTATGCTGGTTGAACTAGTTTTTGATTTACGGGCTTTCCCCACCTGGGATGGATCCACAAGTCCAAGTCTCTCGAACAATCTGTTATCCGCCATCTCTGGGGGTTTCACGTCAAACACTGTAGAGAAAAAGTCTGCACCGGGAAAGTAAAGATATTACACCCGACAAAATTGATGATCTTTCCCTGGGGGATATGTCCCCAGGGAATAAGACAAAACAAAAACTGTAGAAAATACAGGACTTTACCAAAACAAGGTTTATCTTCAACGAATGGAGGACAGAACAAGCCTGCTGCGTCACGAATACTGTCGTCGTTAAGGTACGTCGAATCCCTCTCGGTAGTAGGAATGCACTGGGCCAAAAGATTCGCTGTAGCCAAATCCCACGGGATGCTATAGTCAGTTTTGGAGATCCGGGCACCTACAAACATAAAAACAATTTTAGATCAGTCAAAACTGTAAAAACTTAAAAGTATAATTTACTTACTTTCATCCTTAACGCCATAAGTTAAAGGAATTTCAATTTCTCCCTCTCGGGTCTGAGTTCTCCATCTCCCCGAGACATAAAACCATCGATCCCAACAAGTAGGGTCTTTAACTTCCGGCTCTCTTATTTTCACCATATTTTTCCTGCAACGAACTGTGTAATCACCCAACAACCCTTTCTGGAAATTGACCGGGCTAAAGAACAAATGGAATTCATCCCCCGTAAGGGGTCGAGAAAATCCCACTTGTCCTAGAACCGTCAAAACCCCATACAACTGAGCCCACCCGTTCGGATGAATCTGATGAGGAGCCACACCCCACCGGTTCAACAGGCCTGAAATTGAAGGATGCAGGGGAAACCGCAGACCTTGATCCATCGCGTCGACGCCGATGGCCACCATGCCTGGAGGTGGACAGCAGGCGGATTCTCCCTCTTCTGGCGCATGCAAATGCACGTTGAAGGGAATCCGCCAGTCATCCCTCCAGTCGGTGAGTTCGTCCGCCGTCACCGTGCTATCTCGGCCGTGCGCACCCCACTCCTGGTGATTTGGATCTGGTTGAACCGAAGTGATGGTCCTCTCAGCGGGAACGTAGGGATGGGCCGCGTCTAGTTCATCCAGTCGGAATTCTGGCAAGGCCGGCTCCGCCTTGTCCATGAATTCCTTGTACTGACGAGCGAGCAGGACGTGAGGCTCTTCGACCACCTTGGGGCGAACGACTCTCGTGTATTTTGGCATGATGGTGAGGGTTGTAGAAGGAAATTTACACTACAAATTAAACAAATTTACACAGTAAAATTGCAGGGGGAAGGAAATTCTTACCGATTTTTAGATCTGAGAATCGAAGAGGAGTTGTGAAGTTTTTAAAATTCAAAATGGGTTAATGTATTCTGAAAGTTAACCCTGTCTCATGGGTTGATCAACGGTTGAGATCAAGGAAGGGAAGAGAGGGCAGTTACCAATGAAAAACGTACTCGAGTATCCTCCCACTACCCCGTAAAACCTAAAATACTTGGTCAGGATAATGCCACGTGGCAAATATTTACTGACAAAATCCAGGTTAAGAAGAAACCTCTCTTTTTACATTCTTTTATTATTTATTTGTTAATCAAATATTGATTTATTAAGAAGATAAGTTTTCTGATACTTATCATGATTTACGAATATAAAGAGTCCTTCAAAAACAATAACTCTTGTTTATTTCACCGGGAAAGAAACCTGGGAAACAAAACCTTGGGAATTAAACCCAGAAAATATTATTTTACAAAGAAAAGACTAATTTTCTATATTTTGGATAAATCTCACGGGGAAATACATCCCCAGTTATCTTTTACAGGACAATCTTCAGGTTCGGAATCAACCGAGCTGTCTTCAGAATCAGTTCCCAGATCAATGATCTCCTCTCCATCCCTCCCAAATACTCCGATATTGAAAGACTTTTGCCCACGCAACTCCAGAAAGATGGTCACATCCACCGAGACAAAACGGCGTTCACAGAATTTGTCCCAACCGTCACTCAGAGCGAGACGTCGACCATCCTTCTCTACCTTAACTGTCCAGACCCGTTCAAAAGCATCTACCAAAGCAACATCCTGCCCGTCGAGCTCCGGAAACTTCTGAGAAAAAGACAAAGAAAGAGGCAACTTAGTTTTCATCGACCGATTCCTAATCCGAGAAGAAAAGCTGGTTATTTGATTCGGGTACACCTCTCTGTTCCGAGTAAAAGCCATGATATGAAGCCATAATCCAGAGTCGAAGAGCCTTTAAAGGCGTAAAACTAAGTATTAAATGAAGTCTCAACCACCAACAGAAAGTCAGAATGCAATTTCCGAGACGAGTCAACCGAGGAAGACGACCATAAACTTCAGGGAAATCAGAGTTGAAAGCTCTAATTTTCCTGGGGGCCTATGTTATACCCAAGAAAACAGTCACCGACACGTGTCACGAATCAAAGGGCCACGTCATCAAGAGAGAAATTCAGCTAAGTCAATCATAAAAGACCTTCAAAGGCATATCTAAGAAGAAGATAAGGAGCTTGGACAGTAGAGAGCGCACGGTAGAATCAGACTCCTTTCACAGGGGAATCGCCTGGGGAGACTCCTGGGGCGCCAGTCAATGAGCTGGGACTTCACGGGGAAAGAGGCAGATTAAGCACTAAGGGAAATTAGTGGGTATTTAATGCATTATATTAGTGGACTAGAGGTCCAATAAGAAGCCGATATGTGGGCATTAGGTGGCATAATTAAGCCATGCATAGAGTATTATAAATAGAGGGTAAGAGAGAGGAAAATGGACATGCAAAAACCTTGTATTTTAATTATGAATTCTAAGTATGAATATATGAATGAAGAGGTGCCTTGAGCATCCATGTTCTACTTATGATTTCTGCTATAACTTAATCCTTTTGCTAGCTTACCTATAACAAATTTACCATTTTGTGTTGTTTACCAAAACCCTCTATTACCAGCAAATACTACCGACAAGTACAAAAACAACCAAAACAAGTGTTGCACAACAAAACTAGAAATTTCCAATATTATGATAATTTTTCTCAATAGTTTGATAAAAAAAATCTTTTAGCAACCAATATTATTAAATTTTTCTGAATATCATGATAATTCTAGTGACTTAATTAAAATTAAATAATAAATACTCAATTTGTTTCATAATAACAAAATTATTTTTTTTGTACAAAATACGAATGAAACGAAAGATATTTTTTTTGTACAAAATACGAATGAAACGAAAGAAACAGAGTATTATTTTACGTGACATGACCCTTTTCAAATTTGTAAAGAATTTTGAGAATCGGGTCAAATCAAATGAACAATAATGTTATAATGAAAAATAAATTAAAATAAAATTGTATGTATATTTAAGTGTTCTATTTTAATTTAATTTATTTTAAAAAAAATTAATAACATAATAATTTTAGAACATATTAACTTTTTATTGTATGCAAATATAAGTTATTGACTACTCCGTATCACGTACCCAAGTCATTTTAATTAAATAAAACACTAATTTAATAAAAAGAAAAAAAAGAAATTTGCAGTATTGATGCGAGCTCATTTTAAAAATGCCATATTCACACAACTATTTTTTGCAAATGCAATTCAATATATTTATATTCTAAACATGCCATTTCTTTTAATAAATTAAATATTTATAAAGTAAAGGAATGTATATTTGTACTTTAACCCAAAAAAAGTAATTACACATTAATAATTTTTTTTTTCTTCTTAAATCGCTGTCGCCAATCAATAATTTTCAACAAATCCATCAACATTTGAAGGTTAGAATTCAATCGTACTCTTATTGCGTTTGTTTTGAAAGTATTATTGTTAATTTAGAAATGAAACAGAAACATGCATATGATGATGTGATTATGCCTGTTCTCTCAGAAGACCAGTAGATGGATATTCCAAATTATGTGAAAAGTGTGATCGTGATGCTCCCAAAGGCGAAAAGAACTAGAGGTAGACCAAGGTTAGATCGCTTTATGAGCCGAGATGAAACGTCATCGAAGAAGATCTACAAATTTCGAAAATGTCAAAGAGAGGGTCACAATTCACAAACTTATTCAATTCGACATGAACACGCGGGATGAGCGCTATTAAATTGCACTTCTTTTTTTTTTTTTTTTTTTTTTTTTAACAACAGACGAGTACTTGGAGATTCGACTGTAGTTTTTCATTTTAATTGCTATTGGAAAGATTGCTCATAGATGTTTGTGTGATTTATTTATTGTTTTGTTCTCATAAGTATCACTCACTCGTTTACACTATTAAATAACATGTCTTAAACCTAACACGAAAAGAAAAAATATCAGTAACAGGTCAAACAAAAAAAGAAAAAAGTTTAAAAGGAAGTTTGTCACACCAAAACGTGAAAGGCGTTTGTCATTTGGAGTCTACATATGCCAAATGCCATATTAAATAATAAAAACTAAAAGTAATTATACTTTGGCGTATGTCATTAGGGGGGGGGGACAAACTCCAACAGCCCTTCACGTTTTGGAGGGATAAACGCCAAATGCCCCATGCGTTTTTAGAACGTGAATGTTAAGGTTCGATTTTATTATCCATTAGTAATTCAAACGACCTGAACCGTTGAATATTCTTGAAATATCGAGTTACATGAACATCGCAACTTCCAAGAAAAACTCACATACGAAAATGGTCGATCCGATAAATGCCTAAACTCGTTGTTTCTCGGATGGAGTACTTTTGGGTATTTGTTTTTTGCGAAAATTGCACCAAACGTATAAAACACAATTTTAAGAACATTCAACGGTTTGGATCTTTTGAGTTACAGATGAATTATCATCCGTAGTGTAAATGATTGATGTTATGTTAAAGATTAACACGTACTTGAGTTAAAGAGTTGGACATTAAGGTAAAAGTTTAGGATTCTAACTTGGTATCACTTGTTTACACTATTACATGATGATCCATCTATAATTCAAACGATCTAAACCGTTGAATGTTCTTAGAATTGTGTTTTATATGTTCGATGCAATTTTCGCAAAAAACAAATACCCTAAAGTACTCAATCCGAGAAACAACGACTTTAGGCGTTTATCGGATCGAACATTTTTTTACGTGAGTTTTTCTAGAAAGTTGCGATCATGTAACTCGATATTTCAAGAACATTCAACAGTTCAAATCGTTTGAATTACTAATAGATAATAAAATCGAACCTAAATAATCACGTTGCAAGAAACGCATAGGGCATTTGGCGTTTGTCCCTCCAAAACGTGAAGGGCGGTTGAAGTTTGTCCCCCACAAATGACAAACGCCAAAGTATAATTGTTTTTAGTTTTTTTTTAATTAATATGGTATTTGGCATCTATAGACCCCAAACGACAAACGCCCTTCAAGTTTGTATGACAAACGACATTCAACGGTTCGGATCGTTAAACTGATTAATGGATAGTTAAATCAAACTTCTACATCCTAGAAGCGCAACCCAGAAATTATGCTAAACTCTATCGGGCTCAGACGCGCTACCATGCCATTCACTAAAAACAACGTTGTGTACTTGTCTGATCCCTTTCAGATTCGAGCCAAAATTTCATGGAATGGAACCCTTGCCATCTTTCCCCTCACATCCATGAACAAGAAACATCCAAGCTGTGGGTACTTCACAGCAGAGTCCGGGAAGTGTTTCTCCAATATTTGTGCAGCTGTGATGGCTTTCCAGTCCGAACAAGTACATATATACCATTCCTTCATACACCAGGCCTGGGTAGACACGCTCAGGTGTGATTTGACTTATCTCGGAGGAAGGAACAATCCGATAATCAGCTTGCACAACGTATAAAAATCACAAATTACATGCTCAGGTGTAAAACACACAATTCAAACCCACCTTTACAGTGTATTTCACATATTATACCACTACAAAAAGCACAATTTAAACTCAAATGCAACATAAATTGATTAAAGCTACTAACTATAACCGATATGCAGACCTGAAATAAGTCGTTTGCCTCATCTTCCGACATTCCTCAAAGTGGTCGCGGCAGACAATCATGAATTTCCTTCGTCCTCGCCTCGTTCTCCTCCATCACAGTACGTCTCTTCTTCTTCCTTTTCAACATTGTTAATTTCGGGCAAATGTAATTTTTTTTTACTGTGTGCGACTGAGAAAAGAGGAGAAAGAAAGGGTTACTGTGTCCGAGAGAAAAAAAAGGAGAAAAGAAGTGGCGCAAGGGTTTTCTAGGGACCAATTTTCAATTTAGAAAAATTTATAGGCTTATTTGTAATTGTTTTATTTTATTTTTGAATTAAATATTAATTTTATTATTTATTTACTTAAAAATAAAAATAAAATAGAGAATATAACAATTTTAGTAATACCGTTTATTGGAATGTCATTTAATGCAATTTCCTCGGGTTAGAATCACAAATCGTCTCGTTGACGAAAGCCATTTGCGTAAAAGCCCCATAATTTAGCTGTTTCACACTGTTCATGCTTTTTTCTACTGTTCCGGCAGAAAAGTCACGTGAAATTCACGTGACCGCTTACCTGGAGCCGGAGATCTGACGTGGACGATGGATATTGGCGCGCATCCGTTTTTTTGCCACGTCATGTGGGACCCACTAGTGTATTTCACAAAAGAAAAAAAAAACGCGATTTTGGAGGGAAATGGGAGCTGGTATTCTTGTAATATTTGTGCATAACAGGGTTATGAGTAAACTCCATTGAAATAATCGATTATAACTCTTCATTCATCACTGTAATTGAAAACCCTAACTTATTTCCCCAATTTTTCTCCCTAAAATCGATAGAACCCTAAAAAATTTTCTGTCAAAATTATTGAAATTCACCGTTTAAACACGAAGAAGGAGACGAGCTCTATCTGAAAATGGGTGATGCGGAGAGCACCGATGCGAATAGCTCACCTGCTAGAAGGAAATTGTACGCGAAGAACAAGAAGATTATTTTCTACTCTATGCTTATGCGCTATGGAGGTAAGTTTGATGGATCATCATCCTGTATTTACCTGGGTGGAGATCATGTTCTTTACGACTTTGTAGACCTGAAAAAAAATGCAAAGTTGGAGAGATTGGACCTGTTTTGTGAGAATTTAGGTTAAACTGGTCAAAAATCTTATTGCTCTATTGTGGACAATAAGAAAAAATATTTTAGAACAAACAGAGATTTATAGACTTGGGCTAGAGAACCAGACAAATTTAAATTCTTTGAGATTTGTGTTGAAACTGGGGTCGAAAAAGGTGATACTTTGGAGGTTAATGAGCCTGTGCTGGAAAGAGGTGAGAGTTCAAAGGGTAATGAGTATGTGGTGGAAAAATGTGAGAGTTCAAAGGCTAATGAGAATGTTGTGGAAAAAGGTGATAAGTTGGATGTGAATGAGAGTGAAGACAGTGGAGATGATAGTCAAGACAGTGACTTTGTGTTTAAGGAAGTCAGTGGAGATGAAGTTGATGTACAAGATTATTCTGAGTGGCATGAGGCAGTTGATGAAGATGTTGATGAAGGTGATACTGATGAGGAGCCAGATGAAGATCTCATCCCAAATGACTGTGAAGACTATGATGCTAACAGAGTGTCAGATGATGAGAATGCAGTTAAAGAGAACCCCAAGTTTGATAGAAAGGTGGTCTTCAATCCTGACTTTGTGCTAGCAATGGAGTTTGAGAACAAAGAATTGTTCAAGGAAGCCATAACCTCTCATGCCATCAACACCAAGAGGTCTCTGTATTTGAAAAAGAATGATAAGAGAAGAGTTTATGCTAGGTGTAAGGCTGATGGTGAAGGTTGTGGATGGCACTACCATGCATTGAAGGTGTTGGGGCATGAAAACTTCCAAATCAGGAAATACAACCCCACTCATACATGTGCTCCTACATTCCATGTCAGCAATATGAGTAGCACTTGGCTTGGGAAAAGGCATTTGGCTCAGTTTCAGTTTGATCCTAAGAGAGATGTGAGTGGTTGGAGAAAGGAGGTAATACAGGAGCTCCATGTTGATGTCTCAAAGCAGCAGGCATACAGAGCTAGGGCTACTGCACTCAACATTATTCAAGGTGAACCTGATATTCAATACACCAAGCTGTGGGATTACTGTGAGGAACTGAAGACATCAAACCCTGGTACTACAACTGTTCTGGACATTGATGAGTCTGGAAAGTTTTCAAAGCTATATGTCTGTTTTTCTGCATGCAAGGAAGGTTTTAAGAGTTGTAGGCCTTTCATTGGTGTTGATGGTTGTTGGCTGAAGGGAGCAAGGGGTGGCATCCTACTTTCTGCTGTTGGTGTGGATCCTGGGAATGATGTATTCCCTATTGCAGTTGTTGTGGTACCAGTTGAGAGCAGTGAGACTTGGCAGTGTTTTTGATCAACCTCAAACATGACCTGGATATGCTAAGGACTGAAGATTACACCTTCATGTCAGATAAGTAGAAGGGATTAATTGTTGCTATGAGTGAGGTTTTTCCTGATGCAGAACATAGGTTCTGTGTTAGGCATATGCATTCCAACATGGTGTCTGCTGGTTTCAGGGGTGAGGGATTTAGAAAGGCCTTGTTCAGGGTGGCATATGCAACAACTCTTGGGACTTTCACTGATGCAATGAGAAGATTAAGGAAACTTAATGAGGCTGATGCAGACTGGGTTAGTGATAAAGATCCCAGACAATGGTCATTGTCACATTTTAGGGTGAACTCTAAGGTTGCTCTGCTGCTTAACAATGGGTGTGAGAGTTTCAATGCCTCAATCCTAGATGCCAGAGACCAACCTATTCTGACTATGCTGGAGTGGCTGAGGCAGTACCTAATGGAAAGATTCCAAAAAAACAGAGACCAGTCAGAGAAGTGGAAAGGCATTCTAACTCCAGCTGCTGAGAAGCTGCTCAAAGATACACAAGATACAATTAACATTTGTATTCCAATCAAAGTTGATGCTATGAATTACCAAGTACAGTGCCCTGGTGGAGAACAATTTGATGTGAACTTACAGGAGTGGACTTGCTCTTGTAGGGTGTGGGATTTAACTGGTTTGCCATGCAATCATGCAATGGCTGCAATATTGCATCAAGGTGAAAGTCCTCAGAGTTTTGTGCATGATTGTTCCAAGGTGGCTACCTACAAGAATGTGTATGCTGAATCAGTATTACCTATCAAAGGACAAGTGGAGTGGTCTGAAACATTGTACATACCCCCTATGCCACCAAACTTTAGGAAAAGTAGGAGAGGAAGACAACAGAGGCTGAGAAGAAGGGACATTACTGAGGAGAAGAAGACTGGAAAGAAAAGTTCAAAGAGAAACATGCATGTTGTCAGTATAAAAAGGCAAAAGCGCATACTAAAGTGCTCAAGGTGTGGTATAGAAGGACACACAAAAAATAGATGCAAAACCAATTTGGAAGCTGAGGTGGACCTTGGAGTACATGATGAAGTGGCAGATGAGTTGTTTGAAGAAGTGTTGAGACAAGAAGAAGCACAAGAAAGTGTGATTTTGCCTTTCCTTGATGTGGCATATGCAACATATGATACCCAGGGAGTTCCATCACAAGAACATATGATTTCACCTTTACCTGATGTGGCTGATTTAGAAGTTGGGATTCAAGAAGTTCCAACACAAGAAAGTGTGATCAGACATCCACAAACATCCCTTGAGGTTTTTATCTGTTTTAGGGTTTAGTCATATTACAGGTTTGTGTAATTTTTTTTTATCTGACTTGTTTTACTTTTTTTTATCTAACTTGTTTTAGGTAAGGAGAACTAAATCTTCTATCAGGTCAGCACTGAGGAGGGAGAGAGGAAGTGGTAGGGCTACTTCTGGAAGTAACAGAGTACATACTGAGATTGATGAAGTTCCAACACAAGAAAGTGTTGCTGAAGTGCCTCCACAGGTTTACAAAATTTATGGTATATTTATATTCCTCGACTCATGAATATTCTGACTTGTTTTGATTTAACATATAGGTCAGGAGAACAAAATCTTCTATCAGGGCAGCATTGAGGGTGAGAGGAAGAGGTAGGGCTACTACTGGCAGCACTAGAAGATTGTTGGATGAAGATGATACCCAATTTGAAGCTCTACTAGATCAGGTCAACAGTGGCATTGAGATGGTTCCATCTCTTCAAGGGCCTACATGCTGGGACCAGCTCAAAGGATCAACCTCTACTCAATCTAATGTTCTTAAATATCCAACAATGCCACTGAATGGGTACAAGCCTGTTGGGGATCGTGCATGTATACGCAGCGGAAAACAAAAATTTTATGAAAAACCGTTTTTCATTAATGTAAACATTTTACATTATATTTATTTTATTTTATTGAAAATCCTATTTTCAATATTACATGCATTAATTGATTTAATTCAAATCTATCAGAATAAATAATTCACCATTTAATTTAATTATCAAATAATTAAATATTTAATTCATGCACTCCATACTACACAAATTAAATTTGGCGCAATTAAACTTATCAAATAAATTAATTAATTCTAGCGCAATTAAATTAATCACATTAATTAATTACACTTATACAATTAATTATAAAAACATGCGCACATAATTAATTTGCATCAAATTGAAAATTAACATAATCTTATTATTTAATTCTAATCAACTTGAGTTTATGTAAACATCGGCACATAATTAATTTGCGTCAAATTGACAATTAACATAATCAAATTATTTAATTCTAATCAACTTGTGCAATTAAATTAATTAAATTAATTAATTACACATATATAATTAATTACGTTGCGTCAAATTGACAATTAAGATAATCATATTATTTAATTGGAATCAATTTTAATTTAATTGACATTTAAATTAATCACAATTAATTTTACATTATCAATTAAAAATCCCATTACATATCAAACATTTAACACAAACAATTAAATCTAAATTTAATAGTAAGTACCTCAGGGATTCATCGGACGAAACGAGGTTCGTCGGGACGAAACGAGGTTCGTCGGAAGTCGCGCAGATGCGACGCGGGGACGGCACGGGTCGTGTGCGGGGAGAGCCGAGCGAGTGGCGGGGCTCTCGGCTGGACTCGTGTGTCACGGCTGGAGCGCACGGGCGCGACTCGGGCTGTGCTCGGGCGTTCCTTCGGCGTCTCTCGTCTAATCAGGATTTTCACCTCGTATAGGTAATCCAACTTACGTATTGCACTAGAAATACGTAAGGGAGAATACGACGGGAAAGAAGAGCCGGAAAAACGGTACCGGAATCGGATTCCGGCGAGGGGAGGCGGCTGCCGGCGGCGGCACTAGGCGGCGGCGAGCGGTGGCTCCGGTTGTCGGCGGTCCTCCGAGGGAGGCGACCGAGGGGGCAGACGAGAGGGAGAGAGGAGAGAAGAGAAAGTGAGGCTAGGGTTTTGAGCTCTTCACTTGGTGTGTTTATTCTCATGCCTATGGAGCTCCTTTTATAGGTGAAGAAAGGAGCTTGTTGGGCTCAAACCCTAATGGATCGGATCCATTAACCCTAGCCGGCCCAATACATTAGCCGTCATTACGTTTCTCCAAAATTGACAATCAATTTCATTTCCGAAAAATATAACGATTATATTTTCTTTCTCGTTTTAATTTTCTCATCAATATGAGATAATAATAAAAATTTCCAATTTCACAAAATCGGAAAGCCCATTTCAGGGGTACTGCTAAATCGAGAAATTTCCCAAAATAGAAAGTGTACACCACCGTGTCCGTTTTCTTTAGCTCTGCTGGGATTCGATGTCCCGGGCTATCAAAAATCGCGGAACCGATAACCCGACCGAAAACCCGTCGCCGGAGATCGCACGAACACCGACTCATCCGCAGGAGTCCGACCTTTGGAGACTACGCGCCCGAAGACACGCAGCCAGCCCCCAGTCGAAGTCTCCCGCGAGTCGGAAATCACGAACGCGAACCACACGCGAAGAACCGGGCTCGACAAGAGCGTCGCCGCGGGATGAACCCGCGGCTAAACCCTAGCCGAACCCCATCGCGGCTGGGGTTCGCGATCGCCGTGCATGGCGATCGCTGGGGCTGCTCCGGCAGCCCCCGGGTGGCGGTGAGTCCGGCGACTTCACCGCCGTCGCCACCAGGAGGGGCGGTCAGCCCAGCTGACCACCGCGGCAACAACCGCGGTTCACCCCCGGCGATCGATCGCATGATCGATCGCCCGCCTCGGCTCAGCCGAGGTGCCTTCTCGCGCACGCCGCCGTGGAGGCGGCGGGGATCCGCCACGGCACCAGCCCGTGGCATCCCCGGCGATCGACCCTAGGTCGATCGCACGCCCCGGCGTCCAGCCGGGGCTTTCTCGCGCGGTACACCGGCGGTCGAAACCCTAGGGTTCGACCGCCCCTCTTTCGATCCCGACGGGGATCGCGAGATCCCCGTATCCCGGTCTCGACGTTCCCGGATCGTCTTGTTCATGTACATATTACGATTAACAAGCACAAATAATCAAAGAGGGGGATTCTCGATTATACCTTCGATTCGTTGTACGGAGAAACGAAATCGGTTGACGACCTTGCGATCTTCCTACGTATTCCTCGCACCTCGTCCGAACGTCGTGTGGGCGACGATCTATCGGATTCCTATGGATCTTCCTCACTCTCAAGACTTTATGATTGGCGTAGGTCAATTAATTCTCTCTTGAAAAGTGAAGACCATGTAGTGCTTATATAGGCTACGTAGGGGATCATAAGGAGAATAAATATTGGGCTTCTAAATATTGAAGATTAAATTGGGTCCAACCCAAATCCATTAATCCTTATCAATATTAAATTTTATTTATTTTCCACTATATAAATAAAATTGCACTCCCAATATTAATCCATATTATATCAAATAATATTTCTCCGATTAGTATTATTTATTCCGTGTATTTAAGATTTAAATATCCATGAATAAATTTATTTATTGCTCAATAAATAATATTCATATCTTATATCCGAGACTAGTACCGTTCAACCTTTATTATTGTGCGGAACGAATCCACTCATGAGGTTTACACAATAATTCCTTATGAACTCATCTCGGGGATATTATCAACCCTTCCGGGATACACTTTCCCGTCAAGTATTCACGGCATGTCGTATATAAAATATAGCGACCCAACTTTACCGGTAATTAACCCAATAATTAAATCGATTAATTCCTTTGGAAAATCAAAGTCTCTAATATTAAATATACACATCCGCAATAGTATCGGGGATTGAGAATAAAATACTCCGAGATTTAAATTGATTATCCAAGGCAATCCTAATCAATAAATCTCAAGCTGATCCGCCCAATACACCAAGTGTACAAGTGTGATAAAATAATTAAGATAAATTATTTTCTCTCTCACACAACGACTATACCGATGGATTAGTTCGTGTCCATCTAGGTCGTGAGCAACTGTTCGATTAAATACGAGTAACCGATAGTATGATCTTCTGTGAGCCCATGCAGCACCATACTAACTACAACGTATAAAATCCAGAACTATTATTTGCATATATTTAATTATAAATAATTAAATGCAAATAATTGTTTATTAATTAAATAGATTAAATGCTATGATCGGGAGTTTACCGTTACTTAAATCTAGACATTAAGTACACAACTCCAACAATCTCCCACTTGTACTAAGGTCTAGTCATTTCCTCCAAACTCCCGGTTCCCATACTCATCACGTGCTTAAGGTGTACTTCCGAGTACTATGTGAGTGAGCACTCTAGGTTGCCGCTCTGAAGTTATCTTGGTGACTACTACGTCGTCTCCCTCGACGATGATTCGTATCAGGTGGTACTTGCACTATGTGTTATCATCACTTTCAGACTTATGACTTCTTCCAGTTTATCATGCACCGCTATAAAATAGCTTTTGGTAAACTAAGAGTCATATCCAAGTCTTTAGAAGTTATCCGGAACCCAACCAAAACTTCCGCTGCCTCTGAGGCTGCTATTCGGATATGAGAGAGTCCGAGAAGCGTTCCGCTTATCACCCTTTCATTTTTGAAGGTTCCACTTCTCCAAAAGTGAACACATAGCCTGATATCGACTTACACTGGTCCTTCTGATTTGAGATCTGAGAACATGTAATCAAAGAAGATTTCGTCTTGCTTAATGTCCAGTACTTTCGCAAGTACTATTAAAACATCCGCACATCTCTTGTCTAGATTACTTTGATATCCTCCCACTACGCTAACCGCATAGTTGATATCAGGTTCTGGTTTTTCAACATTGCATCTACAAAGCTCTCTACACAAGAAGTGTAGGTAACTGCTTTGTCCATATCTATCTCCTTCATGTGTTCGAAACACACACCTTTAGATAGATGTATTCTGTTCCCGAAAGGCAATAACCTTTCTCAGAATTGTGCATGTTTAAAACAAACCATAATCGTATAAGATATCTTAAGAGAAGTACAAATGTCCTTATCCAGAGATCGAAAGATTTCTAAGAACATGATCCAACTTCATCTTAATCTTATACCTCGATTCATTTAGACAACCTCTATTTTATGTCTGACAACATTTTCACATTGTCGCCAATGACAAAGTGTTATCTACACAAAATTCCGAGAAACACCACCTTTGTTTCCATTACGTCTCTAACACACCTTCTTCGCAAATTCCTATGCAGACCTAGGGATCGATTTCATGTATACTGGATCCAGAGTTCAAAACTCCTCCAGTCTTATGAACATCTCTGGTTGCTTAACAACCTCCCACTGCAATGGCGTTCCGGTGTATAACAGTAACAACATTAGGTGCAGTTAGTGGTGTACTACTACTCGGTCAGGCTGGTTCTCAGTCTTTCCCTTTCCTCATTTTAAAGTACTTTGTCAATTAGGGCATTGTAGTTCATCTAATAGTTTTTCCTCTATGAACCGGGCGAGAACACCCTTCTGGTTCGTAGTACTATTGAACATACAATTACTTGTTCTTCTAGGATATTCTACAACCACATAGAATGTGCCGTTGTGTCCAGAAATATCCATAGAACATAGGTAGTTCCGAACAAACTTGTTCTTTTACCATTAGAATCCCATTTCTCATTCCTGACACACCATGTCTACACATCAGTGCATGCGCTTGAGACTTAATCTCAATCTTTGATTTATGCTATGTGTTATTTAGATAGGTGATAGCCTCCGCGATCAGGTCGCAGGCTACAAATGGATATACTTTGAAGGATCCCCATAGTGGCTTTGTGTTGAAAACACTCCGCCTTTATGGCACAGCAAGTAGTCCAATCCATCTTCGAGTATTCTTGAAAGAACGACTCGTACCTTCTCTAATTACACATACCGCATTAACCATAAATCATTTCCTATACTTGTCTGAATTCCATCCTTTATTAGAAAGGTTAACTTAGTTGTATCATCTTTCAAGATCGATTCTTAGGTCGGGAGGTCCATTCCTCCAACTATAATTGATCAAATCAATTTCGACCTTTTGAATCCTTTTTGAATAGATACTACCAAGTTCAAGAATTCACAAGTATAATGATTGACAAGAGAAATACATCTAATAAGTAAAACAAGTTATATACAACGGTTTGTTGCATCGTGGTAGACTAAGGATTCATCATTCATGTATTGCTATCTAATGTACCAGAATAGATATCACCATTATTTCTTATCCAAACCATCAAATGATTAAAGAAATAAAATATCCATTAATAATAAAGAAAACCAGAACAAAAGTTCTTTTTCAAAAATACGGGGTACATAAGGCAATAACTGAAATGAAAACTTAAAAACAGATAAATGTCTTCCACTGCAACCGCTGCTACCCCAACAGCTTTGCCCATGTAGACTCGAACTCTTCTTCTCTAAGTCGCCGGGTTTTCTGGAACCCCTGCATTTAATGCACATACCGTCAGTGGTTCCATATCTACACACCATAATTCTGGTAGATAATACCGCTGACTATGTTTTTACGACTAAAGAAAAATTCGTACCTTTGAGAGGACATTCAGACTTCCAGTGTCCAGACTTGTTGCATCGGAAGCACTTGCCCTTTGGCTTACTAGCCCCCACTCGTGGTCCACTCCTCTTGGCACCACTGGGTTTCATGGCTTGCTTCCTTTTCTTGCCCCTACCTCCACCAGGCTTAAAGCCTTTGGACTTGGTAGCTACAAGCGCTTGAGACTTGCCCTTCTTGTAGATCCCCTCTGCCGCCTTCAGTTCAGTCAGGAGTTGCGCAAGAGAATAAGATAGTTTACCCATATTGTAACTCATGCGAAACTGCTCAAAACTAGGGGTCAGAGACTGGAGTATGATGTCGACTTGAGTGTCAGCATCAATCTGAGCTCCTAGGATCTCAAGCTCATTCAACAGACCCATCATCTTAAGAACGTGCTCCCCTACGGGCGTTCCTTCAGACTGAGTAGTTGTCATGAGGACTCTCATGGCTTCTTGCCTTGCCGCACGATCTTGCTCCCCAAACATCTCCTTGAGGTTAAACAGCATATCATAGGCAGTGTCCATCGACTCATGTTGGGTTTGGAGTACATTTGACATTGAAGCCAAAATATAGCACCTAGCCATTTCATCAGCCTTTTTCCACTTCCTATATGCCAGTTTTTCCTCATCAGTCGAGGCAGCCGTGGGTTCAGCAGGGCATACTTCATGGAGTACAAATTTGTACTCTTCTGAAGTCAGGACAATGTCTAAATTTCTCCTCCAATCAATATAATTGGGACCAGTGAGCTTATGCTCCTTGAGTATCACAGAAAGTGGGTTCATAGCTATTCTCTAAACCTATAAGCACATTTAAACAAACAATCAATTTAATATCCGATATTATCTCCCTCAAATAATATCATTAAATTACTAATCACATCTAAAATCCCATCAGGTAAGGCAAGCCACGTGGTGTGGACGTTTACCCACCCAAATAATTTAGCAATTAGATTTTCTTTGGTCATACATCACTTATAGCGTAACCTCGTGGGGAGGAATACTTCAAGGCGTATCTAAGTGTAAACCATTACTCAGCACCAAAGTGAATCGTTTGGAATTGCTACATTACCGCAAGCCACGTGGTGTGGACGTTTACGACAACTTCACAACTCTTCACAATTCCTTACAACTGTCTACATCAATTAATCCAAAATCCGTCAGTGTAGCAAGCCACGTGGTGTGGACGTTTACTACACTAAGAGACTTTTATAATTGACTCCCAATTACAAGATCCATTCGATTTTCGTAAATCAAGACGCGGAGAATCATAAGTGAAACTCGAAGTTTCTAACCAGTGATTCACCATGCGAACAACCCTATCTCTCATGAATGAGGGAGCCGGGCAGACAATCGACCCACCTATCAAAGAATGGCACGAAGGTCTCTAATTTGTGTCATCCACATGACCAAGTGGCTCTGGCTCCATTCCACTCCCCGGGGTGAGAATGAGTCGACTTGAAGTCAGTTTCAGAAAGACAAATTAGGCATTGTTTGATAAACTTGATCAATGTTTCTTGTAAGAGGAATTACAAGAATTCTCCTCCAATGACACATCTATACGAACTTCAAAAGTCCATAAGAGTCACCAAGAGAACAGTAATGGAGACCATGGGAATGTTTCCATCCCCTCTCCCACTTAGCTTTTTATAACAAAGGGATACGCTATCTAATGCATAATTAAACACATAAGCATGCATGAAAGCAATAAAGCACATAGCACATAGTCAAAAAATAATGCTAGAGAAATTATTTTTTCCCGACTATCATGGCTTTATCTTCATATGCATCTTCTAGTCTTCAGTCTTCGTTTCTTGAATGCTCCATGTGACGAGAATATTAATTTCCAATATTTAAATCTATTTATTTTCAATTAATCCAAAAGTTACTTAATTCGAAAAATTAAGTCAATTGAATATATCAAAAATAAAATTAAATATTATTAATATTTTTATTTATTTATTTTCCTATCTAGTTCTTATTAAATCTTTAGAATAATCTATCCAAGTAAAACTTGGAATATTCTAGAAGATATCTATAATAGAACAAGGAAATAAAATAAATTAGGACTTACTACTTTCCAAATTTATTTTTATTCCTAATCCATGAATATTCCTATGAGTAGGAATAATCAAATAGGAAAAATAAATTTAGTACTAAATTAATTAAATTCCCAATCTTTGAATAATTCCATGAAGGAAATAAATCAATAGGAATAAAATTAATTCTAATTAATTCTTTTCCTATTCCATGAGAGTTTCCAAAAGGAGAACAATCAAATAGGAAAAATCCGAATTAATTTGGAAAGTAATTTCTTGGTAGGAATAGCATGGGATTGGGAGACCCCACACCATCCCCACCTAGATGGATCGGCCGGCCACTCGGGGAGGAGCGCCGCCGCCGCCTAGCCACCCCGGCTAGGCCATGGGTCGATCACCATCATGGGATCGATCCCAAGCCCTATCCTCTTCGTCACTTCTTCGTCTTCCGGCGATCGTCTCATCATCGAACCAACGTAAAATAAATTACAATAATCTAAATTACAATTCCGGTATCGATTCTATACATGAAATCGACCCTATACATTTTCCGGAAAAAAAAAGTGCGTAATAATAAATCCTAAATTCGGTCAACCCCCGAATTTTTACTATTACAAACATTCAACCACACAAAACGAATCTCGACATGTCCGAGAGTTTAATAATCATGATAATTAATTAAGCAATAATTAAATCAACCATGATAGCCGGAAATCCTGCAAGGTAGAACAATAATCGAATATATACATGAACACGAAACCAAACGCTCTGATACCATTTGCTGGGATTCGATGTCCCGGGCTATCAAAAATCGCGGAACCGATAACCCGACCGAAAACCCGTCGCCGGAGATCGCACGAACACCGACTCATCCGCAGGAGTCCGACCTTTGGAGACTACGCGCCCGAAGACACGCAGCCCGCCCCCAGTCGAAGTCTCCCGCGAGTCGGAAATCACGAACGCGAACCACACGCGAAGAACCGGGCTCGACAAGAGCGTCGCCGCGGGATGAACCCGCGGCTAAACCCTAGCCGAACCCCATCGCGGCTGGGGTTCGCGATCGCCGTGCATGGCGATCGCTGGGGCTGCTCCGGCAGCCCCCGGGTGGCGGTGAGTCCGGCGACTTCACCGCCGTCGCCACCAGGAGGGGCGGTCAGCCCAGCTGACCACCGCGGCAACAACCGCGGTTCACCCCCGGCGATCGATCGCATGATCGATCGCCCGCCTCGGCTCAGCCGAGGCGCCTTCTCGCGCACGCCGCCGTGGAGGCGGCGGGGATCCGCCACGGCACCATCCCGTGGCATCCCCGGCGATCGACCCTAGGTCGATCGCACGCCACGGCGTCCAGCCGGGGCTTTCTCGCGCGGTACACCGGCGGTCGAAACCCTAGGGTTCGACCGCCCCTCTTTCGATCCCGACGGGGATCGCGAGATCCCCGTATCCCGGTCTCGACGTTCCCGGATCGTCTTGTTCATGTACATATTACGATTAACAAGCACAAATAATCAAAGAGGGGGATTCTCGATTATACCTTCGATTCGTTGTACGGAGAAACGAAATCGGTTGACGACCTTGCGATCTTCCTACGTATTCCTCGCACCTCGTCCGAACGTCGTGTGGGCGACGATCTATCGGATTCCTATGGATCTTCCTCACTCTCAAGACTTTATGATTGGCGTAGGTCAATTAATTCTCTCTTGAAAAGTGAAGACCATGTAGTGCTTATATAGGCTACGTAGGGGATCATAAGGAGAATAAATATTGGGCTTCTAAATATTGAAGATTAAATTGGGTCCAACCCAAATCCATTAATCCTTATCAATATTAAATTTTATTTATTTTCCACTATATAAATAAAATTGCACTCCCAATATTAATCCATATTATATCAAATAATATTTCTCCGATTAGTATTATTTATTCCGTGTATTTAAGATTTAAATATCCATGAATAAATTTATTTATTGCTCAATAAATAATATTCATATCTTATATCCGAGACTAGTACCGTTCAACCTTTATTATTGTGCGGAACGAATCCACTCATGAGGTTTACACAATAATTCCTTATGAACTCATCTCGGGGATATTATCAACCCTTCCGGGATACACTTTCCCGTCAAGTATTCACGGCATGTCGTATATAAAATATAGCGACCCAACTTTACCGGTAATTAACCCAATAATTAAATCGGTTAATTCCTTTGGAAAATCAAAGTCTCTAATATTAAATATACACACCCGCAATAGTATCGGGGATTGAGAATAAAATACTCCGAGATTTAAATTGATTATCCAAGGCAATCCTAATCAATAAATCTCAAGCTGATCCGCCCAATACACCAAGTGTACAAGTGTGATAAAATAATTAAGATAAATTATTTTCTCTCTCACACAATGACTATACCGATGGATTAGTTCGTGTCCATCTAGGTCGTGAGCAACTGTTCGATTAAATACGAGTAACCGATAGTATGATCTTCTGTGAGCCCATGCAGCACCATACTAACTACAACGTATAAAATCCAGAACTATGATTTGCATATATTTAATTATAAATAATTAAATGCAAATAATTGTTTATTAATTAAATAGATTAAATGCTATGATCGGGAGTTTACCGTTACTTAAATCTAGACATTAAGTACACAACTCCAACAAGCTCAGTATTATTTCCAACTCATAATCACAATTATGAATCTCGGATTCAATCATATTGACCTCCGACTATATGTACTTAATTAACAGTTAATTAATACATGATCGTATTCAAGGATCGGTTTACACGAGAATGTGACCCTCAATGGTTCAGGTGTATAACTAGCCGTGGGCTCACAAAATATTGTGATTCGAACAACATATTGTTCTTATTTCAACTACTCCCAAGAGTTTTAGATTAATAATCATATTATTTAATCTCCGAACAAGTCGGTGCCCAACGAATCAGTGACGAGCGTCTAGCAGCAACGCTTCACTAATTCCCTAGATACAAATGAAGTGCCTGCAAGAACATTGTAATATAGTTAGCGTACAGTACGATCCCTCCGATACATATGTCCCGATCAAACTAGAGATATTGGTTAATCGAGATCTCTTGTTGAGTTTGATAAATGTGCGTACGTTCTAGGTTTCCTAAAATCCAGCCGTGATTGATTCGGAGAAACACATTTCTCTAATCACCTCACTATTCAACTCTGGCCAGATTTTCCGGGACTACGAACCATCAGAACACACAGGACATCCATGATCTATATCAAGCGATTTGATCCCCTACTACCATGCACAGACTTCACATCAGATTTCGAACTGCACGAAGATTGTCTCCTTTTTTGACTTACTCCCTTTCCAGGGAATCAGAGACATGTCACGATACAGCTAGTCCTCTGATGAAGTCACGGTGATGTCTGGAATTCTCTACTCGATCAGTGATAACCACTTAGAGATTCCAGGGAGAGGGGGTTCAGTGAACTCATCAACAGTGAGCACCCACTCAAGTATGTCGATGTCCCAACACCGAGGCTCGAGATTAGCCCACATACACTAAGTGCTAGTCTCAAGGGGGAAAGGTCGGGTATCCTTGTTATTGACGTAACCCATCGACTAGGAACTGAGTTTGACCAGTTACGTTGCGTTAACAGAATTATCTCTCGGTTTCCACAAAACCGAATTCATACAACATGTGTAACTGTACAGGACTATATCTATGATTCAACATTGGGAGTAGATATAGTATATGCCATTAATATAGGTTTCATTAATTAACGAAATAAACCGTTATATAACGGAATACGGTTAACCGCTCGGCCAACCGTTGGCTCGCCGGTCACCTATTCCAACAAAGCTTATGTTCACCTCACAAACAAGAGGAGAAGCCTCCAAAAAGTAGATATTCATGACTGGAAATGATAAGACCAAGTAGGGCAGTTTATGATATGGTATTTTGGAATATTTGTAATTACCAAACTGATTATGTGATGTATTTTGTGGGCATTAGAATGTAGTTTCCCTTCTTTTTAGAAATATTATGCTATGATGTTTAGTGGGCATTAGTTATTTAGTTGCCCTTCTTTTGGAATATTTGTGATCACCAAACTGGTTATGACATTTATTTTGTGGGCATTAAAATTTATTTGCCCTTCTTTTGGATCAATTTATGCAATTGATGCTTTGGATCTGTCTGCACTTCTTTTGGTTCAATTGATGTTGTGGGCATTACAATTTAGTTGTTGAAATTACATGCCAAATGATTCATGTCAAAATAAAACAGCTTTAATACATAAAACATCAATGGCTATGAATCCATATTCAATACATAAAACATAACAACTACATACCAACTTTTGCTAGGAATACAATCATTCAAATTACATCCTAAACAACATTGCAATCCCAACAATCAATAAACACAGAAAAACTTTAATCTACTGTGACATTGTTTCCACTATGGCTTTCACATCCTTTAGCTGCTGCACAGATTCTTCACCTTTCTTCATATAATCATCAAATGTTTTCACTATAGCTTTCATATCCTTTAGCATCTGCAGAGATTCTTCAGCTTTCACATCATCAACATCATAGCTCTCACAACCTTGATTATCATTAATTGGATGACACCACCCCTGGAACGTGTGTTCTTGGCAATAATAGAACAGCTTCTGGTAGTTTTTAGTGCTACCAGACACAATGCGAATTTGAAGCTTCTTTTGGCAGGAGCCGCAAAGCCTGTTCTCATAGGTAAATCGACTCGCACTTCCAAAATGCATTCTTGAATTTACAGAGTTAGTCGAATTTTTTCTGAAATTGAAAAAAAAATAGAGCTTTCATTCATTGGTGTGCTTAGGTCAGAAAGAAGAACGATTTACCTGAAATAATCGACGTGCTTTTAGGTCGGAAATGGCAAACCTGATTTCGATCCAGCAAATCTTGCTAAGAATTAGGGTTCTGAGACGAGCGATTTAGGAGAGTTATGAATTGGGGAAGAAGATATGAAATTAGGGTTTTCAAAATCGCATTTTTTTCTCTAAAATACACTACTGGGTCCCACATGACGTGGCAAAAAAACGGATGCGCGCCAATATCCATCGTCCACGTCAGATCCTCGGCTCCAGGTAAGCGGTCACGTGACTTTTCTGCCGAAACAGTAGAAAAAAGCATAAACAGTGAGAAACAACTAAATTATGGAGCTTTTACGCAAATGGCTTTCGTCAACGGGACGATTTGTGATTCTAACCCCAATTTCCTCTATTGATGCAACATTTGGGAAACCCAATTTTTGGTGCGTGTGAATCACGCCCATCATTGGCCAATTACCGTGATAAGTGCGGAGTACCAATTCTATACTAATAAATAATTTATATTTAGTGCAGTAACCTTAATACTAATATATATAATAAAGAATTTATAATTGGTTCAGGGGCCTGGGCCTAGTGTAGCTCCGCCCCTGGTGTTGAATTGCTTTTTCATTGTAGATAGTCAGTTTTTTCATTGTAGTGTCTAAGAGCGTCAACAATGGCAAGACATTTGATCAAACCTGCCGTTTGAGCATTGAAGAGAAAATTGGTGATCGTGTCACCAATTTAATATTTTCAAATTCAAAAAATTCAAATTACCACGTCATCAATCATTAGGAAAATAAATAAATTTTTCATTGAAGCCAAGACTCTAACCCAAGTCCTCAATAGAATATGAACAACTACAATGCCACTCAACCAAACATGGGCAAACTTAAATCTTTCTCGTAAAATTGTAAGTACATATTTTAAAATAAAATAAATTTTACAATCTTCGCCTAGATATATATATCACCTTTTAGGCTTTTACTATTTTTATCAAAATACAAGTTCGTTCATTCACCGTGTAAAAAATGCTCCACCATCTCTCTGGAAGAAGTAATATGATAGACAAAAAGATGGTGGAGCATGATTGATGGTAAGCAACCAAGAATTCAAACAGAAGCATTTCAGTGTACAATGAGTAGAGAGTGTTACATCACATTCACATTTCTCTATATATCTAAAACCAAAAAGGAAAAAAATAATAATAATAACCTGAAGCTTCAAAACAACTTTAATCTATTTGTATCTTAACTCTTACTGTCACTGGCTCCTATGAAAACTCTGTGTCGGTCGACTCGGTCGGATATTGTATGAAATTCTGAAGTCGAATTCGGCTCCAAACGCAAAACTTTATCTGCCGGTCGTAGGTAGGTAGATCACAAGCCACGTCGGGCAATGTTAGTTAGCGGGTCCAATCCAGACTATGAATATATATCTACATCTGATCAAAACATAGGAAGAACACAAAAAAGTTAGACAACAGAAATCAGAGGCAATGCAGCAATATAGAACCCACCTTTTATCAGTTAATGGGCAACGAGGCGTCCCCATGGTCGATCCCCAGACTAAGCTCCGTAAAAGAAATCATCAGTGGCCGGGGAAAAGGGTCGAAAACACTACCTGAAGCAAATCAAGCAATGTGACAACTTTCAATGCAATATATATAAAGGGATTCTATTGCAATATGTATATAGATAGATAGATAGAGAGAGAGAGAGAGAGAGCTTAATTACCCTGATTAAAAGAAGCAGAGTTCAGTATAAGCATGTGAGTAAGGTAGCAGCTCGTCCACCTCAATTCTTGAGCCCGAAAAGCTCATGCTTTTCCTCAACCTGTTGGGAGCCGACTCTATTTCCGCCCAAAACACACTCGAGACTGGTCTATGATCAGAAAACCTGGATTCCCCACGGGTATACGATAATTGCTGCAACCCATTCCCGTACCACAAAATCCGGTCACACCTTCATACAACAAATAAACGATTGAGGGAGCATTTCTTTATTGTAATCAGACTAAACTTCTTGGGTAGTTTTCCTAAAGTTGAAATAAACCCAAAGTATTATATTAGTGGTTCTCACCATGCAGGTGTTCTTCGTTTATCCTTCGGCTGCATGTCGTCGCCGGCGTATCTGTCCGAGTTATGCGAATATTTATACGTAGGTGGAAAATATATCTTTCCTTCTTTCCATCCATCAAAAACACGGCCTTGTCTTTGTTCTATCCTCAGCTGTTCATGGTAAATAAAGAAGGCATTGTAAGGTTTCAAAGAGTTTTGGCCATAAATAGTTTTATCGAAGAATTGAATATCAACTATTCATCAGATAATCATACCTGATCTTTTTCTAGTAATGCTCTCCAGTTCTGCATCTCGATGAGTGCTTTGGCCGAACGGTATGGTAGTGCTATTCGGTAGTTCAAATCTCCAAGCCAAATAATTCGACTACATCCAAAAACTTAGTATCAGCCAAAAATAACAAAAAAACAAATAAATGGTTAATTGCAAAACTACCAATGAAGTTTAGTCTAATTAGGATAATCCTCAGGGTAGTTTTTGTAATTATGCCAAAGATGAGTGAAATGTGACTCGTGAGTCATAGCTGTGGGTTTCCTTACTCGTGCTCGAGGATTGTCTCGGGAGATTTCTCACTATTGCTACCGTTGACTCGCGGGAATCTCGTTTTCCGTAGAATCTCGATAAAATCAGCATTTCTACGTAGCTCATCCCCTTCCTTCTGACCGGACGTCAAGTGACTGCACACGAAGCAAAGGCTGGTCTGATGCAATAGCATGCTTATCGAAATGGATCCCTGCATATTTAGAAAAAGTTTCAAGATTTTAGATCACAAATTCAGTACTAGCAAAGAGACATTTAAATTGAGCATACCTTATTTCCAAGGTAACCCATCAGCCCTCTGCCTATACACGAAACCTTCACGTCCCTAACGTGTTCAGTCAGCTCGCTCCTGACCCACACGGTCAGAAACACTCCGACCATCTGCTTACTCGCCACCAAAGAGTAGTTCAAGTTTCCCGGCACATCCTGATCCCTCGACGGAGAGTAGAGAACTGTACTGGGAGAGTCTTGTTGACAGTAGTAGTCCTCTTCCGAACCCCACCTCGAGAAGTCGCTCGCTCTCTGCCCCCACGAGTAGTCGCTCGGCCTCCTGCTCGACGAGTAGTCGCTCGCTCGGGGCCCACCGGACGAGGAGTAGTCGCTCGCGCGGGGCCCACCAGACGAGGAGCAGTCGCTTGACCGGTGGTGAGCGAATATCACCCGGTCGCAAACACTGAACCTCCGAGGGGGAGGGGCGGAAACGTCATTCTCCATCGTCCTCCTCGGCGTCTGGAAAGACCGACGGGAGGAGAAGGCCGAGGCCTTGTGGTTGGTGGGCCTCTCGAAATCCGCATTCCACTCGGCTACAGGGTTCGTTACAGGAGACGGGGTGTAGCGTCCGCTGCCTGAGGTTGAGTTATTGTTTAGAGTCTTTTTTATGAGGGAGAGCCATTTCTTGGCGGGCCCATTGTCCTCAGCCCCAAGGATGTTGCCGGCATTCAAGGGAACTATTTCTTGAAATCTGTTTTTATCGAGGAAATGGAATTGGATTAAGAATACTACTACTACTACATAGTAGAGAGCAGTGACTTGTGGAGTTGGAATCGTACCCGAGCACGTATATGTCAGCTGGAGGTGCAGAGTGAATCCAGTCATCTAGCTTCATGTTGTTAGACGGTGGCTTTCCTCCCACGTTCCATGTCGATGCGAAGAGACTGGAAAAAAGACAAAAATCTTGAGCTATAGTTGAGAAAATTAATACACTACCAACGGAACAATTACAAACCTGTAGTTCTGAATATTGATAACCTGAGGGTGATCTAGATAACCTCTCCCGCGCCTAGAACGAGAGCGGGAACGGGAAAACGAACGCTCTAATTTCTTTGTTGGTTTCTCTGCAATAGTACCGATCGAGAAATATGTTTGGAATCGAGATCATCATCAAAAGGAATATTTTTACACAGATCCAATTAAAAACTAGTAGTATGATTTTCTACTGAGACCTGTTTTAATTTTCTTGACTGTGGATGGTTCCCTCTCAGAAAAGTTGCTCTTCCATTCCATATCACAACCTAAACAGGAAAACACACACATCAATTCTTCAACTTCACAATACTTTTCAAATTCTATTAGTGGTTTTCTTAAAGAAAGAAAAGTAGTCAAAATGTGAAAGACAAAAATCAAGAGAATTAGAAAAGAAAAAAATGTGTCTGTTTTCATTTGGAGTTTTTGGAAGTGAAGGCAAGACAAAATTGACCAAAAGTGCAACCCCAGTTTCATTACATGGAATCTCAGATGAAAACAAAAATATTCTCAAAACCCAGAATCTCACCTCCATGAACAGCTTGGACATCATCATCTGTTTTGCAGTGCAGGGGATTAAACCATTTCCTAAGCAATCTCTTGGACCACGAGAGCTTCACAAAATACCAAAACAAGAATCTGACCTCAGCAAAAATAATCAACCAAATCAATAAATACAAAAATAAAATAGTTAAAAATTGTTTCTTCAAAGAACAAAACAAAAAAAGAACCTTGCTTTTCTTGGGATTTTCATCTTTCATCGTTCAACGCTATTTCCTCATGCCACAACCATTTGAACAATTTGCCCCAAATTCCAAAAAGCTTCAATCTTTCTCGCTCAAATCAACTCAGAATCAAACCCTTCGATTCCGAATTCGATTCTCATGCACAAAACGGATCAAATCTGGAAATGGGCACTCGCAATTTTCAGAAAAAACAATCTTTTTCAATGGGCTCTCTGTACACACTGAGTGTGTGTGTGTAGAAGAAAGAGAAAGAAAGAAAATAAGGAATGAGACAAGACTAACTCAAGAATGAGACAATGCAATTATGAGAGAGAGAGAGAATTATAACAGGCTCGCCTCGTTCTCAACACAAGAATTATAACAGCAAAAGTGTCGAAATTTGAACAGAATAAAGTGCAGCCATTTTCTATCTCACGCACACACCAATGCGGGTGTGTGTGCGTGTTTTTAACCCAATCCCCAACGCCGGGGCCCCAGTATGTTGGGGGCAGGAGGGCATGTCGTTTTGCTACTCTTCAACCCATAAAACGACCTCGTCACTTGCCCCAAAATCTGCCCTAATCTTGATCACAAAAAAGTGTATATACTATGTAGTTTAAATAAAACCAAGGACTAAATACAAATTTTGTTTTCCCTTTGGCATTTGGTCATAAAAGCAGATAAAGAAGGGGTACATAAAAGAGAAAGTTTAGTCCTTAGCACAATTTGCAATATCTGAATTTTTTTCATGTTTTATTCTTTTAAGGTATTTTGATTTTTTTATGATGTTATATGCTTGCTTTATGCAATGTTTTCCTTCTTTTCTTGGGCCGTGGAGTTTGTTGTCTGCAAGAATTTAGGAATAACACATGAATATGAAGGGAGAATCGATCATCAATCGAATCTTGTTCCGTTGTTTAATTTGAATATTGCATCGGATATGAGTATCGAATAGTGTAGTCGTGCTTACATTTATGTGATGGGGACTAAAGATTAATCAAAACAAAATGTGATTGAAAAAATTTGAGGCATGGAGTGAACCAAATGTCTAAATTTTGGATATATAATATATAAGTGGTCCTTTTATTTTAAATGCATATAGAAGTTGCTATCTTAAGCTGCCAATTTTGTGGGGTTGTGTGTTTGTGTGTTGACATAGCATTGAGTCATTGACTGATGAGTCTTGTGGATTGATGGTTTCCTTCACCAAGAATTTGTGCTATTTATGTAATTACCTCAAATGTGGAGCATGCAACATTGCAATGTAATAAATTTTGAAGGTTTTGTTATGGGGAATTTGATGTTGAGGGTTTAAAGTATTTGATTTTAATTCTGTACAATTTTAGAAAAATATGATTATATTATTTGTAAAATACAAAAGAATTGTCAGATTTCTCTAAAGCGTGATATGTATTAGTACTATTTTTCATATTTATTACTCCGTACTAATTTTGTTCCACAATACGTTTTATTTTTCTGAGTAAATAGTTTAATCTATACATATATAATTTCAAATAGTAAAGCGTTTTATTTTTCTGAGTAAATAGTTTAATCTATACATATATAATTTCAAATAGTAAAACAATAATAATGTTATGTTCACACTATAAATTATAAATAAAAAAATTATAAATAATAATATTATTAAGCATATTTAAATTATTATATATAAATTTAAAATAGTAATTTGAAATTATATATTTTTGGTAATAATAATTAATTATCATCTTAAATATATAAATTTTTATTTTTTTTCTCAAAATTCTTTTTTATTTCATTAATATTAATTTAATTTCAATTAATTGTATCTCATAAAAATCAATCTCTTCCTATTCCCTAATTCATTTGAGTTAAAAAATTGATTAAACTTATTAAGTATATTATTTTCTCATCTGACTTTGTATGCCTTTTTTTATTTTTATGAACATTGAATAGATTTAATACGTTTTCTATTCATTCGTTTTTTTTCCTCGATTTTTTTAATTATATGTGTTAATTATAATTTCTTTGCAGACTCCAAAATCAAATTGTCAAATTATTAATTATGTTCGACTATATATATATATATATATATATATATATATATATATTAGTTTATCTTTAATTCAGTTATGTTAAATTTGTTTTGCAGGTTAACATAATTATATTAATATAATTGTATTTTTCCCACATCATCTCCTTGTGTTCACAAGTAAATTCAATTTTTTTATATTTCTATTTATTTTTCAGTTTTATAAATTTTATTTTCCATTTATTTGGATTTCCCCCAGCGATTTTAGGTATTTGTTGGATGCGTTAAACACTCGAGAAATGCAGAGACGAGAAACTCATCTTCCACCAGATCAGAGGCACTTCGATCGGGTAGGATGAAACGAGAAACTTCTCTTCCACCAGATCAGAGGCTCCTCGATCGGGTAAGATATAAATCGAGGGATGCGCCCGAGCAGCAGACACATGTGGGAGAGAGCCAATAGGTCTCATCCAAGGACTAACTTCATAATATTTCAATGAAAATTTGTCATATTCGAGATTCGAACTCTGCGTCGTCGGAGAATTAAACCAACATCACCACAGACCTTATCACTCGGCTATGCCCCAAGAAGCTTACATACTATAAATTACATCAAACATGCGTAGTTTTTGAAAATAATAAAAATTTTATAATTGAGATAACGGTTAATAATGAGATTAATACGAATTTACAAATTTTAAGTGAGAGTTCGATTATTAAATAAAATAATTTGTTAGTCCATTAATAATTTTTTGGCTGAAATACGTTGGAGATTATTTCAAACAAATAAATCACGTCAATCGCACGAGCTGGCCGAAATACATTGGAGATTAAATAAAATTTTAAATTATTTCAAACAAATAAATCACGTTAATCGCACGGGCAATAGTACTAGTAAATATAGTTTCTTATTGATGTAATGAATTTCAGAATTTATGTGTTATTGATTAATTTGTAAGGTTGTAACATAGACATTTTTGAAGGATCATAAAAAGTACTTATATATACAAAATACTGTACAATATATCTATGGAATAACAACACGTAAGATGATGTGAATTACACATACTGCTACTAAATAAATTGAAAAGTCAATATTATAGAGACAAAGAAAAGTCATTCACCAAGACAAATAAGCATCAAATGAAATATATTGAATAAAATAGTGTTGACATTTACTCATAAGCCGACCGTAGAATCCATATCTCATCTCAAGTTAGTGTTTGCAATAAGGTGTTAGTAAATCTTATATAGCATAACAAGCTAAGAGTACTGTTTTTATGAATACTTTAATAAATCAAACATGATAACAGTATAATTTATATTTATGTATAATCGAGTTCTCATTTCTCAATTAAGTTACATACTATCATGCGTAATTTTATTTTATTTTATATTCTTTTTTATGATTTAAGTGCTCATGTATCACACTCTCAACCATAATAATCAAGGAAGACAATATTTTTGAACTAATTTATCCAAATTTAATTTAGTCGTCTCCGGTCCGGCAGTCTCTCTCGTTCTTGGAGTAGACGCAACCAACCCAACCTGCCCAATGCTTTGAAACCATGCTCACCAAGAAAAGTATAATCAAAAGCCAAAAATGAAGGTTAAAAGAAATTCAAGATAATATTATAATATTTTTACATAATTAAATCTCCAAAATCTCTACACATGCCTTTATGGGTTGCCAATTTGCCATCATGTTTTTTTAAATATATATAATTAAGAATGTATATAATCACGGGATTAGGAAACAATTATTAGTAATACTATAATTAAGCAGACGGCGCAAGTGCTTAATTTTGGTCCCATTTATAAGACTTTTCATAAGAAGTCAAATAAAATTGGTAAATAGTTAATTAATTATTTATTTAATAAACCTATATATATATTCCACTAAAAAATATCTTGTGATGATTATTAAAGGTTTGTATAAAACCATATAAAAGGGGTGTCCTCATTGTCATGTTTCTTTTTCTTTGGTGGGTGATCAATTCATTGTCAAATTAAAAGCTTCAGTGTGACATAATTACCAATTGCATTTTTTTATTTTCTTGAAAAATATTATTCCTACTATCCTCCTATATTAAATACTTTCATTTTATGAATCTCTCACGTATATTTTTTGATTAAAAAAATTATATATATTTATTAAAATTTAAAATATAATTATACTATTAATTTTTATTTTCTTTTCATATTTTAAATTTATTAACAATTATTTTTTATTTTTTACTATAATACATGAGAGTATCTTCCGTGGTTGGTGAATATAATTTTTGGTGGCCACGTGACGGCAACTCATACTTTTTTTACATTTAACTAAAAAAAACTTCTAACACATCTAACAATTCTACCCAAAAAATAATTTTTACAGATCTCATCACTTACTTATTTTATACTTCTTATTTATTATTTATATTTAAATAATAATAATAATAATAAGTTAATAAAATGATTTTTAGATGGAAAAAATACTTCATAAATAATTAATATTTCAAATAATTCATGATTAAAATAAAAATATTACAAAAAATAAATTGATTTTTAAAATTTAACTATTTTAAAATTCTTATTTTTAATTAATTTTTATATAAAATACCGTTGAATTCGCTAACATTAATTTTTTTAATTTTAATTAATTTTTATATAATATATAAATAATTTATAATACTAAAAAATTGATTATTTTAAAATTTTTATTTTTAATTAAATATAAAATACAGAATAATTCCTTAAAATATTAAAATTTTAATCATTTAAAAAATTATAAGAAATATTAATTTTATTAATTAATAATAGTAATTAATAATAATAAAACAATAATATAATTGATATCTACTTGTGTAGGTTCTTTTACTCCAGAACTTCTCGAAATTTCTACCCACTACACATCATCGCTTCAATGATTTTTATCATGTTTTTGGGTGAGATGTAATCCATGTAGGACTCTTCACCCATTGGAGATGCTTTGTATGCACTTGTTTTTTTTATGAACATAATAAAAATAACATTTTCTTAACTTAATAAAAATAACATTTTTTTGAATTTTCGTATATACAGTGTGAATAAAGTCGATAGATATGGTGAAACTGTTATTTTATAAAAAATATATTTCAATATTTACTTTTTTAAGTGTGACAATGAGTAGGTATGTTCAAATGCTATTCATTAAAAACAAATTTAATTTTAAGTAAATTATTAGACTTCAAACATTACTTGAAATGTTTTTTTGAACTGAAATGAATATTTAAAATGAACTGAATTAGTCTGAACTGGATGAGTTAAACTAAACTAAAATGTATTAAATTAATATTTTAATGTTTTTTTTATTCTAGGTCAATTGCAATGTCTTGGGTTCGAACTTACTAAACTAAAATGCATCAAATTAATATCTTAATGTTTTTTTTTGTTTTAAGTCAATTGCAATGTCCTGGGGTTCGAACCTAAGACATTTGATCCTAGATTCGAGTGCGCAACCCGCTAACAACTTTTGACAATATCCTAATGTTATAGTATGATCCAGTCAATTAAAAACCATATATACACAACTCAAAAGAGCATGAAGATTCAAATATTTTATAGAAAGTAGAGTTATGAAAGTAGATGATTCAAATATTATATTTTTTTTATATATATTGACAATTTCTTATATTAAAATACATTTAATTAGTAATATTTTTTACACGTAAATAATTTTATATTACAATGTATTAAATGAATAGTAATGTTCAAATTAACACATTTAATAACAACAACAATAATAAATAATAATAATAATAATTAATTGAACCGAATAATTATGTTTGAAGTTAAACAAAATTCAAAAGAACTGAGTCCTTAATCATTTCATGCAACTTTTTTTTAAATTTTAAATATAATTTTATTCATATTCTATTTATTTATTTTTAAAATTTTTAATTATAATTAAATTACTTTTTAATTTAAAAATACAATTTTACCTAATATTTTTAATTTATAATTTAAAAAAGAAAGAAAATATTATAAATGTATAAAAATAAAATAAAAAGAATTTGATAGAAAAAGTTTTTCCATTTACATTGATTTTAATTGTGTATTATTTATATATAATAAAAGTTATTTTATAAGTATTTAAGTTAATTAAAATTATTTTCCTATCATAATTATATACTCTATAGATTATTATAAAAAAAATATTAATTGAAATGCACCAGCATAAATATTAGTTTTTTCAATTACATTCTCACTGTAACTTATAAAATAAATTTAAAAAATATTATTCCTTATTATCTTTATCTTTACTCAATCAGTTTTAAGTGCAGTGCAGATATTAATTAATTGATTGATTAAACATATCATTTGGTTGCCATCATCAGCGCGTGTCAAGACATGTTTTGTTACTTGGTAATGCAACTTCTTTGTTTGTCCCATGAATAAATAAAGTTATCAAGAGTAGATTTGAACAAGAATAATGCATTCTGTGTGAATAACTCTGTAAATAAATGTACGAATTAATAATAAAGAGAGTGTATAAATTTACGAATTAATAATAAAGAGAGTGTATGTAGTAAAAGTATAACGCACTAACGCTAACGCTCACGCTCGTTTATTTTTATTAAAACAACGAAGAAATAATTTTTATAATTTTATTTTAATGCGCTACGGATTTTGACTTTGAAAATATTCTTAGGAAAATATGGAAAGTCAAAGCAAGCAAAAATAAGTAGCAACTTTTATTCTTATAAAAAAAATACTAAAAATGCAAGCTTGAAATGCTGTGAATAAAGTTCAACAAAACTAGAAAACATGTTCGTCAAGGTTTTATTGAAAATAAATGTGAAACATGATTCCATCGTCGCTCTTTTCGCTCGACATCCTCGTTAGTACCTAAAAAGAAGGTCGTTGAAAGTATGAGCTTAACGCTCAGTAGGACGCTTACTCATTTAACACACGAATTAAATATATGCATGTTAACGGGTGAAAATTCGTTAACTATTTTCTGGGATTTTTGAGAACTAGTTTGGTAAAGATTTATGTTCTTCTTTGCCGGAAATGGAAAGAGCGAGAGAGTATTTTTAGAGCTGGAATCTTTCTTGAAGATTGTGAATGAATTTTCCCTTTACAGTTCCCTCTATATATAGGGTAGCCACTAGGGTTTACAAAAAGGAGTTGGGCATTTCCTTATTGGGCCTTTACACATGACAACTCTCAAACCTAAAATGGCAAAAAGACTATTTACACTTTCGTTTGCGCCGCCATTGCCGAACCGAGGAGACCGACTTCTAACCTTCACCTTAGGATACTCCGACCAGACGACATCCAGGTGAGCGGGCTCATCTCAGGAATTCAGATCTTCTGGCCAGTGGGATGTGAGTTGTTTGCTCGGTTGACTCTGGCTGGTCGGCATGATCTTCTGATCGGGCTTTCTCCGGGCCATCGTGGGCGGTCTCCGGCGCGAGACTCGCGACAGTGGGGCCCGTTGTTTTGACCTAATTATGTAGTAACAACTTAGCAACAAATAAAATAAAAATAATAATAAATGAAAATGGGGCACAACAAATGCCCCCCGCGAAGGATTTGGTCGGTGGGGGCCGACTGGGTTCTTCGTGGTCGTAGTCGCTCCATTTTCTTCTTTGACCGATAGGGGTGGGATCATTTTTGACACGTTGGCGACACGTGTCACAAGAACCCTTTTGTCTCCCGCCTACAGCTGTCCTTTCAGTTGTCCTTTCGATTTTGAATTTCAAAATTTAAAAATTAAAAATTAAAAAAGGAAAAAAACCGCCGCCTCTTCAGATACTATAAGTATTTTCCAAAAGAAACCTTTTCCACTTTTCGATTCCTTTCCCTTGGGATTTTTCTTTTCTTTTTGGCGGTCGACTCTTCTTCGAATTCCGGTGACCTCCTCCGACGATACCTCGCTTTTACCAGGTACTTTTTCCTTCGCCTTTGTGCTCTGAATTTGTAGGGTTTCTGTTCCCTTCTCTTCTCTCTCCCCTTCTTTGGTTGTGTGCGTGTGTATTTTCCCTGGGATAGAGAGAGAAAACTACATCCCCTTTCGATTTTTCCTTTCGAGTGTTTCCGGCGGGTTATCGTTCTTCCGACGACTCTCCGGGACAAACAGAAATCTTTTAGATTCTGGCAGAGGGTGTACCTTCTCCTTAGTTTAACCTTGATGATGGACGAAGAAGAAACCCCTCGCCGTGGTACATCGGGCCCTTCGCCCGCCTCGTCGCCTATAGACCCATCTAAAAATCCCTCTACTTCTTCTCCCCGGTCGGACTCTTCGCCCGGTGGTTCTCGCCGGACCGGCCCTTCACAGAGATTCCCTTTTTCGGCCGCGGAGTTGCGTGAGATGTTTGAGGGCGGCGTCAGCGAGACGTACCGCAAGTTGAGTGAAATCATTGCGGATTCCCGGGGACCGCCCTCCTCTTTTACTTTTGATGCGTACAAATTGGAGAGGCCTTATCTATACGTCCCTCGGTCGATATTCCGGGTCGTGGGGGATCAGCCCGGTCCATTTGAAGCAAGTCGGAGGCCCAGTGCGATTAAGGAGGCGGCCCTCCAGAAGAAAATGGACGAGTGGGAGATCCCTTCTGACGTTCATTTATACGCCCCTATCGAAGGTGAGAGGGCCGACCATCCTCCTGAGGGGATGCTCGCCGTTAACTATTCGATGATGGCTAGCGGACTCCGCTTTCCCATCCATGATTCCTTCGCGCAGCTCGTGCAAATATTCGGGGTTGCTCCTATGCAGCTCGTGCCGAACGCATGGGCGACCATGTATGATTTAAGCATCATGTTCGGCTTTTATGGCCTGTATCGCGGTTTGACCGGCCTCGAATTACTTTACCTAGTCGGCCTATGCGAGGCCGGTAAGGGCGATTATTATCTAAAGCAACGAGATTCCATTGTCATGGATTTGCCGAGCAAGCAAGCAAAGTGGACGGAGAGATGGTTCTTCGTGTCGGGGGAGTGGAACTGCAAAAACTCTCCTGTCAGCCCTGAGTACCGTGTGACCGCTCAACGTTAGTCCCCCTCACTTTAATGCAAAATGAATTAGGGTCCCCTATTCTGTCCTTGACTTTTTTGGGTTTTTCCTTTTTATTCTTTTCTAGGCCCAAAAGCCCCTGATGCCGACCGACTTGGGTGGGATTTCCTGGTCATCCTGGAAAGGATAAAATCGCTTTCATCTGACCAACGGAAACACGAGAATTGGACGAGTAAGGAGAGACGTCTTCGTGCTCGATTCATGACTACCCCTCGGGACGCCGAGGACATATTCCCGCGTGAGTAGTGACGTTAGATAGCCTTGCGCCTATTGTCCTTGACTTTATTTGATTTGCTTTCTGTTTGCAGCTCTCAGGTACTTTCGAATTTGCCGCCCGGGTAATATGCCTAAGATAGAGACCCCTCGGGAGCGAAGGAAAAGGGAAATGGCGGAAAATCAAGCCGAGGCGGCTCGCTAACTTTTAGCGAACAAGGTGACCGTTGCCGTGAGTTCTCCGAGCAACATTCCCATGCCTCAGCCGATCAGCCAGGTCAATGACGAGGGATCTTCTGATGAGGATCAACTTATCCGGCCTGCCAAAAGGGGCCGGGCGGACGGATCTGGCACGTCCGGGATGGCGATGGTGGGGCCTATTGGAACTTCAGGAAAACCTCCCACGGCACCGAAAAAAGGTAGGGATTTGGGCAAAAAGGTTACCCGAGCGGGAAGCGTGGAAAAAGACGTTTTTTCTTCCGACTATGAATCCATCTTTGGCGCCGATGACGAAGAGTTCTCCAGGTATAGTTTCTCTAAGCTAGATGAGTTATCATTTGTGTGTTCCCCGTATTTTTAACTCTTTGGTTGTAGGGCTTTCAAGGAGGATCCCGAGCTTCCAATGGCTTTGGCTCGCCTAACGGCTGCCCAAGATCCCTTTGAGGGAGGGTCCACCCCGGCGCACGTCGGGCAATCTCTCGAAGACATCACCCATTCCTGGTCGCATCAGATGGAGACTGCGGCCACTCGGGCTGATTTCCTGGAAAAGCTGTTGCGAGTCAACTCACCCCGTAATCTGGTCATGGTGAACCGTCTGGCTCATATTCGTGCTGAACAAGAAAACAAAGCTGCTAAGTGCCCGCCCAATTTGCCAGATGTCTACCTGGAACTGCGAAATCGGTATACTAAACTGCAGGAAGATTATGCCCTTGAGTCTGGGATGAAAGCCTCCCTGAGTAGCGAGCTGGATGAAGAGAAAAAAGATAAGATGGCGGTCGTCCTCAAACTGACCGAGCAAGGTAAGCAACTTTCCCAACTGGAAGAGAAGGTTATTGATCTCAATAAATCCTATGATCATGCCGAGGTCAGAAACAATGAGTTGGAAGAGGTGAACCGGCGAGTGATGAAAGAGCTGGGGGATACACAGGCTGCGGAGGCCGCTCGTCTGGCGGACCCCGAGGAGGATGTCGATTTGTACAGCAACTACTCCTACTACTGCGCCTACTTCGATGGTATCCGAGCGCTCCTTGAGGCGGGGCAGTCGGCCGACGTTCTGATGAAGTTCCTCCGTGAGTATGCCGAGCAGTGCCCCCTCCATGCCCACTTTTCCTTGTATGTGCTTGACCTAGAGCAAAACTTCAAGTTGGATCTTTCTTGGTGGCCTTTGAAGTCACAGCTCAAAATGCCTAAATCGGCCGAACCTTCGGGCGTGAAAGATGTTGATCCGGTCATACAATTTGCGGACTCGGTGCTTAAAGACGATGACGGTGGCTCGGCTCCGGGAGATCCGAAGTGATGCTTTCTTTCTCTGATACCTTTATCGCTTATTCGGTTGTTTCTTTTTCGGATAGTTTGTTTTGAGTTTTGCCTAGAAGGCTTAGAACAATTATTTTGCTCGCACTAAATGTACTCGTCTCCGTGTTATTTTGGCACTTGAAGTATTTCGGGAAACCTCTGTGACTTTGGGGAAATTAGTATTTTGGGATTTATTTCACTTCTTTAATGCTCTTTATGCTTGCTATTTATTTTTGTAACGTACGGCATCCCTGCGGGTTTCCCGCCCTAACGCCTTTTGGCGGGTAAAAATCCCTCCAAGAGGCGGTTTTTTGGTGGGACGTTTTTAAGTTCTTCTGCTTATATAAAGGACACATCAGTGTTTTTTTGCCTTAAGGAAAAACAATGAGCTCCAGCAAAAAGATGACCCAGAATAAAGGGAAGCAGGTTTTCCATGGCGCGTCGAACTGCACGGAGGGCCATCATGACATCACCATCCACTCCGATGGGTGGCGACGACTGCGTCAGTAATTTGACGGCCGGTGGCATCGCAACAACTTCCCTCTTCCCCATTCTTTCGTGCAACCCTTGGAGAAATTTCTGGGCGAAGAGATCCCATTTCACGATTCCAACGAACAAGCGTGGGTTGCGGTGAAGACGAAACTCCGGCGGCAGGTGGCTTTCGGGGGCCCAGGCTGGGCGGATTTCGTTCAGCACGCGGGTGTTCAGGCGGGTTGGGAGATTTGGCTGATATGGAATCCCGGGTTCGGGTTCCGTGTCAGCCTTTTCAACCTCGAAGGCCTCAATGTTTCGTTCCCTAAACAGGTTCGGGCGCGCGGGGTGGTCGATTCTCTCGGCCACGCTTATTCAGATTGACGCTTTCTTTTGAATTTTCCTCGGTTGTCTGTTTGAACAATTTCCAGGGTTTATTAATTATCCTCTTTACTTTTAATCTGCCAACTACTCCCCTAAACAATTAATGGGTTGTATTTAACTCCTCGTTTTTCGAGGAGCAGCTATGCTTATAAATGAGTCTTTCTCGATTTCGCTATTTATTTTGTGGGTGGGGTGCTTGAGATTATGAGCATGTCGACTCGAATCGATTTCTCCGACGGCTCACGCTCGTTCGAACGACCGTTCAATGGCACCTGGCATAGGGATGTGTTTCCGATCCCCGCGGCATTCATTCACCCGATTAGGGACCGAGCAGTGGATGACATCCGCATGGTGGATTCTTTGGATCAGGAGTGGCGGGTTACTTTTACTCGCTTTCGCAATCAGCTCGCCATCCATGGGTCAGAATGGGAGCGGCTCGTTTCCGGCTTCGCGATACAAGAAAATTGGGTGGTTCGAATCTCCTGGACTGTTGGGGGGGTTTCCTGATTGATGTTTTCGATAGCGATCGTATCTCGAGGGTGCGGCCAGTTGGGACCCCGCTGCGGCTTTCTCGTCATGCGGCGCGTGGGTCAAGGGTCAGTTCGTGGCCTCCTCCACCGACTCATGATCGATGGGGTCGTCGCATTGGTTGATGTTTTAATTTTCGCGTCACCTATATCCGTTTAATGTAATGTTTGTTTTTAATGAAATTCGTGGTTCTTTTCCGCGTTTCTGTGTATTTCGAGATCCGCCTTTTTGCCTTAGTTAATCTCCCCTGTCCCTTGGACGGATAAAAGGGGGGCATGGCCGGAAACGAGATTTATCCGACTCTCGGGCTTATCGTTAACCTGTTGGATCGGTCGGGCGACGGATCACCCGACTCATCTCAGGTCCGGGGAGAGCGGACTCTATCCCCGGTTAATTAATCATGCCTCCTGACGGATCAAAAGAGACATGGCCGAGGACAGGACTTGTCCGGCCCTCGGGCTTATCGTTAACCTGTTGGATCGGTCGGGCGACGGATCACCCGACTCATCTCAGGTCCGGGGAGAGCGGACTCTATCCCCGGTTAATTAATCATGCCTCCTGACGGATCAAAAGAGACATGGCCGAGGACAGGACTTGTCCGGCCCTCGGGCTTATCGTTAACCTGTTGGATCGGTCGGGCGACGGATCACCCGACTCATCTCAGGTCCGGGGAGAGCGGACTCTATCCCCGGTTAATTAATCATGCCTCCTGACGGATCAAAAGAGACATGGCCGAGGACAGGACTTGTCCGGCCCTCGGGCTTATCGTTAACCTGTTGGATCGGTCGGGCGACGGATCACCCGACTCATCTCAGGTCCGGGGAGAGCGGACTCTATCCCCGGTTAATTAATCATGCCTCCTGACGGATCAAAAGAGACATGGCCGAGGACAGGACTTGTCCGGCCCTCGGGCTTATCATAATTCTTGGTGAAATGATCAAAACAAGGGAAACTCTTTTTGCTGTTTCAGACTTTTATTCCCACCATAAAGGGTTTCGTGATACAGAAGATTACTGATGGTACTTTTTCAAGTGGAGTGCGTTCCACAGATACTGATCGGCCACGCCGTTCAAGTGCTCCAATTCATACGATCCTTTCTCCACGTGCTTCCTTACTCGCATTGGCCCTTCCCAGTTCGGGCCCAATGCCCCAGTGCTCGGCCCGAGCATGCGCTTGAGGACCAAGTCCCCGGCCTTAAATTTCCTGATCTTGGCCTTAGAGTTATAGAAGCGTTCCGCTCTCTGTTTAGCCGCCGCATTCTGGAAAACCGAGTTCAGCCTTCTTTCCTCCAGGAAATCCAGTTCGAGACGTAAAGCCTTGTCATTGTTTTCGTTCAGCTCTTGAGAAGTCCTGTGGCTGGTAACCTCGATTTCGGAGGGTATTACTGCTTCAGCACCAAAAGCCAAGGCGAAAGGGGTTTCCCCGGTTGCGGCCTTGCTGGTCGTCCTATAAGACCACATCACATCTGGCAGCTCAGCTGCCCACCTTCTCTGTCTTTCTTCAAGTTTAGCCTTGATGGTGTGTTTCAGAATTTTGTTCACTGCCTCCACCTGCCCGTTCGTTTGAGGATGATAAGGGGTGGAGAAAGCCTTCTTAATCTTCCACTTGTCAAAGAAATTCATGACTTCCTGACCGTCGAATTGTTTCCCGTTATCCGAGGTGATGGTGTACGGGATCCCAAAACGGCATATGATATTTTTCCAGATGAATTTTATGATCGCCTTTTGGTCAATGACTTTCAGCGGCTCGGCCTCGGCCCATTTCGTAAAGTAATCCACGGCCACAACCGCGTACTTAACTCCACCTGGTCCGGTCGGCAGAGGTCCGATCAGATCAATCCCCCACGACGCAAATGGCCAAGGACTGTATATCGAGTTGAGAATTCTGGCGCCGTCCGGATAACGGGGGCGGTCACCTGACATCTGTGGCATTTCCGAGCATAGTTTATTGCATCTCGCCTCAGGGTAGGCCAATAGAAACCCTGACGCACCGTCTTGTGGGCCAACGACTGCCCTCCCGCATGGTTTTCGCAGACGCCGTCGTGAATTTCGCTAAAAATCCTGTGACCTTCGAGCGGGGTTACACATTTCAGGAGAGGAAGGTATAGACTCCTTCTGTACAACACACCTCCAATCAGGGTGTATCTAGCCGCCCGTATTCGAAGTTGTCTGGCTTCCGTCTTACCTTCAGGTAATGTTCCGTCTAAAAGGTAGGAGCGAATCGGGTCCATCCAAGTTTCACCACGGTCGATAATCGTGATCAGGCCTTCCTCCTGTGTTATTGCCGATTTCATCTGTCTGGTTAGAATAACATTAGCCATATCTGCGCTTCCTTCGGAGGAAGCCAGTTTGGATAATGCATCAGCCTGGGAATTCATCTCTCTGGGAATTTGTTCAGTGAAGGTTTTTGGTATCTTCTCGCACAGCGCCATCACATGTTCGTAGTATTTCGCCATCCGGTCGCATCGGGTTTCGTAATCTCCTTTGATCTGGTTAACTACCAATAGAGAATCCATAAAGATCTGCAGATATTCGGCCCCAACCGCCGAAGCCAGATTCAGTCCGGCGATCAGCGCTTCATATTCCGCCTCATTGTTCGTCGCGGCAAACTCGAACTTCACAGCATGCGTGAAAGACTGTCCGCCCGGTCCGACCAACACTATTCCAGCCCCGGCGTGGGAGGAATTGGACGATCCGTCGACGTATAACTTCCATGCCGGGATCCTGGTCGACGGGGTGGATTCAGGGAAGGTCAGCTCTACTATGAAATCCGCTAAGGCCTGCCCCTTGATCGCCGTTCTGGGGGCGTAGGTGATGTCATACTGACCCACCTCTAGGCTCCACTTCAACAATCGACCATTTGTGTCCGGTCGTTGTAGCACTTGCCGAAGAGGCATTGTGGTCAGAACTTCTATTGGGTGGTCGAAGAAATACGATCTCAACTTCCTGACGCTCATCACGAGGGCGTAGGCGAGTTTTTCCAGGGGAGTGTACCGCGTTTCGGCGTCGTGGAGGACCTGACTGACGAAATATATAGGCTTGTGTGTCTGACCGTCCGCGCGAACCAAAACCGAACTCTTCGCGTGCACCGACGCAGCTAGATAAAGGAAAAGTTTCTCCCCGGCTACCGGCTTTGACAGGATGGCCGGGCTCCCGAGGTGTTCCTTCAACCGCAGGAATGCGTCCTGACTCTCTTTTCCCCATTTGAATTTTTGGTCCTTGATTGCCTTGAAAAAGGGGCGACTTTTATCCCCCAGACGAGGAATGAAACGGCTCAGAGCAGCCAGACTGCCCGTCTACTTCTGTACGTCTCTTAGGTTTTTGGGTTCCCTCAATACCTGGATGGCCCTGATCTTTTCGGGGTTGACTTCGATTCCTCTCTGGCTCACGATATGACCGAGAAACTTGGTGGCGTACACTCCAAAATGGCACTTCCTCGGGTTCAACTTCTTGTTGAAAGCTCTGAGGATCTCGAAAGTGGTCTTCAAGTCTTTGATGTGATCCTCCTCGGACTTACTTTTTATAATGATATCGTCGACATAGACCTCCATTGTATCGCCGATCTGGTCGGCGAACATCTTATTCACTAGCCTCTGATAGGTCGCCCCTGCATTTTTCAATCCGAATGGCATTCGCTTCCAGCACAGCACCCCCTTCTCCGAGTAAAAAGAGGTATGTTCTATGTCTTCTTCTGCCATCGGGATCTGGTGGTAACCTGCGAAACAATCACAGTTAGAGAAAATCGCATGTCCGGCGACACTATCGACCAGATGATCGATGTGGGGTAGTGGGAAGTGATCTTTCGGGCATGCCCTATTAAGATCGGTGAAATCAATGCACAAACGCCAGGCGTCGTTCGATTTTTTTACTAGAACCACATTCGCTATCCATTGGGGCTCCTCCTCGGCCTCCCTCACGAGATCATTCTCCACTAGCTTTTTGACTTCGACAGCCAAAGCTGCATATTTTTCTGGTCCCATCTTTCTCCTCTTCTGGGCAATAGGCTTCTTTCCGGGGTCGATCTTCAAGTGATGGCAGGCATGTTTGGGGTCGATCCCAACCATATCCTTATGCGACCAAGCGAAAGCGTCGGTATTCTGTTTCAAAAACTCGATCAGCTCCTCCCTCAGTCGTTCGGGGATCTTCTTTCCGATGAAGACTTCTAATTCGGGCCTATCCGGATCTAGGCATACTTTCTCAACTTCATCCACCGCCGCGCATGCTGAAGGCCCTCTGGGATAGGGAATCTCGTCCGGCTCGAAACCGATCCGGGGATCAGGATCTTCGGCGCTTGCGTGGTGCATGTTCAGTGTTGGATTGTTATCTCGGCTAGTCGGGAACTCGTCGATGAGGATGTGCAAGAGTTGTGTTTCGAGTTCGGATAGAGCGGTTTCCGACTCTCGCGTCCCTCGAGTCTCGATTTCGCGAGCCCCGGGCTGTCCGGGCTCGCCCTCTTCCCATAGAGCGGTTAGGTATTCCTGGTCGTCTATATCCATCTCCCCCGTGGGGTCGATCTCCCTTAACGCAATGGTGTCATTTCGGCTTATCTCATTTTGGGGCTTGTCCCCCTCCGGGATCAGTTCGTGGTCGGCCATTTGGGGGTCACCTCCCCCAAATGCCCCATTGTTAGTGGCTTCGACATCATTTGTGCGATTGTTTGTACTAGAACACAAAGGGTAATTAAAACATTTCCTGGCCATATACTGGTCACCCCGAAGGGTGCCGATCACACCATTTAAGGTGGGAAACTTAATACAATAGTAATGGGAGGACGCCACGGCCTCGAAGGCATCGAGGAACGGCCTCCCGAAAAAAGCATTATAAATGTTTTCGGCATCCACAATAACAAACTCAATCAGTCGGGTCATATTGATGGTAGGATTTTGCCAATCCTTCAATTCCACAGCCATCCTGATCCGTCCTCTGGGGCGGACTACCACGTCTCCGAAACCCTTCAGTACTCCTTCATACGGTCGGACATATCTCGTGAGGTCGCCGAGTTGATCAAGCGCCGACTTGAAAATCAGGTTACAATGGGCCCCATTATCCACCAGAACCCTGGCTACTTCGACGCCGAGAATCCGAGCGGTCACCACCAACGCATCTTCTTTAGGATATTTTATCCCCTCCCTGTCTTTTTCCGAGAAAGAAATGACGATTCCTCGGGAGATGGCAGATTCTGCGTGGGGAACCACGACATTCACCCCTTCGAACTCGCGGAGCTCCTCTTTCTTCTGTCTCTTGGATTTATGGATGATCGGCGTCAGACCCCCGATCATATTTACTCGAGCTCCATCACGGATGGGGGGATCTTCGTTCCCGGGTCTGCCGACCGGAGGAGGCGGTAGAGCCAAGGGGTTCTGACCGACCGGCTCCTGCTCGCGCCTCTGCTGCTGATGAGGTCGATGATTCTGATCGTCTTGGTACCCTCGGCCTCGACCTCTTCCTCCCCTTCCACGGCCGGCACCTCCACGCCCGACGGCTCCACGGCCGGCCATCGGACGACCTCGCTTGGGTGCCCAGAGGAGTTCGGTCAGGCTTCCATCTTCATACAGTTGTCGGAGCTGGGCAATCAGGTCGCGGCACTCGTCGGTTCTATGCCCGTTCTCCTGGTGGAAAGAGCACCACTTGCGCGGATTCCTCTCGTCAGGGCGGCTCCTCATGGCTTGGGGTGGGGTGAGGACATTGATGTCTCGCTCATAAAAAATCTGGAGGATCCGAGTGGGGGTCTGTCCCAGGAAAGTCCCATCCTCAGGGTATTCATCTATGATCTCGACCTTCTTTGGTGCATGGACAGCTCCCTGGTAGGGTTTATAGTTAGGCTTCTTCTTTCCACTTTCATGATATTTCACCGCTGGAGGCGATGTCGTCCAGTAATCAACGGCTGCCGGGTCGACAGATCTCTTCTCGGCAGAAGGCTTTCCCTCGCTCTCGGGTTCCAACTCCCTCATCCGCTGGTTATATATACGCTGTTGGGCAATCTCCTCGCCTGCCCTCTTGCGGAATTCTGTGTACGATTTTGGGTATTCCTTCATCATTGGCTTGAATAAACTAGACGTTGGCCGCAAACCGCCCACTACGGCGTGGATGAGGATCTCGTCACTCACCCGGTCCCCCTGCTTTGCTATCTGCTCCACTCGATCTATGTAGCCCTCATCGGTCACATCCTTTCCCTGCTTGATCCCCATCAGACGCTGGCGGCCCTCTGAGTATTTTACTTTGGACGCAAAATAGGAGACGAACTCGTCCCCCAACTCTCCGAAGCTGTTGATCGACCTGGGTGGCAGACTCGTGTACCAACGATGGGCCATGTCACCGAGAGTGAGGGGAAAAAGACGGCACTTCGTGGCTTCTGTGGCTCCTCGGCCAACCATATATGTGTTGTATTTGTTTAGGTGGACGTCGGGGTCAGAGGCTCCGTCGTAGATGAAGGTCAGCAACGGGACGATGTCAGGTTGAGGGCGGGCTTGTTCGATCTTCAGACTGAGGGGCTCGGCGAGGGCGGATCTTCTTTAAGGGTCACAGTCTTGTTCGGCCAACCTCTTCTCTATATCCTCTAACCGCCTCGCGAGGTCGAGATCGGTCACCACAACTGTCCCAGGATTTGTTGCGGCGTGGACGGACCTCGCTGCCTGCTTCGGCTGAAACGCGACTCGGGTGGTTTCTTCGTGCGCCTCTTCTTCGAACTCCTTCTCAAGACAGCGGCGGTTAGGGTTTGGATTTTCGACGGCGGGTCTCTTTTCTAAGAACCGGGACCGAGCTTCTAATTTCTGTATGGTGCGCTTAATCTCCTCGGGGGTGTTGACCCCCCCCCCCCCCCAGGTCCAGATCTGGTTCTTCTTCTAGGGCGGGGGATGACAGCTTCTCGGCGTCCGCCACCTCTTCACGGAGGATCCTCTGTCTCTCCCTGAGCTCGGCCTCCTCGGCACGCAACGTCTCTATCATCGCCAGTTGGCGGGCGATTTCGTCTGGAATCCCGGGAGATTCCGTCCCAGCGCCGCCTTTCGTCAGGGGCGTTCTTCCCGCATCGCTTTCATGTCCGTCGACTTCGCCGGCGAGAGCGACGGCGGTGTTGCTGGAGGTACCTACAGCTTTCATCGCAAGAAACTTAAAAAAAGAAGATGTGACACCGAAACTAGCGCTCGAGGTATCCCCCTCCTTCTAGCGCCAATTATTAACGGGTGAAAATTCGTTAACTATTTTCTGGGATTTTTGAGGACTAGTTTGGTAAAGATTTATGTTCTTCTTTGCCGGAAATGGAAAGAGCGAGAGAGTATTTTTAGAGCTGGAATCTTTCTTGAAGATTGTGAATGAATTTTCCCTTTACAGTTCCCTCTATATATAGGGTAGCCACTAGGGTTTACAAAAAGGAGTTGGGCCTTTCCTTATTGGGCCTTTACACATGACAACTCTCAAACCTAAAATGGCAAAAAGACTATTTACACTTTCGTTTGCGCCGCCATTGCCGAACCGAGGAGACCGACTTCTAACCTTCACCTTAGGATACTCCGACCAGACGACATCCAGGTGAGCGGGCTCATCTCAGGAATTCAGATCTTCTGGCCAGTGGGATGTGAGTTGTTTGCTCGGTTGACTCTGGCTGGTCGGTATGATCTTCTGATCGGGCTTTCTCCGGGCCATCGTGGGCGGTCTCCGGCGCGAGACTCGCGACAGTGGGGCCCGTTGTTTTGACCTAATTATGTAGTAACAACTTAGCAACAAATAAAATAAAAATAATAATAAATGAAAATGGGGCACAACAAATGCCCCCCGCGAAGGATTTGGTCGGTGGGGGCCGACCGGGTTCTTCGTGGTCGTAGTCGCTCCATTTTCTTCTTGGACCGATAGGGGTGGGATCATTTTTGACACGTTGGCGACACGTGTCACAAGAACCCTTTTGTCTCCCGCCTACAGCTGTCCTTTCAGTTGTCCTTTCGATTTTGAATTTCAAAATTTAAAAATTAAAAATTAAAAAAGGAAAAAAACCGCCGCCTCTTCGGATACTATAAGTATTTTCCAAAAGAAACCTTTTCCACTTTTCGATTCCTTTCCCTTGGGATTTTTCTTTTCTTTTTGGCGGTCGACTCTTCTTCGAATTCCGGTGACCTCCTCCGACGATACCTCGCTTTTACCAGGTACTTTTTCCTTCGCCTTTGTGCTCTGAATTTGTAGGGTTTCTGTTCCCTTCTCTTCTCTCTCCCCTTCTTTGGTTGTGTGCGTGTGTATTTTCCCTGGGATAGAGAGAGAAAACTACATCCCCTTTCGATTTTTCCTTTCGAGTGTTTCCAACGGGTTATCGTTCTTCCGACGACTCTCCGGGACAAACAGAAATCTTTTAGATTCTGGCAGAGGGTGTACCTTCTCCTTAGTTTAACCTTGATGATGGACGAAGAAGAAACCCCTCGCCGTGGTACATCGGGCCCTTCGCCCGCCTCGTCGCCTATAGACCCATCTAAAAATCCCTCTACTTCTTCTCCCCGGTCGGACTCTTCGCCCGGTGGTTCTCGCCGGACCGGCCCTTCACAGAGATTCCCTTTTTCGGCCGCGGAGTTGCGTGAGATGTTTGAGGGCGGCGTCAGCGAGACGTACCGCAAGTTGAGTGAAATCATTGCGGATTCCCGGGGACCGCCCTCCTCTTTTACTTTTGATGCGTACAAATTGGAGAGGCCTTATCTATACGTCCCTCGGTCGATATTCCGGGTCGTGGGGGATCAGCCCGGTCCATTTGAAGCAAGTCGGAGGCCCAGTGCGATTAAGGAGGCGGCCCTCCAGAAGAAAATGGACGAGTGGGAGATCCCTTCTGACGTTCATTTATACGCCCCTATCGAAGGTGAGAGGGCCGACCATCCTCCTGAGGGGATGCTCGCCGTTAACTATTCGATGATGGCTAGCGGACTCCGCTTTCCCATCCATGATTCCTTCGCGCAGCTCGTGCAAATATTCGGGGTTGCTCCTATGCAGCTCGTGCCGAACGCATGGGCGACCATGTATGATTTAAGCATCATGTTCGGCTTTTATGACCTGTATCGCGGTTTGACCGGCCTCGAATTACTTTACCTAGTCGGCCTATGCGAGGCCGGTAAGGGCGATTATTATCTAAAGCAACGAGATTCCATTGTCATGGATTTGCCGAGCAAGCAAGCAAAGTGGACGGAGAGATGGTTCTTCGTGTCGGGGGAGTGGAACTGCAAAAACTCTCCTGTCAGCCCTGAGTACCGTGTGACCGCTCAACGTTAGTCCCCCTCACTTTAATGCAAAATGAATTAGGGTCCCCTATTCTGTCCTTGACTTTTTTGGGTTTTTCCTTTTTATTCTTTTCTAGGCCCAAAAGCCCCTGATGCCGACCGACTTGGGTGGGATTTCCTGGTCATCCTGGAAAGGATAAAATCGCTTTCATCTGACCAACGGAAACACGAGAATTGGACGAGTAAGGAGAGACGTCTTCGTGCTCGATTCATGACTACCCCTCGGGACGCCGAGGACATATTCCCGCGTGAATAGTGACGTTAGATAGCCTTGCGCCTATTGTCCTTGACTTTATTTGATTTGCTTTCTGTTTGCAGCTCTCAGGTACTTTCGAATTTGCCGCCCGGGTAATATGCCTAAGATAGAGACCCCTCGGGAGCGAAGGAAAAGGGAAATGGCGGAAAATCAAGCCGAGGCGGCTCGCCAACTTTTAGCGAACAAGGTGACCGTTGCCGTGAGTTCTCCGAGCAACATTCCCATGCCTCAGCCGATCAGCCAGGTCAATGACGAGGGATTATTGTAATATTTATTAATTAAAAACTTAATAAAAAAAATTATTACGATTATATTGTATTAAATTAAACTCAAATTTATTTAATGTTCTAATATTTTAAACTAATAAATTTAAAACAAATAGTAAAACAAATATTTTAAAATAAATTAGGAACCTTGTTAAATAATGTATACGAAATCAAATAACTAACCAAGACTTAGGAGGGTGTATTCAATTAGGATTTCATTGGATTTTTTTGGATTTTAAAAAATCTATGGACTTTCGTGGATTTAAAAAATTCAAAGTCTATATAGAGTTTGACTGACTTTTATATGGATTTTCATAGAGTTTGAATAACTTTTTTATTGATTTATATTAATTTTTATATTTTATATTTTTAATTTTGAAATTCAAAATTCGATTTTTACTTAAAAATAAAATGTTTAATTTTAATTTTTTTTGTTCGTTTTTAGAAAACTTAAAATTTTAATTTTCGACCAAATTTTAATTTTGAAATAATAAATTCAAATGTAAACTATATATATATTTTTAAATTACAAAAAGTATTTATTTTTTTAAAATAAAATGTTAAATTTTTTTTTTATTTTTACAATTATTATACAAGTATAATTTTTCACCAAATAAAAATTTATTAATATATTCAATAATTTTAATATTATTTTTATATATATCAACATATACTAACATATTAATTTTTAATATTATTATAATTTATTATTATATATTCAACATATAATAACATATTATTTTTTGAAAATTTTATTTTATTTTGTTATTTTTTTTCATATTTTTAATTGTATTATGTTTATTTATATATTTTTTTATGTTTTATTATTTTTTAATAATAAATTAATAATTAAAATAGAAATCCATAGAAATCTCACGTAATTAGGAGAGATTTTAAAGACTTGAATTCTTTTGTATTATAAAAATGAAATCCATAAAAATCAATGACTTTTAAAATCTATTGACTTTTGAATATCGGTAGATTTTTAAAGATTTTTTAAAATCCGTATTGAATAGCTCAAAATTTTAATGGACTTTTAAAAATCCGGATTGAATACCCCTAAACTTTAAAAGTCCATTAAAATCCTATAGAGTCTTAAATGAATACACCCTCCTTAATCAATTGTCCTTAAATATCTCAACTTTCTCGCTAATATAATCACTTTATCACACTATTTTCCTACTCACGTCTCTCTTGAAAAACCCTCCACGCCTCTGCCCTTTATCTCTTTCGTAAAAAATACCACAGAAATTCTTCTACAACTAGGACCCGCTGCCGTCCAGACCGTAACCCTCTAGCCGAGAAGTCGATCCATCATCTCGTCTGCCGGAGCCACGCCGAGGACCACCACACGTCGACCACGTCCGCGCTACTCTAATCTCGTGAGTCTACGACGAACTTACTACCAGGACTGGACCGACTCTCGTTGAAGAAACCACCATCGCATCCAAACGTTGCCGTCTAGAATCGTCGTCGCTTGTTCTTCCTCACCTCGATCTCTCTCTATAAGTGGCCTTGACCTCTCTCTGTAAGTGGGAAGTCTCTGATTTATGGAATTAGGGTTTAGCTCCTTGACTTCTGTTATATTGTTTTGTACCCGTCAATAATTGAGTATTGTTTCATCCCAGTTGTCTTACTCGATCCGTTTTATTCTCTTGCCTAAACACTTAGTCTACTCCATATCATCTATGTACATTGCGGCCCACTTGATTCCCAAGTCAAGTCCAACAACTTAAATATATGCATCCCAATATTTGTTTTCGGTCCTGTACACCCCATTCCAAATTCAATAACTAAAATCAACAGTTGAAAATACTTCAACATGCATGTGCATGAATACATTTAATTTAAATAACCTACTGTAATTGAAAATACTTATATTAACGTGTAATATTATGTTAAAAGTACATTGTTTAGGGGGAGTTGAACAGTTGAGACTTAAGAATTTGACTTCCGAATTTAAGGGACTTTGCGTTAGGAATCGACGGTGTAAGAACACACACGCTACAAGAGGTAAGGAGACACTTTTCTCATCTCTTTATAACATTTATGTTCAAAGTATGTGTGTACGTGAATTGAAATGTGCAATTGTAAATGGTTGATATGTTGAACTCGGTGACTACGAAAAGGGTCAGTGGTCCATATAAGTTGACCATCGGGCTTACGACCCGTCGAGCTATGTTTGCTATGTTAAACTCGGTGATTAGGAAAAGGGTCAGTGGTCCATATAAGTTGACCATCGGGCTTACGACCCGTCGAGCTATGAATGAAATGTTTGGCCGATGACTAGGAAAAGGGTCATTGGTCCATATAAGTTGACCATCGGGCTTACGACCCGTCGAGCTATACGTTTATATGAAACTTGTGGCTAGGAAAAGGGTCAGTGATCCGTATAAGTTGATCATCGAGCTTACGACCCGCTTGTTATATATATATATATATATATATATATATATATATATATATATATATATATATATATATATATATATATATATGTGCCCCTAAATGTTACATGCTACCTGTTTATTTATGATTCATGTTTTGAGGAATGTATGTCGTACGATGATAATGATTGTTATGTTTAGATGATTATTGTTTCTCCTTGCTGAGCCCGTTGAGCTTACCCCAATCAACGACATTTTTTTTAGGTACGAACGGAGACTTCGAGGGGTGTGACGAGGACGCGGCGCAGTGACACGTGTTCATGATATTGTTTCTTTTACTTTTATTTCTATGTTTATTTAGACTTAAATGCTCGACTTTTATTTTTAAGTATTCTATTTTGAAAAACTAATTTATTTTTGGAAAATGTTACTCTGATTTGAAAAATCAATCTATTTTATGTAACTCCCGCATTTTATTAAATGTTATTTTTAAATAAATTATTTTATTTTAAAGGCTTCCGTTTTATTTTTGAAAAATTGAAATCGGGGCATTACAAAACTATATGAACACCACATAGAATGAATAATAATAGCTTGACTGCGATAAACTTGTTATCGTGAACACAACGAGTTGGGCCAACTATTGTGTTTGTCCTTGTTGATCACTGATTTCTTGGTCTGTGAACTTGCTGTGTTGATCCTTGCATGTTAGTGTACTAGGGTTTGTCTGCTTGTTTGTGTGCAACTATTGAACCTTTGAAACTGATAGTAACTTACCCTGTTGCCGAATAGCTGAGTGCGAGATACAGTGAACCTGGTGGTGACCCCCGGCATCCAAACACTGCTTGGCCAGTTTCCTTGAGAATCCTGGTATGTGGTAGTGGCTGGGGCACACACTTTTTTGGGGGATCTGTCTGCTCAGCACAAGCTCTAAGTTACTCACTCAAAAGTAGGAGTTGTAGGTAGTTTTGAGATTTATCTGTAATCTCCTTAAGTGTTAGCCTTTGTGTGCTCACTCTCTCTGACCTAATTGTCGTATTTGGTCTCTGTCAGTCTCTGAACTTTGTGTGAATTTGTTGTTGCTGCTGTACTTTGTGAAACCTGAAAAGTGCGAAAACTTTGTGTTAATTGACTTCCTATTTGCCGCTACTGTGTGTTTACAAAATCTTGTCATCAAACAGTTTTTTGAAAAAAAATGTCTGGTTTTAACTTGGCGCCTTTTGACGGGAAAAATGATTTTCAATTTGGAAACAAAAAAATGAAAGGTATTTGCAAAAAAATTATAAATCAATTAGTGGGACTTTCTCCCCTGATACACTGATGATATTAAATTTGAAGTTAATCAACTTGCCCATTTTGCTATCATATTAAATACACGTAGAAGTACTCTAAACTTTTACCTCTCCATTGGAAATGCTCTAACACTCTTTTCAATTAAATATTTTATTAATTTTTAATTTTTATTAATAAATTTAAATCAATATTAATAATTAATAATTATAATTATTAGTTTGTTATTAATAACTAGTTTCTTATTAATTATAATTAGTATTTTTTATTAATTTATAATTAAAATTTTATTAGTTATTAATAATTGATTTTAATTTATTATATATATATATATATATATATATATATATATATATATATATATATATATAAATTAATAAAAAAACAATAAAACACTTAATTTGAAAATGTACATGTATTTTATAAAATATAAGTTTTAAATAAATAAAATTTTCAATAACTCTGGATAATAATTACTAGAGTACTTAATAAAAAAATTATTTTTAAATTCAAAATGTTATTTTTAAAAAATTATATTTATATGTAACTAAAATTAACACTATATAATGACAATATGGTCCCGATTGTAGTAAGTGATCTACTTGGTTAAACCAATCTCTTTTAAAAACAAAACTAATTAAATCCTTAATGTATATAATATTTTATTTCAGTGAAAATTTAAAATTTACGATTAAGTTGGATTATGACTACATTTTTGTGATTTAAGAGATTAAACTGAAACTAACGTTTTTAATGGACCAAATCGATTAAGGTGATGCTTACGTGGCAGATCCACATGACACTTGGTCCACAAATTTTACGGGAAAGAAATTCACGTGTCTTTTTCCGGGGAAATTTTGAATTTTCCGATTAAATTGGACTAAATCGACCACAGTTTTGTGATTTAAAGGATTAAATTGAAACCGACCACATTTAGTGGACCAAATCGAGACTTGATCACTTTTAAGAGACCAACAAAAGTTTTCTCTCGTACTGAGTAACTGATGTTTTTGATGTATTTATAATTTAATATTGTACTTTTAATAGTTTGTAGGTGTAAATTAAATGATTATTATTATTATTATTATTATTATTATTATTATTATTATTATTATTATTATTAAAAAAGTTTATGAATTTTGTAAGCTATAACGAGCATAAAAAAATGCTATATATACTCATATGTCCCACATCAATGGACATACGTTGACTTTTTTTGTCCGTTCAATAAATATGATAAATAGTATACAAAAATTATCATAAAATAACTAAAAAAAATTAACTATTAAATTTTATTTTAGTTATTTTTTCATAATTTTGTATAATATTTATCATATTTATTGGACGAACAAAAAAAGTAAATGTTGATCACCTATGCCCATTGGTGTGGGACAATTATATAGGACACAAATGGATTTTGCATGATATGAACTTAAAGTCTGATCAATATAAATTATGGACTTGATGCCAACACGCGCCTTTCTGACAGCGTAGACAATCGAGATTCTTTTGGATGTCTCCATATATCACTTTAAGCCTGTATCAATATAAATTATGGACTTGATGTGAACACGCGCCTTTCTGGCAGTGTAAACAATGGAGATTCTCTTGGGTGTCTCGATATTTCAAGGGTACAAGGTGTCTCAAGTAAGCCTTTTATAAATTTCCAAAAAATGCAAATCATGAATGTTTAAAAAAAATATAATACAAGACATATTTTCCTTGTACTACACTCATAAGTATTTAAAAGTTAAGTTTGCTTGCTCTGATTCAGAGTAATTTTGGAATGAGTGAGAGTCAAAGTATCACTATTGAAAATAGTCATTGAAAACCGACCCAACTCATTAGAGTTAAGTTTCGACCCGCAAAGGTCGGAGCGTTACATTCCTTTCTTAGTTCATTAATGTAAGGATAAATATGTTTGGGCATAACAATGCCTTAAAGGATCTAGGCAGAAGTTGCTATGCTAACATATTTATTTGTTTTCTTCTTTCTTCACAATTGAACTGTTGTAATCACTTGTTATATTGGTGATTTAATTTAGCACGATTCGTTAGTTGGAACGTGCTTGGAAAAATAATCAACATAGAAGCTTTCTGCCGCAGCACAACAAGACAGAGTTATGCCGCAGCGCTGCATGGACAGACGTTGAGTTAAGAGATCGAGCGAAGCATGAGCTAAGGGCAAAGGATTGCTGAAGTCCAGAAAGTATGGAAGGTAGTGCAGTACGGCAGCGCATTTCAGAAGAACTTTAGAAGGCATTCCTGCGGCAGTGGTCAAACAGCCTGCCCTAGAATATCTCAACCGCCTATTGACCTAGCTTTTCTAGGAAATCAGTTGAAGAGTCTCACCTATAAATAGAGGACGTCTACAGCTGCATTTCTCAACAATCCAGAATACAATACAACACCTTAGAAACACATTTTTATCACAAGATCGATCATCACGCCCTTTGAGCCGAAAACTCCACTTGTGGTTCTTCGTGCCGTGTGTCCTCTCATCCTTGGGAGTGACTTTTTGTTAGGCTGATGATTCGATAGCTTAGAATAGGTGTTCATTACAGTAGCTAGGTTTTGTTGTTGATTGTTCATACTCCTTGGATGATGGAGTAGTATACTTAATGTCTAGACTTAAGTGATCTGAACTCCTTGTACACTTTCATTTATCTATTAATAAATAAACATTCATTTGCTTTTATTAATTAAATGCAAATTATAGTCCTAGATTATACACGTTGTAGTTAGTATGGTGTGCGACGTCACACGGAAGATCATACTATCGGTTACTCATATATAATCGAACAGTTGCTCACGACCTAGATGGACAGAGACCAATCCATCGGTATAGTCGTTGTATGAGTGAGAAAATAATTGGTCTTGATTATTTTATCATACTTGTACACTTGGTGTATTGAGCGGATCTGCTTGAGATTATCGATTAGGATTGCCGTTGATAATCGATTTAAATCTCTAAGTATTCTATTCTTAATCCCTGATATTATTGCGGGTGTGTGCATATAATATTAGTGGCTTTGATTTTCCAAAGGAATTGATTGATTAGAATAGGGTCACTGTATTTTATGTATGACATGCTGTTAATTCTTGACGGAAAAGTATGTCCCGATAAGGTTGATAATATCCCCGAGATGAGCTCATAAGGATTTATTATGTAAACCTCGCGAGTGGATTTGTTCCCGCATAATAATAAAGTTGAGTGATACTAATCTCGGATATAAGAGATGAATAAATTTTATTATGCAATAAATAATATTTATTCATGGATATTTATATCTTAAACATACGGAATAAATAATACTAACAGAAGAATATTATTTGATATAATATGGTAAATATTGGGAGTGCAATTATATTTATATAGTGGAAGTAATTATATAATTAATATTAATGGATTAATAGATTTGGGCTTGAGCTCAATTTAATCATTAATATTGGAAGCCCAATATTATACTTCCTTAAGGTCCCCTACGTAGCCTATAAAAGCACTACATGACCTTCATAAATCATAAGACAAGAATATCATTAGTTGATAGTTCTAGAGAGTTAAAGGAGATCCATTGAGTTCGGAGGATCGTCGCCCACACGACGTTCGAACGAAGTGCAAGGAATACGTGGGAAGGCTTCAAGGTCATCGAAGTTCTTCGTTTTTCTGGACAACGAGAACGATGTAAAATCGTAAAACCCCCTTTATGATTTTAATCGTTAAATATTGAAAATACCGTAGAACCAAGATCCGGGCATCGAACCGAGGAACGCGGGACGAACGGGTGGTGGCGGTATGAACCGCCGGACCACCGGCGCTCGCCCCTAGGGTTTCCGCGCGGAGGCATCGAACCCCGGCTGGACGCCGGGGGAGCAATCGATCTCGATGATCAATCGCTGGGGTACGGGCTGGTGCCGCACCCCTCCCCACCGTGGACGGTGGGGCGACCCTCCAGACGGCGGCGAGTCGCCGGACTCGCCGCGGGGGCTGCCCATGCAGCCCCAGCCGATCGCATGATGCAATCGGTGATCGATCGCATGAGCCCCGCCTCGCGGGGGCTCGGCTGGGCAGCGGCGTGCCTTCGGGTGCGTCGTGTGCTTGGTCGGGCTCCGGCTCGTGAGGTGGTGTTCGCGTGTAATCCAGCGACGGGATTTCGTTCGGGTTATTTTTTTCGCAATTTGAATAGCCCGGGACATCGAATTCCAACATTGGATACGATTGATACGAAGGCATACATGTGTATAGCCTTTGGTAAAATCATTTGTAAATCCAAGAGTATTTCTTTTGTAAAGACTCAGTTCTTTAATAAAGTTTTTGGTCGTAAGACCGTTTCGTATGTGTATAATTTAAATACACATACAAAGATTAAATCCGTGTTCTTTTTATTTCCGTACGTGTGTGTGAGTTCGTTCGAGTGATTAATTTTTTATTAATTCCGCTGCAATTTATATACATATATCACATATATTTTTATCACTTAAACAATCTGACTATTCTTTATAAAATACATAAATTAAGTAAATCACAAAAAAACGAACGATTTCTGTACAAGACATCGTGCTGCGGCATACATAGTTCTGCCGCAGAACACTGCCTCGTCTGGGCAGCGCATTTCACTGTGTTTTATTTACTGCCTACGACTTTCAATTAAGTTTACTATTTCTTTAACTTTGAAGATCGAAAATCGTTTATGAGTAATATAAAAATGTGTATTTCAAGTAGGGGTGGGCGTTTGAGCTCGAAAACTCGAGTTCGGACCGAAAACTCGAGTTCGGACCGAAAACTCGTCAAAAAAGCTCGTCACGGGTCGAGCCCAATTTTTTTAAGGACCGACCCGCCATAGGACCGACTCGTGAAGTGTATTTGCAGTCCGAGCCCAAATCCAAAAATATTTAGGACCGAAAGCCCAACTCGGACCGTCAATTCCATTATATATATATATATATATATATATATATATATATATTTATATATTATATATACATATATGATGCAGCCCAAGAGTCATTGATACAAGACCCGGTGCGAGTTCCAGCTGGACCAGTGACGCGCTCGAGAGCCAAGAAGTTCAAGGCAAGCTTGATGGTGATGATCCAAGAAGTCTGGGCGCAAGAGCTATTGAAGAAACCCATCGGTGATGTGGAGAAGCCAAGCCTTATCAACCTGATTACGTACGAGGAGGCCGAACCAACGGAAAGTGATGAGTTTCAAGCTGGAACCATGAAGACGAAGCTGGAACGGAGGTCAGACGAGTGCCGAGTACGCGCCGCGAAGTTCGGGTCAGAGATTGGCTTGGTGTCGGCCGACACCAAGGCCTGTCGGCCGACACCTTCAGAAAAAGGGTTGGCGATACAGCAGGTTCAGACTGCGACCGAAGGAGACCCCGCGAGCGCAGGTTGAATGTCGGCCGACACCCCATTTTGTCGGCCGACACGGAGTTTAGAAATCGTAACTTTTCAGCGTCGCGACTTTTTTGACGAATTTTGATGTTTTTTATTCCTTTTCCTTCATAATTTAGGTCAGCCTATATAAAGGCTTGGAACCCTTGTTATTAGAACACAACTTTGATCATAATTAATTTAATTCGTGAGTTTAATTCTCTCATCTTTTTCGTTCTCTTTTCGATTGTGCCAAAAGAGATCAACCCGACGAATCAACGAAGCATACATACTTCGTTCGTGTGTCATACATCGATTTCCGAGTTGCTGCATCGATCTCGAGTTGGGGGTTAGGGTTCCGTCCTTAATTGATTTCTCGATTTCAGGTTCAGAGGTTTGGTGTCATCCGCCAGGTATCCAAATCTATCGTTTCTTCTTTCTTCCGCTCAATCCATCAACGAGGTACGTATCATCTGGTATCAGAGCCCAGGCAAGGGTTTCTACTTTCTGATTACGTGACCTCGATTCTTCTTTTCTTTCCGTAATTCTTTCCTTCTTGCTGAATCGGATCTCTTTCATCCGTAAGCACAAAAAAAAAAAAAAAAAAATTCTATAAAAATTATTTCTACTCCGTTTTTCGCGAATTTTTTTTTGAGAGTCTCGTTCCTGATATTAAGTCGAATACTCAGCCATTAAAAAAAAAAAAAAAAAAAAGAGTATTTTGGCGGGAAAAATTTTCTTCGACCAAGTTTTTTGTGTGTGATTTCTGAGTTTTCCGGCATCGTTTTGAGCCAATTTGGTGCTATCGTATTTTTTTTTCGTTCCAATATTTTTCCGATTTTTGTCCCTTCCTACGTCGTATTGTGTGTATTTGGGGATTTTGTCGGTTCTGATCTCGTCTGGTAGATCGCGGAGTTCGATATATTGAGGGAGAATTTGAGTGGTAAAAGGCAGAGTGTGTGAGAATATTAGAGTGAAAAAAGCCATACCTGAGTGATACACGAGTGCTGAGTGAATCCCATCTTGAGTGTGATACACGAGCGTTTGTGAGGTGGTGAGGTTTTCTTTTACTTTATTGCTTTTATTAATAACGTTTTCTGTGCAGGTATGTCTGAAGACACGAAAAATAAGGGAACAGCTGAGGGATCTAATAACAACGCCCAATTCCAGGCCATGTTGGATGAGAATTTTAGGCGGATGGAAAGGCTCTTACACACTGAGATGAATGTGGTACATGACCGACTCCTTGCCCTAGAGGAGAAAGCTCGTCGAGAGAATCCAGAGAATCGGAGAGTCGCATTGCGTAACGTCGGTCGAGATAACCAGAATCGTCGTAATGGGCGAAATCGAGATGCCAACCCCGAGGATGATGAGGCTGAAGAAGATAACAACTTGAGCACCATCAAGATGACTGTTCCTACATTCATGGGGAAGAACGACCCAGAGTTGTACATCGAATGGGAGAGAAAGGTCGAGATGATGTTTGATTGCCACAACTACTCAGAGCTCAAGAAGGTGAAATTGGCGGCAATCGAATTTTCTGACTATGCCTTGGTTTGGTGGGATCAGCTGGTTGCCAGTAGGAGGAGAAACTATGAGCAACCTATTGAAACATGGGCCGAGATGAAGTCTGTGATGCGAAAGAGATTTGTTCCTTCTCACTACTACCGAGAGTTGTACATCAAACTGCAGAATCTACGACAGGGTACGAAGAGCGTAGATGAGTACTTTAAAGAGATGGAGGTGGCAATGATTCGGGCCAACATCGAAGAGGATCGGGAAGCTACCATGGCTCGGTTCTTGGCTGGACTTAATTGGGAGATTCGGAATGCCGTGGAGTTGCAACCATACGTCGAGTTAGAGGATATGGTCCACATGGCGATCAAGATTGAGAACCAGCACAAGAGGAGGGGTAGTTTTAGCAGTGCAAAGCCGACTCAGTCTTCTTGGAGATCGTCCCAAGGTCCGAGTGGTTCTACACCTAATGGGAGCCAATGGAAGAGAGAGGTTCCACCTCGAGATAAGAAGAAGACCGTTTTTAAGGGTCGTCCGGAGGGAGCACGTATATCGACTCAGGTCAGCCCGTCAAATCCTGATAGTCGCAACCGAGACAAGAAGTGCTTCAAGTGTCAGGGATTTGGACACATTATGAGTGAGTGCCCTAACCGACGACTCATGATCTGTAGAGACGACGGAGAAGTCGTGACTGATGGTGAAGGCGAGGAGCCGACACCTACAGATACTGTGGATTCCGAGGAGGAGGAGGAGATCCTCGCCATCGAGGGTAACCTGTTTGTAGCTAGGAGAGTCTTGAGTGCACATACACAGCCCGAGGAGAGGGAGCAGCGGGAGAACCTTTTTCACACGAGATGCCATGTGACGGATAAGGTGTGTAGTGTGATCATTGATAGTGGTAGTTGTACGAACGTGGTGAGTGCAACCATGGTGCAGAGATTGGAGTTACCAGAGGTGAAGCATCCAAAGCCATACCGTCTGCAGTGGTTGAATGATTGCGGTATAATCAGGGTGACCAAGCAAGTGAAGGTACCTTTCCGCATTGGGAAGTACGAGGATGAAGTGCTGTGTGACGTCATTCCTATGCAAGCGAGTCACATATTATTGGGACGACCGTGGCAGTTCGATAGGAGAGCCACACACGACGGCTTCACCAACAAGTATTCGTTTGAGTATAACGGTAAAAAGGTCTCACTTGTTCCTCTCACTCCTAAACAAGTTTACGAGGATCAAGTGCAGTTACAAAAGGAGGCAGACAAGGCATCTACTACAGAGCAGTCCTTACAAACAAAGGAGAATGCCTTGCTTCACAGAGCCTACCTTGCAAGGGCTAGTGATGTGAAATAAGCGGTGAATGAGAAGAGGGAGATGTTCGTGTTGTTGTGGAAGGGGAGCTTGGTTATTACTAACGATCTACCCCCTCTACCCCCTTCTATTGAGTTTGTTTTGCAGGAGTTCGATGATGTTTTCCCGGAGGATACACCACCTGGTCTACCACCCATCCGAGGGATAGAGCATCAGATCGACTTTGTGCCCGGAGCTGTGCTACCAAACCGCCCGGCTTACCGCACCAACCCGGAGGAAACAAAGGAGTTGGAGAAGCAGATTGGCGAGTTGTTGACCAAAGGGCACGTGAAAGAGAGTCTGAGTCCTTGTGCGGTACCTGTACTTCTCGTACCCAAGAAGGATGGATCGATGAGGATGTGTTGCGACTGCCGAGCTATCAATAACATCACGGTAAAGTATCGACATCCTATACCTAGACTAGATGATATGCTTGATGAGTTATGTGGTTCCTGCGTGTTTTCAAAAATTGATTTAAGTAGTGGGTACCACCAAATTAGGATTAAAGAAGGAGATGAATGGAAAACTGCTTTCAAAACAAAACTTGGCTTATATGAGTGGTTAGTTATGCCTTTTGGACTTACTAATGCACCTAGTACTTTTATGCGTCTTATGAATCATGTCTTGCGTGCGTTTATTGGTAAATTTGTTGTTGTGTACTTTGATGATATCTTAGTATATAGCAAAAATCATGATGAGCATGTGGTTCATTTGAGGATGGTTTTGATTGCACTTAGGCAGGAGAAATTATATGCTAACCGTAAGAAGTGCATCTTTAGCACGGATAGAGTCGTTTTCCTTGGTTTTGTTGTCAGTGCACAGGGTGTCCAAGTTGACGAGGAAAAGATACGAGCTATCCAGGAGTGGCCAACGCCAAAGAGCATTGGAGATGTACGGAGCTTCCATGGTTTGGCCAACTTCTATCGACGGTTTGTGCCTAATTTCAGCAGCATGGCGGCACCTTTAACCGCCGTGATCAAGAAGAACGTGGAGTTCAAGTGGGAACGGCACAAGACGAAGCCTTTCGAAATTTGAAGGACAAGCTGACACACGCCCCGGTATTATCTCTTCCTAACTTTTCTAAATCTTTTGAGATTGAATGTGATGCTTCTGGAATTGGTATTGGTGCAGTGTTGATGCAAGAACGACGTCCGATAGCCTACTTCAGCGAGAAGCTAAATGGAGCTACTTTGAACTATCCGACGTATGACAAGGAGTTGTATGCCCTGGTGAGAGCTCTTCAGACGTGGCAGCACTATCTATGGCCTCGGGAGTTCATCATTCACACCGACCATGAGTCGTTGAAGCACCTCAAGGGGCAGAACAAGTTGAACAAGCGCCATGCTAGGTGGATGGAGTTCATTGAGACGTTTCCATACGTCATCAAATACAAGCAAGGTAAGGAGAATGTGGTGGCTGATGCCCTTTCTCGGAGGTATGCTCTAATTTCGACCTTAGATGCTAAGTTACTTGGTTTTGAGCATATTAAAGGTCTATATGAGCATGATGATGATTTTGGTGCGATTTTTAAAGCATGTGCACAATCTGCTAGTGGAGATTACTTTAGGCATGATGATTTTCTTTTTCGGAAAAATAAACTGTGTGTGCCTAGATGTTCTTTACGTGAATTATTGTTGCTTGAATCTCATGGTGGAGGATTAATGGGACATTTTGGAATTGCTAAGACTTTCTCTGTGTTGCATGAGCATTTCTTTTGGCCTCATATGAAACGTGATGTTGAGAGAATATGTGGTCGTTGTATTACGTGTAAACAGGCTAAGTCTAGGATTAGTTCCCATGGATTATACACACCTTTGCCTATTCCTGCATCACCTTGGATTGATATTTCTATGGATTTTGTGATGGGTTTACCTAGGACTAAGCGAGGTAGTGATTCTATTTTTGTGGTAGTTGATCGTTTCTCTAAAATGGCACATTTCATTCCATGTCATAAAACTGATGATGCATCTCATGTGGCTGGATTATTCTTTAGGGAGATTGTTAGACTACATGGCATGCCTAGGACTATTGTGTCTGACAGGGATTCTAAGTTTCTTAGTTATTTTTGGAAGACATTGTGGTGTAAGCTAGGTACGAAGTTATTGTTTTCTACTACTTATCATCCCCAGACTGATGGTCAAACTGAGGTAGTAAATAGGACTTTGTCTACTTTACTACGTGCTATTATTAAGAAGAACATTAAGTCTTGGGAAGAGTGTCTGCCTCATGTTGAGTTTGCTTATAATAGATGTGTTCATTCTGCTACTAAGTTTTCACCATTTGAGATTGTGTATGGTTTTAATCCGTTGACTCCTTTGGATTTATCTCCTTTACCTGCATATGAGCATACTGATCTTGATGGCCAGAAAAGGGCTGATTTTGTGAAACAGATACACGAGACGGCGAGGATGAACATAGAGAGGCGAACCATGCAATATGCCGAGCAAGCGAACAAGGGACGTCGCAAAGTAGTGTTTGAACCTGGTGATTGGGTGTGGTTGCATATGCGCAAGGAGAGGTTCCCATTGCAGCGCCGGTCGAAGTTACTTCCTCGTGGCGATGGACCATTCCAAGTGTTGGAGCGTATCAACGACAACGCCTACAAATTGGATCTCCCAGGTGAGTATAATGTTAGTGCTACTTTCAATGTTACTGACTTGAGTTTGTTCGATGCAGGTGACGACTTGGATTTGAGGACAAATCCTTTTCAAGAGGAGGGGAATGATGCAGCCCAAGAGTCATTGATACAAGACCCGGTGCGAGTTCCAGCTGGACCAGTGACGCGCTCGAGAGCCAAGAAGTTCAAGGCAAGCTTGATGGTGATGATCCAAGAAGTCTGGGCGCAAGAGCTATTGAAGAAACCCATCGGTGATGTGGAGAAGCCAAGCCTTATCAACCTGATTACGTACGAGGAGGCCGAACCAACGGAAAGTGATGAGTTTCAAGCTGGAACCATGAAGACGAAGCTGGAACGGAGGTCAGACGAGTGCCGAGTACGCGCCGCGAAGTTCGGGTCAGAGATTGGCTTGGTGTCGGCCGACACCAAGGCCTGTCGGCCGACACCTTCAGAAAAAGGGTTGGCGATACAGCAGGTTCAGACTGCGACCGAAGGAGACCCCGCGAGCGCAGGTTGAATGTCGGCCGACACCCCATTTTGTCGGCCGACACGGAGTTTAGAAATCGTAACTTTTCAGCGTCGCGACTTTTTTGACGAATTTTGATGTTTTTTATTCCTTTTCCTTCATAATTTAGGTCAGCCTATATAAAGGCTTGGAACCCTTGTTATTAGAACACAACTTTGATCATAATTAATTTAATTCGTGAGTTTAATTCTCTCATCTTTTTCGTTCTCTTTTCGATTGTGCCAAAAGAGATCAACCCGACGAATCAACGAAGCATACATACTTCGTTCGTGTGTCATACATCGATTTCCGAGTTGCTGCATCGATCTCGAGTTGGGGGTTAGGGTTCCGTCCTTAATTGATTTCTCGATTTCAGGTTCAGAGGTTTGGTGTCATCCGCCAGGTATCCAAATCTATCGTTTCTTCTTTCTTCCGCTCAATCCATCAACGAGGTACGTATCAATATATAAGATTTAATGTACATCATTATTATTACTATTAAAGTTTTCACTTTAAGTTTTTCACTTTACTCTCTCTTTCCGTTCAGAGTTAACACTTTACAATGCACGTCATTTAAAAAAAATAAAAAATAAAACATCTCAAACAATAGGAAGACGATAATTGAAAGTATACATAATTTTTCTAGTTTTACTATGGTATATATATATATATTTTTGTAAATCATTTCAGAATTAGTGATGCTAATTAATTGTTACTCATATTTTTTTCTATTTGACTAATTACAAAATAGATTTGGTTTTTATTTTTATATTTGGATTTTCATTTGTGAAAACAACCAAGAACATCATTTTTTGTTTTTATATTTAAACTTCAAGTTTAGTATCATGTGATTCAGATGTTTGAAATTTTTATTGAGTTATAAATTACATGAAATTTGTAATAGAAACTCTATAAAATTTAGGACCGAAAACTCAAAAACCCGAAGACCTGACTCGGGCTTGTCATGCTCGGTCCCGAGCCGGGCCCCAACCTCAAACAAACCCGGCTCGGCTCGAACCTAATTTATGTAATATATTTTTGGGCTCGGAACTCGCGCCCACCCCTAATTTCAAGTGTTTGACACAAGAAATTTAGGGCGTCTCATTCACCTCACAATAAACTCAAATTTTATTCGTATTCGATCAAAATTTTGATTTTTATTTATAATTATATTGATCAAAATACATATTTTTTAGTTTGAAAAAAAATAACATTTGAATTGGAAAGAAGTAAAAAGTGTTGAGAGTACGGTTAGCTACTTTTGTTGTACCAAAAAGGAAAAAAAAGAACAGAAATTGTATACTCAATTTCCACTCTTCTCTCCCAGACTCCCACCGCAAAGAAGCGCACCAGAAAACGCACACAAGTACACCGTCTCTCTCACTTGGTCTCTCGCAATTCTCACATGTGCGTGTGCGCGCGTACGTAACAATACTGCTTCCTAAGTTTACGGTTTTTTCTTAATTTTCTCGGGCTTTATAATTTCCCGGTGTCTGATTATATGCCCTGATCGGAAATATATTGAATTGTTATGTTGATTTTGATTTTACATTTTTTTCTTGAAATTTATTTTATGGAGTGATCGTTTCTATGGGGAGATAAAATTTGGGGTTAATTAGTAATCCCAAATATTAATAAAAAAAAAAAAAAGCTTTTCTTGCTCGGCAACATCTGCATTTGTCATGACATTGTGGGTTTCTCAAATAGTGTGCTAATGGAATTTCATTTTATTATGATATGATATGATATGATGTACTAAGCACCCCAAATCGAACCATCCGTACACTCGAATCATCGAGAGATAGCATTTTCCTTTCGCACGCTATCTGCTTTTGATTTCACCCTTTCACTTTACCCATCAAGTTATGTAGATGTAAATGACTGAGCTAACTGTTGTGGTTTAATCAATATGGAGATTTGAAATTGTAGCACTCGGATGTTTCAAGTAGTTGTTCGAGAGCACGTTCAAAATGGGCTTTTTGGTATAGATGTCCAGTTACAGAAAGTTTGCTTGTTTGGTAGTTAGTTTTAAATGGTACCTTTTGAAATAGCCGCTTCTCGGAAAGTCCGTTCGGGGAGAAGTTGGAGTGTTTTACATTGTTTCGGCCCACTTTTTAAAAAATGGCAATCTCACTTGTGAACAAACACTAAATGACTAAATCTTCTTTTCCACCGGCCCAGATGAGGTTCGGCCGTTGGATTATTCGATTGGGCTTCAGACGGTGTCTTTCTTTTCATAACACTCAACCCTAATCCTTCAATATAAATGGTAGACCTTGAGTATTAGTCTTGATTCTCTTATCCCTACATTGTTCATATACAGTATAATATCCCTTGCTGCTAGCTGTCTAATTGCATTTGCCAACAATCATGAGTCATGATAAAACATCTCATTTTCCAGGTACACCATAGGGGTTTATTGTAGATCTGTAGTTATATACTTGTACTCGTATATGGTTAGGGATTTTTTGAATTTTGATTTTATTTCATTCCTCTTATTGAGTGATTGAGTCCCTGCACGATGTGAATGTGAATTGATTTTTGTAGATTTTAACATATCATTAGCTTATGCGCATCTTTGTTATATATATATTTATCTTATTTACGCTTTGATTTCATCAAATATTACTACTATTTTTGTTTTGTTTTGTTTTTATCACACTGTTTTTCCAAGGTTTCATCTACAACCTTGATTTCTAGTATGTGAATGTATTCCTCTGGAAGGCGAATGTATAATGTGTAGCCAGCCATGACGAGGCCTATGGCATGTAATGATCAAGTAGTGATTTCATCAGACGATTCTACTTCCTCTGTTGCAGAAAACGAAGCCCTGTTTAGGAACCAGCTGATAAACGATGAACCCACCGTAGAATTATCCTCGGAAGGTAATTTCAATTAATTATGTGACTGTAGTCTATTATTATAATTTCATAAGATTTAACCAATGATACTACGAGCTCAATGCTTCATTTTTTAAAATGATGGTATTTCTTGTTGAGTTTCTGCGGTTGTAGAATATGTGGGAAAGAGAATTTGGTCGTAATGATTGTGTGTACAATGTTTTGTCGACTTCCTATTATTTTTTAAATAAAATTCACGTAATCATGATTTTTAGTGCCTTTAAAATAAAATGAAAAGAACGAACACTAAATGTGCCGTTTTTTTTTTCTATTGTTTTGTGATAGTTGATACATTACGAACCCTTTTCGTGCAGCATGGACGCTCCGAAGAGCAGAAAGCTATCAGGAATACATGAAGCTAATCCCTGTCCCAAAAAAACGTGGCACTGTAATCCCCTACACCTCGTGGATCGGTTTAGGCAGATCGATCAAGAACATATACAAACAACCCTTGCACTACCTTACCAACCTTCACTTGAAACAGCTAGACCAGGAGAGGTTTGGGGCCAACGATGAGGACATCTCGCTGGACACAATCATCCATCCAGTCAAGGCCGAAGCGAGCATCTGGATCATCGAAGAGCTCCACAGGCGGACATCTTCGCCACCTTATCTCGCTATGCTCTGGTCGGAAGACCCATTTTATCATGCCTTCATTGACGACATTTATCCGAAACTGTGGTAGTGGGTTTGCCCTTTGTTCTTCTTGGGATCTGTTATTTGTGATGTGATTTGTTTTTAAGATTTGGGATTCTGTTTTCACTTGTTGGGAAGTTTTGTTTGAATGTTCAGTTAGATGATTCATTCCTAAAGAAAATAATTACAAAAGTGGCACATGACAAATTCAAAAAGAATATATATAATCCTCAAGTCTCAAACATGTATACACAAACAAACATATAAATCAACTCTGTGAGTGAATGAATAAGGCAGCAATGGAAAGAATTTTACATGTAGGGAAAATGAATGAATAAGTTTCAGGGTCCTCGTGTGGGAGCAAAGCAGAAGCAGCCTGCGGGCTGATCTTCAGGTATCATGCCTCCTCCTTTGCTAGTGTCTATCGCTTCCAACCATCTCACGACCTCGTCCATGTCGGGCCGTTTCTCGGGGTTCGCATCCCAACACTTTTTCATGATACTTGAGAGAGAACTCGGGCAACACCGAGGGATTTCCGGCCTCAGATTCTGTAATCACAGTTAGTTAAACACAGTTAGGTATGTTATAGATGATTCAAAATATACGTACAAAACATATGGTTCGATATTCTTACATGTCTAACAACAGCAGACGAGACCTCTGCAAAGCTAAGGTTCATGTAAGGAAGGTCGCAGCAATATATCTCCCATAAGCACACTCCAAAGCTGTAGACGTCACATTTTCTGTTATAGGGCTTCCCATCCAATACCTGATTAGATACATAGGGTTACGAAGGGGTTGTTTTAGCATGACATAATTCAATTTCCGGTTTAAGAGAAATAACCTCGGGTGCCATGTAGCCGAGTGTCCCTGTCTCACCAGTCATGTCCCTTGGATTTTGAGCTTCAACACGAGCAACTCCAAAATCAGCGATTTTCAAGGTTCTCTGAGGATCCAAAAGCATGTTCTCAGCTTTCACGTCACGATGCACGATTTTCTTGGAATGTAGATAGCTCAGTCTGTAAGTCCCACGAGATCATAAGGTTTAAACAGCTGCTTCGGAAAACCAAGAAATAGAGAATCAAATGGGATATTTTTTTTACCCTCTAGAGAGATCCAAAGCAAGTTGGATCACGACTCTCAAGGCGAGCTTCTTCTTCCTATTCTTATACAAGAAAGTCTTCAGATTCCCCCCTGTGAGAAATTCCACGAGGACACAACAAGCCCTCGAAGGAAGAGTGGTAAAACCCTCAGACGGGTTTTTGGAAGGAATCTTGAATTGCGAAGTCCCCATCGAAGCACCAACAAACTGTTTTTTTTAATATATATAGTATGCATAAATACATCAATACACTCTCTCTAACATGGCAAGAGAAAATCAAACACAAATGAGACAGAATTTAGATATATACTCTTGTAACATTTGGATGATCGAGCTTGTGCCATACGGCAACCTCCTGTTTGAACGACACCCGAAGTGCGGCTGTCTCGGCAGGTGTCGACATCCCATCCTCCCCCCAATCCAACAGCTTCACTGTAATAACACAAAACAATATTACAACATCAACAAGTACTTAAAACAATGAACTACTAACAAATAATCATGCAATCATAAGAAAACAAAAATAAATACCGGCAACATCCTGAGTATTATAAGTGCCTCGATACACGGTCCCATAGGTTCCCTGAGCGACAAGATAACGAATTTCCAATTGGGAGGGGTCGATTTCCCAAACCTCTTTGGGCTTGCTCTTGGTCTCATTGTCTGTGTTTCTCGACCAAACCCTGCTCAAGTGCTTCTCCAGCTGCAAGTCCAAGTTCTTCAGATCAATCTTATCGGCCCGGAAAATCATGTCCTTGCTGCTCATGCTCCCATTGTTCGATTTCGAGCCCTCCGATGAGACACCACCTTCGTTCGATGGCCCACTTTCCTCTTCCGTTTTTGCATCCATTGTTCGGTCAGTGTAAATGATTGATCTTCAAACAATACCTTGGCTAGCTGAAAAAAAAAATATGCAATCACATAAAAAAAGAATATAATTTTCAAGATCATAATTTTAATTGAATAATTTATCAATATCAACAAGAATCTGAATTCAATCAACATTTATGGGAATAATTGAAAACATGGGATTGGAGTTGGTGGAGAAAGTTACCATGCCTACTCTGTAAAAAACAGAGATCTAAATAGTAAAAAAATGGAAAAAAAACAAATTAAATTTCACACCATAAACTAAATTTAAACAAAAAAAAGAAAACAAGAACCCCTTTTTATTATTTTTTAGAATTGAAACCCAAATGAAAAAAATACAGAAATTAAAAAACAAATGCAGATTCTTGAAGTACCTTTTTCAGAAAGTTCAAAGGGCAGTCAAAAAAGAAAGCTTGTAATTTCTGGTAAATATATAAATAATAAAATTTGTACAAATATAGGGTGAAGAGGGTAATTAATCTGTGGAGAAAGAAAAAAAAATGAAATCTTGAGAGAGGGAGAGGGAAGCGCGGGGCTCGCCGAAAATTGGGGTTTGCTATTTTAATTTTATATCTATATTTAATTAAAATATAAATGTGGGTCTACGGTATTAGGTAGAGAAGGTACTATGAAAAGGGACAAATAAATTTGTACTGTTCCGTGCAACTCCGTCCAACTAAATTACCCGTAATCTTGGATTTTGTGGATGGACGAAATTGCCCTTTTAGCACCTGATTTCCAAGATTCATTTTAATCTAGAATTTACTTATTTTAATTTAATTCAGAACAAATAATTATTTTAATTTTAATTGTAAAAATATTAAATGAAAAAATACAGGTTTTTACAATAATTTTAATTTTTTATTTTGAATTTTAATAAAACTATAATATAAGGAGTGACATAAGCGGTGATTTACCATAAATTAGGAAGGATTAGAAATAAAATGTAGGAGGTGTGTGAGTGCGGTCCCACGACTATTGCACAAAGACGGTAAATGGAGACCATGACAGGTAGGGAGGTTTCATCCTTAAACTAATTGGTACTAGGTGAAGTACTTCACTTATAATTTATTCTTTTTTTCCCTCAAATATTCAATGTGGACAACTCACAAGTGATCACAACACATACAATTTTAACACACTCCTCATTTGTGAGTCCTAGACAAATCAGTCTCACCTCAATAATGGTCGACCCTCTGACCGAGCAACCACCACGTGCCCTGACGTCACTACAATAGGAGGCTGAACCAATTTATTTGACTACTAATTTGAGAAAGAATTCGTTTTTTTTTTTTTTTACATATTGTTCATATACTTTTAAAAACATGTATACATATTTTTGTAACTAATTTAATGTAATTATCATAAACATTTAATTAAAAATTATATATTAATTCAATTGTCACATAGAAATATACAACTTTCTCTACAAAATACAAATGAGAAAGTTATAATTATATGTGATGGAAATAGTATATTACTACATAATAGGAGTAATATTACTAGATGTAATGAAATTTATTTAACTAATTTCTTCTTGTTTCGATATTTAAAAATAGAATTGAGACCAAATGACATGAGAATAAAAAATTTCAAAATTTCAGACTCAACCTCTTGTTGGAATTCGATATCCCGGGTTATTAAAATTTGCGGAAAATAATAATCCGATCAAAAACCTCAATCATCGGAGAAATCACGAACCCACGCGAGCCGGGACCCGACCGAACGCGCCACGCACCCGGAGGCGCGCGAGCGCCCAACCGAGTCCCCACGAGGGACTCGCGATTGCTCCCAGCAATTGCACGGGATGCCTCACGGCATCCCCGCAGCGGATCCGTTGATCCGCTGCTACGCGACTAGGGCTCGCGTCCAGCAAAAGAGCCGCTACGGGAAACCCGCAGCTCACTACGAGCTGCTACGGGTAAAACCCGTAGCCCTAGCGATCAGCCCCGTAGGGCTCGATCGATCCTCGACGTCCAGCCGAGGGTTCGCGTCGTCGATCCCCATGAGGGATCCTCGAGTCGCCGGCGGTCCGGTGGTTCGACCACCACCGCCCGGCTCGACCTTCATCCGGGGTTCGATCCTCGGATCTTCGTCCTACGATATTCTCGATAAATCCAAAATCAAATAATATCAAGGGTGTTTAGATATTATACCTTCGATTCGTTGTTCGGAGAAACGAAATAAAGATGACCTTTGAATCTTCCCACGTATTCCTTGCACTAGCTTGAACGTCGGGTGGGCGACGATCCTCCAAGCTCTATGGATCTACTTCTCTCTCTACTTTCTCTCTCTAGAAGAATTATGATCTTCAACTTATGAGAATATAAAAGACCATGTAGTGCTTTTATAGGCTACGTAGGGGATCTAAAGGAGGTGGAATATTGGGCTTCCAATATTAATGATTAAATTGAGCCCAAGCCCAAATCTATTAATCCCTTTAATATTAATTAATTTATTTTCCACTATATAAATTAATTGCACTCCCAATATTAAACCATATTATATCCAATAATATTTCTCCGGTAGTATTTATTTATTCCGTGTATTTAAGATTTTAATATCCATGAATAAAATTTATTTATTGCTTAATAAATTTATTCATCTCTTTTATCCGAGACTAGTACCACTCAACCTTATTTATTATGCGGAACAAATCCACTCGCGAGGTTTACATAATAAATCCTTATGAGCTCATCTCGGGGATATTATCAACCCTTCCGGGATACAGTGTCCCGTCAAGAATTCACGGCATGCCATATATAAAATATAGTGACCCAACTTAACCGGTAATTGACCCAATAATTAAACCGGTCAATTCCTTTGGAAAATCAAAGTCACTTATATTAAATATACACACCCGCAATTGTATCAGGGATTAAGAATAAAATACACTGAGTCTTAAATCAATTATCGCAGAGCAATCATAATTGATAAGTCTCAATCGATCCGCTCAATACACCAAGTGTACAAGTGTGATAAAATAATTAAGACAAATTATTTTCTCTCTCACACAACGACTATACCGATGGATTGGTCCGTGTCCATCTAGGTCGTGAGCATCTGTTTGATTAAATACGAGTAACCGATAGTATGATCTTCTGTGTGGGCCCGACACACCATACTAACTACAACGTATATAATCCAGGACTATAATTTGCATATATTTAATTAACAATAATTAAAAGCAAATGAATGTTCATTATTAATAGGTAATGAAAGTGCACAAGGAGTTCAGAATACTCAAATCTAGACATTAAGTATATTACTCCAACAATCTCCCACTTATACTAAGGTCTAGTCTTATCTTCCAAACTTCTGACTCCCAAACCCTCCAAGTGCTTGAAATATACTTCCTTAGGAAGTATCTTGGTGAAAGGGTCCGCTAGGTTGTCCTCCGAAGCTATCTTGGTGACTATCGCATCGCCTCTCCTGACGATGTCTCGAATCAGGTGGTACTTGCGCTCTATGTGTTTCGTAGCACTATGGGACCGTGGTTCCTTTCTGTTTGCCACTGCACCGCTATTATCACAATAAATTGTCATAGCCTAGGGCAAACTCGGAATCACATCTAAGTCCTGGAGGAAATTAAGGAACCAAATTGACTCTTTCGCTGCCTCTGAGGCTGCAACATATTCAGCTTCCATGGTAGAGTCTGAAATGCACTTTTGCTTAACACTCTTCCATGATACGGCTCCACCTCCCAAAGTGTACACATAGCATGATGTCGACTTACGCCGGTCCTTATCAACTTGGAAATCCGAATCCGTATAACCCAAAGGAATCAGATTGTCTGCCCCGTAACTCAGAACATAATCCTTAGTATTTCGCAAATACTTGAAAATGCTCTTTACGGCAGTCCAATGAGCCTTTCCAGGATTACTCTGATATCTCGCTACTATGCCAACTGCATAGCAGATATCAGGCCTCGTGCATAACATTGCATACATCAAGCTTCCCACAGCCGAAGCGTAGGGAACTGCTTTCATTTCATCTTTCTCCTTCTGTGTCCGAGGACACATCTCCTTAGAAAGATAAGTTCCTTTACTGAAGGGTAGTTCACCCTTCTTGGAATCTTGCATGTTAAAACGAGCCAGAATCGTGTCTATATAAGATTGCTGGGAAAGGTACAATGTTCTATTCCGGCGATCCCTTATAACCTTGATCCCTAGAACATGTCCAACTTCTCCCAAATCTTTCATATCGAATTGTCTAGACAACCATCCCTTTATGTCTGATAACATTTTCACACTGTTGCCATTGAGAAGAATGTCGTCTACATAAAGCACGAGAAACACCACCTTCTTTCCATCACGTTTCCAATACACACACGATTCGTCCATGCTTTGAATGAATCCAAAAGATTGGACTACTTCATCAAACCGCAGGTTCCACGATCTCGAGGCTTGTTTCAATCCATAAATGGATCGATTAAGCTTGCACACTAGATGATCTCGCCCCTTAGCAATGAAACCTTCTGGTTGTTTCATATAAATCGTCTCGTCAAGACTTCCATTTAGGAAAGCTGTATTGACATCCATTTGCCACACCTCATAGTCCATATGAGCTGCTATGGATAAGAGAATACGGATCGACTTCATCTTGGCTATCGGCGAAAAGGTCTCCTCATAATCGATTCCCTCTTTTTGAGTATAGCCTTTCGCAACAAGCCGAGCTTTAAAGGTCTCAACCTTTCCGTCAGATCCTCTCTTTCTCTTGTAGACCCATTTACACCCAATTGGCTTTACGCCGTTTGGTGGTTCTACAAGATCCCAGACTTTATTAGAATCCATAGATTCAATTTCGGATTTCATTGCTTTCTTCCAGGAAGGCGCATCTATATCTTGTACCGCCTCATCATAGGTCCAGGGATCAATTTCATGAACTCCAGGTCCAGAGTCCGAAGACTCACCCAGTCTAATCCATCTTTCTGGCTGTTTAACAACCCTCCCACTACGATGGCGTTCCGGTGTATTAACAATGACAGTAGGTGCAGGTTCTAGTGGTGTATCACTACTCGGTTCGGCTGTATCTAAGTCTTTCTCGTTACCTCTCAACTCATCAAGTATTATGTCACTTTTGGGCTTGTGGTCCATGACATAGTCTTCCTCTAAGAACCGAGCGTTAGTACTAATAACGATCTTCTGGTCCGTAGGACTATAGAACATGCCACCTTTAGTTCCTTTCGGGTATCCTACAAACAGCCGTAATTCTGATCTCGGTTCTAACTTATCGGCCCCCTGTCTCAACACATGTGCTGGACATCCCCAGATCCGAATGTGTTTCAAGTTAGGCTTGCGCCCACTCCACAATTCCATGGGTGTAGTTGGTACCGTTTTGGTTGGAACCCTGTTCAAAATATACGCCGCTGTCTCCAAGGCATGTACCCAGAACATAACAGGTAAGTCCGAGTAACTCATCATAGAACGTACCATCTCCATAAGAGTCCTATTCCTTCTTTCCGACACACCATTCTGCTGGGGAGTATATGGTGAAGTCAGTTGGGATTCAATCCCATTCTCTGCCAAGTATGCCTTGAATTCTCCAGACAGGTACTCGCCTCCGCGATCAGATCGCAGGCATTTTATGGATTTACCACGAAGGTTCTCCACAAGAGCCTTGAATTCTTTGAACTTGTCAAAAGATTCGCTCTTGCGGTGCATCAGGTATATATATCCATATCTTGAGTAATCATCAGTGAAAGTAATGAAATACTCGTACCCTCCCCTTGCCTGAGTAGACATAGGTCCGCATACATCAGAGTGAATCAAATCCAATACTTGTTCAGCTCTACGTCCCTTACCAGAAAAAGGACGCTTGGTCATTTTACCCTCCAAACAGGATTCGCAGGTTGGAAGGTCCACTCCTTCAACATCGCTGATTAAACCATCAGCTTTCAACCTTTGAAGCCTATTTGAGTTTATATGACCTAGCCTTATGTTGGAGTTGTGTACTTAATGTCTAGATTTAGGTAACGGAAACTCACGATCCATTGCCACTAATCTATTTAATTAAATAAACAATTATTTGCGTTTAATTATTTATAATTAAATATATGCAAATTATAGTCCTGGATTCTATACGTTGTAGTTAGTATGATGTGTCGGGCCCACACAGAAGATCATACTATCGGTTACTCGTATTTAATCGAACAGTTGCTCACGACCTAGATGAACACGGACCAATCCATCGGTATAGTCGTTGTGTGAGAGAGAAAATAATCTGTCTTGATTATTTTATCACACTTGTACACTTGGTGTATTGAGCGGATCTGCTTGAGATTTATCGATTAGGATTGCCGGCGATAATCGATTTAAGTCTCAGTGTATTTTATTCTTAATCCCCGATATTATTGCGGGTGTGTATATTTAATATAAGTGACTTTGATTTTCCAAAGGAATTAACCGATTTAATTATTGGGTTAATTACCGGTTAAGTTGGGTCACTATATTTTATATATGGCATGCCGTGAATACTTGACGGGAAAGTGTATCCCGTAAGGGTTGATAATATCCCCGAGATGAGTTCATAAGGAATTATTATGTAAACCTTGCAAGTGGATTTATTCCGCATAATAATTAAGGTTGAATGGTACTATTCTCGGATACAAGAGATGAATAAATTAATTAGCAATAAATTAATTTTATTCATGGATATTTATATCTTAAATACACGGAATAAATAATACTACCGGAGAAATATTATTTGATATAATATGGTTTAATATTGGGAGTGCAATTAATTTATATAGTGGAAAATAAATTAATTAATATTAATGGGATTAATAGATTTGGGCTTGGGCTCAATTTAATAATTAATATTGGAAGCCCAATATTCCACCTCCTTAAGATCCCCTACGTAGCCTATAAAAGCACTACATGGTTTTCTCTATTCTCATAACTTGAAGATCACAATTCTAGAGAGAGAAAGTAGAGAGGGAGATGCATGGAGTTCGGTAGATCGTCGCACGACGTCCGAGCTAGTGCAAGGAATACGTCGGAAGATCTCAAGGTCGTCAAATTGAGTTCTTCGTTTTTCCGAACAACGAGAACGAGGTAAATCGTAAAACCCTCTTTATGATTTTATCGTTTAATTATCGTAAAAATATCTTGAACCAAGATCCGAGAACGCGACCTTTGTCGAGGTTTAACCGGGCGGTGGTGATCGAAGATCACCGGACCGCCGGCGGTTCAACGGCTCGAGCAAGAGAGGGTCGAGAGGGGCGAGCCTCGGCTGGACGCCGAGACTCGATCGAGCGCGTGCTCGATCGTCCGGATGGGCTCGACGCGAGCTGCGGTTTCTCCCGCAGCGGACTCGCGTGCGATGCGAGCCTCGTCCGGGGACGACCAGCGGGCTGCTGGGAGCAGCCCGTACGATTGCTCAGCGCCGCTTGCACGGCGCGATCGCCGCTTGCGCGGGCTGATCGCCGCTCGCGCGGCTGGGCCGCCGCTCGCGCGGTGGCGGGCTGTGGTGATCGCATGCCACGATTTTGATCGTGGCGGATGTGCGATCACCTAGGGCATGGCTGGGCAGCCCCTTACGTCTGCTACGAACAGCCGCGAGCCCCACGCGGGGGCTCGACCGGACAGCCGCGGGCTATCCCCGCGGTTAGGGTTTCGATTGGGTTCTATCCCCGTGGTGGTTCGTGGCGGGTTTCCGGCAACCGGGATTTCGATTGGAGTTGTTATTCCGCAATTAGACAACTCCGGATATTCGATCTCCAAAAGATTTCGGTCGGAATTAATTAGATAATTTATTTATTTAAATTTATTAATTACGGGATATCGATTTCCAACAATTGGTATCAGAGCGTTGGTTTTAGTTCATGGTATTTTTCGATAAATTGTTCTACCTTGCAGGGTTTCCGATTATTATGGCTAGATTAAATTATTGTTAATTAATGTCATAATAATGTTCTTGATTATTAAACTCTCGTTGATGTTGAGATTCGTTCTTGTGTGGTGAATGCTTGTTCTTAATTTTTCCGGAAATTGTTTGAGGTCGTTTTATGTAGAATCGATACCGGATAGCGTAGTAATAAATTTGTAATTTATTTCACGTTGGATCGAAGACGAAACGACGACCGGAAAAGTGTGACGGAGGAGACAAAGAGAGGGAGGACCGGGGATCGATCACGAGGATCGATCCCATGAGGATCAATCGCCCGGGCTGCCCTAGGGCTCTCGGTCACGCCGGCCACCAAGGGTGGTGGCGCGTGAGCCTTGGCCGGCGGTGGTAGTGGCGGTCGATGGTGGGGGTGGCGTGGGGATCCCAACCCATGCTATTCCTACCAAGATCCAACTTTCCTAAATTATTCGGTTTTCCTATTTTGAGTATTCCTATTTTGGGATTTTTCATGGAATTGGAAAAGATTAAATTTAGAATAAATTTATTTCCTTATTGATTATTTCTTTTATGGGAATTTTCATGGATTAGGAAAAGAATAAATTTGGAATTAATTTATTTTTCCTATTTAATTATTCCTTTATAGAATTTTTAATGGATTAGGAAAATAATTAATTTGGAAAGTTTTAGGAGTCCTAAATTAATTTTTCCTTATTTAATTATTCCTTTATGGAATTTTTAATGGATTAGGAAAATAATTAATTTGGAAGGACTAGGAGTCCTAAATTATTTTATTTCCTTATTTCATTATGGAAATCTTCTAGAATATTCCAAGTGGGTCTTGGATAGGATTCTAGAGATTTAATGGAATTAGAAAGGAAAATAAAAATAAATAAAAATATTAATAATATTTAATTTTATTTTTGATTTATTCGATTGACTTAATTTTCGAATTAAGTAACTTTTGGATTCATTAAAAATAAATAGATTTAAATATTGGATTAATATTCCCGTCACATGGAGCATTCAAGAACGAAGACTGAAGTCTAGAAGAAGCATACGGAGATGCGATAAAGCCATAATAGTCGGAAAATAATATTTTAGTATTATTTTGATTATGTGATAATATTCTATGTGCTTTATTTCATGTATGCATGCTTATGTGTATTTAATTATGCATTAGATAGCGTATCCATTTATTGTAAAAAGCTAAGTGAGAGAGGGATTGGAAACAATGCCATGGTCTCCATTGCTGTTCTCTTGGTGACTTTTATGAACTTTCGAAGTTCATATAGATAAGCCATTGGAGGAGAATTCTTGTAATTCCTCTTACGAGAAACATTGATTAAGTCTATCAAACAATGCCTAATTTGTCTTTCCAAAACTGATTTCAAGTCGACTCATTCTCACCCCGGGGAGTGGAATGGAGCCAAAGCCACTTGGTCATGTCGAGGACACAAATTAGAGACCTTCGTACCATCCTTTTGAAGGTGGATCGATTGTCTGCTCGGCTCCCTCATTTATGAGAGATAGGGTCGTTCGCATGGTGAATCACTGGTAAGAAACTTCGAGTTTCACATATGATTCTCCGCGTCTTGATTTACAAGATCGAATGGATCAAGTAATTGGATTTCAATTATATAAATCTTTTTGTATAGTAAACGTCCACACGAACGTGGCTTGCTATACTGAATGGGATTTTGGAATAATTGATGTAAACAGTTATAGGGAATTGTGAAGGATTGCGAGTTGTCGTAAACGTCCACACGAACGTGGCTTGCGGTGACGTAGCAATTCTGAACGATTCACCTTAGTACTGAGTAATGGTTTACACTTAGGTACGCTTTATAGTATTCTTCCCAACGAAGTAACGCTATAATGATGTACGACCTAAGCAAATCTAATTGCTAAATCATTTGGGTGGGTAAACGTCCACACGAACGTGGCTTGCCTTACCTGATGGGATTTTAGATGTGATTAGTGGTTTAATGATATTATTTGAGGGAGATAATATCGGAGATTAAATCGATTGTTTGTTGTTATATGTGCTCATAGATTAGGAAATGGCTTTGAACCCACTTTCTGTGATACGTAAGGATTTTTAAACTCACTGGTCCCTAAATGTATTGATTGGAATAGAGATCTAGACATTGTCCAGACTGTTAAAGAGTACAAGTTTGTACTCAGTGAGCTTTGTCCTCCCGAGCCTACAAATGTCTTAACTGATGAGGAAAGGACTGATTTTGATATCATGTTCAAACTCAAGGAGATGTTTAGTCATGATGTAGAGGCTAGACAAGAGGCGATGAGGATACTCATAAAGGCCAGTCGATTCGAGGAAACGCTTAAACACGTTTTTGAGATGATTGACCTTTTAGACGAGTTGAGACGGAAATCGCAAGCTCTTGTAGCTAATGCCAAAGGTTTCGAACCTAAGGGCAAAATCGGGGGAAAGGAAAAGTAAGCAAAGAAACCCAGTGGTCCTAGGTTTCTTGGACCACGAGATGGGACGAGAAACCCAAGAGGCAAGTGTTCTCGATGCAAACAGTCTGGGTACTGGAAGTCTGATTATCCTCTCAAAGGAAGTACAAAATTTTCTTTAGTCGTAAAACATAGTCAGTGGTATTGTCTGCCGGAACCTGGTGTGTAGATATAGAACCACTGACGGTATGTGCATTCTAAATGCAAAGGTTCCAGGAAACCTAACGACTTGAAAAAGAAGAAATCGTAGTCTACATGGGCAATGCTGTAGAGGAGGCAGCAGTTGCAGTGGAGGACATTTTATAGGATTTCATTTTGAGTTATTGCTTTTATGTACCTTTAATTTTAGAAAGAACTCTGTTCTGGATTTCTGAAATTTAATGAATGTATATTTTATCTCTTTTAATCATTTGATGTTTATAAGAAGAAATAATGATATTATCTATTTTGGTACATTAGCTAGCAATATATAAATGATGAATCCTGAGTCCACCACGATGCAACGAACCGTAGTATGAAACTCGTTTTACTAATAAGAGATTTCTTTATCAATTATACTTGTGGATTCTTATGCTGAGTCATGTTTATTCAAATAAGAAGTTCAAAGGTCGAAAATTGATATTTGATCAATTAAGTTGAGGGAGTGGACCTTCCGACCTATGAATCTAATTTGGAAGATAACATGACTAAGCAATACTTTATGGATATAAGATGTAAGATCCGGACAAGTATAAGAATTGATTGACTCTGATGTATGCAGACCTATGTCTACTCAGACAATAAGGTACGAGTACTTCATTTAACGATTACTCGAGAAATGGATTAGAATACCTGATGTGCCACAAAAGCAAGTGTTTTGACAAGTCAATGGACACTAAGCAATTGTGGAGAACCATCAAGGTATATCCATTTGTAGCCTGCGATTTGATCGCGGAGGCAAGTACCTGTCTGAGGAATTCATGGCATATTGATCAGAGATTGGGATTTGATCCCAAATGACTACACCATGCACTGTTGTGTAGAAATGGTGTGTCGATAATAAGAAATGAAACTCTTATAGAGATAGTAAAAGATGAGTTATACGGAACTACCTGTGTTCTATGGATATGTCTGGAAACAACGGCGCATTCAAATGCGGTTGTAGAATATCCTAGAAGAACAAAAGATGTGTGTTCAATAGTACTATGAACCAGAAGGACGTTATAAGCTCTAACGCCCGGTTCTTAGAGAAAGACTATATGATGAACCACAAGCCCAAAGTGACATGATACTTTGAAATGAGAGAGAAAGATTAAGACTTAGAACCAGCCGAACCGAGTAGCGGTACACCACTAACTGCCCCTACTGTTATCACTGTTTATACACCGGAATGCCATTGTAGTGGGAGGTTGTGGGACAACCGGAGATATTCATAAGACTAGGAGAGTCTTCGGACTCTGGACCTAGTATACATGAAATCGACCCCTGGATCTACATGAAGTCCGTACTAGATCTAAATGTGCCTTCTTGGAGAGAAATAAGGATTATTGCTAAGAGGCAAGATCATTTAGAGTACAAGCTTAGTTGATCCATTTATGGATTGAAACAAAGCATTGAGTTCGTGTTACTTTCAAATTGATGAGATAGTCCATTTTATGGATTCATCAAAAGCATAGACGAATCGTGTGTATTGGAAACATGATGGAAAACAAGGTGGTGTTTCTCGGGTTTTATGTAGATAACATTTTATCATTGGTAACAATGTAAAGATGTTGTCAAGACATAAAATGATAGTTCTCTAGATAAATCAATATGAAAGATATAGGAAGAAGTTGGATATGTTCTTGAGATCTTGTATCTCTGGAAAAGAACATTGTACTTCTCCTGGATATCTTACATATATATGATTATGATTCGTTTTAACATGCAAGATTCCGAGAAAGGTTCGTTACCTTTCAGACACGGAATGCATCTATCTAAGGACATGTGTTTTGGGAACACAAAAGGAGATAGAAGCAATGAAAGCGGTTTCCTACAACTTGAGTGTGGAAAGCTTAATAAAAGCAATGTTGAAAACGAGAACCAGATATCGGCTATGCGGTTAGCATAGTGGGAGGATATCAAGGTAATCCTGGAAAGGAATACTCGACTGCTGTAATGAACATCTAGTACTTTCGAAGTACTAGAAACTATGTTCTGGATTACGGAGCAGACGAGCATTTCCTTTGGATTACATTCTCTTAGATTTCTAATCGAATGAGGACCGGTGTAAGTCGATATCAGGCTATGTGTTTCACTATTGAAGGAGAAGGAGTTTTAACATGGAAGAGTGATAAGCACGACGTTTTTCAGACTCTGCCATGGGTAACCAAATAGCAGCCTCAGAGGCAGCGGAAGTTTTGGTATAACTCCGGGATAATCTCTGGGACTTAGATGTGATTCTTAATTTGCCAAAGGCTATGTAAATAGCGGTGCGATGGCAAATGGTAAGATCACAAGTCCATAAGTGTAAGATAACACATAGAGCAAGTACCACTTGATACGAGTCATCGTCGAGGGAGACGACGCTGTAGTCACCAAGATAACTTCAGAGCGGCAACCTAGAGTGCTCATTCACATAGTACTTCTTGGAAGTACAACTTAAGCACGTGATGAGTATGGGAGTCGGGAGTTTGGAGGAAATGACTAGACCTTAGTACAAGTGGGAGATTGTTGGAGTTGTGTACTTAATGTCTAGATTTAGGTAACGGAAACTCACGATCCATTGCCACTAATCTATTTAATTAAATAAACAATTATTTGCGTTTAATTATTTATAATTAAATATATGCAAATTATAGTCCTGGATTCTATACGTTGTAGTTAGTATGGTGTGTCGGGCCCACACAGAAGATCATACTATCGGTTACTCGTATTTAATCGAACAGTTGCTCACGACCTAGATGGACACGGACCAATCCATCGGTATAGTCGTTGTGTGAGAGAGAAAATAATATGTCTTGATTATTTTATCACACTTGTACACTTGGTGTATTGAGCGGATCTGCTTGAGATATATCGATTAGGATTGCCGACGATAATCGATTTAAGTCTCAGTGTATTTTATTCTTAATCCCCGATATTATTGCGGGTGTGTATATTTAATATAAGTGACTTTGATTTTCCAAAGGAATTAACCGATTTAATTAATTGGTTAATTATTGGTTAAGTTGGGTCACTATATTTTATATATGGCATGCCGTGAATACTTGACGGGAAAGTGTATCCCGTAAGGGTTGATAATATCCCCGAGATGAGTTCATAAGGAATTATTATGTAAACCTTGCAAGTGGATTTATTCCGCATAATAATTAAGGTTGAATGGTACTATTCTCGGATACAAGAGATGAATAAATTAATTAGAAATAAATTAATTTTATTCATGGATATTTATATCTTAAATACACGGAAGAAATAATACTACCGGAGAAATATTATTTGATATAATATGGTTTAATATTGGGAGTGCAATTAATTTATATAGTGGAAAATAAATTAATTAATATTAATGGGATTAATAGATTTGGGCTTGGGCTCAATTTAATCATTAATATTGGAAGCCCAATATTCCACCTCCTTAAGATCCCCTACGTAGCCTATAAAAGCACTACATGGTTTTCTCTATTCTCATAACTTGAAGATCACAATTCTAGAGAGAGAAAGTAGAGAGGGAGATCCATGGAGTTCGGTAGATCGTCGCACGACGTCCGAGCTAGTGCAAGGAATACGTCGGAAGATCTCAAGGTCGTCAAATTGAGTTCTTCGTTTTTCCGAACAACGAGAACGAGGTAAATCGTAAAACCCTCTTTATGATTTTATCGTTTAATTATCGTAAAAATATCTTGAACCAAGATCCGAGAACGCGACCTTTGTCGAGGTTGAACCGGGCGGTGGTGATCGAAGATCACCGGACCGCCGGCGGTTCAACGGCTCGAGCAAGAGAGGGTCGAGAGGGGCGAGCCTCGGCTGGACGCCGAGACTCGATCGAGCGCGTGCTCGATCGTCCGGATGGGCTCGACGCGAGCTGCGGTTTCTCCCGCAGGGGACTCGCGTGCGATGCGAGCCTCGTCCGGGGACGACCAGCGGGCTGCTGGGAGCAGCCCGTACAATTGCTCAGCGCCGCTTGCACAGCGCGATCGCCGCTTGCGCGGGCTGATCGCCGCTCGCGCGGTGGCGGGCTGTGGTGATCGCATGCCACGATTTTGATCGTGGCGGATGTGCGATCACCTAGGGCATGGCTGGGCAGCCCCTTACGGCTGCTACGAACAGCCGCGAGCCCCACGCGGGGGCTCGACCGGACAGCCGCGGGCTATCCCCGCGATTAGGGTTTCGGTTGGGTTCTATCCCCGTGGTGGTTCGTGGCGGGTTTCCGGCAACCGGGATTTCGATTGGAGTTGTTATTCCGCAATTAGACAACTCCGGATATTCGATCTCCAAAGAATTTCGGTCGGAATTAATTAGATAATTTATTTATTTAAATTTATTAATTTCGGGATATCGATTTCCAACACCTTAGATGCCACAAGTATAATTGATTCATCTTAGAAGGTTCCTTTCTCTTATTGGTGTTCGTGGATGTGTTATTACTTTCGGTTAGTTGCATCGTGTTAGACTCAGGATTTAGTACATACAAATCGTCTATCAATGTACCAGAACAGATAGTTTCACCATTTCTTCTTATGATCATGGAGTGATCAAAAGAAACAGGATATCCATTCGTAATAAGTTTAGAAACCGAAATTAAATTCTTTCTAAAGTTTGGTACATTAAGACAATTTTGTAAAACTAAAACCCTATCACTACTAAAATGTAAGTGAACGTCTCCCACTGCAACAGCCGCCACCTTCGCAGCATTGCCCATGTAGACCACGATCTCTCCCTCTCTAAGTCTCCGGGTTTCCTGGAACCCCTGCAATGAATTGCAGACATGATCAGTGGCCCCCGTATCTACACACCAGGTGCTGGTAGATATCACCACTGATAATGTTTCGGTGACTAAGGAAAATTTCGTACCTTTGATGAGAGGACAATCAGACTTCCAGTGCCCAGACTGCTTGCATCGAAAGCACTTGCCTCGAGGCTTGCTCTTCCCAATCCGTGGTTCAAAACCACTGGGCTTCTTTGCTTGCACTTCCAACTTGGCCACAAGAGCTTGTGATTCTCTGATCATACTTATCAGTTCCTTTCTTCTGAAATCGTTTTTAAGCGATTCCTCAAGAGGACTGAACTTAATGAGTATGTCAATCACCTCTAGTCTGGCTTCCTTACTATGTCCTATCATCTTCTTGAGGTCATTTTCAATGTCCTCATCAGTTAGGACAATAGTGGATTCGGAAGGCTCAACAGTCTGAACATTGTCCAGATTTCTTTCCCAAACATTACTATATGGAACCAGTGAGTTTTCATCCTTAAGTATATCACAAAGTGGGGTCACAGTCATTCTTAATCTATAAGTGCTGGAATTCGATATCCCGGGGTATCAAAATTGCGGAACCGATAACCCCGACCGAAATCCCGTCGCCGGAAACCGATCACGAACGCCACGAAGAACCGGGCTCGACAAGAGCATCGCCGCGGGATGAACCCGCGGCTAAACCCTAGCCGAGCCCCACCGTGGGGCTCGCGATCGCGCACGAGGCGATCGCTGGGGCTGCTCCGGCAGCCCCGGGCGGTGAGTCCGGCGACTCACCGCCACCGCCCGAGGAGGGCGGTTCGCCAAGCGGCGAACCCGCCGCGGCTCCAGCCGCGGCTGCCCGGCGATCGACCACCACGGTCGATCGCCCACCCCGGCTCCCAGCCGGGGTTCCTCCACGCGCCGTCGCGGTCGAAGCCCTAGGGCTCGACCGCACCCCCTCGGCTCCCAGCCGAGGGCTCCTTCGAACTTCGCCGGGGATCTCGAATCCCCGTCCCCGAAGTTCGTCGTTTACCCGGATCGTGTGTTCATGCATGTATCACAATTTAATTCACATAAAATCACACGAAGGAGTTTATGATCATACCTTTTGATTTGTTGTGCGGAGAAACAAAATCAAGTTGAAGACCTTTGAATCTTCCCACGTATTCCTTGCACTCCGTTCGAACGTCGGGTGGGCGACGATCTATCGAACTCCTATGGATCTCCTTCAACTCTCTAGAATATCAAGTATGATAATTCTTGTCTTATGATTTATGAAGGCCATGTAGTGCTTTTATAGGCTACGTAGGGGATCTAAAGGAGGTGGAATATTGGGCTTCCAATATTGAAGATTAAATTGAGCCCACTGCCCAAGTCCATTAATCCTTATCAATATTAATTAATTTATTTTCCACTATATAAATTAATTGCACTCCCAATATTAAACCATATTATATCAAATAATATTTCTCCGGTAGTATTATTTATTCCGTGTATTTAAGATTTAAATATCCATGAATAAAATTAATTTATTGCTAATTAATTTATTCATCTCTTTAATCCGAGACTAGTACCATTCAACCTTAATTATTGTGCGGAACGAATCCACTCATGAGGTTTACACAATAATTCCTTATGAACTCATCTCGGGGATATTATCAACCCTTCCGGGATACACTGTCCGGTCAATTATTCACGGCATGCCATATATGAAATATAGTGACCCAACTTAACCGGTAACTAACCCAATAATTAAATCGGTTAATTCCTTTGGTTAATCAAAGTCACTTATATTAAATATACACACCCGCAATAATATCGGGGATTAAGAATAAAATACACTGAGACTCGAATCGATTATCGCCGGCAATCCTAATCGATGAATCTCAACGATCCGCTCAATACACCAAGTGTACAAGTGTGATAAAATAATTAAGATAAATTATTTTCTCTCTCACACAACGACTATACCGATGGATTGGTCTGGGTCCATCTAGGTCGTGAGCCACTGTTTGATTAAATACGAGTAACCGATAGTATGATCTTCTGTGTGCCCATGCAACACCATACTAACTACAACCTATAAAATCTAGGACTATGATTTGCATATATTTAATTAATAATAATTAAAAGCAAACGATTGTTTATTAATTTAATAGATTAAATGCTATGACCGGGAGTTTACCGTTACTTAAATCTAGACATTAAGTACACAACTCCAACAATCTCCCACTTGTACTAAGGTCTAGTCATTTCCTCCAAACTCCCGGTTCCCATACTCATCACGTGCTTTAAGTGTACTTCCGAGAAGTACTATGTGAGTGAGCAATCTAGGTTGCCACTCTGAAGTTATCTTGGTGACTACTACGTCGTCTCCCTTGACGATGACTCGTATCAGGTGGTACTTGCACTATGTGTTATCATCACTTTTAGACTTATGACTTCTTCCGGTTTACCATGCACCGCTATGTAATAGCCTTTGATAAACCAAGAGTCATATCCAAGTCTTAGAGGTTATCCCGGAACCTAACCAAAACTTCCGCTGCCTCTGAGGCTGCTATTCGGTTATGAGAGAGTCTGAGAAGCGTCCTGCTTATCACTCTTTCATATTAAAAGTTCCACCTCCCCAAAAGTGAACACATAGCCTGATATCGACTTACACTGGTCCTTCTCTGATTTGGGATCTGAGAAAATGTAATCTAAGAAGATTTCGTCTTGCTCCGTAAGTCAGCACTATGAAAGCACTCTTACAGCATTCGAACATCCCTTATCCAGATTACTTTGATATCCTTCCACTACGCAAACCGCATAGTTGATATCAGGTTCTTGTTTTCCAACAATGCATTTAAGCTTTCCACACAAAGTGTAGGAAACTGCTTTGTCTTCATCTATCTCCTTCATGTGTTCAAAACACATATCCTTTAGATAGATGTATATTCTGTCTCTGAAAGGCAATAACCTTTCTCAGAAGTATGCATGTTTAAAACAAACCATAATTATATAAGATGTCTAGAAGTACAATGTTCTTATCTCTAGATCATAAGATCTTAAGAACATGCTCTAACTTCTTCTCAATCTTATATCTTGATTTATTTAGACAACCATCATTTTATGTCTGACAATATTTTTACATTGTTGCCAATGACAGAATGTTATCTACATAAAATCTCCGAGAAACACCACCTTGTTTCTATTATGTCTCTAATACACCTTTTGTCTTTTCCTTTTGATGAATCCATCAAATGGACTTTCTCATCAATTCGCAAGTTCCACGATTTATAGCTTTGTTACCATCCATAAATGGATTTACTAAGCTTGTACTCTAAATGATCTAGCCTCTTAACAATAAACCTTATTGTTCTCCAAGAAGGCTCATTTAGATCTAGTACCATCCTTATGCAGAGCTAGGGATCGATTTCATCTTTACTAGATCCAGAGTCCGAACTCCTCTAGTCTTATGAATATATGGTTGTTCAACAACCTCCCACTGCAATGGCGTCCCGGTGTATAACAGTAATAACAATAGGTGCAGTATGTGGTGTACTTCTACTCGGTTTGGCTGGTTCCCAGTCTTTTGTCCTTTTTCTCATTTCAAGGTATTACGTCAGTTTAGGCTTTGTGGTTCATCTAATAGTCTTCCTCTATGAACCGGACGAGACGTCCCTCTGGTTTATAGTACTATAAAACACACAACATTTTGTTCATCTAGGATATCCTACAACCATATTGAATATGCCGTTGTATCCAGGAATATCCATAGAACATAGGTGGTTCCGAACAACTTGTTCTTTTACTATTAGATCTCCATTTCTTATTTACAACGCACCATCTCTACACGTAAGTGTATGGCGCGGCCCTTTGGAATTGAATCCCAATCTTTGATTATGCCATGTGTTAATTAGATAAGTGATGGCCTCCGCGACCGAGTCGCAGGCTCCTAATGGATATACTTTGATGGTTCCCCATAATAGCTTTGTGTCCATTGACTAGTCAAAATACTTTGCTTTTATGGCACATTAAGTATTCTAATCCATTACCGAGTATTCTTTGAGAGAATTACTCGTACCTTTCTAATTCACACATATGTCTGCATATCTAATCATTTCTAATACTTGTCTGAATTCTATCCTTTATCCAGAAAGGTTTGCTTAGACGTATTATCCTCTAAATTCAATCCTTAGGTCGGAAGGTCCATTCCTTCAACTTTAATTGATCAAATCAATTTCGACCATTTGAATCTTATTTGAAAATACTACTAAGTATAAGAATTTCACAAGTATAATGATTAATAAAGAAATATCTAATAAGTAAAACAAGTTATAGAACGGTTCGTTGCATCGTGGTGGACTTAGGATCTATCATTCATATATTGCTATCTAATGTACCAGAATAGATAACGCCATTATTTCTTATCAAAATCATCCAATGATTAAAGAAATAAAATATCCATTCATAAATAATAGAAATCCAGAACAAAACGTTCTTTCTAAAATAAAGGGTACATAATGCAATAATCTTGAAATGAACTCCTATTTAACTACTAAAGCAGATAAATGCTTCCACCGCAACAGCTGCCTCCTCCACAGCTTTTGCCCGTGTAGACTCGAACTCTTCTTCTCTAAGTCGCCGGGTTTTCTGGAACCCCTGCATTCAAAATGCACATACCGACAGTGGTTCCATATCTACACACCAGAATTTCTGGTAGATAATACCGCTGACTATGTTTTTACGACTAAAGAAAAATTCGTACCTCTGAGAGGACATTCAGACTTCCAGTGTCCAGACTTGTTGCATCGGAAGCACTTGCCCTTTGGCTTTGCAGCCCCCACTCGTGGTATAGTCTTCTTGACACCACTGGGTTTCCAGGCTTGCTTCCTCCTCTTGCCCCTACCTCCACCAGGCTTAAAGCCTTTGGACTTGGTAGCTACAAGCGCCAGAGACTTGCCCTTCTTGTAGATCCCCTCTGCCGCCTTCAGTTCAGTCAGGAGTTGCGCAAGAGAATAAGATAGTTTACCCATATTATAACTCATGCGAAACTGCTCAAAACTAGGGGCCAGAGACTGGAGTATGATGTCGACTTGCGTCTCAGCATCAATTTGAGCTCCTAGGATCTCAAGCTCATTCAACAAACCCATCATCTTAAGAACGTGCTCCCCTACGGGCGTTCCTTCAGACTGAGTAGTTGTCATGAGGACTCTCATGGCTTCTTGCCTTGCCGCACGATCTTGCTCCCCAAACATCTCCTTGAGGTTAAACATCATATCATAGGCAGTGTCCATCGACTCATGTTGGGTTTGGAGTACATTTGACATGGAAGCCAAAATATAACACCTAGCCATTTCATCAGCCTTTTTCCACTTCCGATATGTCAGTTTTTCCTCATCAGTTGAGGCAGCTGTGGGCTCAGCAGGGCAGACTTCATGGAGTACAAACTTGTACTCCTCCGAAGTCAGGACAATGTCTAAATTTCTCTTCCAATCAATATAGTTGGGGCCAGTGAGCTTATGCTCCTTGAGTATCATAGAAAGTGGGTTCATAGCTATTCTCTAAACCTATAAGCACATTTAAACAAACAATCAATTTAATATCCGATATTATCTCCCTCAAATAATATCATTAAATTACTAATCACATCTAAAATCCCATCAGGTAAGGCAAGCCACGGTGTGTGGATGTTTACCCAAATGATTTAGCAATTAGATTTTCTTTGGCCATACATCACTTATAGCGGAACCTCGTTGGGAGGAATACTATAAAGCGTATCTAAGTGTAAACCATTACTCATCACCAAAGTAAATCGTTTGGAATTGCTACATCACCGCAAGCCACGTTGTGTGGACGTTTACGATAACTTCACAACTCTTCACAATTCCTTACAACTGTCTACATCAATTAATCCAAAATCCGTCAGTATAGCAAGCCACGTTGTGTGGACATTTACTACACTAAGAGACTTTTATAATTGACTCCCAGTTACAAGATCCATTCGATTTTCGTAAATCAAGACGCGGAGAATCATAAGTGAAACTCGAAGTTTCTAACCAGTGATTCACCATGCGAACAACCCTATCTCTCATTAGATGAGGGAGCCGAGCAGACAAACGATCCATCTTCAAAAGAATGGTACGAATGTCTCTAATTTGTGTCATCCACATGACCAAGTGGCTTTGGCTCCATTCCACTCCCCGGGGTGAGAATGAGTCGACTTGAAGTCAGTTTCAGAAAGACAAATTAGGCATTGTTTGATAAACTTAATCAATGTTTCTTGTAAAAGGAATTACAAGAATTCTTCTCCAATGACAAATCCATATGAACTTCAAAAGTCCATAAGAGTCACCAAGAGAACAGTAATGGAGACCATGGGAATGTTTCCATCCCCTCTCCCACTTAGCTTTTTATAACAAAGGGATACGCTATCTAATGCATAATTAAACACATAAGCATGCATACAAGCAATAAAGCACATAGCACAAAGTCAAAATAAGCTAGAAAATTATTTTCCGACTATCATGGCTTTATTCCATCTCCGTATGCGTCTTCTAGTCTTCAGTCTTCGTTCTTGAATGCTCCATGTGACGAGAATATTAATTCCAATATTTAAATCTATTTATTTTTAATAAATCCAAAAGATACTCAATTCGAAAATTAAGTCAATCGAATAAATCAAAAATAAAATTAAATATTATTAATATTTTTTATTTATTTATTTTCCTATCTAATTCTATTAAATCTCTAGAATAATTTATCCAAGTAAACTTGGAATATTCTAGAAGACTTCTATAATAGAATAAGGAAATAAAATAAATTAGGACTCTTCTACTTTCCAAGATTAATTAATTTCCATTACTATGAAAATTCCCATAAAATAGGAATAATCAATTAGGAAATAAATCAATCCTAAATTAACTTTTATTCCTTTCCAATTCTATTAAATCTCTAGGATCCTATTCCAAGTAGAACTCGGAATACTCTAGAAGACTTCCATAATAGAATAAGGAATAAAATTAATTCCAATTAATTCTTTTCCTAATCCATGAGAATTCCCAAAAATAGGAAAACTCAATTAGGAAAACCGAATCAATTAGGTAAGTAGAATCTTGGTAGGAGTAGGAGTAGCATGGGTTGGGGATCCCCGCACCACCCCCACCTTCGACCACCACCAACGCCGGGCACCACCGCCGCCGCCCCCTAGCCACGCGCCACCACCCCCGGTGGCCGGCGTGGCCGGAAACCCTAGCGGGCAGCCCCTTGGCGTGGGGTCGATCGATCCTCATGGGGATCGATCATGGGGATGATCGACCCCCCCCGGTTTTTCGTCCTCTTCGTCTTCTTCGTCACACGAGTTCTCCGGCGGTCGTCTCGGCATCGATCCAACGTAAATAAATTACAAGAAATAAATTTACAATTCCGGTATCGATTCTATACATGAAATCGACCCTATACACTTTCCGGAAAACATAGATAAATAATAATAAATCTAAATTCGGTCAACCCCCGAATTTTTACTATTACAAGCATTCATCCACACAAAACGAATCTCGACATGTCCGAGAGTTTAATAAACGAACAATCATGGTAAATTAAATAGCAATTAATTAAACGAATAATTAACAATTAATTAAACCATGATAGTCGGAATCCCTGCAAGGTAGAACACAATTGAACACATACATGAACACGAAACCAAGCTCTGATACCAATTGCTGGAATTCGATATCCCGGGGTATCAAAATTGCGGAACCGATAACCCCGACCGAAATCCCGTCGCCGGAAACCGATCACGAACGCCACGAAGAACCGGGCTCGACAAGAGCATCGCCGCGGGATGAACCCGCGGCTAAACCCTAGCCGAGCCCCACCGTGGGGCTCGCGATCGCGCACGAGGCGATCGCTGGGGCTGCTCCGGCAGCCCCGGGCGGTGAGTCCGGCGACTCGCCGCCACCGCCCGAGGAGGGCGGTTCGCCAAGCGGCGAACCCGCCGCGGCTCCAGCCGCGGCTGCCCGGCGATCGACCACCGCAGTCGATCGCCCACCCCGGCTCCCAGCCGGGGTTCCTCCACGCGCCGTCGCGGTCGAAGCCCTAGGGCTCGACCGCACCCCCTCGGCTCCCAGCCGAGGGCTCCTTCGAACTTCGCCGGGGATCTCGAATCCCCGTCCCCGAAGTTCGTCGTTTACCCGGATCGTGTGTTCATGCATGTATCACAATTTAATTCACATAAAATCACACGAAGGAGTTTATGATCATACCTTTTGATTTGTTGTGCGGAGAAACAAAATCAAGTTGAAGACCTTTGAATCTTCCCACGTATTCCTTGCACTCCGTTCGAACGTCGGGTGGGCGACGATCTATCGAACTCCTATGGATCTCTTTCAACTCTCTAGAATATCAAGTATGATAATTCTTGTCTTATGATTTATGAAGGCCATGTAGTGCTTTTATAGGCTACGTAGGGGATCTAAAGGAGGTGGAATATTGGGCTTCCAATATTGAAGATTAAATTGAGCCCACTGCCCAAGTCCATTAATCCTTATCAATATTAATTAATTTATTTTCCACTATATAAATTAATTGCACTCCCAATATTAAACCATATTATATCAAATAATATTTCTCCGGTAGTATTATTTATTCCGTGTATTTAAGATTTAAATATCCATGAATAAAATTAATTTATTGCTAATTAATTTATTCATCTCTTTAATCCGAGACTAGTACCATTCAACCTTAATTATTGTGCGGAACGAATCCACTCATGAGGTTTACACAATAATTCCTTATGAACTCATCTCGGGGATATTATCAACCCTTCCGGGATACACTGTCCGGTCAATTATTCACGGCATGCCATATATGAAATATAGTGACCCAACTTAACCGGTAACTAACCCAATAATTAAATCGGTTAATTCCTTTGGTAAATCAAAGTCACTTATATTAAATATACACACCCGCAATAATATCGGGGATTAAGAATAAAATACACTGAGACTCGAATCGATTATCGCCGGCAATCCTAATCGATGAATCTCAACGATCCGCTCAATACACCAAGTGTACAAGTGTGATAAAATAATTAAGATAAATTATTTTCTCTCTCACACAACGACTATACCGATGGATTGGTCCGGGTCCATCTAGGTCGTGAGCCACTGTTTGATTAAATACGAGTAACCGATAGTATGATCTTCTGTGTGCCCATGCAACACCATACTAACTACAACGTATAAAATCTAGGACTATGATTTGCATATATTTAATTAATAATAATTAAAAGCAAACGATTGTTTATTAATTTAATAGATTAAATGCTATGACCGGGAGTTTACCGTTACTTAAATCTAGACATTAAGTACACAACTCCAACAATAAGCACATAAAACAAACAAACAATTTAATATCCGATATTATCTCCCTTTAATAATATCATTAAATCACTAATCACCTCTAAAATCCCATCAGGTAAGGCAAGCCACGTGGTGTGGACGTTTACCCACCCAAATGATTTAGCAATTAGATTTGCTTCGGTCACACATCACTTATAGCGTAACCTCGTGGGGAGGAATACTATAATGCGTATCTAAGTGTAAACCATTACTCAGTACTAAAGTAAATCGTTTGGAATTGCTACATTACCGCAAGCCACGTGGTGTGGACGTTTACGATAACTTCACAACTCTTCACAACTCCTTATAACTGTCTACATCAATTAATCCAAAATCCGTTAGTATAGCAAGCCACGTGGTGTGGACGTTTACTACACCAAGAGATCTTTATAATTGACTCCCAATTTGTAAATCAAGACGCGGAGAATCATAAGTGAAACTCGAAGTTTCTTACCAGTGATTCACCATGCGAACAACCCTATCTCTCATAAATGAGGGAGCCGAGCAGACTATCGATCCATCTTCAAAAGACGGTACGAAGGTCTCTAATTTGTGTCCTCGACATGACCAAGTGGCTTTGGCTCCATTCCACTCCCCGACGTGAGAATGAGTCGACTTGAAATCAGTTTTGGAAAGACAAATTAGGCATTGTTTGATGAACTTAATCAATGTTACTCGTAAGAGGAATTACAAGAACTCTCCTCCAATGACTTGTCTATATAAACTTCAAAAGTTTATAAAAGTCACCAAGAGAGCAGCAATGGAGACCATGGGTATGTTTCCATACCCTCTCCCACTTAGCTTTTTACAATAAAGGGATACGCTATCTAGTGCATAAAGTAAACACATATAGCATGCATACATGTAATAAAGCACATAATATTATCACATAGTCAAAATAATACTAGAATATTATTTTCCGACTATTATGGATTTACTTCATCTCCGTACGCATCTTCTAGTCTTCAGTCTTCGTTCTTGAATGCTCCATATGACGAGAATATTAATTTCCAATATTTAAATCTATTTATTTTCAATAAATCCAAAAGATACTTAATTAATAATAATTAAGTCAATCGAATAAATCAAAAATAAAATTAAATACATTAATATTTTTTATTTATTTTATTTTCCTTTTCTACTTCATTAAATCTCTAGAATATTCTATCCAAGACCCACATGGAATATTCTAGAAGACTTCCATAATGAAATAAGGAAATAAAATAATTTAGGACTCTTCTACTTTCCAAATTAATTAGATTCCTAATCCATGAATATTTCCATTAAATAGAAATAATCAATTAGGAATCCTAATTAATTCCAAATTGATTCTTTTCCTAATCTATGACAGTTCCCAAAAAATAGGAATACTTAAAAAGGAAAAACCCGAATCAATTAGGAAAGTAAATCACCGGACCGGGGTAGCATGGGGTGGGGATCCCCACGCCACCATCGACCCACGCCTAGGAGGTGGCCGGCCACCTTCGCCGGCGACTCCTCCACGCACGGATCGATTGATCCTCATGGATCGACCATGGGGATGGTCGATCCTTGCCCTAATCCCTCATGATCATCTTCTTCGTCACACGTCTTCTCCGGCGGTCGTTTCGGCATCGATCCAACGCAAAATAAATTACAAATTTAATTTTACACTATCCGGTATCGATTCTATACATGAAATCGACCCTATACATTTTCCGGAAAAAAATAGAATAATAATAATAAACCTAAATTCGGTCAACCCCCGAATTTTTACTATTACAAGCATTCACCACCAAAAACGAATCTCGACATATCCGAGAGTTTAATCAATCCAATAATCATGACAAAATAAATTAAACGAATAATAAATTAAGCCATAATAGTCGGAACCCTGCAAGGTAGAACAATTTTATCGAAAATACCGCGAACGTAAAGCACGCTCTGATACCAATTGTTGGAATTCGATATCCCAGGTTATTAAAATTTGCGGAAAATAATAACCCGATCAAAAACCTCAATCACCGGAGAAATCACGAACCCACGCGGGCCGGGACCCGACCGAACGCGCCACGCACCCGGAGGCGCGCGAGCGCCCAGCCGAGTCCCCACGAGGGACTCGCGATTGCTCCCAGCAATCGCACGGGATGCCGCACGGCATCCCCGCAGCGGATCCGTTGATCCGCTGCTACGCGACTAGGGGTCGCGTCCAGCGAGCCGCTACGGGAAACCCGCAGCTCACTACGAGCTGCTACGGGTAAAACCCGTAGCCCTAGCGATCAGCCCCGTAGGGCTCGATCGATCCTCGGCGTCCAGCCGAGGATTCGCGTCGTCGATCCCCATGAGGGATCCTCGAGTCGCCGGCGGTCCGGTGGTTCGAACACTACCGCCCGACTCGACCTTCATCCGGGGTTCGATCCTCGGATCTTCGTCCTACGGTATTCTCGATAAATCCAAAATCAAATAATATCAAGGGTGTTTAGATATTATACCTTCGATTCGTTGTTCGGAGAAACGAAATAAAGATGACCTTTGAATCTTCCCACATATTCCTTGCACTAGCTTGAACGTCGGGTGGGCGACGATCCTCCAAGCTCTATGGATCTACTTCTCTCTCTACTTTCTCTCTCTAGAAGAATTATGATCTTCAACTTATGAGAATAGAGAAGACCATGTAGTGCTTTTATAGGCTACGTAGGGGATCTAAAGGAGGTGGAATATTGGGCTTCCAATATTAATGATTAAATTGAGCCCAAGCCCAAATCTATTAATCCCTTTAATATTAATTAATTTATTTTCCACTATATAAATTAATTGCACTCCCAATATTAAACCATATTATATCCAATAATATTTCTCCGGTAGTATTTATTTATTCCGTGTATTTAAGATTTAAATATCCATGAATAAAATTTATTTATTGCTTAATAAATTTATTCATCTCTTTTATCCGAGACTAGTACCACTCAACCTTATTTATTATGCGGAACAAATCCAGTCGCGAGGTTTACATAATAAATCCTTATGAGCTCATCTCGGGGATATTATCAACCCTTCCGGGATACACTGTCCTGTCAAGAATTCACGGCATGCCATATATAAAATATAGTGACCCAACTTAACCGGTAATTGACCTAATAATTAAACCGGTCAATTCCTTTGGAAAATCAAAGTCACTTATATTAAATATACACACCCGCAATTGTATCGGGGATTAAGAATAAAATACACTGAGTCTTAAATCAATTATCGCAGAGCAATCCTAATTGATAAGTCTCAATCGATCCGCTCAATACACCAAGTGTACAAGTGTGATAAAATAATTAAGACAAATTATTTTCTCTCTCACACAACGACTATACCGATGGATTGGTCCGTGTCCATTTAGGTCGTGAGCATATGTTTGATTAAATACGAGTAACCGATAGTATGATCTTCTGTGTGGGCCCGACACACCATACTAACTACAACGTATATAATCCAGGACTATAATTTGCATATATTTAATTAACAATAATTAAAAGCAAATGAATGTTCATTATTAATAGGTAAATGAAAGTGCACTAGGAGTTCAGAATACTCAAATCTAGACATTAAGTATATTACTCCAACACCTCTTCCCTCCCATTTAGGAATGGGGTTGAAATGTCACTGGATCATATGACCAAATTGTTGGGATATTCGCGTCTGAATCCCCGCCTGAAAAACAATACGAAACGCACAAAACAAAAAAATACGAAAAATGAAGGACACGAGAGTTTATAGTGGTTCACCCGTTAACGAGTGTTACGCCCACTTCTTGCCGCTGCAATTGTTTACTAGAACAATTATAGAAAGATGTTACAAGGCTTTTAAACGCTATAATCTCAATTCTAGAGCTGGAGGTGTTAACCTCAATTAATAAATAGCATAGGGTATTTATAGGGGGAATAAAACTTGGGGACAAGAAAATCTCGTTGCCAGAATTCCACAAAACAGCGCCCACTATTATGTGGGCAGCGCCCGCGGAATGTGACCAGCGACCGCGGAAGGTCGTGTCGCGCCCGCTGAAAGGGCATCGATCCTTCTAGGCCATCTGCTCACTTTTCCTCGGGTTCAGCGCTCGCTGAACCCGTAGCCGCGCCCGCGGTGGCTGGAATCCCTCCGACTGCCGCCGTTTCCTCCTTAGCGTCTTCTCGTCGTTCCCGGCGTGAATTTGGCCTTTATACTCAATAATATCCCACTTAAAGCTAATTCACGACCTCTATCGTCTCTTCCCATTGCAGCGGCGTCCCTGGTCCTCATCCCAGAAGACCAACCGAGGTTGAACACAACCTCAACTTGTACGGTACCACCTTCGTAAACATGTCGGCCAGATTCTTACTCCCAAGAATCTTCTCCAACACCAAGACGCTTTTCTCTAAGGCCGATCGAATGAAGTGATATCTCAGCTGGATATGCTTCGTTTGAGCATGGTACACCAGATTCTTCGCCAAGTGAATGACGCTCTGGCTGTCGCAATATAAGACACTCCCCGAGTGGTCTTGTCTCATCTCCCGCAGAAAAGCCTGTAGCCACAACATCTCCTTCGCGGCTTCCGTCACAGTGACGTACTCCGCCTCACAACTTGATAATGCCACGATCTTCTTCAACCTTGAAACCCAACATATAGCGGTTTCTCCGAAAGTGTACACTTACCCGGTAATACTCTTTCTACTATCCACATCACCTCCGTTATTGGCGTCCACGAACTCGAGTAACCCTACGTCTTATTTTCGGAACCTCAAAGCAAAATCGGAAGTCCCTCTCAAATATCGAAAGATCCACTTTACGACTTCCCAATGTTGCTTCCCCGAATTACTCATAAACCGGCTGACCACTCCCATTGCATGGGCAATGTCAGGGCTCGTGCACACCATGGCATACATAAGATTCCCGATCGCAGAGGCGTAAGGGACCTTATCCATATGCTCCAGCTCCTCCTCGCTCACCGTCGAGTCCTACTTTGACAAACAGAAGTGACTAGCCAAAGGAGTGCCAACAGGCCTCGTGCACACCGTGGGAAATCTATCGAGAACTTGCATCGAGCCAAGAATCCCTATTTACCACCTATGTTGGGTCCTAGACGAGTGACTGAAACTCCATTACGTAAGCCGAAAGTTGAGGATCATACTGTTAAAAAGATGGAAACCCCTATGGAAGCAGTTGGGACGAGAGTAGGAAGTGCTGACACTAACAAGACATCGAAAGAGCCTAAAAAGATCTAATTTCATATGCCAATTAAGATCGAAGATCCTGGGAGCTTCATGACTAACTGTGAACTTGAGAATGTTAAGGATGTGCAAGGTATGCTCTGTTGGGAATCGATATCCCGGGGTATCAAAAATTGCGGAACCGATAACCCCGACCGAAATCCCATCGCCGGAAACCGATCACGAACACCACGAAGAACCGGGCTCGACAAGAGCATCGCCGCGGGATGAACCCGCGGCTAAACCCTAGCCGAACCCCACCGTGGGGTTTGCGATCGCTGGGGCTGCTCCGGCAGCCCCGGGCGGTGAGTCCGGCGACTCACCGCCACCGCCCGAGGAGGGCAATTTGCCCAGCGGCGAACCCGCCGCGGTTCCAGCCGCGGCTGCCCGGCGATCGACCACCACGGTCGATCGCCCACCCCGGCTCCCAGCCGGGGTTCCTCGCGTGCCTCGCGGTCGAAGCCCTAGGGCTCGACCGCACGCCCTCGGCTCCCAGCCGAGGGTCCGTTGAACCTTCGCCGGGGATCTCGAATCCCCGTCCCCGAAGTTCTTCGTTTTTCCCGGATCGTGCGTTCATGTATGTATCACAATCAATTCACATAAAATCATAGAAGGGAGTTTATGATTTTACCTTTTGATTCGTTGTGCGGAGAAACGAATTCAATTGATGACCTTACGATCTTCCCACGTATTCCTTGCACTAGCTTGAACGTCGGGTGGGCGACGATCCTCCAAGCTTATGGATCCTCTTCTCTCTCTCTCTCTACTTTCTCACTCTAGAAGAATTATGATCTTGTGTTATGTAGAATAGAGAAGACCATGTAGTGCTTTTATAGGCTACGTAGGGGATCTAAAGGAGGTGGAATATTGGGCTTCCAATATTAATGATTAAATTGAGCCCAAGCCCAAATCTATTAATCTCCCATTAATATTAATTAATTTATTTTCCACTATATAAATTAATTGCACTCCCAATATTAAACCATATTATATCAAATAATATTTCTCCGGTAGTATTATTTATTCCGTGTATTTAAGATTTAAATATCCATGAATAAAATTAATTTATTGCTAATTAATTTATTCATCTCTTGAATCCGAGACTAGTACCATTCAACCTTAATTATTGTGCGGAACGAATCCACTCATGAGGTTTACACAATAATTCCTTATGAACTCATCTCGGGGATATTATCAACCCTTCCGGGATACACTTTCCCGTCAAGTATTCACGGCATGCCATATATAAAATATAGTGACCCATCTTAACCGGTAATTAACCCAATAATTAAATCGGTTAATTCCTTTGGAAAATCAAAGTCACATATATTAAATATACACACCCGTAATAGTATCGGGGATTAAGAATAAAATACTCTGAGACTTGAATCGATTATCTAAGGCAATCCTAATCGATAAATCTCATGTGATCCGCTCAATACACTAAGTGTACAAGTGTGATAAAATAATTAAGACAAATTATTTTCTCTCTCACACAACGACTATACCGATGGATTGGTCCGTGTCCATCTAGGTCGTGAGCAACTGTTCGATTAAATACGAGTAACCGATAGTATGATCTTCTGTGTGGGCCCGCACACCATACTAAGTACAACGTATAGAATCCAGGACTATATTTTGCACATATTTAATTATCAATAATTAAATGCAAACAATTGTTTATTAATTTAATAGATTAAATGCTATGACCGGGAGTTTACCATTACTTAAATCTAGACATTAAGTACACAACTCCAACATGCTCGACTTAGGATCAGCAGTTAACTTAATGTCTTTGTCTCTTTTTCAGGAACTCAACTTAGGAGTACTGCATCCAACAAAGATGAAGTTGCAAATGGCAGACAAATCGGTGGGAAATCCGTGTGGAGTTACAAAAGACACGGCTCTCAGAATTTGTGGTAAAAAAGGTCCTTGTGGATTTCGTGGTCCTCGATTTTGGAAAAGGTTCGGGAAGTGGATATAATCGGGAGATATTGCTTGGGAGACCGTTCTTGGCCACTACTCATGCTGTGATCGATGTTTATGCACATAATCTCCGCATAACCATATCTGGAGATAAAATTTTGGTGGTGGCAAAGAAAGAGACCATGGAGAAAGATTTGTGTTTGGTGCACTCTTCGAATCGGAGAGGCACTGCACATGGATGAGTCAAGCTCGAGACGTTACACAAGCGCCGCGTGGAGGCCAATCCACGGACCGTGCTTCTCTTTCGGGTAACAAAATGAGCGCCACGTGGAGGCCTTCCCACGATTTCCTACGGGCTGGATCGAGAAGACTGAAGGAGTCGACATCACTGTTTGCACCTTCTTCCCCTTCCTCTTTTTATGCTTGTTCTGTATATTACATTTTCTTAGGTAGTTCTACTTTTCGTTTGGACATGTCTTGTTTCTCCCTTGCCTGAGATTTTCTTGATTGGTTGTGCTACATTGAGGACAATGTGTCATTCAAGTGTGGGGGAGGGTAGCTTTGCATGTTCTTAGGGTAACCCGTTGTTTCGCGAGGTTTGTTGGGGTTATAGTAGTCTTCAAACGTCGCTTATGTTGTGTCTTTTGGTATGTTTTATCGTGTTGATCACCACTCCCCATTTAGCCTAATTGCGGTATAGTTGTTAGAAGCATGTTCTAGACAATATAGGCTTCGGTTTACACATAATTGAATTCAGGGCTTCATCAGGTTGATAATGACGAGTTGATTAATCGTGGGTCCTACACTTAGGATTTGCTACATAGGGAGAGCTGTGTTTTTCATGACATCGGTTAGGCACGATTATTAAGTAGATCGAGTTCATTGATTGTTTGGCCAGGTTATACACGAGGATTCTACTTTGATCGTCTCTCTTATTAATAGTGTGGCTTATATATATATATATATATATATATATATATATATATATATATATATATATATATATATATATATATATATATATATATATATGTATTATTCGCAACCGGGCGCAAAAACAGAAGACATTCGAATAAGCTAATTGCGTATGTGAAAAAAGGGCCGACAGCCGAACTAAAAAAAAATGGTTCGAAAAATCCTGTTGCCAAGAGAAAAAAAAATAATAATAAAAAAAATAAGTATATGTATTAATATTAGTAAAGCAGCCACACTGCCTATATAGGGACGATGAGTATGGGAAACCACGCTAGGATACTCGAGTGACTCTCGACTGTTTACACCTAGTGAATATTGCCTCACCTGATTTACCCGACTAGACATTTCGGTGGCTTTGTTTACTTGAGCTCGTTGTTGACATTGGTGGAGTGGGGTCATGGTTTGAACTGTGGGGATTTGAATACTTGTGGGATAATCATTAATTGATTTTGATTTGTCAAATTTGAATGCCTTGAATTCCTTTATAGTTGATTGTTTGTCTTGAGCTTAGTCGATGCTTGTTTCGTATTGTGTGCCGTGATTGTTTGCTTGAGGACAAGCAAAGAGCTAAATGTGGGGGAGTTGATTTACATGTTTTTGTGCTATTTTTCTTATGCTATTTTGTGTCATCTCGTGTCATTTGGTGTAGAGTTGCGTGTCATTCTCATGTTTTGTTGAGTGTGCAGGCATCCGGGCGAAAAAAGGGTCGAAAGAGGATTTTTTCGAGAGAAATTTCACTGCCGTCGGCGGACAGCGAAATTGCACTACGAGCCCGTCGGCCGACATCTTATTGTCGACCGACAGAGAGATTGCACTACGAGCCCGTCGGCCGTAATCTGATTGTCGGCCGACAGTGTTTGGGCGTCGGCCGACAACATGGAGTTTAGAGCGTCAAATTGGAGTTCGGCAGAGATTTGAGCCTTCGCTCGAAGGAAAATCCCGCGGACGAAGATGAAGTGTCGGCCGACATGGATTTCCCGTCGGCCGACAATGGACCCGGTGGCGACATCTGGTGGACGGCGGCCGACAGTGTTTTGACGTCGGCCGACAGCGTCGCTGAAATTCTGAAAAATCGCGTCCAACGCGTTTAAAAGAGGTTTTTGGGCATATTTTTGACACACGTCTTTTATTCTATCTTTGATGCACGATTTGGAGAACACGAGAGAGTTGGTTCCTTAGGTTTTCAACATCTATTTATTTGCTTTCGATTTTGAGGATTCAATCGGTTCTTATTCCGATCTTTGTTTTTCTTCCAATTATTAATTTAGTAAGTTTTTCTCTTTTCAATTTGTGTTCTTATTTCTTATGTGCTTTAGATTCTCTTCTATTTATTTGCTTATGAATTCCTCTACATCTATTTATTTTCTTTCAATTATCGATATGAGTAGCTAAACATCTAACTAGGATTAGGGGGATTCAAATATGAACTAGGGTTTAAGATTTACACATGCATACAAGGTGTTCGATGATTTGCCAAATTGAATTTCATAAAATTGTATGAGGCTTAGGAGCAAGTACACGACTTAGGATAATCGAATACACTAAAATCTACCGGAGACGGACGTTTTAGGAAAATTGTATTTCATAAATTGACAACCCGACATTCATGTTTGATGAACCCGAAATCCTAGTCCTTTCTCTATATTCATCACATCTCTTAATTGTTTCTTTGCTTGATTTAGTTTTTATTTATTTCTTATTTTTAATTAATTTTAGTTTAAAACAAAAACAAACCCAATTCCGCATTATGCTATATTTCTTTCTTCTTTCTTTCGCAACCACTTAAATACAAATACGAGTTCTGATAGTAGTATTCCTCGAGAGATCGACTCGGGCGAATTGCTTTTGCAATTAGTTCGAATAATTTTTATTTGATTTTTGACGTACTAAAACGACTAATCAGATATCCGGAATTAATAAATTTAAATAAAATTAATTAAATAAATTATCTAATTAATTCCGATTGATATCCCTTTGGAGATCGAATATCCGGAGTTGTCAAAATTGCGGAACAACAACTCCAATCGAAATCCCGATCGCCGGAGAAACCACGCCGCCGCCACGAGGAGTCGGGCCCGACCGAACGCGCCGCCGTGGGCGAACCCACGGCCGTCCAGCCGAGCCCCCGCGCGGGGCTCGCGATTGCTCCCGTAGCAATCGCTGGGGATGCATCGTGCATCCCCGGGGCTGCTCGTAGCAGCCATGCAGCGAGCTCACGGGCTCGCTGCTCGTGAGGGGTGGCTCGCCCATGCGAGCCGCTACGGGAATTCCTGTAGCAACACACGAGCGGCTGTGGGTCACCCCGCATCATCCCCGCGATCGAACCCTAGGTTCGATCGCATCCCCGACGCCCAGCCGGGGCTTCTCACGCACGGCGATCCCCACGGGGATCCTCCGACCGCTGCGGTCCGTTGGTCTTCGACCACCACCGCCGGTCGATCCTCGTTCCGGGGTTCATCCCTCGGATCTTGGTTCAAGGTATTTTCACGATAATAAATATTAAAATCATCGAGGGGTTTCTATGATTTTACCTTGTTCTCGTTATCCGGAAAAACGAGATCTTGATGACCTTGAGATCTTCCCACGTATTCCTTGCACTAGCTTGAACGTCGGGGTGGGCGACGATCTTCCAAGCTTCCATGGATCACCTTCTCTCTCAGTTTTCTCTCTCTAGAATTTTGTTATGAATAATCCATGTCTTGAGACTTATGAAAGAAGAGAAGGCCATAGGAGTGCTTTTATAGGCTACGTAGGGGACCTTAAGGAAGTAGAATACTGGGCTTCCTATGAATTAATTAAATTGAGCCCAAGCCAAATCTATTAATTAATCCATAAATTATATTTAACTCCACTATATAAATATAATTACACTCCCAATATTAAACCATATTATATCAAAATAATATTCTTTCGGTAGTATTATTTATTCCGCATGTTTAAGATATAAATTTCCATGAATAAATTATATTTATTGCTAATTAATTTATTCATCTCTTGTAATTCCGAGAATAGTACCACTCAACTTTTTATTATCATGCGGATCATAATCCACTTGCAAGGTTTACATGATAATCCTTATGAGCTCATCTCGGGGACATTATCAACCCTTATCGGGACACGCTTTCCCGTCAAAAATTCACAGCATGTCATACATAAAATACAGTGACCCAACTTTACTGGTAATTGACCGGTTATTATAATCAGTCAGTTCCTTGGGAAAATCAAAGCCACTAATATTATATGCACACACCCGCAATAATATTAGGGATTAAGAATAAAATACACTGAGATTTAAATCGATTATCTAAGGCAATCCTAATCGATAAATCTAAAGCAGATCCGCTCAATACACCAAGTGAACAAGTATGATAAAATAATTAAGACAAATTATTTTCTCTTTCATACAACGACTATACCGATAGATTGGTCCTTGTCCATCTAGGTCGTGAGCAACTGTTCGATTATATACGAGTAACCGATAGTATGATCTTCTGTGTGACGTCGCACACCATACTAACTACAAAGTTTATAATCTAGGACTATGGTTTGCATATATATAATTAAATGCAAATGATTGTTTATTATTAAATAGGATAAATGCTTTAAACGGAGTTCAGATGTTACTTAAATCTAGACATTAAGTATACAACTCCATCATATATGTTGCATGCACGGTTAGCTGTTTTACATGACTTTATTTACGCGTTTTTTAATTTATTTTTTGCAAGTAGTTTGATTGAGTCATTATTCTTGAATTTGGTTCCTTAGGTAAAATAAAGTTACCAAGAGTGAAGGCTCCTCCCGTTGAGTACTCTAATCTGCTGTACGGAAAAACTAAAACGTGCAAGAAATTTCAAAATGAACTGAGATTCTACAATATGATTTTTTCATTCACGTCGATGGGAGGTAAAGTGGATAATTCTTTTCACACAGGGAGGTCGGCTCCCAATTTCAGATTGAACGGTGAAAATTGTCATCGTATGGGGAGTTTGATGCCAGTTAAGACTGCATATCGACCGTGTTTTTCCCAATTGTACATTTACGACCCGGAGAATGAAGTAAAAAATCAAATATACGCAACCAGGTAATCTTATTTTATTATATTATATGATAAATGCATTGATGAGTAATTTTGTAAATTTTTGTGAAAGAACATAAATGTTAATTCTCTTAACAGAAAAACCAAACCTTCCTCTGATGAAGAAAATGAAGAGTTGAATACGGATTCTGAAAATGTTGAAGAGAAACTTAAGAAAATCATGGAAAAAGAAGAGTTTAAATTGCATTCTGAAATTGTCGTGAGTATTAAGAAAATTCTTGATGAACACAATTTGTTGGTTAAATGTTTTCGTGCTTCCAAAAATTTTTTGCGCAAGAAGAAATTTGAATCTGATATTAGATTGAGATTAATTAGTAGAAGAACTTCTGACGGAAAAAAATACAATTTGCCGCAAGCTTCTGAAGTTGCTGTTTTAATTGTTGGGGATATTGAAAATCTTAAAGACCGTAGAGATATTATTGTCGAGCAAAGTGATGGGAAATTGCAACGTGTGAATGAGTTACATTCTGCGTATTTGCCACTGCAGTACCCTTTACTGTTTTTGTTTGGGGAAGACGGTTTTAGAGACGATGTTCCTCATTGTGTTACGCCTAGAAGCAATGAAAAGACAATAAAGACAACAACTATGAAAGAATATTTTTCATACTATCTTCACGAGAGGCCTGATGAGTCTCCTCATAGAATTTCCGGTCGACGTCTGCTTCAGCAATTTATCGTAGATGCTTATACAATGGTTGAATCGTTCAGAATTGCTTACATGAGAAATCATCAGAAAGATTTTCGTTGTGATACTTATGCTGCGTTGGACGATGCTTTGAACCGTGGAGACACTGATGCATCCACTACTGGGAAGAGGATTATTTTGCCTTCTTCTTTTGTTGGTGGAGCGCGGTACATGATACAAAATTACCATGATGCCATGTGTATATGCAGATCTGTTGGGTATCCGAATTTATTTATTACTTTCACGTGCAACGCCAATTGGGACGAAATTCGGAAATACGTTGATCCAAGAGGTTTAAGTCCAACCGACAGGCCAGATATTATTTCTAGGGTATTTCACGCTAAACTCGATAATATGCTGAGTGATATTCGACAGGACAATATATTTGGAGAAATAAGTGCTTGTAATTAATAAATTTTATTTTATTTACCGTTCCTATTTTCGTTATATTATTGTCCAGTTAATATTTTTAAATCCTTAGACTTAAATTACTGTTTATTCTTAATATTTAATATTCTTTGTTTATGCAGTTGTGTACACTATAGAGTTTCAAAAGTGCGGATTGCCACATGCTTATATCTTGCTGTTCATTAAGGGTTTATCAGAATCACCATGTAATAATGTTGTGGATGATTTAATTTCTGCTGAAATTCCAAATGAACACGAGGATTCTGAATATTATGAAGATGTTAAAGGGTTCATGATGCACGGCCCGTGCGGGCCTGCAAACAAACAATCTCCCTGCATGGATGGAAATCGTTGCACTAAAAGCTTTCCAAAAAAATTTGTTCAGCGAACTACTTTAGACAATGACAGTTTCGTTGTGTATCGACGTGGAGATTTTGGTCGGCATATTAGTAAGAATGGCATTGAACTTGATACTAGGTATTTAATGATTCTAATTAATTTTGTCATTTTATACGTTAGTGCATGCGTATTAACGTTATTACGTGTTATTTCTTGCAGGTATGTTGTTCCACATAACAAATTTCTTTTGAAGAAGTATCGCGCACATATAAATGTTGAATGGTGCAACAGAGCGCGATCTATAAAGTATTTGTTTAAATATGTGCATAAAGGCCATGATCGTGCAACGACAGTATTCTATCAATCTCATAATCCAAATGGCAGAGATGAAGTCATTGACGAGATTAAACAGTACTTTGATTGTAGATACATATTTGCTTCGGTAGCTTCTTGGAGATTGTTTGGATTTGAGATGCATTTTAAAGACCCACACGTTATTAGATTGGGTTTTCACCTTAAAGACCACCAGAGTGTATTGTTTAACCAAGATGATGATATCGAAGAGGTTGTGGACAAGCTGTCAGCGAAAGAGTCCATGTTCACGAGTTGGATGGAGGCAAATAAAAAATACAGCGAAGGAAGGCAGTTGACCTATGCCGAATATCCAACGCACTTCGTTATGGATGATAAAAGCAAAGAATTGCGACCGAGACAAAGGGGTGTAGCGTACGGAAGAATAGCGTATATGTATCCAGGAGCTGGAGAAGTGTACTATCTAAGGATATTATTGAACGTCGTTCGTGGCTGCACGTCGTTCGATGATATTAGAACATACAACGATCATGTATATCCAACCTTTCAAGAACCGTGTTATGCCCGTGGATTGCTAGATGACGACAAAGAATATATTGATGCGATAAAAGAGTGTGCTGTTTGGGGTTCCGATCACATGTTGCGATCTTTGTTTGTAAATATGTTGACTTCGGATTCCCTGACCAGTCCCAATACGGTGTGGGAGGATTGCAAAGAGTACCTTGCTGCTGACGTCCTGTCGAGATATCGTACTGCAAATCAACGTCCAGGTATTAACACATTACATTTTGAATTATTTAATTAAAAATAATTACAACACCGTTTTTTTTACAGATTTAACTTTGACCGACGATGAAAGGTACAATATGTGCTTGCAAGATATTGAAGATATTATGAAATGAAAAAGTAAATCACTTCGTGATTACCTGAGTATGCCGTACCCTAAAGACGTCCCTAGATTAACACAAAATCGCCTAATAGTGGACGAGTTGGCGTATGACAAACAGTCGCTTAAAGTAGAACACGGAAAATTACTGAGCATGCTGAACGATGAGCAGCGTCGTGCTTACGATACGATCATCAAATCTATTGACAATGGGAGAGGACGAGTTTCTTTTTGTACGACTACGGAGGTACTTGGAAAACATTCGTGTGGAAAACACTTTCGGCTGCTGTACGCTCAAGAGGAAAAATTGTTTTGAATGTTGCGTCGAGTGGTATAGCATCTCTGCTTCTGCCAGGTGGTAGAACAACACATTCCAAGTTTGCTATCCCTTTAAACTTGACTGACGAATCGATGTGCAAAATTAATTTGAGAACCGATCTTTCAGAGCTGATTGTGAAAACAGAGCTAATTATATGGGATGAGGCGCCAATGATGCACAGGTATTATAATAACATGTTTCGCATTATTCAGATAACATTAATTGCGATATCGTATACATTATATTCTTTTATCAATTATGTGTGATTAATTTCAAATGTTTCATTCAATCTTTTAGGAATTGTTTTGAAGCCCTCGATCGTACCGTTAGAGACATTATGCGAGTAGAGAATTCTGACCTTGCGAATCTGTCGTACGGAGGAAAGGTTGTTGTTTTCGGCGGTGATTTTCGACAGATTCTGCCAGTCATACCTAAAGGAACAAGACAGGATATTGTTCATGCAACTATTAATTCTTCCAAAATATGAAAATAGTGCAAGGTTTTGCGTTTGACGCAAAATATGAGGCTGCAAAATGATGGAGATCAAAACGAGTATGAAATGTTGCATGAATTCTCAAATTGGATGTCGGCTATTGGAGATGGTACGTTGGGCGATGATAACGATGGGGAAGCGGTTATTGAATTTCCAGATGAGTATATGATAACTTGGTCGGACAATTTTATAGAATCGTTGGTCGAAGCAACGTATCCTTCTTTCCATGAACGCATCGGTAATCCGGAATTTTTACAAGGGAGAGCTATTCTGGCACCAACGTTGGATGAAGTGAATGCGATCAACGATTATATGGTGTCGCTGCATAATACCGACGAAAGAGTTTACTTGAGTTCTGATTCTATTGCGCCTAGAGACCGTGGAAACACAATGTTTGAACAAATGCATTCCGTCGAGTTTTTAAACACCATCAAATGTTCCAGACTTCCAAACCATCAGTTGAAGTTGAAGGTAATTATGCATTCCGTTAGATGTTAAACTTTTAATTTATTTAATATGTATTTCTATTATTCTTTAATTAAGGACGAATAATAATGTTCACTAAATTCTTAAGTTTTTTTTTATTCGCAAGGTTGGTGTACCGATAATGCTATTACGTAATATGGATCCTTCTAATGGACTGTGCAATGGTCAATGTTCTAAAAAACGGCCTAGGCGGCCGTCTAGGCGCCTAGGCGCTCGGCGGCTGGTCACCGTCCCGATTTCCAACGAGACGGGTTGTCTAGGCGGATTTGAGTATTACTAACCTTTTAGTGGGTTTAAACGGGCTGGAAATGTGTTGGGGGTATGTTATTTATATGAACTCACCTTTTTTCTTTTTTCTTTAATCTTTGACGCCATAGATTCTTTCTGTTTCTTCCGAGCTTGTACAGATTTAAGAAGTAAAAAAAGTCGCTAGACAATTTTGAGGGAGAGAGAAAAATAGAGGGGCGGCCGACGGCCGTAATGTTAGGGTTTCTAGGCCGTAATATATATATAATATAATAATAATAATAATATATAATTAAAATACAATATTATATTATTATTTTTATTAAAATTCATTATTATATTATTATTTTATTATAATAATGTAAAATTAAAATAAAAATATATTAATATAATAAAAAGTTAAAACTTCATTTTACATATTTAATTATTTTTAATTTATATTATACTTATAATTTTATATTTAATTATTTTTTGTATTATTAATTATAAAAAAATGACAAAACGTTTAAATCCGCCTAGGCCCCGTCTAGGCCCCGCCTAGCCGTCTAGGCGCTAGGCCTCAGGTCTCCGACCTGCTAGCGCCTATCGTTTTTTAGAACACTGGCAATGGTACGAGATTGGTTGTAACAAGGCTAGGTAATTATGTGATCCAGGCCAAAGTGTTAGGAGGAAAAAATTCAGGAGAAATGTTCTATATTCCTCGGGTCACTATGACGCCGTCCGATGCAAAATTACCGTTTACTTTCCAAAGAAGACAATTTCCAATCATGATATCGTATGTCATGACAATTAATAAGAGCCAAGGTCAGTCGTTTTCCAGCGTTGGTATATTTTTAAGGAAACCTGTATTTTCGCATGGTCAACTTTATGTTGTTGTTTCACGAGTTACTTCCAGAGCCGAATTGAAGCTTTTACTTTCTGATGATAGTGGAAACCTTACTAATAGAACATCAAATGTGGTGTATAAAGAAGTGTTCCAAATCTGTAGTGGGAAATTACGGGTTATCATTATCAGTGTTTCCTTCAATAATATTTATCTTTTATTATTTTCAATAGACATGACACTCTTTTGCGGAAAAACCTTCAAATTCCATCAAACTTCGACGTGTAGAGTACAAACACTCAGTTTGAACTTTTAAATAAAAATCACCCAATGAAAAATGTATTTTGAAAACATCCACGTGCATCGCACGGGTGTATGTTACTAGTTTCAATAAAATGATATATTTATATTTCAATGAAAATGATAAAATCGATAATTTAATTTTATAGTAATAAAAGTTGGGAGAGATGCATATTATAAAATTAATATTTAATGTAACTAATTATATAGTGTGATGATGAGAATTGTTAAAATCATTTTTAAATCGCATTTAAATGTATTTTCATGTGGTTTTAATTATTTACTACTCTTTTGTCGAATTTTTATTTTAACATCTCACTTATATCTTTGCAATTAAAAAAAATTATATTTAATTTATTATTTTATATTATAATTGTCCTTTAAAATTTTATTTTATTTTTACATTTCAATCACAACTATTTTAATTTTAGTTTTTACTAATCATCATGCTCGACAAAATGTGCAAATTACTTAGCAAAAGAAATATCTTTTAATATTAATATTGTACTTATGTCTTATCGTAGAATATATTTAACGCATTAATATAAATATTTATATAAATATAAAATTGTTCAACTAACTGTTAGATGATACGGCATCTAACAGTGCTATATACAAAATATCTTTGCATTAACTTGATTAAAAAAATACACATCTCACTAGAAAGTTCGCGAGTCCTTGTGAACTTGTCGTGTCATTCGTGAGTTGTCGACTCGATCTCGTCATATAACATAAATTCTGAAGTTCTTTTGCCCTGCGCAATGAATAAGTATACATCTCAAAACCGAAATCACAATTGAATTAATTTCTGCAATTTATTAAAAGTTAAACTAATAATACTGTAAAATGCCTTGTTAAAGTGATAAGGTAATTAACCCAACGTATATATGATTAGCTCAATGATCTTTCCACAAACAATGTAAGATATCTAACACGCTCACGAGTAGACTCGGTTTTGTCGGCTCTACTCAAAGCAATATGTGTCATCTCTAGGCAAATCAGAGATTTAATTTCATCGAATTTGACGTCCATCATCTTTTTGACTTGAATCTTCTTTAAGTATATACTACCATATAAATTGAAGTTGAGTTAATAACACATTTAAAAGTTTTATTAAAATAATCTAACTTATATATGAGCACAATATTCTTTTCACAGAGTTGTGAAATATCGAAAACAATTTTTGTCGTGACTTAGTCAGATATCTTTCGTCAACCCAATGCTCAAAGCACGAAAAAGTCGTTACTTCGTCGATCTTTAATTTTGTTACAATGATTGAAAATGGGTTATGTTGAAATGTACACAAAAATCCAACTCCGAGTGCAAAATATATAAGAAACGAGCTCAGGGGCATTTTGGTAATTTCTACCAGAATTTGAATTTGGCGGTGGATGAAACGACGTCGTTTTGGTCCTGAATTGGGGACGGGTGCAGCGGACTAGGGTGGTCGATTTCTCAGCCGATTCTACACCAAATCACATGATTCTTGTTGTGTTGTGATCCTTGCCAGCTCATTTATTGATCACACTTGAAATTGCATGGAATGATCGCACGGTCGAAAATCGCAAGTCTGTTGCAGGTCGACGGCTTGGATTTCGATTTTCATTTTGTGCATTTTCGATTTTGTTTATAATCGTGTGTGTTAGCGATTGTAATGCACTACTAAAGTTACAGAGAACTTGTTGTAATCGCTTTTGCGCTTCGTATAATCCCAGAACCTCCCTCTCCTCCACCGTGCACGTAGATCGTCTTCCCGGCGATCGAAGCACATAAAAATCTCTGTGTTCTTTCGTTTTTGCAGTGTGAGTGTGTTCTATATACTTAATTCGAACTTCGTGAGTGGTGAGAGTTGAGTGTCTAGCTCGCAGTCGAGTTTTGGGTTTTTGTGTTCGATTGTTTGTTTGGAGTTTGAGTTTGTTTCTCGCCGGAGCTCGCGATTGTTTCCGGCTTGATTCTCAACAAGTGGCGCCGTCTGTGGGAAGGTGGATCATCGAACATGAAGACCGGATCTGCAAAGTTCGAGGTGGAGAAATTCACAGGGAAGAATGATTTCAGTTTATGGAGAATCAAGGTGCGAGTTGTTCTGGTTCAACAGGGGTTGATTGCAGCTCTTACTCCACCTGATTCTGTAGATGAGAAGAAGGGGAAGTAGAAGGAGAAGAAGGACAAGGAAGGATCTGCTTCTGGATCAGTTAATGAGGTTGATTTGGAAGAGATATCCATGAAGGCTCACAGTGTCATCATACTCAGCCTTGGTGACAAGGTTTTGAGAGAGGTGTGTGATGGAGTTGTATACTTAATGTCTAGATTTAAGTGATATGAACTCCCGATCCATTGCCATTAATCTATTTAATTAAATAAACAATTATTTGCTTTTAATTAAATGCAAATTATAGTCCTAGATTATACACGTTGTAGTTAGTATGGTGTGCGACGTCACACGGAAGATCATACTATCGGTTACTCGTATATAATTGAACAGTTGCTCACGAACTAGATGGATAGGGACCAATCCATCGGTATAGCCGTTGTATGAGTGAGAAAATAATTGGTCTTGATTATTTTATCATACTTGTACACTTGGTGTATTGGGCGGATCGCTTGAGATTTATCGATTAGGATTGCCTTAGATAATCGATTTAAATCTCAGTGTATTTTATTCTTAATCCCTGATATTATTGCGGGTGTATTCATTTAATATTAGTGACTTTGATTTTCCAAAGGAATTGACTGATTAGAATAACCGGTCAATTACCGGTAAAGTTGGGTCACGATATTTTATGTTTGACATGCTGTGAATTCTTGACGGGAAAGTGTGTCCCGATAAGGGTTGATAATGTCCCCGAGATGAGTTCATAAGGAATTATTATGAAAACTGCAGGTGGATTTTTTCCGCATAATAATTAAAGTTGAATGGTACTAGTCTCGGATACAAGAGATGAATAAATTAATTAGCAATAAATATAATTTATTCATGGACATTTCTATCTTAAACGCACAAAATAAATAATACTACGGAGAGATAATATTATTTGATATAATATGATATAATATTGGGAATGCAATTATATTTATATAGTGGAGTTAATATATAATTAATAGATTAATTAATAGACTTGGTCTTGAGCTCAATTTAATTAATCTATTGGGAGCCCAATATTCCACCTCCTTAAGATCCCCTACGTAGCCTATAAAAGCACTACATGGTCTTCTCTATTCTCATAACTTGAAGATCACAATTCTAGAGAGAGAAAGTAGAGAAGGAGATCCATAGAGTTCGGAGGATCGTCGCCCACCCGACGTTCGAACGAGTGCAAGGAATACGTGGGAAGGTCTCAAGGTCTTCAATAAGATCTCGTTTCTCCGCACAACGAATCTAAAGGGTGAATTAAATATTTCCGCTATTAAATTCAATTAAATAATTATCGAAAAACAAGATCCGAAAGTCGGAGATTCGGACCGGGACAACCGGGGCGGTGGCGATCGAGGATCGCCGGACCGCCGGCCGGCTGGTGGTTCCCGGCGGATGAACCCCCACGAAACCCTCGACTGGGCAGCCCACAGCCCGCCTAGGCGGCGGGTGATCGCCCCGCGACGTGCGATCGTGAGGTCGCGGCTTCGCCGCGGCTAGGGCTCGATCAAGAGCTCCTCGGGCGGTGGCTCCGGGCTGTTCGGTCGTGGTTTCCGGGACGTCGATCGGAGTCGGTTCTACGACGATTCCGGGTGATCGATTTCCAACAGTGTGTAAATAAACCACTGCTTATGGCCTGTGGAAGAAGCTTGAATCTCTGTACATGACCAAGTCACTTGCAAATAGACTGTATATGAAGCAGAAACCGTATTCCTTTTAAATGTCAAGTGATAGGTCAGTAGTTGATCAAATGAATGAGTTCATTAAGATCTTAGATGACTTGGAGAATATTGATAAGAAGCTTGATGATGAGGATCAATCTCTATTGCTATTGAGCTCTCTGCCTTCATAGTTTGATCAGTTTAGAGATGCTATGATTTATGGTAGTGATCATGCTCTTACTCTTGATGAAGTTCAGATTGCATTGAGAACTAAGGAGGTGCATAAGAAGTAGTCATCATCTAAGAAGGATCATCTAAGTGCCCCTGAGGGATTGGTCACTACTGGGAAGAAAACCTTTAAGAAGAAGCAACCACAGAACAAGTCAAATGCAAGTGGAGGTGGAGCTACTACTTCTGGAGAAAGTAGGAAGTGCTTTCACTGTAAGAAGGCAGGACATCTCAAGAATAATTGCTATGCTTGGAAAAAGCTTCAAGAAAACCAACCAGCTCAACAACAGGTTGATGTCACAGTTGGCAATGATAACTGCGAGGATGCTAAGGTGTTGAATGTCACTTTAGGTGGGAAGGAGACTGAATGGATATTGGATTCAAGCTGTACTTTCCATATGAGTCCAAGAAGGGAGTGGTTTGTGTTGGTATATGTCCTTCGATCCTACGTGTGCAATCGATAAAGTCATAAGGTCGTCTTTGGATGTTAAATGATTATTCGATAATATTAATTGTTGGGAGCAATATAATATTGATCGATAATCATACCTACAGGGTCACACACGGACTCGATGTTGATATACGTTACTTGTTGATTATATTGATTTAGAATCAATATTTACGTGGAATTTCACATGCATGGGATGCATGGCTTGCATGGGATGCATGTCACATGGTGTGACATGGCATGCCACACAAGCTGGTGATTTGGAGTCATAACACATGCCATGTGGCATGGGGGTTATGAAATCCATTCAAATTCACCATAAACACCCATTATGTGTGGTTATGACACACATTGAAATAGGGGGTTACAAGGTGAATTGAAGTGGTGATAATGAGTATGAAAATCAGATTTTCAAGACTCATTCTTGTTGGAATTTGATATCCCAGGCTATTAAAAATATGCGGAAACCAATAACCCGATCAAACCCTTCGCCGGAGATCACACAAATGCCGACGAACGCGCCGGAGTCCAACCGAGGAGACCACACGCCCGAAGGCATGCAGCCCGCCCCCAGCCGAACCCCCGCGTCGCGGGGTTCGCGCGATCGCACGATCGCGGCATCGCGATCGATGGGAGGAGCTGCTCCCAGCAGCCCCCGCGGCGAGTCCGGCGACTCGCCGCCGCCTGGAGGTCGGTCCGACCAGCGGACAGCCGCGGGGCCCAGCCCTCGCGGCTTGCGATCGATCGCGTTGATCGATCGCGTCCCCGACTCCCAGCCGGGGTTCGACCCTCACGCCCTCACGCCCAAACCCTAGGCGGGTCGATCCCACGCGGTCCGGTGGCTTCGCCACCACCGCGTGATCGTCCGTCTACTCCGGGTTCGAACTTTCGGATCTTCGTTCTACGGTATTTCACGATAAACCAAAACCGAATAATATCGAGGGAGTTTAGTTATTATACCTTCGATTCGTTGTTCGGAGAAACGAAATCAAACACCTTTGAATCTTCCCACGTATTCCTTGCACTCCGTTCGAACGTCGGGTGGGCGACGATCTATCGAACTCCTATGGATCTCCTTCAACTCTCTAGAACTATCAATTAATGATATTCTTGTCTTGTTCTTTATGAAGGCCATGTAGTGCTTTTATAGGCTACGTAGGGGATCTAAAGGAGGTGGAATATTGGGCTTCTAATATTGAAGATTAAATTGAGCCCAATGCTCAAGTCCATTAATCCTTATCAATATTAATTTTATTTATTTTCCACTATATAAATAAAATTGCACTCCCAATATTTACCCATATTATATTGAATAATATTTCTCCGGTTAGTATTATTTATTCCGTGTATTTAAGATTTAAATATCCATGAATAAAATTTATTTATTGCTTAATAAATTTATTCATCTCTTATATCCGAGAATAGTACCACTCAACCTTATTTATTATGCGGGAACAAATCCACTCGCGATGTTTATATAATAAATCCTTATGAGCTCATCTCGGGGATATTATCAACCCTTCCGGGATACACTGTCCCTTCAAGAATTCACGGCATGCCATATATAAAATATAGTGACCCAACTTAACCGGTAATTAACCCAATAATTAAATCAGTTAATTCCTTTGGAAAATCAAAGTCACTTATATTAAATATACACACCCGCAATTGTTTCAGGGATTAAGAATAAAATACTCCGAGACTTAAATCAATTATCACAGAGCAATCCTAATTGATAAGTCTCAAGCGATCCGCTCAATACACCAAGTGTACAAGTGTGATAAAATAATTAAGATAAATTATTTTCTCTCTCACACAACGACTATACCTATGGATTGGTCCGTGTCCATCTAGGTCGTGAGCATCTGTTCGATTAAATACGAGTAACCGATAGTATGATCTTCTGTGTGCCCATGCACACCATACTAACTACAACGTATGAAATCCAGGACTATAATTTGCATTTATTTAATTAATATTAATTAACAGCAAATGAATGTTTATTATAAATAGGTAAATGAAAGTGTACATAGAGTTCAGAATACTCAAATCTAGACATTAAGTATACTACTCCATCAATCTCCCACTTATACTAAGGTCTAGTCTTTTCCTCCAAACTCCCGACTCCCATACTCATCACGTGCTTAAGTTGTACTTCCGAGAAGTACCATGTGAATGAGCACTCTAGGTTGCCGCTCTGAAGTTATCTTGGTGACTACAGCGTCGTCTCCCTAGACGATGTCTCGAATCAGGTGGTACTTGCGCTATGTGTTATCATCACTTTTGACTTATGACCTCTTCCAGTTTACCGTGCACCGCTATTCAATAGCCTTTGGTAAACTAAGAGTCATATCCAAGTCCAGAGGTTATCCCGGAACCTAACCAAACCTTCCGCTGCCTCTGAGGCTGCTATTCGGTTAGGATAGAGTCTGAGAAGCGTCCTGCTTATCACTCTCTCATTTCATGGTTCCACCTCTTTCTAAAAGTGAACACATAGCCTGATATCGACTTACGCCGGTCCTTATTAGCTTGGAAATCCGAATCCGTGTAACCCAAAGGAATCAGATTGTCTGCTCCGTAACTCAGAACATAATCCTTAGTATTTCGCAAATACTTGAAAATGCTCTTTACGACAGTCCAATTAGCCTTTCCAGGGTTACTCTGATATCTCGCTACTATGCCAACCGCATAACAGATATCAGGCCTCGTGCATAACATTGCATACATTAAGCTTCCCACAGCCGAAGCGTAGGGAACCGCTTTCATTTCATCTTTCTCCTTCTGTGTCTGAGGACACATCTCCTTAGAAAGATAAGTTCCTTTACTGAAGGGCAGTTCACCCTTCTTGGAATCTTGCATGTTAAAACGAGCCAGAATCGTGTCTATGTAAGATTGCTGGGAAAGATACAATGTTCTATTCCGGCGATCCCTTATAACCTTGATCCCTAGAACATGTCCCACTTCTCCCAAATCTTTCATATCGAATTGTCTAGACAACCATCCCTTTATGTCTGATAACATCTTTACACTGTTTCCAATGAGAAGTATGTCGTCTACATAAAGCACGAGGAACACCACCTTCTTTCCATCACGTTTCCAATACACACACGATTCGTCCATGCTTTGAATGAATCCAAAAGATTGGACTACTTCATCAAACCGCAGGTTCCACGATCTCGAGGCTTGTTTCAATCCATAAATGGATCGATTAAGCTTGCACACTAGATGATCTCGCCCCTTAGCAATGAATCCTTCTGGTTGTTTCATATAAATCGTCTCGTCAAGACTTCCATTTAGGAAAGCTGTCTTGACATCCATTTGCCACACCTCATAATCCATATGAGCTGCTATGGATAAGAGAATCCGGATCGACTTTATCTTGGCTACCGGCGAAAAGGTCTCCTCATAATCGATTCCCTCTTTCTGAGTATATCCTTTCGCAACAAGCCGAGCTTTAAAGGTTTCAACCTTTCCGTCAGATCCTCTCTTTCTCTTGTAGACCCATTTACACCCAATTGTCTTTACGCCGCTTGGTGGTTCTACAAGATCCCAGACTTTATTAGAATCCATAGATTCTATTTCGGATTTCATCGCTTTCTTCCAAGAAGGCGCATCTATATCTTGTACCGCCTCATCATAGGTCCAGGGATCGATTTCATGAACTCCAGGTCCAGAGTCCGAAGACTCACCCAGTCCAATCCATCTATCTGGTTGTTTAACAACCCTCCCACTACGACGGCGTTCTGGTGTATTAATAGTGACAGTATTAGGTGCAGGTTCTAGTGGTGTATCTACACTCGGTTCGGCTGTATCTAAGTCTTCCTTGTTACCTCTCAACTCATCAAGTATTATGTCACTTTTGGGCTTGTGGTCCATGACATAGTCTTCCTCTAAGAACCGAGCGTTAGTACTTATAACGATCTTCTGGTCCTTAGGAATATAGAACATGCCACCTTTAGTTCCTTTCGGGTATCCTACAAACAGCCGTAATTCTGATCTGGGTTCTAACTTATCGGCCCCCTGTCTCAACACATGTGCTGGACATCCCCAGATCCGAAGGTGCCTGAGGCTAGGCTTGCGCCCGCTCCACCTTTCCATGGGTGTGGTGGGTACCGTTTTTGTTGGAACCATGTTGAGAATGTACGCCGCTGTTTCCAAGGCATGTCCCCAGAACATAGTAGGTAAGTCCGAGTAACTCATCATTGAACGCACCATCTCCATAAGAGTCCTATTCCTTCTTTCCGACACACCATTCTGCTGGGGAGTATATGGTGATGTCATTTGGGAATCAATCCCATTTTCTGCTAAGTATGCCTTGAATTCTCCAGACAGGTACTCGCCTCCGCGATCAGATCGCAGGCATTTAATGGATTTACCTTGAAGGTTCTCCGCAAAAGCCTTGAACTCTTTGAACTTGTCAAAGGATTCGCTCTTGCGGCGCATCAGGTATACAAATCCATACCTTGAGTAATCATCAGTGAAAGTGATGAAATACTCGTACCCTCCCCTTGCCTGAGTAGACATAGGTCCGCATACATCAGAGTGAATCAAATCCAACACTTGTTCAGCCCTTCGTCCTTTACCAGAAAAAGAACGCTTGGTCATTTTTCCCTCTAAACAGGATTCGCAGGTTGGAAGGTCCTCTCCTTCAACACCACTGATGAGACCATCAGCTTGTTGGGGATCGTGCATGTATACGCAGCGGAAAACAAAAATTTTATTTTATTTTATTTTTATTGAAAATCCTATTTTCAATATTACATGCATTAATTGATTTAATTCAAATCTATTAAATAAATAATCCACCATTTAATTTAATTATCAAATAATTAAATATTTAATTCATGCATCCCATACTACACAAATTAAATCTTAGCGCAATTAAATTTATCATATAAATTAATTACTTGTAGCGCAAATATATTTATCATATAAATTAATTACACTACTTAATTAATTACGCAAACATGCAGACATAATTAATTGCGTCAATTTGACAATTAACATAATCACAATTATATAATTCAAATCAAATTGATTTTAATTAACAATTAAATTAATCTCTATTAATTTTATTTGTCAATTATAATCCCAGTACTTTAGCGCAAACAATTAACGCAAACAATTAAATCCAAGTTTAATCGTGAGTACCTTAGGGATTCGTCGGACGAAACGAGGTTCGTCGGAAGTCGCGCGGATGCGACGCGGGGATGCACGCGGGGCGTGCGGGCTGATCACGGGGAGAGCCGGGGCGGCTCTCGGCTGGTCGCGGCGGCGGCGCTCGGGCGCGGGCGGGCTTGGCTCGTCGTGCTCGGGCGTTGCTCGTTCAAACCTCCGGCGTCTCTCGTCAAATCAGGTTTCACCTCGTATAGGTAATCCCACTCGCGTATTGCACTAGAAATACGAGAGGGAGAATACGACGGGAAAAACGGGCCAGATAAACGGCGCCGGAATCGGATTCCGGCGAGGCGGGCGGCTGCCGGCGGCGGCGCTGGGCGGCGGCGGGCGGCAGCTCCGGGCGGCGGTCCTCCGAGGGAGGCGGCGCTGGGGGCGGCGGCGAGAGAGGGGAGAGGAGAGGGAGAGACTAGGGCTAGAGCTCTCTAAGTTTGGTGTGTTCTTCTTCATGCCTATGGAGCTCCTTTTATAGGTGAAGAAAAGAGCTACTTGGGCTCAAACCTTAATGGATCGGATCCATTAAGCCTAGCCGGCCCAATTCATTAGCCGTCATTACGTTTCTCCCAAATTGACAATCAATTCGATCTCCGAAAAATATAACGATTATATTTTCTTTCTCGTTTTAATTTTCTCATCGATATGAGATAATAATAAAAATTTCCAATTTCACAAAATCGGAAAGCCCATTTCAGGGGTACTGCTAAATCGGGAAATTTCCCAAAATAGAAAGTGTACACCATCGTCTCTGTTTTCTTTAGCTCATTAATATTTCCAACTCATAATCACAATTATGAATCTCGGATTCAATCATATTGACCTCCGACTATATGTACTTAATTAACAGTTAATTAATACATGATCGTATTCAAGGATTGGTTTACACGAGAATGTGACCCTCAATGGTTCAGGTGTTGATGAGCCATATTTTTTGGCTCATTTTTAGTTCTTTTGAGTCAAGTTAATCGATTCTTTTTATTTGTTTTCACCTTGTTTGTGTCTGGGAGGGCACATTTGGAGTCTATGGTCAAGTTATGCAGGTGGAACGTGAAAAGACGAACATTTGGAAAGAAATCGTCGCATTGAGCAAGTATGCTGGTTGAGCAAGTTACGCTGGAACGAACACCCATGTCATAATGGGCAAAGTCAGAAAGTGACCAAGACCGAAGCTTGATCAAGTACCGTACGAAGTAAAGAGGTTGGACAAAGATCGGAGTTGACCAGAGACAGACGTTGAGCAAGCAGTGTACGAAGAGTCCTGGAAATCCAAAAGACTTCAAAGGCGACCAGATTCATAGAAATATCAAAGATGGACTCTCATCCAACGTTAGAGTCATTGTCCAACACGTCTCTTCATCAGATTGAGTCCTATATCTACACGGAATTGGTCAAGGACGCGGCAGGATCCCTATTTTTAAGGAAAGGATAAGGAAAGAATCTTTTATTTCCTTATCTCAATTAAACTGATCAAGGCAGCGATTTTACTTGGAGCCCAAGACTTCCAGCATCTATAAATACACATGAAGCCCTAGAAATCACGTGGATAACATTGGCTACACATACAAGAAACTCACATACGAAAATATTCAGCCCACCAAAGAAGATCGGAGGAAGAGGAAGACGAGTTCTCGCCGGCTATTGCCTTCGGGCATAGCTGGGCAATTTCGATTTAATTCTTGTTTTTATTTTTGTCTTTTAATTTATGATTATTCAAGACAATTGTTTCTTTAAATTCTTAGTTTAATTCCAGCATGTTTTCGTTTTAATTTTATTTATTTATTATTTGTTCATGTGTAGCTAGTTAATCTGCGCCTGGGCAACGTCTGAACTTGGTCGACCTGATTTCTAAAATACTGAGAGGCTTTCGATTACAGCAACTAACTTAGTTTTATTCCCGATTCAACAGGGTAGTATCTACAGGCATGTTAGGGACTTGGGCAACGTACAATAGCCAGTAGGAAACCCTTTTCACCTAACACACACATACGCGGATCAACGTGCCGGGAGACTGGGCGTCCGCATAGTATTACATGTTGCTGGAGATGTGGTCGTATGACTCGGGTCTGTCCGGGCATGCTATTGGCCATTTCGGGTTCGCTTAGATGTTAAGGCAGTTTGGTCAACTTAGACTCATGTCGGCTAACATAGTGTCGAATTGATCAATACTAGGGGTTTTACTTAGAGAGATCTAGTAAGACTTTAAACCGAAAGAGTGAATAAGGGTTGGGGTATTTGCGTGCGTGACAACATAGGGGCGTTTATACTTTAATTGGACAACCTATAACCGAAAGATAAAGCTGTTAGCAAAATCTTATGTGCCGATGAACAGTAGAAACTTGATCAGGTAGACAAGGTGACGACTGTGTCCAGATAAACTGTTTTACAGTTTGGTCGAGTTCTGTAGTTGAGTAGTTTAATTTTCGTATTGGTCAAGTTCAGTAGCTGAGTATTTTATTTTTTGTTATTTTATTTAGTTTGCTTTATTATTTTTTTTTAGTTATTTTTAGTTGTTCGGTAGTTCACTCAAAACTCTTTATAAAATCGTGACAACCACATTGGGCAAAGCCGTGAGAAAATAACAATAAACTCCTCGTGGGATCGACACCTAATACTAACCACTAATACTTGTTGTTGGTGTGAAGCTTTAGGTCTTATAAATTTATTTTGCGCTACTCAAACGACGGTAGCGTCAAAATTGGCGCCGTTGCCGGGGAGTTTATATTCCAGTTATTTTCTTTGTGCTATTTGATTTGCGATTTTTTTGTTTTTGTTCAGGGTTGACCAAAGAGGACAGCAAGGAGCAGGACGAGGAAAGCAGGTCAAGCAGCACGTGCAGCCCATAGACCTACCTTTGCTCAAGATCCAGAGTTGAGCAGAGGACAGAAAAGATGGACGACTTGAACAACCGACGAGTGGAGCAGACATTGAGGGAATTAAATTTCCCTAACTTTTTGGACTTTAAACTTGTGGGCATAACCTTGCCCAACATCACTACAGATTGGTCAATGAAACCCAGTTTTCTGCAGCTGTTGCCCAAGTTCAGCGATATGCCATGGGAGGACCCTCAACTACATTTGCGAAATTTTGAGCTAGCATGTGGGACTATACCTGCTATGGGCAACCTGACAGAGTACATCCGACTATTAGCTTTTCCCTTCTCCCTTGCCGGCGAGGCAAGAGAATGGCTGTACACCTTGACCAGGGGCGAAATTACAACATGGCAGCAGCTTCAACATCAATTTTTGAAGAAGCACTTCCCCATATCTCGGATCATGCAGATGAAGAAGATGATTTACAACATCAAAATGGGCACAGGAGAATCTTTCTACGACTATTGGGTACGATTCAATGAGATTCAAGCACTATGCCCATATCGTCTATTTCCGGATCATGAATTGATCCAATACATCAGATCCGGACTGAGAGGACAAGAAAGAATGATGATTTATGTTGCATGTGGAGGTTCTATTCTCGACAAAACAGCAAGTGAGGCGTTCAAAATATTGAAAGACTTTGCCGAAGGATCCCGTGAAGATGAAGACAAGTTGCCCAAGCAGACATCTGCTATGCCCAAGTCTGCCGAAGATAAAATTGATAAACTTTGCGGCACCATCGAGAAACTCGCGGAGATTATGGCCACAAGACCACTCAAAGCAGTCGAAACAAATGAAGTTGATCATGACCAGCGCCCACTACCACACTATGAGGGAAGACACGCAGGTTGCCCAATGCACAGTTATGGGCAAGACAGACAGAATTGCTACGACCAGTATGCCCTGGCCAACACACCTAGTTTTGGTTATGGGCATAACAACCACCAAGAGGAGCAACCTGCAACAGAAGAGCAACCTGCCCAAGAGGAGCAACTTGCCCAAGAGCAGAAACTAAATATCGTCCAAGTGAGGAAACATGAGGTATTTCATATTGTCATGTTTCAACCATCTGATATTTTAATCCAGACGAGGCAAACTAAGAATGATGTCCGAGAAGAGAGATTGGAGCCAGCCTTTGAACGGGCACCCGAGCAAAAATCGAAGATATTGCCCAAGCACACGAAATATCTCTACTTTGGACAAGGGGATACAATCAGTGAGATCAATAGTGATGTTTTAAGTGAAGGTTCAGAAAGGAAGACACAAGGGTTGTTCGCCCAAAATCCGGAAGAGAAGAGGAATTCGCCCCTGACCAACATGCAGTTACCATTTGGTATGGGCAACCCAGCAGGCACTTTACATGGATGGATGATGAGCAACTTCACAGATTTACTCAAGTGCCTGAAGGCCTCTTATGGCCATAACGAGGAGAAGCTCAAACCCTTTCACCGTGAAGAATGGTGAGCATACATCACGTCATGCCCATGACGATAACTAAGGCGCTGACCAGGAGGCAACCTGGTATTTCTTGTATATTATTTTAGTTTTCTTTTATTTTATTTTGAATAAAATCGGATAGAGAACTTGACTTGTCTTAATCCAAAAGGAGAAAGGGTCTTGTTTGTTTTTTGATGTGCAGGTCAAGGAGGACATAAAGGTAGCTGCTTGAGCATACCGCAAGGCTACTTGGTCAACTTTCGGCAGTTTACGCTAGAAGATGGATGAGTTCCCTGATGTCTCAAGGATGACCACTGGAGAGAAGTCAAGGTCTGGGTAGGCGTGCCCAAGTTACTGACTGAGGGCGTAGTCTTAAGGCATCAAGGCAACATGCAAAGATGACCTCATGAAGCTGCTGAAATCATTAATGGTCAACTTCACCAATGCTCAATTCAGGTTTTACCTTGACTTTACCTCCTCCTCACTTGCCCTCCCAATTGTTCTTTTATTTCTTTTCTTTTTCTTTTCTTTCGAGTCAAAGGTTGATCTATTCATTGACACACTTTGCCCAAGGCAAAGTGTGTGAGTGGAGAGGTACGCCAACGTCGTTTGGAGTCGGAGTTTTATGTCAAGGGAAGTCCCTGCCCAATCTTATTACCATTTCACCCACTTTGCCGGAGGCAAAGTGTGTGAGTGGGGGAACGGGTAGGAGCAACCTGTGTCCTTGGTCGTGTCGTATGCTTGATGAATATACTTGGTCAATTTGAACAGTTTTCAAAATTATTAGTCTATGCATCAAATTTGGGACGATGGAACTGCAATTAGGTAGCCGTGAGATTTGAGCCAAAATTATGAAAATATTTCTTTCTTGAGAGTTTGTTTGGAATGCCGTAATGCTAAGGTTTGCCTTATTTCTACTTGTGTGATTTGACTGCTGAGTTGAGGTATTAAATGACTTAGGCATTTTTTTTGTTCATTTTTGTCAATAAATAAAGAAGACCCTTGATAGCCCCTTGAGCCTAGCCTGTTCTTTGATCACCTGGGGGAAATTCCTGACCAACAAGAAAACATGCCCGAGTCCATAAAAGGGGCAAGTTAGAAAGAAGTCTTCAGGAAAAAAAATAACAAAAAAAAACTTGTCAATAGCAGCAAGCAAATCCTGCGAACTGGTTGGTCAAGGTACAAAAAAAAAAAAAAAAAAAACAAAAAAAAAACTCCAGAATAAATGGGTGTGCTAAGGCTCGTAAGAAAGGGAATGAATTAGAGGTACGAAAAAAAAAGTTGCTAAGTAAAATAAGCAACACTGCCTACGGTCAACATGGAGATATGCCCAATACAACCTACACAAACACCCTAAAAAGTCCTGATGATATGCCTAGCTCAACTAAGAATTGTCATAGGTTAGAAATTGGTCAAGCCCAAGGCAAAACGAATTCCAAAACAAAATTGAGTGATACACTACCTATACACTAAAAGAGAGAAACACTAAGGGAGAGAACCAAAAATCCTATTGCAGCGTCTTGACTGTTTTTTATGCATCCCTTGGACTATGATTTTGACTATCTGTTTACTTGATCAAGGTAATATTCTGAAAAGCATGCTATTGTCTTCTTTTTATTTCTTTCCCTCCCTCCCTTGTTTTCTACTTTAGCAGCGCGAGTCATACCACACGCTTGAGGACAAGCGTAATTAAAGTGTGTGCGTGTGATGAGCCATATTTTTTGGCTCATTTTTAGTTCTTTTGAGTCAAGTTAATCGATTCTTTTTATTTGTTTTCACCTTGTTTGTGTCTGGGAGGGCACATTTGGAGTCTATGGTCAAGTTATGCAGGTGGAACGTGAAAAGACGAACATTTGGAAAGAAATCGTCGCATTGAGCAAGTATGCTGGTTGAGCAAGTTACGCTGGAACGAACACCCATGTCATAATGGGCAAAGTCAGAAAGTGACCAAGACCGAAGCTTGATCAAGTACCGTACGAAGTAAAGAGGTTGGACAAAGATCGGAGTTGACCAGAGACAGACGTTGAGCAAGCAGTGTACGAAGAGTCCTGGAAATCCAAAAGACTTCAAAGGCGACCAGATTCATAGAAATATCAAAGATGGACTCTCATCCAACGTTAGAGTCATTGTCCAACACGTCTCTTCATCAGATTGAGTCCTATATCTACACGGAATTGGTCAAGGACGCGGAAGGATCCCTATTTTTAAGGAAAGGATAAGGAAAGAATCTTTTATTTCCTTATCTCAATTAAACTGATCAAGACAACGATTTTACTTGGAGCCCAAGACTTCCAGCATCTATAAATACACATGAAGCCCTAGAAATCACGTGGATAACATTGGCTACACATACAAGAAACTCACATACGAAAATATTCAGCCCACCAAAGAAGATCGGAGGAAGAGGAAGACGAGTTCTCGCCGGCTATTGCCTTCGGGCATAGCTGGGCAATTTCGATTTAATTCTTGTTTTTATTTTTGTCTTTTAATTTATGATTATTCAAGACAATTGTTTCTTTAAATTCTTAGTTTAATTCCAGCATGTTTTCGTTTTAATTTTATTTATTTATTATTTGTTCATGTGTAGCTAGTTAATCTGCGCCTGGGCAACGTCTGAACTTGGTCGACCTGATTTCTAAAATACTGAGAGGCTTTCGATTACAGCAACTAACTTAGTTTTATTCCCGATTCAACAGGGTAGTATCTACAGGCATGTTAGGGACTTGGGCAACGTACAGTAGCCAGTAGGAAACCCTTTTCACCTAACACACACATACGCGGATCAACGTGCCGGGAGACTGGGCGTCCGCATAGTATTACATGTTGCTGGAGATGTGGTCGTATGACTCGGGTCTGTCCGGGCATGCTATTGGCCATTTCGGGTTCGCTTAGATGTTAAGGCAGTTTGGTCAACTTAGACTCATGTCGGCTAACATAGTGTCGAATTGATCAATACTAGGGGTTTTACTTAGAGAGATCTAGTAAGACTTTAAACCGAAAGAGTGAATAAGGGTGGGGTATTTGCGTGCGTGACAACATAGGGGCGTTTATACTTTAATTGGACAACCTATAACCGAAAGATAAAGCTGTTAGCAAAATCTTATGTGCCGATGAACAGTAGAAACTTGATCAGGTAGACAAGGTGACGACTGTGTCCAGATGCTCTGTTTTACAGTTTGGTCTGTTGGAGTTGTGTACTTAATGTCTAGGTTTAAGTGACGGAAACTCACGATCCATTGCCACTAATCTATTTAATTAAATAAACAATTATTTGCGTTTAATTATTTATAATTAAATATATGCAAATCATAGTCCTAGATTTTATACGTTGTAGTTAGTATGGTGTTTCATGGGCGCACAGAAGATCATACTATCGGTTACTCGTATTTAATCGAACAGTTGCTCACGACCTAGATGGACACGGACCAATCCATCGGTATAGTCGTTGTGTGAGAGAGAAAATAATTTATCTTAATTATTTTATCACACTTGTACACTTGGTGTATTGAGCGGATCGTTGAGATTCATCGATTAGGATTGCCGGCGATAATCGATTCGAGTCTCAGTGTATTTTATTCTTAATCCCCGAAACTATTGCGGGTGTGTATATTTAATATAAGTGACTTTGATTTACCAAAGGAATTAACCGATTTAATTATTGGGTTAATTACCGGTTAAGTTGGGTCACTATATTTTATATATGGCATGCCGTGAATACTTGACGGGAAAGTGTATCCCGTATTTAATTATTTGAGGCGCACGGAGGAAGAAACCCTCGGCTGGGCCGAGGGCTTGCGATCGATCCAAGGATCGATCGCTGGGGGCGCGGGCTGGTGCCGCACCCCACCCGCCGTGAAGGCGGGGCTCCTCCAGGCGGCGGCGAGTCGCCGGACTCGCCGCGGGGGGCTGCTGGGCAGCCCCATCGATCGCGAAGATCGAACGCGATCCTCGATCGCGTGAACCCCGTCTCGCGGGGGTTCGGCTGGGGGCGGGCCGCGTGCCTTCGGGTGCGTGGTCTCCAAAGGCTGGACTCCGGCGGATGAGTCGGCGTTCATGTGATCTCCGGCGAAGGGTTTGATCGGGTTATTGGTTTCCGCAAATTTTAATAACCCGGGATATCGAATTCCATCATGGTCGAGTTCTGTAGTTGAGTAGTTTAATTTTCGTATTGGTCAAGTTCAGTAGCTGAGTATTTTATTTTTTGTTATTTTATTTAGTTTGCTTTATTATTTGTTTTTAGTTATTTTTAGTTGTTCGGTAGTTCACTCAAAACTCTTTATAAAATCGTGACAACCACATTGGGCAAAGCCGTGAGAAAATAACAATAAACTCCTCGTGGGATCGACACCTAATACTAACCACTAATACTTGTTGTTGGTGTGAAGCTTTAGGTCTTATAAATTTATTTTGCGCTACTCAAACGACGGTAGCGTCAAAATTGGCGCCGTTGCCGGGGAGTTTATATTCCAGTTATTTTCTTTGTGCTATTTGATTTGCGATTTTTTTGTTTTTGTTCCAGGTTGACCAAAGAGGACAGCAAGGAGCAGGACGAGGAAAGCAGGTCAAGCAGCACGTGCAGCCCATAGACCTACCTTTGCTCAAGATCCAGAGTTGAGCAGAGGACAGAAAAGATGGACGACTTGAACAACCGACGAGTGGAGCAGACATTGAGTGAATTAAATTTCCCTAACTTTTTGGACTTTAAACTTGTGGGCATAACCTTGCCCAACATCACTACAGATTGGTCAATGAAACCCAGTTTTCTGCAGCTGTTGCCCAAGTTCAGCGATATGCCATGGGAGGACCCTCAACTACATTTGCGAAATTTTGAGCTAGCATGTGGGACTATACCTGCTATGGGCAACCTGACAGAGTACATCCGACTATTAGCTTTTCCCTTCTCCCTTGCCGGCGAGGCAAGAGAATGGCTGTACACCTTGACCAGGGGCGAAATTACAACATGGCAGCAGCTTCAACATCAATTTTTGAAGAAGCACTTCCCCATATCTCGGATCATGCAGATGAAGAAGATGATTTACAACATCAAAATGGGCACAGGAGAATCTTTCTACGACTATTGGGTACGATTCAATGAGATTCAAGCACTATGCCCATATCGTCTATTTCCGGATCATGAATTGATCCAATACTTCAGATCCGGACTGAGAGGACAAGAAAGAATGATGATTTATGCTGCATGTGGAGGTTCTATTCTCGACAAAACAGCAAGTGAGGCGTTCAAAATATTGAAAGACTTGGCCGAAGGATCCCGTGAAGATGAAGACAAGTTGCCCAAGCAGACATCTGCTATGCCCAAGTCTGCCGAAGATAAAATTGATAAACTTTGCGGCACCATCGAGAAACTCGTGGAGATTATGGCCACAAGACCACTCAAAGCAGTCGAAACAAATGAAGTTGATCATGACCAGCGCCCACTACTACACTATGAGGGAAGACACGCAGGTTGCCCAATGCACAGTTATGGGCAAGACAGACAGAATTGCTACGACCAGTATGCCCTGGCCAACACACCTAGTTTTGGTTATGGGCATAACAACCACCAAGAGGAGCAACCTGCAACAGAAGAGCAACCTGCCCAAGAGGAGCAACTTGCCCAAGAGCAGAAACTAAATATCGTCCAAGTGAGGAAACATGAGGTATTTCATATTGTCATGTTTCAACCATCTGATATTTTAATCCAGACGAGGCAAACTAAGAATGATGTCCGAGAAGAGAGATTGGAGCCAGCCTTTGAACGGGCACCCGAGCAAAAATCGAAGATATTGCCCAAGCACACGAAATATCTCTACTTTGGACAAGGGGATACAATCAGTGAGATCAATAGTGATGTTTTAAGTGAAGGTTCAGAAAGGAAGACACAAGGGTTGTTCGCCCAAAATCCGGAAGAGAAGAGGAATTCGCCCCTGACCAACATGCAGTTACCATTTGGTATGGGCAACCCAGCAGGCACTTTACATGGATGGATGATGAGCAACTTCACAGATTTACTCAAGTGCCTGAAGGCCTCTTATGGCCATAACGAGGAGAATCTCAAACCCTTTCACCGTGAAGAATGGTGAGCATACATCACGTCATGCCCATGACGATAACTAAGGCGCTGACCAGGAGGCAACCTGGTATTTCTTGTATATTATTTTAGTTTTCTTTTCTTTTATTTTGAATAAAATCGGATAGAGAACTTGACTTGTCTTAATCCAAAAGGAGAAAGGGTCTTGTTTGTTTTTTGATGTGCAGGTCAAGGAGGACATAAAGGTAGCTGCTTGAGCATACCGCAAGGCTACTTGGTCAACTTTCGGCAATTTACGCTAGAAGATGGATGAGTTCCCTGATGTCTCAAGGATGACCACTGGAGAGAAGTCAAGGTCTGGGTAGGCGTGCCCAAGTTACTGACTGAGGGCGTAGTCTTAAGGCATCAAGGCAACATGCAAAGATGACCTCATGAAGCTGCTGAAATCATTAATGGTCAACTTCACCAATGCTCAATTCAGGTTTTACCTTGACTTTACCTCCTCCTCACTTGCCCTCCCAATTGTTCTTTTATTTCTTTTCTTTTTCTTTTCTTTCGAGTCAAAGGTTGATCTATTCATTGACACACTTTGCCCAAGGCAAAGTGTGTGAGTGGAGAGGTACGCCAACGTCGTTTGGAGTCGGAGTTTTATGTCAAGGGAAGTCCCTGCCCAATCTTATTACTATTTCACCCACTTTGCCGGAGGCAAAGTGTGTGAGTGGGGGAACGGGTAGGAGCAACCCGTGTCCTTGGTCGTGTCGTATGTTTGATGAATATACTTGGTCAATTTGAACAGTTTTCAAAATTATTAGTCTATGCATCAAATTTGGGACGATGGAACTGCAATTAGGTAGCCGTGAGATTTGAGCCAAAATTATGAAAATATTTCTTTCTTGAGAGTTTGTTTGGAATGCCGTAATGCTAAGGTTTGCCTTATTTCTACTTGTGTGATTTGACTGCTGAGTTGAGGTATTAAATGACTTAGGCATTTTTTTTGTTCATTTTTGTCAATAAATAAAGAAGACCCTTGATAGCCCCTTGAGCCTAGCCTGTTCTTTGATCACCTGGGGGAAATTCCTGACCAACAAGAAAACATGCCCGAGTCCATAAAAGGGGCAAGTTAGAAAGAAGTCTTCAGGAAAAAAAATAACAAAAAAAAAAACTTGTCAATAGCAGCAAGCAAATCCTGCGAACTGGTTGGTCAAGGTACAAAAAAAAAAAAAAACTCCAGAATAAATGGGTGTGCTAAGGCCCGTAAGAAAGGGAATGAATTAGAGGTACGAAAAAAAAAGTTGCTAAGTAAAATAAGCAACACTGCCTACGGTCAACATGGAGATATGCCCAATACAGCCTACACAAACACCCTAAAAAGTCCTGATGATATGCCTAGCTCAACTAAGAATTGTCATAGGTTAGAAATTGGTCAAGCCCAAGGCAAAACGCATTCCAAAACAAAATTGAGTGATACACTACCTATACACTAAAAGAGAGAAACACTAAGGGAGAGAACCAAAAATCCTATTGCAGCGTCTTGACTGTTTTTTATGCATCCCTTGGACTATGATTTTGACTATCTGTTTACTTGATCAAGGTAATATTCTGAAAAGCATGCTATTGTCTTCTTTTTATTTCTTTCCCTCCCTCCCTTGTTTTCTACTTGAGCAGCGCGAGTCATACCACACGCTTGAGGACTAGCGTAATTAAAGTGTGTGCGTGTGATGAGCCATATTTTTTGGCTCATTTTTAGTTCTTTTGAGTCAAGTTAATCGATTCTTTTTATTTGTTTTCACCTTGTTTGTGTCTGGGAGGGCACATTTGGAGTCTATGGTCAAGTTATGCAGGTGGAACGTGAAAAGACGAACATTTGGAAAGAAATCGTCGCATTGAGCAAGTATGCTGGTTGAGCAAGTTACGCTGGAACGAACACCCATGTCATAATGGGCAAAGTCAGAAAGTGACCAAGACCGAAGCTTGATCAAGTACCGTACGAAGTAAAGAGGTTGGACAAAGATCGGAGTTGACCAGAGACAGACGTTGAGCAAGCAGTGTACGAAGAGTCCTGGAAATCCAAAAGACTTCAAAGGCGACCAGATTCATAGAAATATCAAAGATGGACTCTCATCCAACGTTAGAGTCATTGTCCAACACGTCTCTTCATCAGATTGAGTCCTATATCTACACGGAATTGGTCAAGGACGCGGAAGGATCCCTATTTTTAAGGAAAGGATAAGGAAAGAATCTTTTATTTCCTTATCTCAATTAAACTGATCAAGGCAGCGATTTTACTTGGAGCCCAAGACTTCCAGCATCTATAAATACACATGAAGCCCTAGAAATCACGTGGATAACATTGGCTACACATACAAGAAACTCACATACGAAAATATTCAGCCCACCAAAGAAGATCGGAGGAAGAGGAAGACGAGTTCTCGCCGGCTATTGCCTTCGGGCATAGCTGGGCAATTTCGATTTAATTCTTGTTTTTATTTTTGTCTTTTAATTTATGATTATTCAAGACAATTGTTTCTTTAAATTCTTAGTTTAATTCCAGCATGTTTTCGTTTTAATTTTATTTATTTATTATTTGTTCATGTGTAGCTAGTTAATCTGCGCCTGGGCAACGTCTGAACTTGGTCGACCTGATTTCTAAAATACTGAGAGGCTTTCGATTACAGCAACTAACTTAGTTTTATTCCCGATTCAACAGGGTAGTATCTACAGGCATGTTAGGGACTTGGGCAACGTACAGTAGCCAGTAGGAAACCCTTTTCACCTAACACACACATACGCGGATCAACGTGCCGGGAGACTGGGCGTCCGCATAGTATTACATGTTGCTGGAGATGTGGTCGTATGACTCGGGTCTGTCCGGGCATGCTATTGGCCATTTCGGGTTCGCTTAGATGTTAAGGCAGTTTGGTCAACTTAGACTCATGTCGGCTAACATAGTGTCGAATTGATCAATACTAGGGGTTTTACTTATAGAGATCTAGTAAGACTTTAAACCGAAAGAGTGAATAAGGGTTGGGGTATTTGCGTGCGTGACAACATAGGGGCGTTTATACTTTAATTGGACAACCTATAACCGAAAGATAAAGTTGTTAGCAAAATCTTATGTGCCGATGAACAGTAGAAACTTGATCAGGTAGACAAGGTGACGACTGTGTCCAGATGCTCTGTTTTACAGTTTGGTCGAGTTCTGTAGTTGAGTAGTTTAATTTTCGTATTGGTCAAGTTCAGTAGCTGAGTATTTTATTTTTTGTTATTTTATTTAGTTTGCTTTATTATTATTTTTTAGTTATTTTTAGTTGTTCGGTAGTTCACTCAAAACTCTTTATAAAATCGTGACAACCACATTGGGCAAAGCCGTGAGAAAATAACAATAAACTCCTCGTGGGATCGACACCTAATACTAACCACTAATACTTGTTGTTGGTGTGAAGCTTTAGGTCTTATAAATTTATTTTGCGCTACTAAAACGACGGTAGCGTCAGGTGTATAACTAGCCGTGGGCTCACAACACATTGTGATTCGAACAACATATTGTTCTTATATCAACTACTCCCGAGAGTTTTAGATTAATAATCATATTATTTAATCTCCGAACAATTCGGTGCCCAACGAATCAGTGACGAGCGTCTAGCAACCACGCTTCACTAATTCCCTAGATACAAATGAAGTGCCTGCAAGAACCTTGTAATATAGTTAGCGTACAGTACGATCCCTCCGATTCATATGTCCTTATCAAACTAGAGATATTGGTCAATCGAGATCTCTTGTTGTGTTTGATAACTTTGCGAACGTTCTAGGCTTCGTATAATCCAGTCGTGATTGATCTAGAGAAACACATTTCTCTAATCACCTCACTGTTCAACTCTGGCCAGAGATTCCGGGACTACGAACCACATAGGACATCCATGATCTATATCAAGCGATCAGATCCCCTACTACCATGCACAGACTTCACATCAGATTTCGAACTGCACGAACATTGCCTCCTTTTTCGACTTACTCCCTTTCCAGGGAATCAGAAACACGTTACGATACAGCTAGTCCTCTGATGAAGTCACGGTGATGTCTGGGTCTTAAGGATTAATTGTGTACAACTATATTATGGAATTCTCTACTCGATCAGTGATAACCACTTAGAGATTCCAGGGAGAGGGGGTTCAGTGAACTCATCAACAGTGAGCACCCACTCATGTATGTCGATGTCCCAACACCGAGGCTCGAGATTAGCCCACATACACTAAGTGCTAGTCTCAAGGGGGAAAGGCCGGGTATCCTTGTTATTGGCGTAACCCATCGACTAGGAACTGAGTTTGACCAGTTACGTTGCGTTAACAGAATTATCTCTAGGTTTCCACAAAACCGAATTCATACAACATGTGTAACTGTACAGGACTATATCTATGATTCAACATGGGGAGTAGATATAGCATATGCCTTAATTAATCATAATTAATAATCTTTCATAATTTCGAAATAAATTGATAATATTTATTAATTAAATAATAAATTAGGTTCGACCACAGCCACAGGTTGGCTTGTTTGGTCACCTACTCTATCAATCTCCCACTTGACCTAAAGCCAACTGCTCTCGTATCTAAGTCCCATCGACTCTCGATGTTTCTCGTGGACTGATTTAGACAAAGGCTTGGTAAAGGGATCAGCTATATTATCTCCCGAAGTGACTCTTTCGACCAAGACGTCACCTCTCTCAACGATCTCGCGGATCAGATGATATTTCCTCAGTACATGTTTGGATATCTGATGAGATCTCGGTTCCTTAGCTTGTGCTACGGCTCCCGTGTTATCACAGTACAACGTTACTGGATCACTTGCGCTCGGAACGACTCCCAACTCTTGGATGAAGTTCCGTATCCAAACAGCCTCTTTTGCAGCTTCACTTGCCGCAACATATTCAGCTTCGGTGGTGGAATCAGCCGTGGTTTTCTGCTTGGAACTCTTCCAACAGACGGCACCTCCGTTCAGCTTGAATATGTATCCCGATATCGACTTAGAGTCGTCCACGTCAGATTGAAAACTAGAGTCCGTAAACGCCTCTATCTTCAAATCGTGACCTCCATAGACTAAGAACATCTCTTTGGTATTTCGCAAATACTTAAGAATGTCCTTCACGGCTTTCCAATGAGCCGGTCCAGGATTAGACTGATACTTGCTCGTGACACTCACAGCATGAGCAATATCAGGTCTAGTACATAGCATGCCATACATCACGCTCCAATACCGGATGCGTATGGTGTGCGATTCATCCTCTCGATTTCCAGTTCCGTTGCTGGACACATGGTTTTTGAGAGACGAATTCCATGACACATTGGCAAAAACCCTCTCTTGGAGTTTTCCATGTTAAACCGTTTTAAAATGGTTTCTATGTACAAGGATTGTGATAGGCCGATCATCTTTCTAGATCTATCTCTATAGATTCGTATTCCTAATACGTAAGATGCCTCACCTAAATCCTTCATCGAGAAACGTGTGGACAACCATGCTTTCGTTGCCTGCAGCATACCTACATCATTCCCAATGAGTAGTATGTCATCAACGTATAGCACTAAAAACGTCACGGCGCTCCCACTAACCTTCTTGTATACACAAGGTTCCTCCGGGTTCTTGACAAAATCAAACTCTTTGATTGTGTTGTCAAAACGTTTGTTCCAACTTCGGGATGCTTGTTTCAATCCATAAATGGATCGCTGGAGTCGGGAAACCTTTTGCTCTTCTCCAGGAGATATGAAGCCTTCCGGCTGCGCCATATAAATTTCCTCCTCAATGTCCCCATTGAGAAACGCGGTCTTCACATCCATTTGCCATATCTCGTAGTCGTACCACGCAGAGATGGCCAGCAAAATCCTAATGGATTTAAGCATAGCGACTGGTGAAAAGGTTTCCTCATAGTCAACACCTTGCTTTTGAGTATATCCTTTTGTCACCAACCTAGCTTTAAAGGTCGCAACCTTTCCATCAGCTCCAACTTTCCTTTTATAGATCCACTTGCAGCCTATGGGAACGATTCCTTTAGGTGGGTCTACCAACGTCCATACGTTGTTGGAATACATGGAGTCCATTTCGGATTTCATGGCAGTAAGCCAATGTCCCTTGTCCGTATCCAATACGGCTTCATTGAAGGTTCTAGGATCGGATCCATCATCAATGATTTCGTGATCACTATCAACGAGGAACAACCGATCAGGCAACCTCCGAACTCTTTCGGATTTACGGACTGTCGGTCGTGGAGGTGTATCTGTGGTTTGTTGAATTGGCTCTGGTTCAGGGACTGGTGCAAGAACTTCAGTTTGTGGGTTGTCATCTCGAACCTCTTCGAGATCTACTATGCTGCCTGTTCCATCCGCTAGGAATTCCTTCTCAAGGAATACAGCATTTCTCGAGACAAACACTTTTGCCTCAGAAACATAGTAGAATTCATATCCCATGGAATCCACGGGATATCCCACAAAGTAGCATAAGTCGGATTTACTATCCAACTTATCTCCCACTAGCCGCTTCATGTAAGCGGGACAACCCCATATCTTTATATGTTTGAACGTGGGCTGTCGGGAATGCCAAAGTTCATAAGGTGTGGATTTAACTGCTTTAGTGTTAAGTCTATTTAGCAAATAGGCGGCTGTCAAGAGTGCGTGACCCCACAAGTACGCCGGTAACTCAGTGACACTCATCATAGATCGAACCATGTCCAACAGGGTTCGGTTACGACGCTCGGACACTCCGTTCAACTGGGGTGTTCCAGGAGGAGTCCACTGAGAGAGAATCCCATTCTCTTTTAGATAGTCTATAAACTCAGCGCTTAAGTATTCGCCACCACGATCGGATCGTAGTTGCTTAATACGAAGCCCAAGTTGATTCTCCACTTCATGTCGGAAGTCTTTGAACCTTTCAAAAGTCTCCGATTTGTGCTTCATTAAGTACACGTAACCATACCTTGAATAATCATCGGTAAAGGTTACGAAGTAGTTGAATCCACCCCTCGCACTAACACTTAGTGGACCACACACGTCAGTATGGATCAGATCCAATAGACCTTCAGCACGTGCCATTGTCCCTTTGTAGGGAGACTTGGTCATTTTCCCTTTTAGGCAAGCTTCACAAGCTTGGAGCGATTTCACATCATCAAGTGTGAACAGCCCTTCCTTTAGGAACTCATTCAATCGTCTCAGGGAAACATGTCCTAGTCGGGCATGCCAAAGTTGTGCGGGGTTAAGACTAATTTCTTTTCGTTTTGCTGTTAGCACATTAACAGGGATCTCGTTTAAGTTAAGTTCATATAAATTGTTTGACAGATGTCCCTTACATATCACTTTATCGTCCTTTTGTATAAGGCAAATCGAATTTCCAAAAACAAAAGAATAACCTTCATTATCCAAAACAGGAATAGAAATAAGGTTCCGAATAAGTGATGGAACGTAAAGACAATTGTTCAAAACTAATTTAAAACGAGAATCAGAAACATCTAAGTAAATAGTCCCGATGGCTTCAGCAGCAACTCTTGCTCCGTTTCCCATCCTCAAGAAGGTCTCACCTTCCTTGAGCTTCTTACTTCTTGTCATGAGCTGCAAATCATTACAGAGATGTGAGCCACAACCGGTATCCAATACCCATGAAGAAGAATTTAAGGATAAATTTACTTCTATGTAAAACGTACCATTCCCAGAACGTTTCTGGTCAAGGTACTCCTTGCAGTTACGGCGCCAATGGCCTTTCTTTCCACAATGGTGACAAACGTCATCAACAGATTTGACGACCTTGTCCTTAGATCCACCTTTCTTCCTTTTATAGACCATCTTGCTCGAGGAAGAAACATTTTCTTTCCTCTTCTTCGGATAGGAACGCTTCCTCTCAGAAGTCGAAGCAATGAGAACAGATTTCTCCTTTTTGATAGTCGTTTCAAAACTGACCAACATATTAAGCAGCTCCTCGAGAGGTGGTGCTAGTTTGTTCATGTTGAAGTTCACTATGAACGGTTCATACGAACTTGGGAGAGACAGGAGGATCAAATCCACCGAGAGCTCTTCAGGTAGGACGACCTTGAAATTCACTAGCTTCTCAATGAGACCGATCATTTTGATTCCATGCTCGTGGACCGAAGCCCCTTCGCGCAGTTTCATAGTGGTCAGCTCCTTCGTAGCAGTGAACCTTGCTATCCTAATATTCTCACTGTACAGGCCATCAAGATGAATCTTGATCTCATGAGCCGATACATATGATTCATATTTCCTAGCAAGCTCAGGAGACATCGCAGCTATCATATAGCATCGAACAGTATTATTGTCCTCTCGATATTTCTCATATTCAATGTTCTTCTCCTCATCGTCAGTTGAGGAATACTCATCCCTATCGTTCAGAACGTAGGTGAGGTGATCAAGTTGAAGCACAAGTTTGAGATTGCGTAGCCAATCAAGATAGTTTGGGCCAGTGAGTTTGTTTTGGTCGAGGATCGACGCTAGGGGATTCTTAGACATGATTACTGAGAAAATTTTAAGAAGATTAATTAGTGATAGTTCGAATTATGATTGCAATTAAAATTGTAAGGACTTATAGGAATTTTTAATTGCCTCCCACTAAATTTTTCGAATTCCACTATCCTCTAGTGAACAGACGGGAAAATCCAATTTTCCTTAGATGGGCTTTAGGTCCAAAGGCGTAAACCATAACTCGTAGTTAATCTAGCCCAGTTATGTTTACCCAATGGTAGAAAACTATTTTTCAATCACATCTCTATGTGATCCTAAAGTTAGCTTTTCCTCACCATGACAATGAACTACGTTAATCTTACCCTTCAAAGTCAACCTTGTGTCAAGACCGACCCACCGATATGAGAAGTGAAAGTTGGATTCCAATAAATGTGTACAGCCCATAGTTAATCTATCCGACTGCACAAATCTAAAGGAATCGTGGCCAACACGTCTCCATCATATGTCGGTAAATCACAGCTTGACTCACAAGCAGTACTCCCCGCTAACACGGCATACCATACTACTTGCAAGTGGCTTTCTCATGATTTACCGTCGGCAGAAGGAAAGAAGAAAGAACGACACATCGGTTCTTCTTTATGGCTTGATATACATTCTCGGGAGAGAATGGAGGACTACAGGATTATTTATCTCATCAGATTGAGTGAGCGATCGATTGTTGATTCCTAACAACTATGTTCTCTATAGGCCATCCTAATGGAGTACATACGATCATAATATATATCACAATATATATATCTCACATAAGTCATATAATTCACATAGCATTTAATCACAATTAAAACGAGGTATGTAAATTAAATTGGTGCTTTATTAATTAACTTGATTTAACAATTAAATCAAATAATTAATCTATCACCTTGTTGATCGAATATTTAAATCAATTATTTAATTGGTCAATAAATAATTTCACTAAATTAAATATTGATACTTATTTTCTATTTCAATTTATTGATATCCCAATACTCAAACGTGATGTCTCGTAAGTGAAGACTCGAAGCTTCTAACGACCCTATCTCCCATAAATGGGGGAGCCGAGCAGATCATCGATTTTATGTCATCATATGACTCGAAGATCTCTAATTTGTTTTAACAAAAACAAGTCTAGATGAATCACTCCCCGAGGTGAATTCACGTTTGACGTTGAATTGTTACTTAGAGCATCTCCAACCGATACCAAAAACCTATTTTGGAGTAGGTGAGATGCTCCAACCGATACCAAAACATAAACCTATTATAAGTTTTATGGTGGGACCCACCAAAAAAATACTTAAATTTACGTTTACCGTAAACTCAAACCAAAAACTATTTATTATTTATAAAATGATACTTTTTTTTACAAATTAATAAAAATGACCTATTAATCTTTTTTGTTTCTTACTTAATATGTTTTGTAACGTAATGTTTTTAAATAATCATGTCATTAATAATTAAAATAAATTATTTTATAAAAAAATAAATATCACAATATGAAATATAATTAAATATTAAATATTTAATTGATATTAAAAATAAAATAATATTAAAATAAAATTATGATACGTAAAATAAAATGCTACTAATTAGAAAAATAAATAAATTATGAATCACAACAACAAAATTGATCAATAAGGATGGAAATTGAAAATAATATTTATTAAATTTTTTAATGTAAAAAATTATGGGTTAAATTGTAAATTTATAAAAATATTGGTTATTTATAAAAATAGTATAAATAATTGTATAAAAAAAATATTTAAAGAATATTCTTTTAAGTTTGAATATTGGTTTTTCGGTTGGAGTCAAATTACTGTAAACTTAAACTTAAACTTATTTTGATTTTAAGTTTTGGTTTCTCGATTGGAGATGGCCTTAACAACAAATTAGGCATTGTTTGAACTATTAGATAAAAATAAATATCTTAATAGAAACAACTAAGTCCCAATCAAATAACATTAAATCAATCAATTCAACAATTAATCAATTTCAGAACTACTGATACCACTGTTGGGGATCGTGCATGTATACGCAGCGGAAAACAAAAATTTTATTTTATTTTATTTTTATTGAAAATCCTATTTTCAATTAAATAAATAATCCACCATTTAATTTAATTATCAAATAATTAAATATTTAATTCATTCATCCCATACTACACAATTTAAATCTTAGCGCAATTAAATTTATCATAAAAAATTAATTACTTGTAGCGCAAATATATTTATCATATAAATTAATTACACTACTTAATTAATTACGCAAACATGCAGAAATAATTAATTGCGTCAATTTGACAATTAACATAATCACAATTATATAATTCAAATCAAATTGATTTTAATTAACAATTAAATTAATCTCTATTAATTTTATTTGTCAATTATAATCCCAGTATTTAGCCAAACAATTAACGCAAACAATTAAATCCAAGTTTAATTGTGAGTACCTTAGGGATTCGTCGGACGAAACGAGGTTCGTCGGAAGTCGCGCGGATGCGACGCGGGGATGCACGCGGGGCGTGCGGGCTGATCACGGGGAGAGCCGGGGCGGCTCTCGGCTGGTCGCGGCGGCGGCGCTCGGGCGCGGGCGGGCTTGGCTCGTCGTGCTCGGGCGTTGCTCGTTCAAACCTCCGGCGTCTCTCGTCAAATCAGGTTTCACCTCGTATAGGTAATCCCACTCGCGTATTGCACTAGAAATACGAGAGGGAGAATACGACGGGAAAAACGGGCCAGATAAACGGCGCCGGAATCGGATTCCGGCGAGGCGGGCGGCTGCCGGCGGCGGCGCTGGGCGGCGGCGGGCGGCGGCTCCGGGCGGCGGTCCTCCGAGGGAGGCGGCGCTGGGGGCGGCGGCGAGAGAGGGGAGAGGAGAGGGAGAGACTAGGGCTAGAGCTCTCTAGGTTTGGTGTGTTCTTCTTCATGCCTATGGAGCTCCTTTTATAGGTGAAGAAAAGAGCTACTTGGGCTCAAACCCTAATGGATCGGATCCATTAAGCCTAGCCGGCCCAATTCATTAGCCGTCATTACGTTTCTCCCAAATTGACAATCAATTCGATCTCCGAAAAATATAACGATTATATTTTCTTTCTCGTTTTAATTTTCTCATCGATATGAGATAATAATAAAACTTTCCAATTTCACAAAATCGGAAAGCCCATTTCAGGGGTACTGCTAAATCGGGAAATTTCCCAAAATAGAAAGTGTACACCATCGTGTCCGTTTTCTTTAGCTCATTAATATTTCCAACTCATAATCACAATTATGAATCTCGGATTCAATCATATTGACCTCCGACTATATGTACTTAATTAACAGTTAATTAATACATGATCGTATTCAAGGATTGGTTTACACGAGAATGTGACCCTCAATGGTTCAGGTGTATAACTAGCCGTGGGCTCACAACACATTGTGATTCGAACAACATATTGTTCTTATATCAACTACTCCCGAGAGTTTTAGATTAATAATCATATTATTTAATCTTCGAACAATTCGGTGCCCAACGAATCAGTGACGAGCGTCTAGCAACCACGCTTCACTAATTCCCTAGATACAAATGAAGTGCCTGCAAGAACCTTGTAATATAGTTAGCGTACAGTACGATCCCTCCGATTCATATGTCCTTATCAAACTAGAGATATTGGTCAATCGAGATCTCTTGTTGTGTTTGATAACTTTGCGAACGTTCTAGGCTTCGTATAATCCAGTCGTGATTGATCTAGAGAAACACATTTCTCTAATCACCTCACTGTTCAACTCTGGCCAGAGATTCCGGGACTACGAACCACATAGGACATCCATGATCTATATCAAGCGATCAGATCCCCTACTACCATGCACAAACTTCACATCAGATTTCGAACTGCACGAACATTGCCTCCTTTTTCGACTTACTCCCTTTCCAGGGAATCAGAAACACGTTACGATACAGCTAGTCCTCTGATGAAGTCACGGTAATGTTTGGGTCTTAAGGATTAATTGTGTACAACTATATTATGGAATTCTCTACTCGATCAGTGATAACCACTTAGAGATTCCAGGGAGAGGGGGTTCAGTGAACTCATCAACAGTGAGCACCCACTCATGTATGTCGATGTCCCAACACCGAGGCTCGAGATTAGCCCACATACACTAAGTGCTAGTCTCAAGGGGGAAAGGCCGGGTATCCTTGTTATTGGCGTAACCCATTGACTAGGAACTGAGTTTGACCAGTTACGTTGCGTTAACAGAATTATCTCTCGGTTTCCACAAAACCGAATTCATACAACATGTGTAACTGTACAGGACTATATCTATGATTCAACATGGGGAGTAGATATAGCATATGCCTTAATTAATCATAATTAATAATCTTTCATAATTTTGAAATAAATTGATAATATTTATTAATTAAATAATAAATTAGGTTCGACCACAGCCACAGGTTAGCTTGTTTGGTCACCTACTATATCACAGATTTCAACCTTTGAATTCTATTTGAGTTAATATGACCTAGCCTTAGGTGCCACAAGTATAATTGATTCATTTTAGAAGGTTCCTTTCTCTTATTGGTGTTCGTAGATGTGTTATTACTCTCGGTTAGTTGCATCGTGTTAGACTCAGGATTTAGCACATACAAATCGTACACCAATGTACCAGAACAGATAATCTCACTGTTTCTTCTTATGATCACAGAGTGGTCAAAAGAAACAGAATATCCATTCATAATAAGTTTAGAAACCGAAATTAAATTCTTTCTAAAGTTGGGTACATAAAGACAATTATGTAAAACTAAAACCTTATCACTACTAAAGCGTAAGTGAACGTCTCCCACTGCAACAGCCGCCACCCTCGCGGCATTGCCCATGTAGACCACGATCTCTCCCTCTCTAAGTCTCCGGGTTTCCTGGAACCCCTGCAATGAATTGCAGACATGATCAGTGGCTCCCGTATCTACACACCAGGTGCTGGTAGATAACACCACTGATAATGTTTCAGTGACTAAGGAAAATTTCGCACCTTTGATGAGAGGACAATCAGACTTCCAGTGCCCAGACTGCTTGCATTGATAGCACTTGCCTCGTGGCTTGCTCTTCCCATTCCGTGGTTTGGAACCACTGGGCTTCTTTGCTTGCACTTCCATCTTAGCCACAAGAGCTTGTGATTTTCTGACCATACTTATAAGTTCCGCTCTTTTGAAATCGTTTTTAAGCGATTCCTCAAGAGGACTGAATTTATAGAGTATGTCAATCACTTCTTGTACGGCTTCCACACTATGCCTCAACATCATTCTGAGGTCATTCCAAATGTCCTCATAAGTTGGGACAGTAGTGGATTCGGAAGGCTCAACAGTCTGGACAATGTCCAGATTTCTTTTCCAATCAGTACTATATGGAACCCGTGAGTTTTCATCCTTAAGTATATCACAAAGTGGGGTCACAGTCATTCTTAACCTATAAGCACATAAAACAAACAAACAATTTAATACCGATATTATCTCCCTTTAATAATATCATTAAATCACTAATCGCCTCTAAAATCCCATCAGGTAAAGCAAGCCACGTTCGTGTGGACGTTTACCCACCCAAATGATTTAGCAATTAGATTTCCTTTGGTCGTACATCATTATAGCGTTACTTCGTTGGGAAGAATACTATAAAGCGCACCTAAGTGTAAACCATTACTCAGTACTAAGGCGAATCGTTTAGAATTGTTACGTCACCGCAAGCCACGTTCGTGTGGACGTTTACGACAACTCGCAATCCTTCACAATTCCCTATAACTGTCTACATCAATTATTCTAAAATCCCATTCAGTATAGCAAGCCACGTTCGTGTGGATGTTTACTATACCAAAAGATTTATATAATTGAAATCCAATTACTTGATCCATTCGATCTTGTAAATCAAGACGCGGAGAATCATAAGTGAAACTCGAAGTTTCTAACCAGTGATTCACCATGCGAACAACCCTATCTCTCAAATGAGGGAGCCGAGCAGACAATCGATCCATCTATCAAAGAATGGTACGAAGGTCTCTAATTTGTGTCCTCTACATGACCAAGTGGCTCTGGCTCCATTCCACTCCCCGGGGTGAGAATGAGTCGACTTGAAATCAGCTTTGGAAAGACAAATTAGGCATTGTTTGATAAACTTAATCAATGTTTCTCGTAAGAGGAATTACAAGAACTCTCCTCCAATAACTTATCTATATAAACTTCAAAAGTTTATAAAAGTCACCAAGAGAGCAGTAATGGAGACCATGGGTATGTTTCCATACCCTCTCCCACTTAGCTTTTTACAATAAAGGGATACGCTATCTAGTGCATAAAAAAAAACACATATAGCATGCATACATGTAATAAAGCACATAGTATTATCACATAGTCAAAATAATTACTAGAATATTATTTTCCGACTATTATGGCTTTACTCCATCTCTGTACGCATCTTCTAGTCTTCAGTCTTCGTTCTTGAATGCTCCATGTGACGAGAATATTAATTTCCAATATTTAAATCTATTTATTTTTAATAAATCCAAAAGATACTTAATTCGAAAATTAAGTCAATCGAATAAAATCAAAAATAAAATTAAATATTATTAATATTTTTTTATTTATTTTATTTTCCCTTTCTACTTCATTAAATCTCTAGAATAATCTATCCAAGACCCACTTGGAATATTCTAGAAGACTTCTATAATGAAATAAGGAAATAAAATAATTTGGGACTCTTCTACATTCCAAGATTAATTAATTTCCATTACTATGAAAATTCCCATAAAATAGGAATAATCAATTAGGAAATAAATCAATCCTAAATTAACTTTTATTCCTTTCCAATTCTATTAAATCTCTAGGATCCTATTCCAAGTAGAACTCGGAATACTCTAGAAGACTTCCATAATAGAATAAGGAAATAAAATTAATTCCAATTAATTCTTTTCCTAATCCATGAGAATTCCCAAAAATAGGAAAACTCAAATAGGAAAAACGAATTAATTAGGAAAGTAGAATCACCGGACCGGGATAGCGCGGGGTGGGGATCCCCGCGCCACCATCGACCGCCGCCTAGGAGGTGGCCGGCCACCATCGCCGGCGGCTCCTCCATGCAAGGTCGATCGATCCTCATGGAATCGACCATGGGGATGCTCGATCCTTGTCCCGTTCACCCTCTCGATCATCTCCTTCGTCACATGTCTTCTCCGGCGGTCGTCTCGGCATCGATCCAACGCAAAATAAATTACAATTTAATTTTACACTATCCGGTATCGATTCTATACATGAAATCGACCCTATACAATTTCCGGAAAAAGATAGAACAATAATAATAAATCCTAAATTCGGTCAACCCCCGAATTTTTACTATTACAAGCATTCACCACCAAAAACGAATCTCGACATGTCCGAGAGTTTAATAAAACCAACAATCACATGACAAAATAATTAAACGAATAATCATCAAGCCATAATAGTCGGAACCCTGCAAGGTAGAACAATTTTATCGAAAATACCGCGAACGTAAACCACTCTCTGATACCAATTGTTGGAATTTGATATCCCGGGCTATTAAAAATATGCGGAAACCAATAACCCGATCAAACCCTTCGCCGGAGATCACACAAACGCCGACGAACGCGCCGGAGTCCAACCGAGGAGACCACACGCCCGAAGGCATGCAGCCCGCCCCCAGCCGAACCCCCGCGTCGCGGGGTTTGCGCGATCGCACGATCGCGGCATCGCGATCGATGGGAGGAGCTGCTCCCAGATGCCCCCGCGGCGAGTCCGGCGACTCGCCGCCGCCTGGAGGTCGGTCCGACCAGCGGACAGCCGCGGGGCCCAGCCCTCGCGGCTTGCGATCGATCGCGTTGATCGATCGCGTCCCCGGCTCCCAGCCGGGGTTCGACCCTCACGCCCTCACGCCCAAACCCTAGGCGGGTCGATCCCACGCGGTCCGGTGGCTTCGCCACCACCGCGTGATCGTCCTTCTACTCCGGGTTCGAACTTTCGGATCTTCGTTCTACGGTATTTCACGATAAACCAAAACCGAATAATATCGAGGGAGTTTAGATATTATACCTTCGATTCGTTGTTCGGAGAAACAAAATCAAACACCTTTGAATCTTCCCACGTATTCCTTGCACTCCGTTCGAACGTCGGGTGGGCGACGATCTATCGAACTCCTATGGATCTCCTTCAACTCTCTAGAACTATCAATTAATGATATTCTTGTCTTGTTCTTTATGAAGGCCATGTAGTGCTTTTATAGGCTACGTAGGGGATCTAAAGGAGGTGGAATATTGGGCTTCTAATATTGAAGATTAAATTGAGCCCAATGCTCAAGTCCATTAATCCTTATCAATATTAATTTTATTTATTTTCCACTATATAAATAAAATTGCACTCCCAATATTTACCCATATTATATTGAATAATATTTCTCCGGTTAGTATTATTTATTCCGTGTATTTAAGATTTAAATATCCATGAATAAAATTTATTTATTGCTTAATAAATTTATTCATCTCTTATATCCGAGAATAGTACCACTCAACCTTATTTATTATGCGGGAACAAATCCACTCGCGAGGTTTACATAATAAATCCTTATGAGCTCATCTCGGGGATATTATCAACCCTTCCGGGATACACTGTCCCTTCAAGAATTCACGGCATGCCATATATAAAATATAATGACCCAACTTAACCGGTAATTAACCCAATAATTAAATCGGTTAATTCCTTTGGAAAATCAAAGTCACTTATATTAAATATACACACCCGCAATTGTTTCAGGGATTAAGAATAAAATACTCCGAGACTTAAATCAATTATCACAGAGCAATCCTAATTGATAAGTCTCAAGCGATCCGCTCAATACACCAAGTGTACAAGTGTGATAAAATAATTAAGATAAATTATTTTCTCTCTCACACAACGACTATACCGATGGATTGGTCCGTGTCCATCTAGGTCGTGAGCATCTGTTCGATTAAATACGAGTAACCGATAGTATGATCTTCTGTGTGCCCATGCACACCATACTAACTACAACGTATGAAATCCAGGACTATAATTTGCATTTATTTAATTAATAATAATTAACAGCAAATGAATGTTTATTATAAATAGGTAAATGAAAGTGTACATAGAGTTCAGAATACTCAAATCTAGACATTAAGTATACTACTCCATCAATTCTTACACTTTGAAACACAATTTCAAAATACAAATCAAAGAGAGAAAGGAGAGAGTGTTCTTGGAGAACCACTTCAAACAAGCAAGGTGTTCATCATCCGGGTTCGTGTGCAACACGTAGAGGCCGGGCCATTTGTGCGGCTTCAACATCCGGACGATCCAAAGGAGTGAAGAGGTCATTCACAAGGAGAGATTCAAGTTGCCGATCCATTAAGGTGGTTCAATCGACTCAACACCACCTTAATCAACATCAACGAATCAATTCATTATCAAATGTAAGAACTCGTTGAACCTTATATATATATATATATATATATATATATATATATATATATATTGGATGTGTATATATATGTGTCTATACATATATTGTGTGTACTAGATCAAGCATGATAGATTTATATGCTTTACACGCTTCCGCACACACGGTATATCGATCGGATCGATGTACCGGTACCATCAATTGGTATCAGAGCCTAGGGCTCGTGCACACTTTTGCGTTGGACACAATATGTTTAAAATCAACATAATTGGCTTAATTGTTTTATGTGATTATGTGATTATGTGATTAGATGTAAGGCCGGCCACCGTTTGTGGTCGGGTGAATGAAATTGTCGTTTTTTACGTACGATTGGCCATAGTTTTGGAGGACTGCGTCCCTTGGAATCTTTTGTAATAGATAGGTTTTTTCTATTCAAAAATGTATTGTTCAATGTGTAAGCAATGGATTGAATCCATGGATCGACATTGGATATCGGATTTCCGGCGAAAACAAGAAGAAACGAAGCAAAACGAAGCGAAACGGGCGAAAACCGGGCTGCTGGAGCAAAACGGCGGGCACCGTTTGTGCTCCGGCGGGCGCCGATTGGATTTCGGCTGGCGCCGTTTTGGAAACGGCGACCGCCGAAAGGCTGTTTTTTGGTCAGCCAAGTTTTGTACCCTTTTGGCGGGCGCCGTTTTGGAAACGGCGACCGCCAGTGGTGTTCGGCGACCGCCGTTTGTGAAACGGCGGGCGCCGTTCGTGGTTTTTTGGGTACGGAATAGGTTTAACCAAAATCGGCGGGCGCAGAACTGAAACGGCGGGCGCGGACCAGTCCAGAAGATGTTCAAGGCCTGTTTTGTTGTTTTAATCTTTTCTTTTGAGAGTTGTGAGGTTCTAGGGGCCTTTCGATTACGTATTTAATAACTTTGCTAGTTATATGATGTTTTATGTTATAAATGTTCAACTTACATATAAACACCTATGCATGCAAGTTCCCAAAAAAATGAGTATAATGTCTTGTCCAAAAACATCACACTCATGAAGGCCTCGATCATAAGTTGGTATGTCCGCCTCAGCGAGGTACTACTTGTTATCTTGGGATAAGTGAGAGTAAGGGTTAGACCTTTACACGTGAGTATGGTTTTCTCATCGATAGATCCACTGCAGGCGTGGCTATCGAGACATGAGATGAGAAAGGGACTCTCATCAACCGAGAGTGACATTAGATGTCATTGACATGGGTTGTCTACCTATCTTGGAGTTCTTAAGTGCGGACTCAGTCGGCTTAAGGATTCACAAGATGAGGGTCTTGGGATCGTTTTGTTCTAATTTATTAAAATTTCAAAAACAAATGCCTAATTTGTCTTTCATTTAATAAATTATAAGGTTAGGATTATTTACACCTCGGGGAGTGATTTAATCCAAAACACTTAAGTTTATCAATGACACAAATTAGAGACTTTCGAGCCATTGGATGGCGTAAATCGATTGTGTTGGAGTTGTGTACTTAATGTCTAGATTTAAGTAACGGTAACTCCCGATCATAGCATTTAATCTATTTAATTAATAAACAATCGTTTGCATTTAATTATTGATAATTAAATATATGCAAAATATAGTCCTGGATTATATACGTTATAGTTAGTATGGTGTGCCGGCCCACACAGAAGATCATACTATCGGTTACTCGTATTTAATCAAACAGTAGCTCACGACCTAGATGGACACGGACCAATCCATCGGTATAGTCGTTGTGTGAGAGAGAAAATAATTTGTCTTAATTATTTTATCACACTTGTACACTTGGTGTATTGGGCGGATCGCTTGAGACCTATCAATTAGGATTGCCGTTGATAATTGATTCAAGTCTCAGAGTATTTTATTCTTAATCCCCGATACTATTGCGGGTGTGTATATTTAATATAAGTAACTTTGATTTACCAAAGGAATTAACCGATTTAATTATTGGGTTAATTACCGGCTAAGTTGGGTTACTATATTTTATATACGACATGCCGTGAATACTTGACGGGAAAGTGTATCCCGGAAGGGTTGATAATATCCCCGAGATGAGTTCATAAGGAATTATTATGTAAACCTCATGAGTGGATTTGTTCCGCATAATAATTAAGGTTGAATGGTACTAGTCTCAGATATAAGAGATGAATAAATTAATTAGCAATAAATTACTTTTATTCATGGATATTTAAATCTTAAATACACGGAATAAATAATACTACCGGAGAAATATTATTTGATATAATATGGTTTAATATTGGGAGTGCAATTAATTTATATAGTGGAAAATAAATTAATTAATATTAATGGGATTAATAGATTTGGGCTTGGGCTCAATTTAATCATTAATATTGGAAGCCCAATATTCCACCTCCTTTAGATCCCCTACGTAGCCTATAAAAGCACTACATGGTCTTCTCTATTCTCATAACTTGAAGATCATAATTCTTCTAGAGAGAAAAAGTAGAGAGAAGGAGATCCATAAGCTTGGAGGATCGTCGCCCACCCGACGTTCAAGCTAGTGCAAGGAATACGTGGGAAGGTCGTAAGGTCTTCAATTGATTTCGTTTCTCCGCACAACGAATCAAAGGTAATATCATAAAACCCTTGTGTGATTTTATGTGATATTTAATTGTAATATATACATGAACGCACGATCCGGGAAAACGACGAACTTCGGGGACGGGGATTCGAGATCCCCGGCGAAGATCGAGAGGGGCGGTCGAAACCCTAGGGTTTGACCGCCGTGGGGCGCGGCTACGGGAAACTCTCGGCTGGAGCCAAGGGGTGCGATCGATCCTCGGATCGATCGCGGGTCAGCTGCGGGGCGACTCGCAGCGACCCCGTGCGAGCTACGGGTTCGCCCGTAGCGGCTCGCACGGGGTGATCCCGTGCGCTGGGGCAGCGGGTCCGTGCACCCACTGCGGGGCTGCTGCGAGCAGCCCGGGGATCGCTACGAGCGATCCCAGCGATCATCGTGAGATGATCGCGAGCCCCGTGCGGGGGCTCGGCTGGGCGTGCGGGTTCGCCCGTGCGGAGCTCGGTCGAGCCTCGGCTCGTGCGGTGGTTCGCGGTCGGATCTCCGGCGATCGAGGATTTCGGTCGGGTTATTATTTTCCGCAATTTTTTAATAACCCGGGATATCGATTTCCAACAATTGGTATCAGAGAGTTTGGTTTCGTGTTCATGTATATGTCTCGTTCTACCTTGCAGGGATCCGACTATCATTGTTTAATTAATTGTTAATTATTTTACCATGATTATTCGTTTATTAAACTCTCGGACATGTCGAGATTCGTTTTGTGTGGATGAATGCTTGTAATAGTAAAAATTCGGGGGTTGACCGAATTTAGATTTATTATTATTGTTCTATGTTTTCCGGAAATTGTATAGGGTCGATTTCATGTATAGAATCGATACCGGAATTGTAAATTTAATTCTTGTAATTTATTTACGTTGGATCGATGCCGAGACGACCGCCGGAGAACACGTGTGACGAAGAAGACGAAGAGGACGATAAACCGGGGGGGTCGATCATCCCCATGATCGATCCCCATGAGGATCGATCGACCCCACAAAGGGGCTGCCCGCTAGGGCTTCCGGCCACGCCGGCCACCGGCGGTGGTGGCGCGTGGGCTGGAGGCGGCGGCGGTGGTGGTCCCCGGCGGTGGTGGTCGACGGTGGGGGTGGTGTGGGGTTCCCCAACCCATGTTACTCCTACCAAGATTCACTTTTCTAATTGATTCGATTTTCCTATTTTGAGTATTCCTAAGTTTGGGAACTCTCATGGAAATAGGAAAACAATTAATTAATATTAATTTATTTCCTTATTCTATTATAGAAGTCTTCTAGAATATTCAAGTCTTACTTGGATAGGATTCTAGAGATTTAATAGAATTGGAAAGGAAAATAATTAATTAATAAATTAATTTTATTTCCTAATTGATTATTCCTATTTTATGGGAATTTTCATGGACATGGAAATTAATTAATTTTGGAAAGTATGAGTCCTAATTTATTTTATTTCCTTATTCTATTATAGAAATCTTCTAGAATGTTCCAAGTCTTACTTGGATAGGATTCTAGAGATTTAATAGAATTAGAGAGGAAAATAAATAAATAAAAATATTAATAATATTTAATTTAATTTTTGATTTATTCGATTGACTTAATTTTCGAATTAAGTATCTTTTGGATTTATTAAAAATAAATAGATTTAAATATTGGGATTAATATTCTCGTCACATGGAGCATTCAAGAACGAAGACTGAAGACTAGAAGATGCGTACGGAGATGGAATAAAGCCATGATAGTCGGAAAAATAATTTTTCTAGTATTATTTTGACTATGTGATACTATGTGCTTTATTACTTGTATGCATGCTATATGTGTTTACTTTATGCACTAGATAGCGTATCCCTATGTTATAAAAAGCTAAGTGGGAGAGGGGATGGAAACATTCCCATGGTCTCCATTACTGTTCTCTTGGTGACATTTATGAGCTTTTGAAGTTCATATAGACATGTCTATCAAACAATGCCTAATTTGTCTTTCTGAAACTGACTTCAAGTCGACTCATTCTCACCCCGGGGAGTGGAATGGAGCCAAAGCCACTTGGTCATGTGGATGACACAAATTAGAGACATTCGTACCATCCTTTTGAAGGTGGATCGATTGTCTGCTCGGCTCCCTCATCTAATGAGAGATAGGGTTGTTCGCATGGTGAATCACTGGTTAGAAACTTCGAGTTTCACTTATGATTCTCCGCGTCTTGATTTACGAAAATCAAATGGATCTTGTAATTGGGAGTCAATTATAAAAGTCTCTTGGTGTAGTAAACGTCCACACCACGTGGCTTGCTATACTAACGGATTTTGGATTAATTGATGTAGACAGTTATAAGTAATTGTGAAGAGTTGTGAAGTTATCGTAAACGTCCACACCACGTGGCTTGCGGTGATGTAGCAATTCCAAACGATTTACTTTAGTGCTGAGTAATGGTTTACACTTAGATACGCATTATAGTATTCCTCCCCACGAGGTTACGCTATAAGTGATGTATGACCAAAGAAAATCTAATTGCTAAATCATTTGGGTGGGTAAACGTCCACACCACGTGGCTTGCCTTACCTGATGGGATTTTAGATGTAATTAGTAATTTAATGATATTATTTGAGGGAGATAATATCGGATATTAAATTGATTGTTTGTTTAAATGTGCTTATAGGTTTAGAGAATAGCTATGAATCCACTTTCTATGATACTCAAGGAATTCAATGCACTGGTTCCATACTGTGTTGGATGGAATAAAGAATTAGACATTACCCAGACTGTTGCTGAGTACAAGTTAGTACTCAGTGAACTTTGTCCTCCTGAACCCACACGTGTCTCAACTGTTGAGGAAAAAGCTGATTTTGAGAAGTGGAACAATGCTTTTGCATTAACCACTAATCATGATGTCATGCTGAAACTCAAGCTAATGTTTAGAGACAACGAAAAGGTTAGAAAAGAGGCGATGAGGATACTCATAAAGGTCAGTCTCTTCGAGGAAACGCTTGAACACGTTTTCGAGATGTTGGACCTTTTGGATGAGTTGAGACAATCGCAAGCTCTTATGGCCAAAGCCAAAGGTTTCGAACCTAAGGGCATAGACCAAAGGATGGAGAAGCAGACAAAGAAGCCCTATAGTCCTAAAGCACTTGGACCACGCAATAGGGTGAGAAAGCCTTTGGGCAGTCATTCTCAAAGAAAACATTCTGGGGACTGGAAGTCTGTATTTTCTCCTCAAGAAGGTATAAGATTCTCTCCTTAGTCTTTAAAAACATAGTCAGCAGTGTTATCTACCAGAAGCCTGGTTGGTAGATATGGAACCACTGACGGTATGTATGCATTTAAAAATGCAGGGGCACCAGGAAACCCAAAGACTTGGAAATGGAGGAATGGTCAAGGGAAGTGCTGTGGAGAAAGCAGCTGTTGCAATAGAGGCTTTATCTATGAGTAGTTATAGGATTTCATTTCGAGTTTATTGCTTTATGTACCCCTTTAATTTTAGAAAGAACTTATGTTCTGGATTTCTATTATTTATTAATGGATATTTTATTTCTTTAATCATTTGATGATTTTGATAAGAAATAATGGTATTATCTATTCTGGTACATTAGATAGCAATAATGTGAATGATGAATCCTTAGTCTACCACGTTGCAACAAACCGTTCTATAACTTGTTTTACTTATTAAATATATTTCTTGATGAATCATTATACTTGTGAATTCTCAAACTTAATAGTATTTATTCAAATAAGATTCAAAAGGTCGAAATTGATCTGATCAATTATAGTTGAAGGAATGGACCTTCCGACCTAAGAATTGAATTTGGAAGATAATACAACTAAGTATACCTTTAGGTAAAGGGTAGAATTCGGATAAGTATTGAGAATGATCAATAATATATGCAGACATATGTGTAATAAGAAGGTGCGAGTGATTCTTCTTTAAGAATACTCGAAGATGGATTAGAATACTTGATGTGCCATAAAAGCGAAGTGTTTTAGTCACAAAGTAATTATGGGGAACCATCTAAGTATATCCATTGGAAGCCTGCGACTTAGTCGCGGAGGCTACCACCTATCTAAATAACACATAGCATAATCAAAGATTGGGATTAAGTCTCAAATGACTACACCATACACTCACGTGTAGAAATGGTGTGTCATAAATAAGAAATAGGATTCTAATGGTAAAGTAACAAGTTGTTTGGAACTACCTATGTTCTGTGGATATTTCTGGAGACAACGTCACATTCAATGTGGTTGTAAGATATCCTAGATGAACAAAATATTGTGTTCTATAGTACTATGAACCAGAAGGACGTTATAAGCTCTAACGCCCGGTTCTTAGAGGAAGACTATTAGATGAACTACAAAGCTCTAACTGACTTAATACCTTGGAATGAGAAAAGTACAAAGACTTAGAACCAGCCAAACCGAGTAGAAGTACACCACTAACTGCACCTACTGTTATTACTGTTTATACACCGGAATGCCATTGCAGTGGGAGGTTGTTTAACGACCAGAGATGTTCATAAGACTAGAAGAGTTTCGAACTCTGGATCTAGTAAAGATGAAATCGATCCCTAGCTCTGCACAAGGAAAGTACTGGATCTAAATGTGCCTGCTTAGAAAACAATGAAGGTTTATTGTTAAGAGGCAAGAACATTTAGAGTACAACTCAATCCATTTATGGAATTGATGCAAGGCTGTAAATCGTGGAACTTGCGAATTGATGAGATAGTCCATCTGATGGATTCATCAAAAGGCATAGACGAAAGTTTATTGGAAACGTGATGGAAACAAGGTGGTGTTTCTCGGAATTTTATGTAGATAGCATTTTATCATTGGCAACAATGTAAAAGTGTCGTCAGACATAAGATGATGGTTGTCTAAATGAATCGGAATATAAGATTGAGTAGAAGTTGGAACATGTTCTTGAGATCTTTCGATCTAAGGATAAGAACATTGTACTTCGCCTAGATATCTTATACGATTATGGTTTGTTTTAAACATGCATAGTTCTGAGAAAGGTTATTGCCTTTCAGATACAGAACATACATCTATCTAAGGGTATGTGTTTTGAACACATGAAGGAGATAGATAAAGACAAAGCAGTTTCCTACACTTCAAGTGTGGAAAGCTTTATAAATGCAATGTTATAAAACAAGAACATGATATCAACTATGCGGTTAGCGTAGTGGGAGGATATCAAAGTAATCTGGACAAGAGATATTCGAATGCTGTAAAAGTACTTTGGAAGTGCTAGATTACTAAGCAAGACGAAATCTTCTTGGATTACATATTCTCAGATCCCAAATCAGAGAAGGACCAGTGAAAGTCGATATCAGGCTATGTGTTCACTTTTAGAAAGAGGTGGAACCTTGAAATGAAAGAGTGATAAGCATGATGCTTCTCGGACTCTCTCATAACCGAATAGCAGCCTCAGAGGCAGCGGAAGTTTTGGTTAGGTTCCGGGATAACTTCTGGACTTGGATATGACTCTTAGTTTACCAAAGGCTATTATATAGCGGTGCATGGTAAACTGGAAGAAATCACAAGTCCATAAGTGAAAGATAACACATAGTGCAAGTACCACCTGATACGAGTCATCGTCGAGGGAGACGACGCTGTAGTCACCAAGATAACTTCAGAGCGGCAACCTAGAATGCTCATTCACATAGTACTTCTTGGAAGTACAACTTAAGCACGTGATGAGTATGGGAGTCGGGAGTTTGGAGGAAATGACTAGACCTTAGTACAAGTGGGAGATTGTTGGAGTTGTGTACTTAATGTCTAGATTTAAGTGACAGAAACTCACGATCCATTGCCATTAATCTATTTAACTAAATGAACAATTATTTGCATTTAATTATTTATAATTAAATATATGCAAATTATAGTCCTGGATTCTATACGTTGTAGTTAGTATGGTGTGTCGGGCCCACACAGAAGATCATACTATCGGTTACTCGTATTTAATCGAACAGTTGCTCACGACCTAGATGGACACGGACCAATCCATCGGTATAGTCGTTGTGTGAGAGAGAAAATAATTTGTCTTGATTATTTTATCACACTTGTACACTTGGTGTATTGAGCGGATCTGCTTGAGATTCATCGATTAGGATTGCCGGCGATAATCGATTCGAGTCTCAGTGTATTTTATTCTTAATCCCCGAAACTATTGCGGGTGTGTATATTCAATATAAGTGACTTTGATTTACCAAAGGAATTAACCGATTTAATTATTGGGTTAATTACCGGTTAAGTTGGGTCACTATATTTTATATATGGCATGCCGTGAATACTTGACGGGAAAGTGTATCCCGGAAGGGTTGATAATATCCCCGAGATGAGTTCATAAGGAATTATTATGTAAACCCTGCAGGTGGATTCGTTCCGCATAATAATTAAGGTTGAATGGTACTAGTCTCGGATATAAGAGATGAATAAATTAATTAGCAATAAATTAATTTTATTCATGGATATTTATATCTTAAATACACGGAATAAATAATACTACCGGAGAAATATTATTTGATATAATATGGTTTAATATTGGGAGTGCAATTAATTTTATATAGTGGAAAATAGAATTAATTAATAATAGTAAGGATTAATAGATTTGGGCTTGGGCTCAATTTAATCACTATTATTGGAAGCCCAATATTCCACCTCCTTAAGATCCCCTACGTAGCCTATAAAAGCACTACATGGTCTTCACAATTTGCAGAGACAAGATAATCATACTTGATTAGTCTAGAGAGTTCGTGAAGGAGATCCATGGAGTTCGGTAGATCGTCGCCCACACGACGTCCGGGCTAGTGCAAGGAATACGTGGGAAGATCTCAAAGGTCATCAAATTGAGTTCTACATTTTTCCGAACAACGAGAACGAGGTAAATCGTAAAACCCCCTTTATGATTTTATCGTTTATTTATCGTGAGAATATCATGAACCAAGATCCAAGGGACGTACGAACCCGGGGACGAGGATCGACCTCGCGGTGGTGATCGAGGATCACCGGACCGCGGGAGGTCGAGAGATCCTCGCCGGGATCGAGAGGACGAACCCTCGGCTGGACGCCGAGGGTGGCGGTCGAGCCCTAGGGCTTCGACCGCCGGCGAAGCATGAAGGACCCCGGCTGGACGCCGGGGATGCGATCGAGCGCGTGCTCGATCGCGTGGGGTGGCGGGCTGGTGCCGCCGCTGCTCGCTCGGCGAGCAGCCCCCTCCTCCGCGGACGGCGAGTCGCCGGACTCGCCGTGGGGTTGCCGTGCGCAACCCGGCGATTACCGTGCGTGATCGCGAGCCCCATGCGGGGCTCGGCTAGGGCTAGCCGCGGGTTTATCCCGCGGTGGTGTGCTTTGGTCGAGCCCGGTTCGTGTGGTGGTTCGCGGTGGTTTCCGGCGAAAGGATTTCGATTGGATTGTCGGTTCCGCAATTTTGACAATCCGGATATTCGAAGGATTTCGGTCGGAATTAATTAGATGATTTATTAATTTAAATTTATTAATTCCGGGATATCGATTTCCAACAATTGGTATCAGAGCGTTGGTTTTAGTTCATGGTATTTTTCGATAAATTGTTCTACCTTGCAGGGTTTCCGATTATTATGGCTAGATTTAATTTTGTTAATTAATGTCATAATAATGTTCTTGATTATTAAACTCTCGGTGATGTCAATATTTGTTCTTGTGTGGTGAATGCTTGTTCTTATTTTTCCGGAAATTGTATGAGGTCGTTTTCTTGTAGAGAATCGATACCGGATAGCGTAGTAATAAATTTGTAATTTATTTTACGTTGGATCGAGGACGAAACGACGACCGGAAAAGTGTGACGGAGGAGACGAAGAGAGGGAGGACCGGGGGGGGGGGGGTCGATCATCCCCATGATCGATCCCCATGAGGATCGATCGACCCCACAAGGGGCTGCCCGCTAGGGCTTTCGGCCACGCCGGCCACCGGTGGTGGTGGCGCGTGGGCTGGGGGCGGCGGCGGTGGTGGTCCCCGGCGGTGGTGGTCGATGGTGGGGGTGGCATGGGGATCCCCAACCCATGCTAATCCTACCAAGATCCAACTTTCCTAAATTGATTCGGTTTTCCTATTTTGAGTATTCCTATTTTTGGGAACTCTCATGGAAATAGGAAAAGAATTAATTGGAATTAATTTATTTCCTTATTCTATTATGGAAGTCTTCTAGAATATTCTAAGTTCTACTTGGAATAGGATTCTAGAGATTTAATGGAATTAGAAAGGAAAATAATTAATTATTAAATTAATTTATTTCTATTTGATTATTCCTATTTTATGGGAATTTTCATGTACATGGAAATTAATTAATTTTGGAAAGTAGAAGAGTCCTTAATTAATTTTTCCTATTTAATTATTCCTTTATGGAATTTTTAATGGATTAGGAAAGGAATTAATTTGGAAGGATTAAGAGTCCTAAATTATTTTATTTCCTTATTTCATTATGGAAATCATCTAGAATATTCCAAGTGGGTCTTGGATAGATTATTCTAGAGATTTAATGAAGTAGAAAGGGAAAATAGAATAAATTATTTTATTTCTTTATTTCATTATGGAAATCATCTAGAATATTCCAAGTGGGTCTTGGATAGATTATTCTAGAGATTTAATGAAGTAGAAAAGGAAAATAAAAATAATAAAAATATTAATAATATTTAATTTTATTTTTGATATATTCGATTGACTTAATTTTCGAATTAAGTAACTTTTGGATTAATTGAAAATAAATAGATTTAAATATTGGAATTAATATTCCCGTCACATGGAGCATTCAAGAACGAAGACTGAAGACTAGAAGATGCGTACGGGGATGCGATAAAGCCATAATAGTCGGAAAATAATATTCTAGTATTATTTTGATTATGTGATAATATTCTATGTGCTTTATTTCATGTGTGCATGCTTATGTGTATTTAATTATGCATTAGATAGCGTATCCCTTTATTGTAAAAAGCTAAGTGGGAGAGGGTATGGAAACATATCCATGGTCTCCATTGCTGTTCTCTTGGTGACTTTTATGGACTTTTGAAGTTCGTATAGACAAGTCATTGGAGGAGAATTCTTGTAATTCCTTTTACAAGAAACATTGATTAAGTTTATCAAACAATGCCTAATTTGTCTTTCCAAAACTGATTTCAAGTCGACTCATTCTCACCCCGGGGAGTGGAATGGAGCCAAAGCCACTTGGTCATGTCGAGGACACAAATTAGAGGCAGTCGTACCATCTTTTGAAGGTGGATCGATTGTCTGCTCGGCTCCCTCATTTTTATGAGAGATAGGGTTGTTCGCATGGTGAATCACTGGTTAGAAACTTTGAGTTTCACTTATGATTCTCCGCGTCTTGATTTACAAGATTAAATGATTCAAGTAATTGGGAGTCAATTGTAAAAGTCTTTTGGTGTAGTAAACGTCCACACGAACGTGGCTTGCTACATTGAATGGGATTTTGGAACGATTGATGTAGACAGTTATAGAAGGGAGTAAAGGAGCGTATGTTAACGTAAACGTCCACACGAACGTGGCTTGCGGTGAATATACGTGTCCCAAACAATCTTCTTAGATACTGAGTAATGGTTTACACTTAGGTACGCTTTATAGTATTCTTCCCAACGAAGTAACGCTATAATTGATGTACGACCGAAGGAAATCTAATTGCTAAATCATTTGGATAGGTAAACGTCCACACGAACGTGGCTTGCCATATCTGATGGGATTTTAGATGTGATTAGTGGTTTAATGATATTATTTAAGGGAGATAATATCGGAGATTAAATCGATTGTTTGTTGTTATATGTGCTCATAGATTAGGATATGGCTTTGAACCCACTTTATGTGATACGTAAGTAATATTAAACTCATTGGTCCCTAAATGTAATGATTGGAATAGAGATCTAGACATTACCCAAACTGTTAAAGAGTACTAGTTTGTACTCAATGAGCTTTGTCCTACCGAGCCTATTGACATAGGCGGCTAGACAAGAAGCGATGAGGATACTCATAAAGGCCAGTCGATTCGAGGAAACGCTTAAACACGTTTTTGAGATGATTGACCTTTTAGACGAGTTGAGACGGAAATCGCAAGCTCTTGTAGCCAATGCCAAAGGTTTCGAACCTAAAGGCATGAATCGGGGAAAGGACAAGAAAGCAAAGAAACCCAGTGGTCCTAAGTTTCTTGGACCACGAGATGGGACGAGAAAGCCATGAGGCAAGAGTTCTCGATGCAAACAGTCTGGGTACTGGAAGTCTGATTATCCTCTCAAAGAAAGTACGAAATTTTCTTTAGTCGTAAAACATAGTCAGTGGTATTATCTACCGGAACCTGGTGTGTAGATATGGAAACACTGACGGTATGTGCATTTTAAATGCAAGGGTTCCAGAAACCCGACGACTTGGAAAAGAAGAAATCGTAGTCTACATGGGCAATGCTGTAGAGGAGGCAGCAGTTGCAGTGGAGGACATTTTATAGGATTTCATTTTGAGTTATTGCTTTTATGTACCTTTCATATTAGAAAGAACTTTGTTCTGGATTTCTAATGAATGGATATTTTATTTCTTTTAATCATTTGATGGTTATGAGAAGAAATAAAGATAGTATCTATTCTGGTACAATGGCTAGCAATATATAAATGATGGATCCTGAGTCCACCACAATGCAACGAACCGTAGTAAAACTCATTTTACTAATAAGAGATTTCTTTATCAATTATACTTGTGGATTCTTATGCTGAATCATGTTTATTCAAATAAGAAGTTCAAAGGTCGAAAATTGATATGTTGAAGGAGTGGACCTTCCGACCTAAGAATCTTATTTGGAAGATAACATGACTAAGCAATCCTTTATGGATATAAGATGTAAGATCCGGACAAGTATAAGAATTGATTGACTCTGATGTATGCAGACCTATGCCTACTCAGACAATTAAGGTACGAGTACTTCATTTTATGATTACTCGAAAAATGGATTAGAATACCTGATGTGCCACAAAAGCAAGTGTTTTGACAAGTCAATGGACACTAAGCAATTGTGGAGAACCATCAAGGTATATCCATTTGTAGCCTGCGATTTGATCGTGGAGGCAAGTACCTGTCTGAGGAATGCATGGCATACTAATCAGAGATTGGGATTTGATCCCAAATGACTACACCATACACTGTTGTGTAGAAATGGTGTGTCGATAATAAGAAATGGAACTCTTATAGAGATAGTAAAAGATGAGTTATACGGAACTACCTATGTTCTATGGATATATCTGGAAACAACGGCGCATTCAAATGCGGTTGTAGAATATCCTAGAACAAAAGATGTGTGTTCAATAGTACTGTGAACCAGAAGGACGTTATAAGTTCTAACGCCCGGTTCTTAGAGAAAGACTATATAATGAACCACAAGCCCAAGGTGACGTAATACTTTGAAATGAGAGAGAAATATTAAGACTTAGAACCAGCCGAACCGAGTAGAGGTACACCACTAACTGCACCTACTGTTATCACTGTTTATACACCGGAATGCCATTGTAGTGGGAGGTTGTGGGACAAGCGGAGATATTCATAAGACTAGGTGAGTCTTCGGACTCTGGAACTAGTATACATGAAATCGATCCCTTGATCTACATGAAGGCAGTACTAGATCTAAATGTGCCTTCTTGGAAAGCAATAAGGATTATTGTTAAGAGGCGAGATCATTTAGAGTACAAGCTTAGTTGATCCATTTATGGATTGGAACAAAGCATTGAGTTCGTGGTACTTGCAAATTGATGAGATAGTCCATTTTATGGATTCATCAAAAGCATAGACGAATCGTGTGTATGGGAAACGTGATGGAAAACAAGGTGGTGTTTCTCGGAGGTTTTATGTAGATGACACTCTTATCATTGGCAACAATGTAAAGATGTTATCAGACATAAAATGATGGTTGTCTAGATGAATCAGTATGAAAGATAAAAGAAGAAGTTGGACATGTTCTTGAGATCTTGGATCTCTAGAAAGAACATTGTACTTTTCCTGGACATCTTACATATATATGATTATGGTTCGTTTTAACATGCAAGATTCCGAGAAAGGTTCGTTACCTTTCAGATACGGAATGCGTCTATCTAAGGTATGTGTTTTGTAACACATAAAGGTGATAGAAGCAATGAAAGCAATTTCCTACACTTGAAGTGTGGAAAGCTTGATAAATGCAATGTTGAAAAACGAGAACCTGATATCGGCTATGCGGTGAGCATAGTGGGAGGATATCAAGGTAATCCTGGAAAGGAATATTCGACTGCCGTAAAGTACTTTCGAAGTACTGTTCTAGACTACGAGACAGACGAACATTTCCTTTGGATTACATTCTCTTAGATTTCTAATCAAATGAGGATCGGTGAAAGTCGATATCAGGCTATGTGTTTCACTATTGAAGGAGAAGGAGTTTTAACATGGAAGAGTGATAAGCATGATGCTTTTCGGACTCTGCCATGGGTAACCAAATAGCGGCCTCAGAGGCAGCGGAAGTTTTGGTATAACTCCGGGATAATCTCTGGGACTTAGATGTGATTCTTAATTTGCCAAAGGCTATGTAAATAGCGGTGCGATGGCAAATGGTAAGAAATCACAAGTCCATAAGTGAAAGATAACACATAGTGCAAGTACCACCTGATACGAGTCATCGTCGAGGGAGACGACGCTGTAGTCACCAAGATAACTTCAGAGCGGCAACCTAGAATGCTCATTCACATAGTACTTCTTGGAAGTACAACTTAAGCACGTGATGAGTATGGGAGTCGGGAGTTTGGAGGAAATGACTAGACCTTAGTACAAGTGGGAGATTGTTGGAGTTGTGTACTTAATGTCTAGATTTAAGTGACAGAAACTCACGATCCATTGCCATTAATCTATTTAACTAAATGAACAATTATTTGCATTTAATTATTTATAATTAAATATATGCAAATTATAGTCCTGGATTCTATACGTTGTAGTTAGTATGGTGTGTCGGGCCCACACAGAAGATCATACTATCGGTTACTCGTATTTAATCGAACAGTTGCTCACGACCTAGATGGACACGGACCAATCCATCGGTATAGTCGTTGTGTGAGAGAGAAAATAATTTGTCTTGATTATTTTATCACACTTGTACACTTGGTGTATTGAGCGGATCTGCTTGAGATTCATCGATTAGGATTGCCGGCGATAATCGATTCGAGTCTCAGTGTATTTTATTCTTAATCCCCGAAACTATTGCGGGTGTGTATATTCAATATAAGTGACTTTGATTTACCAAAGGAATTAACCGATTTAATTATTGGGTTAATTACCGGTTAAGTTGGGTCACTATATTTTATATATGGCATGCCGTGAATACTTGACGGGAAAGTGTATCCCGGAAGGGTTGATAATATCCCCGAGATGAGTTCATAAGGAATTATTATGTAAACCCTGCAGGTGGATTCGTTCCGCATAATAATTAAGGTTGAATGGTACTAGTCTCGGATATAAGAGATGAATAAATTAATTAGCAATAAATTAATTTTATTCATGGATATTTATATCTTAAATACACGGAATAAATAATACTACCGGAGAAATATTATTTGATATAATATGGTTTAATATTGGGAGTGCAATTAATTTTATATAGTGGAAAATAGAATTAATTAATAATAGTAAGGATTAATAGATTTGGGCTTGGGCTCAATTTAATCACTATTATTGGAAGCCCAATATTCCACCTCCTTAAGATCCCCTACGTAGCCTATAAAAGCACTACATGGTCTTCACAATTTGCAGAGACAAGATAATCATACTTGATTAGTCTAGAGAGTTCGTGAAGGAGATCCATGGAGTTCGGTAGATCGTCGCCCACACGACGTCCGGGCTAGTGCAAGGAATACGTGGGAAGATCTCAAAGGTCATCAAATTGAGTTCTACGTTTTTCCGAACAACGAGAACGAGGTAAATCGTAAAACCCCCTTTATGATTTTATCGTTTATTTATCGTGAGAATATCATGAACCAAGATCCAAGGGACGTACGAACCCGGGGACGAGGATCGACCTCGCGGTGGTGATCGAGGATCACCGGACCGCGGGAGGTCGAGAGATCCTCGCCGGGATCGAGAGGACGAACCCTCGGCTGGACGCCGAGGGTGGCGGTCGAGCCCTAGGGCTTCGACCGCCGGCGACGCATGAAGGACCCCGGCTGGACGCCGGGGATGCGATCGAGCGCGTGCTCGATCGCGTGGGGTGGCGGGCTGGTGCCGCCGCTGCTCGCTCGGCGAGCAGCCCCCTCCTCCGCGGACGGCGAGTCGCCGGACTCGCCGTGGGGTTGCCGTGCGCAACCCGGCGATTACCGTGCGTGATCGCGAGCCCCATGCGGGGCTCGGCTAGGGCTAGCCGCGGGTTTATCCCGCGGTGGTGTGATTTGGTCGAGCCCGGTTCGTGTGGTGGTTTGCGGTGGTTTCCGGCGAAAGGATTTCGATTGGATTGTCGGTTCCGCAATTTTGACAATCCGGATATTCGAAGGATTTCGGTCGGAATTAATTAGATGATTTATTAATTTAAATTTATTAATTCCGGGATATCGATTTCCAACAATTGGTATCAGAGCGTTGGTTTTAGTTCATGGTATTTTTCGATAAATTGTTCTACCTTGCAGGGTTTCCGATTATTATGGCTAGATTTAATTTTGTTAATTAATGTCATAATAATGTTCTTGATTATTAAACTCTCGGTGATGTCAATATTTGTTCTTGTGTGGTGAATGCTTGTTCTTATTTTTCCGGAAATTGTATGAGGTCGTTTTCTTGTAGAGAATCGATACCGGATAGCGTAGTAATAAATTTGTAATTTATTTTACGTTGGATCGAGGACGAAACGACGACCGGAAAAGTGTGACGGAGGAGACGAAGAGAGGGAGGACCGGGGGGGGGGGGGGGGGGTCGATCATCCCCATGATCGATCCCCATGAGGATCGATCGACCCCACAAGGGGCTGCCCGCTAGGGCTTTCGGCCACGCCGGCCACCGGTGGTGGTGGCGCGTGGGCTGGGGGCGGCGGCGGTGGTGGTCCCCGGCGGTGGTGGTCGATGGTGGGGGTGGCATGGGGATCCCCAACCCATGCTACTCCTACCAAGATCCAACTTTCCTAAATTGATTCGGTTTTCCTATTTTGAGTATTCCTATTTTTGGGAACTCTCATGGAAATAGGAAAAGAATTAATTGGAATTAATTTATTTCCTTATTCTATTATGGAAGTCTTCTAGAATATTCTAAGTTCTACTTGGAATAGGATTCTAGAGATTTAATGGAATAGGATACTTGGAATAGGGTGGCGGTCGAGCCCTAGGGCTTCGACCGCCGGCGACGCATGAAGTGCTGGGATTCGATGTCCCGGGCTATCAAAAAAATTGCGGAACCGATAACCCGATCAAAAACCCTCGATCACTGAAGATTGGATCCCCGACTCATCCGCAGGAGTCCGACCTTTGGAGACTACGCGCCCGAAGACACGCAGCCCGCCCCCAGCCAATTTTCTCCCACGAGTCGGATCCACGAACGCGAACCACCTCACGAGCCGGGGCCCGACCGAACGCCTAGCGAAGCCCGAAGGCTGCGTGCGCCCAGCCGAGCCCCCGCGAGGGGCTCGCGATCGTCCTCGACGATCGCTGGGATCGCTCGCGCGATCCCCGGGGCTGCTCGTAGCAGCCCCGCAGCGAGTCGCTGACTCGCTGCTCGCACGGGGTCAGCCCCGTGCGCATCCGCTACGGGAACACCCGTAGCGCGCACGAGGCAGCTGCGGGTTATCCCCGCAGCGACCCGCGATCGAGCTCACGGGCTCGATCGCCCCTCGGCTTCGGCCGAGGGCTTGCTTCCGACGCGCCGCCGTCGAAGGGGCGGCTGGGGTCCGCCACGGCACCAGCCCGTGGCACCCCAGCGATCGACCGAAGTCGATCGCGTGCCCCGGCGTCCAGCCGGGGCTCCCCTTTCGGCGCGCGGTACCGGCGGTCGAACCCTAGGGTTCGGCCGCCCCTCTCGATCCCGACGGGGATCACGAGATCCCCGTATCCCGGTCTCGACGCTTTCCCGGATCGTCTTGTTCATGTATACATCACAATTAAACGACACAATTAATCAAGAAGGGGGTTTCTCGATTATTACCTCGATTCGTTGTACGGAGAAACGAATCTTGTTGATGACCTTGCGACCTTCCCGCGTATTCCTAGCACTTCGTCCGAACGTCGTGTGGGCGACGATCTATCGGATTCCTATGGATCTTCCTCACTCTCAAGACTTTATGATTGGCGTAGGTTAAAATCAAGTTCTCTCTTGAAAAGTGAAGACCATGTAGTGCTTATATAGGCTACGTAGGGGATCATAAGGAGAATAAATATTGGGCTTCTAATATTGAAAATTAAATTGGGTCCAACCCAAATCTATTAATTCTTATCAATATTAATTTTATTTATTTTCCACTATATAAATAAAATTGCACTCACAATATTATTCCATATTATATCAAATAATATTTCTCCGATTAGTATTATTTATTCCGTGTATTTAAGATTTAAATATCCATGAATAAATTTATTTATTGCTCAATAAATAATATTCATATCTTATATCCGAGACTAGTACCGTTCAACCTTTATTATTGTGCGGAACGAATCCACTCATGAGGTTTACACAATAATTCCTTATGAACTCATCTCGGGGATATTATCAACCCTTCCGGGATACACTTTCCCGTCAAGTATTCACGGCATGTCGTATATAAAATATAGCGACCCAACTTTACCGGTAATTAACCCAATAATTAAATCGGTTAATTCCTTTGGAAAATCAAAGTCTCTAATATTAAATATACACACCCGCAATAGTATCGAGGATTGAGAATAAAATACTCCGAGATTTAAATTGATTATCCAAGGCAATCCTAATCAATAAATCTCAAGCTGATCCGCCCAATACACCAAGTGTACAAGTGTGATAAAATAATTAAGATAAATTATTTTCTCTCTCACACAACGACTATACCGATGGATTAGTTCGTGTCCATCTAGGTCGTGAGCAACTGTTCGATTAAATACGAGTAACCGATAGTATGATCTTCTGTGCGCCCATGCAGCACCATACTAACTACAACGTATAAAATCCAGAACTATGATTTGCATATATTTAATTATAAATAATTAAATGCAAATAATTGTTTATTAATTAAATAGATTAAATGCTATGATCGGGAGTTTGCCGTTACTTAAATCTAGACATTAAGTACACAACTCCAACAATCTCCCACTTGTACTAAGGTCTAGTCATTTCCTCCAAACTCCCGGTTCCCATACTCATCACGTGCTTAAGGTGTACTTCCGAGTACTATGTGAGTGAGCACTCTAGGTTGCCGCTCTGAAGTTATCTTGGTGACTACTACGTCGTCTCCCTCGACGATGATTCGTATCAGGTGGTACTTGCTCTATGTGTTATCATCACTTTTCGAACTTATGACTTCTTCCAGTTCTCCACGCACCGCTATGTACATAGCCTTTGGTGAACCAAGAATCATATCCAAGTTCAGAGGTCATTCCGGAACCTAACCAAAACTTCCGCTGCCTCTGAGGCTGCTATTCGGTTTATGATAGAGTCCGAGAAGCATCATGCTTATCACTCTTTCATCCTTAGGTTCCACCTCTTCTAAAAGTGAACACATAGCCTGATATCGACTTACACTGGTCCTTCTCTGATTTGAGATCTGAGAACATGTAATCAAAGAAGATTTCGTCTTGCTTAATGTCCAGTACTTTCGCAAGTACTATTAAAACATCTGAACATCTCTTGTCTAGATTACTTTGATATCCTTCCACTACGCAAACCGCATAGTTGATATCAGGTTCTGGTTTTTCAACATTGCATCTACAAAGCTCTCCACACAAGAAGTGTAGGTAACTGCTTTGTCCATATCTATCTCCTTCATGTGTTCGAAACACATGCCTTTAGATAGATGTATTCTGTTCCCGAAAGGTAATAACCTTTCTCAGAATTGTGCATGTTTAAAACAAACCATAATCGTATAAGATATCTTAAGAGAAGTACAAATGTTCTAATCCAGAGATCGAAAGATTTCTAAGAACATGATCCAACTTCATCTTAATCTTATACCTCGATTCATTTAGACAACCTCTATTTTATGTCTGACAACATTTTTTACATTGTCGCCAATGATAAAGTGTTATCTACACAAAATTCCGAGAAACACCACCTTTGTTTCCATTACGTCTCTAACACACCTTCTTCGCATATTCCTATGCAGACCTAGGGATCGATTTCATGTATACTGGATCCAGAGTTCAAAACTCCTCCAGTCTTATGAACATCTCTGGTTGCTTAACAACCTCCCACTGCAATGGCGTTCCGGTGTATAACAGTAATAACATTAGGTGCAGTTAGTGGTGTATCGCTACTCGGTCAGGCTGGTTCTCTGTCTGTCTTTTCCTCATTTTAAAGTACTTTGTCAGTTAGGGCATTTGTTGTTCATCTAATAGTCTTCCTCTAAGAACCGGGCGAGGACACCCTTCTGGTTCGTAGTACTATTGAACATACAATTACTTGTTCTTCTAGGATATTCTACAACCACATTGAATGTGCCGTTGTATCCAGAAATTTCCATAGAACATAGGTAGTTCCGAACAAACTTGTCCTTTTACTATTAGAATTCCATTTCTTATTCCTGACACACCATGTCTACACTTCAGTGTATGGTGTAGTCGTTTGAGATTTAATCTCAATCTTTGATCTATGCTATGTGTTATTTAGATAGGTGATAGCCTCCGCGATCAGGTCGCAGGCTATAAATGGATATACTTTGAAGGATCCCCATAATGGCTTTGTGTTGAAAACACTCCGCCTTTATGGCACAGCAAGTAATCCAATCCATCTTCAAGTATTCTTGAAAGAACGACTCGTACCTTCTCTAATTTCACATACCGCATTAACCATAAATCATTTCCTATACTTGTCTGAATTCCATCCTTTATCAGAAAGGTTAACTCAGTTGTATCATCTTTCAAGATCGATTCTTAGGTCGGGAGGTCCATTCCTCCAACTATAATTGATCAAATCAATTTCGACCTTTTGAATCCCTTTTGAATAGATACTACCAAGTTCAAGAATTCACAAGTATAATGATTGACAAGAGAAATACATCTAATAAGTAAAACAAGTTATATATAACGGTTTGTTGCATCGTGGTAGACTAAGGATTCATCATTCATGTATTGCTATCTAATGTACCAGAATAGATATCACCATTATTTCTTATCCAAACCATCAAATGATTAAAGAAATAAAATATCCATTAATAATAAAGAAAACCAGAACAAAAGTTCTTTTTCAAAGTAAGGGGTACATAAAGCAATAACTTGAAATGAAAACTTAAAACAGATAAATGTCTTCCACTGCAACTGCTGCTTCCCCAACAGCTTTGCCCATGTAGACTCGAACTCTTCTTCTCTAAGTCGCCGGGTTTTCTGGAACCCCTGCATTTAATGCACATACCGTCAGTGGTTCCATATCTACACACCAGAATTCTGGTAGATAATACCGCTGACTATGTTTTTACGACTAAGAAAAATTCGTACCTTTGAGAGGACATTCAGACTTCCAGTGTCCAGACTTGTTGCATCGGAAGCACTTGCCCTTTGGCTTACTAGCCCCCACTCGTGGTCCACTCCTCTTGGCACCACTGGGTTTCATGGCTTGCTTCCTTTTCTTGCCCCTACCTCCACCAGGCTTAAAGCCTTTGGACTTGGTAGCTACAAGCGCTTGAGACTTGCCCTTCTTGTAGATCCCCTCTGCCGCCTTTAGTTCAGTCAGGAGTTGCGCAAGAGTATAAGATAGTTTACCCATATTATAGCTCATACGAAACTGCTCAAAACTAGGGGCCAGAGACTGGAGTATGATGTCGACTTGCGTCTCAGCATCAATAGAAGCTCCTAGGACCTCAAGTTCATTCAACAAACTCATCATCTTAAGAACGTGCTCCCCTACGAGCGTTCCTTCAGATTGAGTAGTCGACATGAGGACTCTCATGGCTTCTTGCCTTGCCGCACGATCTTGCTCCCCAAACATCTCCTTGAGGTTAAACATCATATCATAGGCAGTGTCCATCGACTCATGTTGGGTTTGGAGTACATTTGACATGGAAGCCAAAATATAACACCTAGCCATTTCATCAGCCTTTTTCCACTTCCGATATGTCAGTTTTTCCTCATCAGTTGAGGCAGCCGTGGGCTCAGCAGGGCACACTTCATGGAGTACAAACTTGTACTCCTCCGAAGTTAGGACAATGTCTAAATTTCTCTTCCAATCAATATAGTTGGGACCAGTGAGCTTATGCTCCTTGAGTATCACAGAAAGTGGGTTCATAGCTATTCTCTAAACCTATAAGCACATTTAAACAAACAATTAATTTAATATCCGATATTATCTCCCTTAAATAATATCATTAAATTACTAATCACATCTAAAATCCCATTAGGTAAGGCAAGCCACGTGGTGTGGACGTTTACCCACCCAAATAATTTAGCAATTAGATTTTCTTTGGTCATACATCACTTATAGCGTAACCTCGTGGGGAGGAATACTACAAGGCGTATCTAAGTGTAAACCATTACTCAGCACCAAAGTGAATCGTTTGGAATTGCTACATTACCGCAAGCCACGTGGTGTGGACGTTTACGACAACTTCACAACTCTTCACAATTCCTTACAACTGTCTACATCAATTAATCCAAAATCCGTCAGTGTAGCAAGCCACGTGGTGTGGACGTTTACTACACTAAGAGACTTTTATAATTGACTCCCAATTACAAGATCCATTCGATTTTCGTAAATCAAGACGCGGAGAATCATAAGTGAAACTCGAAGTTTCTAACCAGTGATTCACCATGCGAACAACCCTATCTCTCATTAGATGAGGGAGCCGAGCAGACAATCGACCCACCTATTAAAGAATGGCACGAAGGTCTCTAATTTGTGTCATCCACATGACCAAGTGGCTCTGGCTCCATTCCACTCCCCAGGGTGAGAATGAGTCGACTTGAAGTCAGTTTCAGAAAGACAAATTAGGCATTGTTTGATAAACTTGATCAATGTTTCTTGTAAGAGGAATTACAAGAATTCTCCTCCAATGACACATCTATACGAACTTCAAAAGTCCATAAGAGTCACCAAGAGAACAGTAATGGAGACCATGGGAATGTTTCCATCCCCTCTCCCACTTAGCTTTTTATAACAAAGGGATACGCTATCTAATGCATAATAAAACACATAAGCATGCATACAAGCAATAAAGCACATAGCACATAGTCAAAATAAACTAGAGAATTATTTTCCCGACTATCATGGCTTTATTCCATCTCCGTATGCGTCTTCTAGTCTTCAGTCTTCGTTTCTTGAATGCTCCATGTGACGAGAATATTAATTTCTAATATTTAAATCTATTTATTTTCAATTAATCCAAAAGTTACCTAATTCGAAAATTAAGTCAATTGAATATATCAAAAATAAAATTAAATATTATTAATATTTTTTATTTATTTATTTTCCTATCTAGTTCTATTAAATCTCTAGAATAATCTATTCAAGTAAAATTTGGAATATTCTAGAAGACATCTATAATAGAACAAGGAAATAAAATAAATTAGGACTCACTACTTTCCAAATTTATTTTTATTCCTAATCCATGAATATTCCCATGAGTAGGAATAATCAAATAGGAAAAATAAATTTAGTACTAAATTAATTAAATTTCTAATCTATGAATAATTCCATGAAGGAAATAAATCAATAGGAATAAAATTAATTCTAATTAATTCTTTTCCTATTCCATGAGAGTTTCCAAAAGGAGAACAATCAAATAGGAAAAATCCGAATTAATTTGGAAAGTAATTTCTTGGTAGGAATAGCATGGGATTGGGAGACCCCACACCATCCCCACCTAGATGGATCGGCCGGCCACTCGGGGAGGAGCGCCGCCGCCGCCTAGCCACGCCGGCTAGGCCATGGGTCGATCACCATCATGGGATCGATCCCAAGCCCTATCCTTTTCGTCACTTTTTCGTCTTTCGGCGATCGTCTCAACATCGAACCAACGTAAATAAATTACAATAATTTAAATTACATTATCCGGTATCGATTCTATACATGAAATCGACCCTATACATTTTCCGGAAAAAAACGTAATAATAAATCCTAAATTCGGTCAACCCCCGAATTTTTACTATTACAAACATTCAACCACACAAAACGAATCTCGACATGTCCGAGAGTTTAATAATCATGATAATTAATTAAGCAATAATTAAATCAACCATGATAGCCGGAAATCCTGCAAGGTAGAACAATAATCGAATATATACATGAACACGAAACCAAACGCTCTGATACCATTTGCTGGGATTCGATGTCCCGGGCTATCAAAAAAATTGCGGAACCGATAACCCGATCAAAAACCCTCGATCACTGAAGATTGGATCCCCGACTCATCCGCAGGAGTCCGACCTTTGGAGACTACGCGCCCGAAGACACGCAGCCCGCCCCCAGCCGATTTTCTCCCACGAGTCGGATCCACGAACGCGAACCACCTCACGAGCCGGGGCCCGACCGAACGCCTAGCGAAGCCCGAAGGCTGCGTGCGCCCAGCCGAGCCCCCGCGAGGGGCTCGCGATCGTCCTCGACGATCGCTGGGATCGCTCGCGCGATCCCCGGGGCTGCTCGTAGCAGCCCCGCAGCGAGTCGCTGACTCGCTGCTCGCACGGGGTCAGCCCCGTGCGCATCCGCTACGGGAACACCCGTAGCGCGCACGAGGCAGCTGCGGGTTATCCCCGCAGCGACCCGCGATCGAGCTCACGGGCTCGATCGCCCCTCGGCTTCGGCCGAGGGCTTGCTTCCGACGCGCCGCCGTCGAAGGGGCGGCTGGGGTCCGCCACGGCACCAGCCCGTGGCACCCCAGCGATCGACCGAAGTCGATCGCGTGCCCCGGCGTCCAGCCGGGGCTCCCCTTTCGGCGCGCGGTACCGGCGGTCGAACCCTAGGGTTCGGCCGCCCCTCTCGATCCCGACGGGGATCACGAGATCCCCGTATCCCGGTCTCGACGCTTTCCCGGATCGTCTTGTTCATGTATACATCAAAATTAAACGACACAATTAATCAAGAAGGGGGTTTCTCGATTATTACCTCGATTCGTTGTACGGAGAAACGAATCTTGTTGATGACCTTGCGACCTTCCCGCGTATTCCTACACAAGCTAGTGCAAGGAATACGTGGGAAGGTCGTAAGGTCTTGAATTGATTTCGTTTCTCCGCACAACGAATCAAAGGTAATATCATAAAACCCTTGTGTGATTTTATGTGATATTTAATTGTAATATATACATGAACGCACGATCCGGGAAAACGACGAACTTCGGGGACGGGGATTCGAGATCCCCGGCGAAGATCGAGTGGGGCGGTCGAAACCCTAGGGTTCGGTCGAAACCCTAGGGTTTGACCGCCGGGGGGTGCGGCTACGGGAAACCCTCGGCTGGAGCCGAGGGGTGCGATCGATCCTCGGATCGATCGCGGGTCAGCTGCGGGGCGACTCGCAGCGATCCCGTGCGAGCTACGGGTTCGCCCGTAGCGGCTCGCACGGGGTAATCCCGTGCGCTGGGGCAGCGGGTCCGTGCACCCGCTGTGGGGCTGCTGCGAGCAGCCCGGGGATCGCTACGAGCGATCCCAGCGATCATCGTGAGATGATCGCGAGCACCGTGCGGGGGCTCGGCTGGGCGTGCGGGTTCGCCCGTGCGGTGCTCGGTCGAGCCTCGGCTAGTGCGGTGGTTCGCGGTCGGATCTCCGGCGATCGAGGATTTCGGTCGGGTTATTATTTTCCGTAATTTTTTAATAACTCGGGATATCGATTTCCAACAGATTGTCTGGTTGGCTCCCTCATTTTAATGAGAGATTGGGCTTCAATTGAATGATAAGATCTCTGGTTAGAAAACCTCGAGTTTTCACTTACGATTTATCACGTTTTTTGACATTGAGATAATTGGGAATGACGATATTGGATATCGAATGAACAAAATGGAACAAATAAAGTAGTTTTGATAGACAACATTATTTGTTACAGCTTTGTGGATGTTTATTTACTTAGTTTATCTTTCTTCTGTAGTTTAATATGTCTGTCTCAATTCAATTCAAGTTCAGCTCTATCTTGGATAGAGAAAAGTTGAACAACACCAATTTCCTTGATTGGCAACGTAACTTGAGGATAGTCCTCAAATACGAAAAAAAGGAAAGTGTGTTGGACAAACCCCTTCCCGTGCTTCCCGCTGATGGGGGCACGGATGTCCAAAAGACATCATATGCCCTTGCTAAGAAAGCCTCGAATGAGGTGACATGTTTGATGTTGGCATCCATGGTACCCGAGTTGCAAAAACAATTTTAGTTCATGGAATCCTATGACATCATAGAAGAGCTCAAAAGCATGTTCGGGGAACAGGCTAGGATTGAGCACTTCGGTGTCACCCGAGCTATAGCAACAACTAGGCTGGAAAAGGGTAAACTCGTGGGACCACATGTACAGCAAATGATTAGATTATTTGCTTCAAGTGCTCGCCTCGGTTTTGCATATGATGACGAGTTGGCTACCGATTTCATTCTCCATTCTCTTCATGATGGTTATGACGCCTTTAGGCTGAATTTCCACATGAATGGACTGAAGAAATCGCTTCATGAGCTCCATGGGATGCTTAAGGCTACTGAGCCGGCGATTAAGAAGGACCCTAGGAGGGAAGTTCTTATGATTCGGGAAGGAGGTACCAAAAAGTTCAAGGGGATTAAGAAACCGGAAGTGAAAGGCAAAGGGAAAGGGAAAGTTGTGGCAGCTCCTTCCAAAAGGTTCTTGAAAGCTTCTAAGGTTCCTTGGGAATCTGAGTGTTTCTACTGCAAGAGTGTTGGACACTACATGCGAGATTTCCCTAAGTTCAAGGAAGATGTGAAGAACGGTGTCGTTCCTTCATCTTCAGGTATTTATGTCATAGACATAAACTTTACCAATTCTTCTTCTTGGGTATTGGATACCGGATGCGGTGCTCACATTGTTTCACATGTGCAGAGACTGTAAAGAAGTAGAACTTTGGTAAAGGGAGATGTCGATCTGCGGGTTGGAAATGGAGCGAGGGTCACTGCATTAGCCGTAAGATCTTATGATTTGTGTTTGCCTTCGGGCCTTGTTTTAGTATTGGATAATGTTTATTTCGTACCAAGTATTACCAAGAACATCATTTCTATTTCAGTATTGGATACTGAAGGATTTTCCTTCACTATAATAAATGGTTTGTTTACTATTTCAAAAATTCGAGTGTTCTATGGTACGACACGATTAGAACATGGTTTATATATACTTCAACTTGACAATCATATATGTAACATTAATACCAAAGAGGCCAAATCGAATGAATTCAATGAAACATACCTTTGGCATTGTCGATTAGGTCATGTCAACATTAAACGTGTAGAGAAACTTCTTAAAGAAGGCATTCTCAAATCTTTTGACTTGGAGTCATTTGATACATGTGAAGGATGTTTGATGGGCAAAATGACAAAGTCACCTTTTCTAGGGAAAGGAGAACGTGCAAGTGACCTATTGGGTTTAATCCATACTGATGTATGTGGTCCAATGAGCTCACAAGCACGAGGAGGTTATTTCTACTTCATAACTTTTACCGATGACTTATGTAGATATGGTTATGTCTATTTAATGAGGCATAAGTCGGAAGCCTTTGAAAAGTTCAAAGAATTCCAAAATGAAGTTGAGAATCAACTTGGTAAGAAGATAAAAGTCATTCGATCGGATCGAGGTGGTGAATATCTCAGCCAAGAATTTGATAATCATCTGATGAGTTGTGGTATTCTATATCAACTCACTCCACCTGGAACACACCAGATGAATGGTGTTTTCGAAAGGTGAAATAGAACCTTATTAGATATGGTTCGATCGATGATGAGCCTTAGTGAACTACCAAAATCTTTTTGGGGACACGCACTTTTAACAACGGCCTATACACTGAATAGGACACCGTCAAAAGCTGTTGATAAGACACCATACGAGGTATGGAAAGGGAAGGTCCCTAACTTGTCTTATATCAAGATTAGGGGATGTGAAGCTTATGTGAAGAGAAATATCTCTACAAAGCTTGAACCCAAATCGGATAAATGTTTCTTTGTTGGTTATCCAAAAGAAACACGAGGGTACCACTTTTACAACCAATCTGAGAACAAAGTCTTTGTTGCTCGAGATGGTGTATTTCTTGAAAAGTAATATCTTTCCAAGAAAGTAAGTGGGAGCTCAGGTTAATTGAACGAAGTTCAAGAAGACTTGAACGAGGTTCAAGAAGAACAAACTAAGATGGAGACTCAAGACTTGGTTGAGAGTACTCCAGTAGTTTTGGAAACCACACCTAACCCTCGAAGGTTCGGAAGGATTAGAACTCAACCTGACAGATACTTAGGTATTCAGACAAATGAGAGTTATGATATCATGCTTTTAGAAAGCAATGAACCTTCGACCTATATCCAAGCTATGACGAGTCCAGATTCCGAGAAATGGCAGGGTGCCATGAAATCCGAAATGGAATCAATGTCTGAAAATCAAGTTTGGAACTTGGTCGATTTGCCTAAAGGGGCTAGGCCCATTGGATGCAAATGGATTTACAAGATAAAAACAGACATGAATAGAAAACCTAGTGTTTTCAAAGCAAGGATGGTGGCAAAAGGATATAAACAAATTCACGGGGTGGATTATGATGAAACCTTTTCACCAGTTGCTATGATTAAATCCATTCGGATTCTCATAGCCATTGCTGCTCATTATGATTATGAGATATGGCAAATGGACGTTAAAACCGCCTTCTTGAATGGGATTCTAGTAGAGGATTTGTTTATGACACAACCAGAGGGTTTTATCGATCCTAATCAGGCTGAGAGAGTATGCAAGCTTAATAGATCTTTCTATGGATTAAAGCAAGCATCTCGGAGCTGGAATCTTCGGTTCGATGAATCCATACAAGGGTTTGGATTTCAAAAGAACACGGAAGACTCTTGTGTTTACAAAAAAGTCAGTGGGATTTACGTTGTATTCATTGTGTTGTATGTCGATGACATACTCCTTATTGGAAACAATATTCCTATGCTTAATTCTGTTAAAGAATGGCTAGGAAGATGGTTTTCAATGAAGGATCTTGGAGAAACACAGTACATATTGGGCATCAAGATCTGTCGGAACAGATCGAAAAGGATGCTTGGACTTAGTCAAGCAACCTATATTGATAAGGTGCTTGACAGGTTCAAAATGAAAGACGCCAAGAAGGGTCTCATTCCAATGACTCATGGTACATCTTTGAGCAAGAGGCAGTGCCCTTCGGGACCTGATGAGCAAATGAAGATGGAAAATATTCCTTATGCTTCGGCAATAGGGTCTATAATGTACGCCATGATATGTACACGATTGGATGTATCGTATGCTTTAAGCATGACGAGTCGGTTTCAAGGAAACCCAGGTGAGGCGCATTGGACTGCGGCCAAGAGTATTCTTAAGTACCTTAGAAGGACTAAAGAGTATTTTCTTGTCTTTGGAGGACAAAAAGAGTTGGTTGTGACAGGATATACGGATGCAAGCTTCCAAACAGACAAAGATGATTTCCGGTCTCAGTCCGGTTTTGGATGAGAAAGTTATTAGATGAGCTCGGTGTCGTACCTAGTTCGGCCCATCCGATAGCTCTCTATTGTGATAATAGTGGAGCTATCGCGCAAGACAAGGAGCCTAGGGAGCACCACAAATCCAAATATGTGCTCAGGAAGTTCCACATTCTCAGGGAGATAGTTAGTCGTGGAGACATCGAGATAAATAAAGTTGCAACTGATGATAATGTTGCAGACCCGTTAACTAAACCACTCCAGCAGTCAAAGCATGATGCTCATACGACTGAAATAAGGATACGATATCTTAGAGATGGATTGTGATTCCTATTACTGTATTGTCTACTTTTGGAGTTTATGTAAACATTCACGTATCTTTTATGATATTCAATAAATTTCTTCATATAATTGTGGTTTAAATTGTATGAATTGTACAAATGATTAAATTATATTAATTGGGTTATGAGGTCGATTTACCACATAAATGAAGTCTCAATAGTTGAACTAATATAATTAAATCATAGAACTGTTCCTAGTTCGTATTATCAAGTACGGACAAACTAATAATACAATGAACTAGATTGTAATGTGTACTATAGCGCCGCTTCATGGGCTAGTGATGTGGGACATCAAGTACAATTACATAGATATTAGCTGGGAGCTAATGATCAAACAGACCCGACTGAAATAGTATTTAAGATTTCGAGTCATAATACTATTTCATTGACTGTCGAGCAATTTCCTCTGACCTGAGTAGTCCAGAGTGATTCCATTGTGAAACCGGTGTCCTTAAAAGAAAACCTTTAATTAAATTCAATTTTAATTATAATTAATTCCACTATAAAATTATAATTGAATTCCCGAAATAAATTTAATATTATATCAACAATAATATTTCCGCCGAAATTACATATACGACCTTCCCCGTCTTTAAGATATCGTATGTCCACGAATTAATTTTATTACTAATAATTAAATTAATTCGTCTCTTGTTATCCGAGACTAGTACCACTCATCCTTATTATCATGTGGAACAAATCCACCTGCAGGGTTTACATGATAAACTTTATGAGCTCATCTCGGGGACATCATCAACCCGATAAATGGGACACGGTTTCCTGTCTATAATCTATAGCATGTCGTGTGTACAATTCCGATTCCCAATTTACCGAGTATCTCGACTAATCAATTAGTCTCACTCATTGGTATATCAAAGAACCGAGAATTGGACACACGCACCTATAATTATATAGGGATTGAGAATTCGTATATCCGTAATATCTGAAGTCTAGTTCGATTACTTCGATTAGTATAAATCGAACGCCCTCCCGTGGTCCTGCTCAATACACCAAGTGTACGAGTGTAACATAACAGTCAAGACCAACTATTACCCAGTCACACTACGACGTACCGATGGATTGTCCCTGTCCATCTAAGTCGTGAGCTTCTGTTCGATAGTATACGAGTAACCGACAGTATGATCTTCCGCGTGTCTCCTCACGCCATACTATCTACAACGTATATATCTAGGACTATTGCATTTAAGTACATGATAGACAAAATGCCGACAGTTTGATTAATAGATAATGAAAAACACAGATAAGGAGTTTCATATTGTCACTAAACTAGACATTTAGAATATAACTCCATCAATCTCCCACTTATACTAAAAGTGTAGTTGCCCTCTACCATACATCCGATACCCATCCCCTTCACGTGTCTCTTGAACGCTTCCGCTGGAAGTGCCTTCGTAAAGGGGTCTGCCAGGTTATCCGCTGATGCAATCTTGGTGACAACCGCATCGCCTCTCCTGACGATGTCTCTAATCAGGTGGTACTTGCGATCTATGTGTTTACTCGCATTGTGGGCTCGTGGTTCCTTTGCATTTGCCACTGCACCGCTATTGTCACAATAAATTGTGATAGCTCTAGGCATTTTAGGAACCACATCCAAGTCCATAAGGAAGTTCCGGAGCCACACCGATTCTTTAGCTGCCTCAGAGGCTGCTACATATTCGGCTTCCATGGTAGAGTCCGAAATGCATTTCTGCTTAACACTCTTCCATGAGACTGCTCCACCTCCCAATGTGAACACATAGCCTGAAGTAGACTTTCGCTGATCCTTATCAGATTGGAAATCCGAGTCTGTGTAACCAATAGGAATCAACTCGGACGCTTTGTAACTCAAAACATAATTCCTAGTCCTTCGCAGGTACTTAAGTATGTTCTTTACAGCAGTCCAGTGACCCTGTCCAGGGTTACTCTGATATCTTGCTACCATGCCAACGGCATAGCAGATATCAGGTCTCGTGCACAACATGGCATACATTAGACTTCCTACTGCCGAATCATAAGGAACTTTCTTCATGTAATCTATCTCCTTTTGTGTCTTGGGACACATGTCTTTAGATAGATGAATTCCATGGCAGAAAGGTTGAGCACCTCTCTTGGAATTCTGCATGTTGAAACGAGCCAGAATCGTATCAATATATTAAGCTTGGGACAAGCTTAATGTTCTTCTCCGGCGATCCCTTATAACCTTGATCCCAAGAACATGCCCAACTTGTCCTAAGTCTTTCATATCGAATTGCTTGGACAACCATCCCTTTATGTCCGACAACATCTTCACATTGTTGCCAATTAGAAGGATGTCGTCTACATGTTGGAGTAGTATACTTAATGTCTAGATTTGAGTATTCTGAACTCCTTGTACACTTTCATTTACCTATTAATAACGAACATTCATTTGCTTTTAATTATTGTTAATTAAATATATGCAAATTATAGTCCTGGATTTTATACGTTGTAGTTAGTATGGTGTTGCATGGGCACACAGAAGATCATACTATCGGTTACTCGTATTTAATCGAACAGATGCTCACGACCTAGATGGACACGGACCAATCCATCGGTATAGTCGTTGTGTGAGAGAGAAAATAATTTATCTTAATTATTTTATCACACTTGTACACTTAGTGTATTGAGCGGATCGATTGAGACTCATCAATTAGGTTTGCTCGGCGATAATTGATTTGAGACTCAGTGTATTTTATTCTTAATCCCCGATACAATTGCGGGTGTGTATATTTAGTATAAGTGACTTTGATTTTCCAAAGGAATTGACCGGTTTAATTATTGGGTCAATTACCGGTTAAGTTGGGTCACTATATTTTATATATGGCATGCCGTGAATTCTTGACGGGACAGTGTATCCCGGAAGGGTTGATAATATCCCCGAGATGAGCTCATAAGGATTTATTATGTAAACCTCGCGAGTGGATTTAATTCCGCATAATAAATAAGGTTGAGTGGTACTAGTCTCGGATAAAAGAGATGAATAAATTTATTAAGCAATAAATAAATTTTATTCATGGATATTTATATCTTAAATAAACGGAATAAATAATACTACCGGAGAAATATTATTTGGATATAATATGGTTTAATATTGGGAGTGCAATTAATTTATATAGTGGAAAATAAATTAATTAATATTGATAAGGATTAATGGACTTGGGCAGTGGGCTCAATTTAATCTTCAATATTGGAAGCCCAATATTCCACCTCCTTTAGATCCCCTACGTAGCCTATAAAAGCACTACATGGTCTTCACAATTAGACAAGACAAGATAATCATACTTGATTAGTCTAGAGAGTTGAAGGAGATCCATAGGAGTTCGATAGATCGTCGCCCACCCGACGTTCGAACGGAGTGCAAGGAATACGTTGGAAGATTCAAAGGTCATCTTGATTTCGTTTCTCCGAACAACGAATCGAAAGGTAAAAAATCTAAACGCCCTTGATTTATTCGATTTTGTTTATCGTAAAATACCGTAGAACAAGATCCGAAGATCGAACCCGGACTAGAGGACGATCGCGTGGTGGTGGCGAAGCCACCGGACCACGGGCGATCGCCCCTAGGGTTCGACGGGGCAAAGGGGGCCGAACCCTCGGCTGGGCCGAGGGTGTGCGATCGACCGCAAGGGGTCGATCGCTAGGCACGAGCTGGCGCCGTGCCCAACCCCGCCGTGAAGGCGGGGGCCTCCAGGCGGCGGCGAGTCGCCGGATTCGCCGCGGGGGCTGCCGGAGCAGTCCCACCCCAACCGATCGCCGGCGTGCGATCGGTAATCGCATCGAACCCCGCGGACGGGGGTTCGGGCTGGGCGCGCACGCGACTTCGGTCGTGTTGTGCGTTCGGCTCGTGCTCCGGCTCGTACGTGGTGTTCGCGTGATCTCCGGCGGATGGTTTTGATCGGGTTATTGTTTCCGCAAATTTTAATAGCCCGGGATATCAAATTCCAACAATTGGTATCAGAGCGTGGTTTACGTTCGCGGTATTTTCGATAAAAATTGTTCTACCTTGCAGGGTTCCGACTATTATGTCTTGATGATTATTCGTTTAATTATTTTGTCATGTGATTGTTGGTTTTATTAAACTCTCGGACATGTCGAGATTCGTTTTTTGGTGGTGAATGCTTGTAATAGTAAAAATTCGGGGGTTGACCGAATTTAGGATTTATTATTACGTTCTACTTTTTCCGGAAATTGTATAGGGTCGATTTCATGTATAGAATCGATACCGGAATTGTAATTTAGATTATTTTGTAATTTATTTTGCGTTGGATCGATGCCGAAACGACCGCTGGAAAAGACGCGTGACGAAGGAGACGACGTGAGGGCTAGGGCTCGGATCGACCACCATGGTCGATCCATGGAGGATCGAACCATCGAAGGAGAGGCGCCGAATTCGCGCCTCCCGGCGGCGAAACCACCGGCGGTGGTGGTGCGCCTGCTAGGTGGCGGCAGCGGCTGTCCTCGGCCGGCGATGGCGGTCCGGTGGGGGCGCGGGGGTCCTCGTGATCTTCGTGCTCTCCCGGTAAATTCACTTTCCTAATTGATTCGGGTTTTTCCTATTTGAGTGTTCCTATTTTTGGGAACTCTAATGGATTAGGAAAATAATCAATTTGGAATTGATTAGGATTCCTAAATTGATTATTTTTTTTTGGAAATATTCATGGATTAGGAATCTGATTAATTTGGAAAGTAGAAGAGTCCTAAATTATTTTATTTCCTTATTTCATTATGGAAATCATCTAGAATATTCCAAGTGGGTCTTGGATAGATTATTCTAGAGATTTAATGAAGTAGAAAGGGAAGATAAAATAAATACAAATATTAATAATATTTAATTTTATTTTTGATTTATTCGATTGACTTAATTATTTTTAATTAAGTATCTTTTGGATTTATTAAAAATAAATAGATTTAAATATTAGAAATTAATATTCTCGTCACATGGAGCATTCAAGAACGAAGACTGAAGACTAGAAGATGCGTACGGAGATGGAGTAAAGCCATAATAGTCGGAAAATAATATTCTAGTAATTATTTTGACTATGTGATAATACTATGTGCTTTATTACATGTATGCATGCTATATGTGTTTACTTTTATGCACTAGATAGCGTATCCCTTTATTGTAAAAAGCTAAGTGGGAGAGGGTATGGAAACATACCCATGGTCTCCATTGCTGCTCTCTTGGTGACTTTTATAAACTTTTGAAGTTTATATAGATAAGTTATTGGAGGAGAGTTCTTGTAATTCCTCTTACGAGAAACATTGATTAAGTTTATCAAACAATGCCTAATTTGTCTTTCCAAAGCTGATTTCAAGTCGACTCATTCTCACCCCGGGGAGTGGAATGGAGCCAGAGCCACTTGGTCATGTCGAGGACACAAATTAGAGGCAGTCGTACCATTCTTTGATAGATGGATCGATTGTCTGCTCGGCTCCCTCATTTATGAGAGATAGGGTTGTTCGCATGGTGAATCACTGGTTAGAAACTTCGAGTTTCACTTATGATTCTCCGCGTCTTGATTTACAAGATTGAATGGATCAAGTAATTGGGAGTCAATTATAAAAATCTCTTGGTGTAGTAAACGTCCACACCACGTGGCTTGCTATGCCGACGGATTTTGGATTAATTGATGTAGACAGTTGTAAGAAATTGTAAAGAGTTGTGAAGTTATCGTAAACGTCCACACCACGTGGCTTGCGGTAATGTAGCGATTCCAAGCAATTTACTTTGGTACTGAGTAATGGTTTACACTTAGATACGCCTTATAGTATTCCTCCCCACGAGGTTCCGCTATAAGTGATGTATGACCAAAGAAAATCTAATTGCTAAATCGTTTGGGTGGGTAAACGTCCACACCACGTGGCTTGCCCTACCTGATGGGATTTTAGATGTGATTAGTGATTTAATGATATTATTTAAGGGAGATAATATCGGATATTAAATTGTTTGTTTGTTTTATGTGCTTATAGGTTATGAATGACTGTGACCCCACTTTGTGATATACTTAAAGATGAAAACTCACTGGTTCCATATAGTACTGATTGGAAAAGAAATCTGGACACTGTCCAGACTGTTGAGCCTTCTGAATCCACTGATGACCCAACTCATGAGGACATTTGGAATGACCTCAGAATGATGTTGAGACATAGCGTGGAAGCCGGACAAGAAGTGATTGACATACTCTATAAATTCAGTCCTCTTGAGGAGTCGCTTAAAAACGATTTCAAAAGAGCTGAATTTATAAGTATGGTCAGAAAATCACAAGCTCTTGTGGCTAAGATGGAAGTGCAAGCAAAGAAGCCCAGTGGTTCCAAACCACGGAATGGGAAGAGCAAGCCGCGAGGCAAGTGCTATCGATGCAAGCAGTCTGGGCACTGGAAGTCTGATTGTCCTCTCATCAAAGTTACGAAATTTTCCTTAGTCACCGAAACATTATCAGTGGTGTTATCTACCAGCACCTGGTGTGTAGATACGGGGGCCACTGATCATGTCTGCAATTCAATGCAGGGGTTCCAGGAAACCCGGAGACTTAGAGAGGGAGAGATCGTGGTCTACATGGGCAATGCCGCGAGGGTGGCGGCTGTTGCAGTGGGAGACGTTCACTTACGCTTCAGTAGTGATAGGATTTTAGTTTTACATAATTGTCTTTATGTACCCAACTTTAGAAAGAATTTAATTTCGGTTTCTAAACTTATTATGAATGGATATTCTGTCTCTTTTGACCACTTAGTGATCATAAGAAGAAACAGTAAGATTATCTGTTCTGGTACATTGGTGGACGATTTGTATGTGCTAAATCCTGAGTCTAACACGATGCAACTAACCGAGAGTAATAACACATCTACGAACACCAATAAGAGAAAGGAACCTTCTAGGATGAATCAATTATACTTGTGGCATCTAAGGCTAGGTCATATAAACTCAAATAGGCTTCAAAGGTTGAAAGCTGATGGTCTAATCAGCAATGTTGAAGGAGAGGACCTTCCAACCTGCGAATCCTGTTTAGAGGGAAAAATGACTAAGCGTCCTTTTTCTGGTAAAGGACGAAGAGCTGAACAAGTGTTGGATTTGATTCACTCTGATGTATGCGGACCTATGTCTACTCAGGCAAGGGGAGGGTACGAGTACTTCATCACTTTCACTGATGATTACTCAAGATATGGATATGTATACCTGATGAGCCGCAAGAGCGAATCCTTTGGCAAGTTCAAAGAATTCAAGGCTCTTGTGGAGAACCTTCGTGGTAAATCCATAAAATGCCTGCGATCTGATCGCGGAGGCGAGTACCTGTCTGGAGAATTCAAGGCATACTTGGCAGAGAATGGGATTGAATCCCAACTGACTTCACCATACACTCCCCAGCAGAATGGTGTGTCAGAAAGAAGGAATAGGACTCTTATGGAAATGGTGCGATCGATGATGAGTTACTCGGACTTACCTATTATGTTCTGGGGACATGCCTTGGAAACAGCGGCGTATATCTTGAATAGGGTTCCAACCAAAACGGTACCATCCACACCCATGGAATTGTGGAGTGGGCGCAAGCCTAACTTGAGACACATTCGGATCTGGGGTTGTCCAGCACATGTGTTGCGACAAGGTGCCGATAAGTTAGAACCTAGATCAGAATTACGGCTGTTTATAGGATACCCGAAAGGAACTAAAGGTGGCATGTTCTATAGTCCTACGGACCAGAAGATCGTTATAAGTACTAACGCTCGGTTCTTAGAAGAAGACTATGTCATGGACCACAAGCCCAAAAGTGACATAATACTTGATGAGTTGAGAGGTAACAAGGAAGACTTAGATACAGCCGAACCAAGTATAGATACACCACTAGAACCTGCACCTACTGTCACTGTTAATACACCGGAACGCCGTCGTAGTAGGAGGGTTGTTAAGCAACCAGACCAATGGATTGGACTGGGTGAGTCTTCGGACTCTGGACCTGGAGTTCATGAAATCGATCCCTGGACCTATGATGAGGCGGTACAAGATATAGATGCGCCTTCTTGGAAGAAAGCGATGAGATCCGAAATTGAATCTATGGATTCTAATAAAGTCTGGGATCTTGTAGAACCACCAAGCGGCGTAAAGCCAATTGGGTGTAAATGGGTCTACAAGAGAAAGAGAGGATCTGACGGAAAGGTTGAAACCTTTAAAGCTCGGCTTATTGCGAAAGGATATACTCAGAAAGAGGGAATCGATTATGAGGAGACCTTCTCGCCGGTAGCCAAGATAAAGTCGATCCGGATTCTCTTATCCATAGCAGCTCATATGGATTATGAGGTGTGGCAAATGGATGTCAAGACAGCTTTCCTAAATGGAAGTCTTGACGAGACGATTTATATGAAACAACCAGAAGGATTCATTGCTAAGGGGCGAGATCATCTAGTGTGCAAGCTTAATCGATCCATTTATGGATTGAAACAAGCCTCGAGATCGTGGAACCTGCGGTTTGACGAAGTAGTCCAATCTTTTGGATTTAGTCAAAGCATGGACGAATCGTGTGTGTATTGGAAACGTGATGGGAAGAAGGTGGTGTTTCTCGTGCTTTATGTAAACGACATTCTTCTCATTGGCAACAGTGTGAAAATGTTATCAGACATAAAGGGATGGTTGTCTAGACAATTCGATATGAAAGATTTGGGAGAAGTCGGGCATGTTCTAGGGATCAAGGTTATAAGGGATCGCCGGAATAGAACATTGTACCTATCCCAGCAATCTTACATAGACACGATTTTGGCTCGTTTTAACATGCAAGAAGGGTGAACTACCCTTCAGTAAAGGAACTTATCTTTCTAAGGAGATGTGTCCTCAGACACAAAAGGAGAAAGATGAAATGAAAGCAGTTCCCTACGCTTCGGCTGTGGGAAGCTTAATGTATGCAATGTTATGTACGAGGCCTGATATCTGCTATGCAGTTGGCGTAGTAGCGAGATATCAGAGTAACCCTGGAAAGGCTCATTGGACTGCTGTAAAGAGCATTTTCAAGTATTTGCGAAATACTAGGGATTATGTTCTGAGTTACGGAGGAGACAATCTGATTCCTTTGGGTTATACGGATTCGGATTTCCAAGCTGATAAGGACCGGCGAAAGTCGTTATCAGGCTATGTGTTTCACTATTAAAAGAGGAGGAGTTTTAACATGGAAGAGTGATAAGCACGATGCTTTTCGGACTCTCCCATGGGTAACCAAATAGCGGCCTCAGAGGCAGCGGAAGTTTTGGTATGGCTCCGGTATTACCTCTGGGACTTAGATGTGATTCTTAGTTTACCAAAGGCTATGTAAATAGCGGTGCAGTGGCAAACTTTAAGAGATCACGAGTCCATGAGTGTAAGATAACACATAGGGCAAGTACCACCTGATACGAGTCATCGTCAGAGGGACGATGCAGTAGTCACCAAGATAGCTTCAGAGCGGCAACCTAGATTGCTCATTCACTTGGTACTTCTTGGAAGTACAGTTTAAGCACGTGATGAGTATGGGAGTCGGGAGTTTGGAAGATAAGACTAGACTTTAGTATAAGTGGGAGATTGTTGGAGTAGTATACTTAATGTCTAGATTTGAGTATTCTGAACTCCTTGTACACTTTCATTTACCTATTAATAACGAACATTCATTTGCTTTTAATTATTGTTAATTAAATATATGCAAATTATAGTCCTGGATTTTATACGTTGTAGTTAGTATGGTGTTGCATGGGCACACAGAAGATCATACTATCGGTTACTCGTATTTAATCGAACAGATGCTCACGACCTAGATGGACACGGACCAATCCATCGGTATAGTCGTTGTGTGAGAGAGAAAATAATTTATCTTAATTATTTTATCACACTTGTACACTTAGTGTATTGAGCGGATCGATTGAGACTCATCAATTAGGTTTGCTCGGCGATAATTGATTTGAGACTCAGTGTATTTTATTCTTAATCCCCGATACAATTGCGGGTGTGTATATTTAGTATAAGTGACTTTGATTTTCCAAAGGAATTGACCGGTTTAATTATTGGGTCAATTACCGGTTAAGTTGGGTCACTATATATTATATATGGCATGCCGTGAATTCTTGACGGGACAGTGTATCCCGGAAGGGTTGATAATATCCCCGAGATGAGCTCATAAGGATTTATTATGTAAACCTCGCGAGTGGATTTAATTCCGCATAATAAATAAGGTTGAGTGGTACTAGTCTCGGATAAAAGAGATGAATAAATTTATTAAGCAATAAATAAATTTTATTCATGGATATTTATATCTTAAATAAACGGAATAAATAATACTACCGGAGAAATATTATTTGGATATAATATGGTTTAATATTGGGAGTGCAATTAATTTATATAGTGGAAAATAAATTAATTAATATTGATAAGGATTAATGGACTTGGGCAGTGGGCTCAATTTAATCTTCAATATTGGAAGCCCAATATTCCACCTCCTTTAGATCCCCTACGTAGCCTATAAAAGCACTACATGGTCTTCACAATTAGACAAGACAAGATAATCATACTTGATTAGTCTAGAGAGTTGAAGGAGATCCATAGGAGTTCGATAGATCGTCGCCCACCCGACGTTCGAACGGAGTGCAAGGAATACGTAGGAAGATTCAAAGGTCATCTTGATTTCGTTTCTCCGAACAACGAATCGAAAGGTAAAAAATCTAAACGCCCTTGATTTATTCGATTTTGTTTATCGTAAAATACCGTAGAACAAGATCCGAAGATCGAACCCGGACTAGAGGACGATCGCGTGGTGGTGGCGAAGCCACCGGACCACGGGCGATCGCCCCTAGGGTTCGACGGGGCAAAGGGGGCCGAACCCTCGGCTGGGCCGAGGGTGTGCGATCGACCGCAAGGGGTCGATCGCTGGGCACGGGCTGGCGCCGTGCCCAACCCCGCCGTGAAGGCGGGGGCCTCCAGGCGGCGGCGAGTCGCCGGACTCGCCGCGGGGGCTGCCGGAGCAGTCCCACCCCAACCGATCGCCGGCGTGCGATCGGTGATCGCATCGAACCCCGCGGACGGGGGTTCGGGCTGGGCGCGCACGCGACTTCGGTCGTGTTGTGCGTTCGGCTCGTGCTCCGGCTCGTACGTGGTGTTCGCGTGATCTCCGGCGGATGGTTTTGATCGGGTTATTGTTTCCGCAAATTTTAATAGCCCGGGATATCAAATTCCAACAATTGGTATCAGAGCGTGGTTTACGTTCGCGGTATTTTCGATAAAAATTGTTCTACCTTGCAGGGTTCCGACTATTATGGCTTGATGATTATTCGTTTAATTATTTTTTCATGTGATTGTTGGTTTTATTAAACTCTCGGACATGTCGAGATTCGTTTTTTGGTGGTGAATGCTTGTAATAGTAAAAATTCGGGGGTTGACCGAATTTAGGATTTATTATTACGTTCTACTTTTTCCGGAAATTGTATAGGGTCGATTTCATGTATAGAATCGATACCGGAATTGTAATATAGATTATTTTGTAATTTATTTTGCGTTGGATCGATGCCGAAACGACCGCCGGAAAAGACGCGTGACGAAGGAGACGACGTGAGGGCTAGGGCTCGGATCGACCACCATGGTCGATCCATGGAGGATCGAACCATCGAAGGAGAGGCGCCGAATTCGCGCCTCCCGGCGGCGAAACCACCGGCGGTGGTGGTGCGCCGGCTAGGTGGCGGCGGCGGCGGTCCTCGGCCGGCGATGGCGGTCCGGTGGGGGCGCGGGGGTCCTCGTGATCTTCGTGCTCTCCCGGTAAATTCACTTTCCTAATTGATTCGGGTTTTTCCTATTTGAGTGTTCCTATTTTTGGGAACTCTCATGGATTAGGAAAAGAATCAATTTGGAATTGATTAGGATTCCTAAATTGATTATTTTTTTTTGGAAATATTCATGGATTAGGAATCTGATTAATTTGGAAAGTAGAAGAGTCCTAAATTATTTTATTTCCTTATTTCATTATGGAAATCATCTAGAATATTCCAAGTGGGTCTTGGATAGATTATTCTAGAGATTTAATGAAGTAGAAAGGGAAGATAAAATAAATACAAATATTAATAATATTTAATTTTATTTTTGATTTATTCGATTGACTTAATTATTTTTAATTAAATATCTTTTGGATTTATTAAAAATAAATAGATTTAAATATTGGAAATTAATATTCTCGTCACATGGAGCATTCAAGAACGAAGACTGAAGACTAGAAGATGCGTACGGAGATGGAGTAAAGCCATAATAGTCGGAAAATAATATTCTAGTAATTATTTTGACTATGTGATAATACTATGTGCTTTATTACATGTATGCATGCTATATGTGTTTACTTTTATGCACTAGATAGCGTATTCCTTTATTGTAAAAAGCTAAGTGGGAGAGGGTATGGAAACATACCCATGGTCTCCATTGCTGCTCTCTTTGTGACTTTTATAAACTTTTGAAGTTTATATAGATAAGTTATTGGAGGAGAGTTCTTGTAATTCCTCTTACGAGAAACATTGATTAAGTTTATCAAACAATGCCTAATTTGTCTTTCCAAAGCTGATTTCAAGTCGACTCATTCTCACCCCGGGGAGTGGAATGGAGCCAGAGCCACTTGGTCATGTCGAGGACACAAATTAGAGGCAGTCGTACCATTCTTTGATAGATGGATCGATTGTCTGCTCGGCTCCCTCATTTATGAGAGATAGGGTTGTTCGCATGGTGAATCACTGGTTAGAAACTTCGAGTTTCACTTATGATTCTCCGCGTCTTGATTTACAAGATTGAATGGATCAAGTAATTGGGAGTCAATTATAAAAATCTCTTGGTGTAGTAAACGTCCACACCACGTGGCTTGCTATGCCGACGGATTTTGGATTAATTGATGTAGACAGTTGTAAGAAATTGTAAAGAGTTGTGAAGTTATCGTAAATGTCCACACCACGTGGCTTGCGGTAATGTAGCGATTCCAAGCAATTTACTTTGGTACTGAGTAATGGTTTACACTTAGATACGCCTTATAGTATTCCTCCCCACGAGGTTCCGCTATAAGTGATGTATGACCAAAGAAAATCTAATTGCTAAATCGTTTGGGTGGGTAAACGTCCACACCACGTGGCTTGCCTTACCTGATGGGATTTTAGATGTGATTAGTGATTTAATGATATTATTTAAGGGAGATAATATCGGATATTAAATTGTTTGTTTGTTTTATGTGCTTATAGGTTATGAATGACTGTGACCCCACTTTGTGATATACTTAAAGATGAAAACTCACTGGTTCCATATAGTACTGATTGGAAAAGAAATCTGGACACTGTCCAGACTGTTGAGCCTTCTGAATCCACTGATGACCCAACTCATGAGGACATTTGGAATGACCTCAGAATGATGTTGAGACATAGCGTGGAAGCCGGACAAGAAGTGATTGACATACTCTATAAATTCAGTCCTCTTGAGGAGTCGCTTAAAAACGATTTCAAAAGAGCTGAACTTATAAGTATGGTCAGAAAATCACAAGCTCTTGTGGCTAAGATGGAAGTGCAAGTAAAGAAGCCCAGTGGTTCCAAACCACGGAATGGGAAGAGCAAGCCGCGAGGCAAGTGCTATCGATGCAAGCAGTCTGGGCACTGGAAGTCTGATTGTCCTCTCATCAAAGGTACGAAATTTTCCTTAGTCACCGAAACATTATCAGTGGTGTTATCTACCAGCACCTGGTGTGTAGATACGGGGGCCACTGATCATGTCTGCAATTCAATGCAGGGGTTCCAGGAAACCCGGAGACTTAGAGAGGGAGAGATCGTGGTCTACATGGGCAATGCCGCGAGGGTGGCGGCTGTTGCAGTGGGAGACGTTCACTTACGCTTCAGTAGTGATAGGATTTTAGTTTTACATAATTGTCTTTATGTACCCAACTTTAGAAAGAATTTAATTTCGGTTTCTAAACTTATTATGAATGGATATTCTGTCTCTTTTGACCACTCAGTGATCATAAGAAGAAACAGTAAGATTATCTGTTCTGGTACATTGGTGGACGATTTGTATGTGCTAAATCCTGAGTCTAACACGATGCAACTAACCGAGAGTAATAACACATCTACGAACACCAATAAGAGAAAGGAACCTTCTAGGATGAATCAATTATACTTGTGGCATCTAAGGCTAGGTCATATAAACTCAAATAGGCTTCAAAGGTTGAAAGCTGATGGTCTAATCAGCAATGTTGAAGGAGAGGACCTTCCAACCTGCGAATCCTGTTTAGAGGGAAAAATGACTAAGCGTCCTTTTTCTGGTAAAGGACGAAGAGCTGAACAAGTGTTGGATTTGATTCACTCTGATGTATGCGGACCTATGTCTACTCAGGCAAGGGGAGGGTACGAGTACTTCATCACTTTCACTGATGATTACTCAAGATATGGATATGTATACCTGATGAGCCGCAAGAGCGAATCCTTTGGCAAGTTCAAAGAATTCAAGGCTCTTGTGGAGAACCTTCGTGGTAAATCCATAAAATGCCTGCGATCTGATCGCGGAGGCGAGTACCTGTCTGGAGAATTCAAGGCATACTTGGCAGAGAATGGGATTGAATCCCAACTGACTTCACCATACACTCCCCAGCAGAATGGTGTGTCAGAAAGAAGGAATAGGACTCTTATGGAAATGGTGCGATCGATGATGAGTTACTCGGACTTACCTATTATGTTCTGGGGACATGCCTTGGAAACAGCGGCGTATATCTTGAATAGGGTTCCAACCAAAACGGTACCATCCACACCCATGGAATTGTGGAGTGGGCGCAAGCCTAACTTGAGACACATTCGGATCTGGGGTTGTCCAGCACATGTGTTGCGACAAGGTGCCGATAAGTTAGAACCTAGATCAGAATTACGGCTGTTTATAGGATACCCGAAAGGAACTAAAGGTGGCATGTTCTATAGTCCTACGGACCAGAAGATCGTTATAAGTACTAACGCTCGGTTCTTAGAAGAAGACTATGTCATGGAACACAAGCCCAAAAGTGACATAATACTTGATGAGTTGAGAGGTAACAAGGAAGACTTAGATACAGCCGAACCAAGTATAGATACACCACTAGAACCTGCACCTACTGTCACTGTTAATACACCGGAACGCCGTCGTAGTAGGAGGGTTGTTAAGCAACCAGACCGATGGATTGGACTGGGTGAGTCTTCGGACTCTGGACCTGGAGTTCATGAAATCGATCCCTGGACCTATGATGAGGCGGTACAAGATATAGATGCGCCTTCTTGGAAGAAAGCGATGAGATCCGAAATTGAATCTATGGATTCTAATAAAGTCTGGGATCTTGTAGAACCACCAAGCGGCGTAAAGCCAATTGGGTGTAAATGGGTCTACAAGAGAAAGAGAGGATCTGACGGAAAGGTTGAAACCTTTAAAGCTCGGCTTGTTGCGATAGGATATACTCAGAAAGAGGGAATCGATTATGAGGAGACCTTCTCGCCGGTAGCCAAGATAAAGTCGATCCGGATTCTCTTATCCATAGCAGCTCATATGGATTATGAGGTGTGGCAAATGGATGTCAAGACAGCTTTCCTAAATGGAAGTCTTGACGAGACGATTTATATGAAACAACCAGAAGGATTCATTGCTAAGGGGCGAGATCATCTAGTGTGCAAGCTTAATCGATCCATTTATGGATTGAAACAAGCCTCGAGATCGTGGAACCTGCGGTTTGACGAAGTAGTCCAATCTTTTGGATTTAGTCAAAGCATGGACGAATCGTGTGTGTATTGGAAACGTGATGGGAAGAAGGTGGTGTTTTTCGTGCTTTATGTAAACGACATTCTTCTCATTGGCAACAGTGTGAAAATGTTATCAGACATAAAGGGATGGTTGTCTAGACAATTCGATATGAAAGATTTGGGAGAAGTCGGGCATGTTCTAGGGATCAAGGTTATAAGGGATCGCCGGAATAGAACATTGTACCTATCCCAGCAATCTTACATAGACACGATTCTGGCTCGTTTTAACATGCAAGAAGGGTGAACTACCCTTCAGTAAAGGAACTTATCTTTCTAAGGAGATGTGTCCTCAGACACAAAAGGAGAAAGATGAAATGAAAGCAGTTCCCTACGCTTCGGCTGTGGGAAGCTTAATGTATGCAATGTTTTGTACGAGGCCTGATATCTGCTATGCAGTTGGCGTAGTAGCGAGATATCAGAGTAACCCTGGAAAGGCTCATTTGACTGCTGTAAAGAGCATTTTCAAGTATTTGCGAAATACTAGGGATTATGTTCTGAGTTACGGAGGAGACAATCTGATTCCTTTGGGTTATACGGATTCGGATTTCCAAGCTGATAAGGACCGGCGAAAGTCGTTATCAGGCTATGTGTTTCACTATTAAAAGAGGAGGAGTTTTAACATGGAAGAGTGATAAGCACGATGCTTTTCGGACTCTCCCATGGGTAACCAAATAGCGGCCTCAGAGGCAGCGGAAGTTTTGGTATGGCTCCGGTATTACCTCTGGGACTTAGATGTGATTCTTAGTTTACCAAAGGCTATGTAAATAGCGGTGCAGTGGCAAACTTTAAGAGATCACGAGTCCATGAGTGTAAGATAACACATAGGGCAAGTACCACCTGATACGAGTCATCGTCAGAGGGACGATGCAGTAGTCACCAAGATAGCTTCAGAGCGGCAACCTAGATTGCTCATTCACTTGGTACTTCTTGGAAGTACAGTTTAAGCACGTGATGAGTATGGGAGTCGGGAGTTTGGAAGATAAGACTAGACCTTAGTATAAGTGGGAGATTGTTGGAGTAGTATACTTAATGTCTAGATTTGAGTATTCTGAACTCCTTGTACACTTTCATTTACCTATTAATAACGAACATTCATTTGCTTTTAATTATTGTTAATTAAATATATGCAAATTATAGTCCTGGATTTTATACGTTGTAGTTAGTATGGTGTTGCATGGGCACACAGAAGATCATACTACCGGTTACTCGTATTTAATCGAACAGATGCTCACGACCTAGATGGACACGGACCAATCCATCGGTATAGTCGTTGTGTGAGAGAGAAAATAATTTATCTTAATTATTTTATCACACTTGTACACTTAGTGTATTGAGCGGATCGATTGAGACTCATCAATTAGGTTTGCTCGGCGATAATTGATTTGAGACTCAGTGTATTTTATTCTTAATCCCCGATACAATTGCGGGTGTGTATATTTAGTATAAGTGACTTTGATTTTCCAAAGGAATTGACCGGTTTAATTATTGGGTCAATTACCGGTTAAGTTGGGTCACTATATTTTATATATGGCATGCCGTGAATTCTTGACGGGACAGTGTATCCCGGAAGGGTTGATAATATCCCCGAGATGAGCTCATAAGGATTTATTATGTAAACCTCGCGAGTGGATTTAATTCCGCATAATAAATAAGGTTGAGTGGTACTAGTCTCGGATAAAAGAGATTAATAAATTTATTAAGCAATAAATAAATTTTATTCATGGATATTTATATCTTAAATACACGGAATAAATAATACTACCGGAGAAATATTATTTGGATATAATATGGTTTAATATTGGGAGTGCAATTAATTTATATAGTGGAAAATAAATTAATTAATATTGATAAGGATTAATGGACTTGGGCAGTGGGCTCAATTTAATCTTCAATATTGGAAGCCCAATATTCCACCTCCTTTAGATCCCCTACGTAGCCTATAAAAGCACTACATGGTCTTCACAATTAGACAAGACAAGATAATCATACTTGATTAGTCTAGAGAGTTGAAGGAGATCCATAGGAGTTCGATAGATCGTCGCCCACCCGACGTTCGAACGGAGTGCAAGGAATACGTAGGAAGATTCAAAGGTCATCTTGATTTCGTTTCTCCGAACAACGAATCGAAAGGTAAAAAATCTAAACGCCCTTGATTTATTCGATTTTGTTTATCGTAAAATACCGTAGAACAAGATTCGAAGATCGAACCCGGACTAGAGGACGATCGCGTGGTGGTGGAGAAGCCACCGGACCACGGGCGATCGCCCCTAGGGTTCGACGGGGCAAAGGGGGCCGAACCCTCGGCTGGGCCGAGGGTGTGCGATCGACCGCAAGGGGTCGATCGCTGGGCACGGGCTGGCGCCGTGCCCAACCCCGCCGTGAAGGCGGGGGCCTCCAGGCGGCGGCGAGTCGCCGGACTCGCCGCGGGGGCTGCCGGAGCAGTCCCACCCCAACCGATCGCCGGCATGCGATCGGTGATCGCATCGAACCCCGCGGACGGGGGTTCGGGCTGGGCGCGCACGCGACTTCGGTCGTGTTGTGCGTTCGGCTCGTGCTCCGGCTCGTACGTGGTGTTCGCGTGATCTCCGGCGGATGGTTTTGATCGGGTTATTGTTTCCGCAAATTTTAATAGCCCGGGATATCAAATTTTAACACTACATAAAGCACGAGAAACGCCACACTGTTTCCGTCACTTCTCCGGTATACACACGACTCGTCCATGCTTTGAATGAATCCATAAGACTGGATAACCTCATCAAACCGCATGTTCCAAGATCTAGAAGCTTGCTTCAATCCATAAATGGATCGGTTTAGCTTACACACTAGATGCTCTTGTCCTTTCTTGATGAAACCTTCTGGCTGTCTCATGTAAATGGTCTCGTCAAGATTCCCATTCAAGAATGCTGTCTTGACGTCCATTTGCCACACCTCATAATCCATATAAGATGCTATAGACAAAAGAATCCGGATCGACTTTAGCATGGCTACCGGCGAAAAGGTTTCCTCATAATCGATCCCTTCTTTCTGAGTATACCCTTTCGCAACAAGCTTAGCCTTGAAGGTTTCCACCTTCCCGTCAGACCCTCTTTTTCTCTTGTACACCCACTTGCAACCAATGGCTTTTACACCTTTGGGCGGTGCTACAAGATTCCAGACCTGATTTGAATCCATTGATTCAATCTCAGATTTCATCGCCTTTTGCCAAGACTGAGCATCTTGATCTTTAAGCGCCTCGTCGTAGGTCCAGGGATCGGCTTCATGTTCTCCAGGTAACAAGTCCGAAGACTCACCTATAAACATGAACCTATCGGGTTGTCGAACAACCCTCCCACTACGACGAGGCTCCGGTGTAACCTCAGTAACTACAGGTGCAGACTGTGGTGGCGTATCACCCGGTTCGGTTGGATCTAAGCCTTGATCGTCCCCTCTCAGTTCGTTTAGTATTATCTCACTCTTGGGCTTGTGGTCCATTATATAATCATCTTCTAAGAACCGAGCGTTGGTGCTAACAACGATCTTCTGGTCCTTAGGACTATAAAATAGACCACCTTTCGTTCCTCTAGGATATCCTATAAACAACCGAATATCTGAACGAGATTCCAACTTATCAGCCCCATGCTTCAGCACATGTGCTGGACAACCCCAGATCCGAATGTGTTTCAAGTTCGGCTTACGCCCGGTCCACAATTCCGAGGGCGTCTTAGGGACTGATTTAGAAGGAACTAAGTTCGGGATATACGCCGCTGTTTCCAAGGCATATCCCCAGAACGAAACTGGTAGGTCTGAGTAACTCATCATAGATCTTACCATTTCCATAAGAGTCCTATTCCTTCTTTCTGCTACACCATTCTGCTGGGGCGTGTATGGTGCAGTCATCTGGGAGTCAATCCCATTCTCTAATAAGTACGCCTTAAACTCTCCCGAGAGGTACTCTCCTCCACGATCAGATCGTAGAGTCTTTATGGTTTTACCATGAAGGTTCTCCACAAGAGCTTTGTACTCCTTGAACTTGTCAAAGCACTCGCTCTTGCGGCGCATCAGGTATATAAAACCATACCTTGAGTAATCATCAGTGAAGGTTACGAAATATTCATAACCTCCTCTCGCTTGGACAGATAAAGGCCCGCACAAATCAGAGTGAATCAATTCCAGTACTTCCTTGGATCTATACCCTTTATCACTAAAGGGTCGCTTGGTCATTTTTCCTTCCAGGCATGATTCGCAGGTTGGAAAGTCCTCATCTTTCACACCACTGAGTATTCCATCAGTTATCAACTTTTGAATCCTACCCAAGTTAATATGACCCAACCTAAGATGCCATAAGTACTTTTGATTCATCCTAGAAGACTCCTTTCTCTTATTGGTACTAGATGTGTTAAAAGACTCTACTCGTTGCATCGTGGAATAATCAGGATTCAGTATATATAAGTTGCCTATCAATGTACCAGAACAGATATAATCACCATTCTTTTTTACAATAACAGAACTATCAAAAGAAACTGAATATCCATTCAAAACCAACTTAGAAACTGAAACAAGGTTCTTTCTAAAGTTCGGTACATAAAGACAATTATTCAATACTAAAACTTTATTATTAAAAGATAAATAAATATCTCCCACTGCAACTGCCGCCACTTTCGTTGCGTTGCCCATGTAGATAGTGATCTCTCCCTCTCTAAGCCGCCGGGTTTCCTGGAACCCCTGCAAAGAATTGCAGACATGATCAGTGGCTCCCGTATCCACACACCAGGTACCGGTGGATAATGTTGGAGTTGTGTACTTAATGTCTAGATTTAAGTGACGGAAACTCACGATCCATTGCCACTAATCTATTTAACTAAATAAACAATTATTTGCATTTAATTATTTATAATTAAATATATGCAAATTATAGTCCTGGATTTTATACGTTGTAGTTAGTATGGTGTGTCGGGCCCACACAGAAGATCATACTATCGGTTACTCGTATTTAATCGAACAGTTGCTCACGACCTAGATGGACACGGACCAATCCATCGGTATAGTCGTTGTGTGAGAGAGAAAATAATTTATCTTAATTATTTTATCACACTTGTACACTTGGTGTATTGAGCGGATCGTTGAGATTCATCGATTAGGATTGCCGGCGATAATCGATTCGAGTCTCAGTGTATTTTATTCTTAATCCCCGATATTATTGCGGGTGTGTATATTTAATATAAGTGACTTTGATTTACCAAAGGAATTAACCGATTTAATTATTGGGTTAATTACCAGTTAAGTTGGGTCACTATATTTCATATATGGCATGCCGTGAATGATTGACCGGAAAGTGTATCCCGTAAGGGTTGATAATATCCCCGAGATGAGTTCATAAGGAATTATTATGTAAACCCTGCAGGTGGATTCGTTCCGCATAATAATTAAGGTTGAATGGTACTAGTCTCGGATATAAGAGATGAATAAATTAATTAGCAATAAATTAATTTTATTCATGGATATTTATATCTTAAATACACGGAATAAATAATACTACCGGAGAAATATTATATGATATAATATGGTTTAATATTGGGAGTGCAATTAATTTTATATAGTGGAAAATAGAATTAATTAATATTGATAAGGATTAATGGACTTGAGCATTGGGCTCAATTTAATCTTCAATATTGGAAGCCCAATATTCCACCTCCTTTAGATCCCCTACGTAGCCTATAAAAGCACTACATGGTCTTCTCTATTCTCATAACTTGAAGATCACAATTCTAGAGAGAGAAAGTAGAGAGGAGGATCCATGGAGTTCGGTAGATCGTCGCCCACACGACGTCCGGGCTAGTGCAAGGAATACGTGGGAAGATCTCAAGGTCATCATAAGATCTCGTTTCTCCGCACAACGAATCGAAAGGTGAATTAAATTTCCGCAATTTAATTCTAGTTTATTGATCAATTATCGAAAAACAAGATCCGAAGGATCGAACCCGGATTAGACGAGGGACCACGCGGTGGTGGCGAAGCCACCGGACCGCGTGGACCGCACGCCTAGGGTTCGGCGCGCGAAGGAGAACCCTCGGCCTCGGCCGAGGGGGCGATCGCTGGGAGCGATCGCCGGCGGTGACGGGCTGGTGCCGTCACCTCCCCACCGCGAAGGTGGGGGCTCCTCGATGGCGGGCAGCAGGTCGCCGGACCTGCTGCTGGGGGCTGCCGGATGCAGCCCCATCGAACGCGATGTTCGATCGCGTGAACCCGGCTCGCGGGGGTTCGGGTGGGGGCGGATTGCGCGCCTTCGGGCGCGTGGTCTCCAAAGCCCGGACTTCGGCGGATGAGTCGACGTTCATGTGATCTCCGACGAAGGGTTTGATCGGGTTATTGGTTTCCGCAAATTTAAAAAACCCGGGATATCGAATTCCAACAATTGGTATCAGAGCGTACGGTTACGTTTTTCGTTAATTGTTTCGATAATCGATTATCGTTGTTTATAGCCATAGATTAATTTAATTTTGTTAAATTATTGTGCTATATTGTTCTACGTACTTGTTTTCTCTCTTGTATGAATCTTGTGAATTTTTATTAAATTAAAAATCGACGGAAAAATAAATATTAAAATCGAGGGTTTTTCGGAAATCGAACCGGATCGATCGGACGAGGGCTCGTAGCGGGACCGGGCTGTATGGCGGCTGAGGGTCGACGGCATCAACCACCAGTGGTGGTGGTCGCCGGATGTCGACGGCTGCCGGGAGGCCAAGCGGTTCAGCCGCTACGCGCGGCGGCTCGTGGGTCGCGGCTTCGGCTGCGTACTCGGAGCGGGCTGCTGCTGTGCGGGCTGTACGGGCTCGCAGCGGGCTGCCAGGCTGCTCGACTTGGTGATCTCCATCGCCGGAAGCCGGGGCAATCGGCGGCGTGGCTACGGGGCATCGACTGAATGAATTAATTCATTCACGATCCACTTGCGTGAATTGCTGTACGTGTGAATTAATTCATGTCATGGTGGACGTGCATGTGCTGTTGTGCATATGCAAGTATGCGCATGGTGTACATGTTATTGCATGTATGGGATTAATTGGAATGCATGGGATTAATTCATTCCTTGAATTGATTCTGTGTGGTCATGTGATGGGCATGGTGAGATACACGGCCATGCATGTGATGCACGTGGGTTCGATTGGGATGACCGGAATTTATTTCGGTTCGTCCCGGTAAATCCGATCTTTCCGGAAATAATTTAATCTTTCTAATTTTATTTAATTTAATTTTGGAATTAATTCAAATTCTATTTGGATTAGATTTCTTAATTATGGAATTAAATAATGGAATTAGATGGAGAGTTAAATTAGGAAAGAAAATCCTAGTTTCTCTAGATATCCTATACCTACTTGGATTAGAAGTCTTGAGAAGAATCAAAATTCGATTTTGATTAGGATTCTTGAGATCTAATCTAAATAGGATTGAGAAATTATTAAAATATTGATTTTATTTAATTTAAGTATTTTATTTAAAATCATTAGATTAATTCAAAATTTATTTTGGATTGGATAATCTTGGATTTTATTTAGAATAGAATTAAATATGGAAATCAATGGATTTTAATAATATTGATTTTATTTAATTTAAGTATTTTATTTAAAATCATTAGATTAATTCAAAATTTATTTTGGATTGGAAAATCTTGGATTTTATTTAGAATAGAATTAAATATGGAAATCAATGGATTTTAATAATATTGATTTTATTTAATTTAAGTATTTTATTTAAAATCATTAGATTAATTCAAAATTTATTTTGGATTGGATAATCTTGGATTTTATTTAAAATAGAATTAAATATGGAAATCAATGGAATTGATTTTATTTAATTGGAGTATTTTATTTAAAATCATTAGATTGATTCAAATTTATTTTGAATTGGAATCTTGGATTTTATTTAAAATAAATTAAATATGAGAATCAAAGAATTTTTCCGTCACTCGGCAAAGTATTCAAGACGTAGAATGAAGACTCAAGGAAAGCATGCTGGAATTCATCAAGGTACGAATAGTCGAGAAATAATTTTACTTGAGCAATTATTTGATTATTTGTGTACGTACTTGCATGAATTGTATGTTTGTTATTATGCTTATGTGTATTTAATTATGCATTAGATAGCGTATCCCTTTGTTATAAAAAGCTAAGTGGGAGAGGGAATGGAAACATTGCCATGGTCTCCATTGCTGTTCTCTTGGTGACTTTTATGGACTTTCGAAGTTCGTATAGACAAGTCATTGGAGGAGAATTCTTGTAATTCCTTTTACGAGAAACATTGATTAAGTTTATCAAACAATGCCTAATTTGTCTTTCTGAAACTGATTTCAAGTCGACTCATTCTCACCCCGGGGAGTGGAATGGAGCCAAAGCCACTTGGTCATGTGGATGACACAAATTAGAGACTTTCGTGTCATTTGATGACTAGATCGATTGTCTGCTCGGCTCCCTCATTTTATGAGAGATAGGGTTGTTCGCATGGTGAATCACTGGTTAGAAACTTTGAGTTTCACTTATGATTCTCCGCGTCTTGATTTACAATATTAAATGATTCAAGTAATTGGGAGTCAATTGTAAAAGTCTTTTGGTGTAGTAAACGTCCACACGAACGTGGCTTGCTACATTGAATGGGATTTTGGAACGATTGATGTAGACAGTTATAGAAGGGAGTAAAGGAGCGTATGTTAACGTAAACGTCCACACTAACGTGGCTTGCGGTGAATATACGTGTCCCAAACAATCTTCTTAGATACTGAGTAATGGTTTACACTTAGGTACGCTTTATAGTATTCTTCCCAACGAAGTAACGCTATAATTGATGTACGACCGAAGCAAATCTAATTGCTAAATCATTTGGATAGGTAAACGTCCACACGAACGTGGCTTGCCATATCTTATGGGATTTTAGAGGTGATTAGTGGTTTAATGATATTATTTAAGGGAGATAATATCGGAGATTAAATCGATTGTTTGTTGTTATATGTGCTCATAGATTAGGAAATGGCTTTGAACCCACTTTATGTGATACGTAAGGATTTTAACTCATTGGTCCCTAAATGTAATGATTGGAATAGAGATCTAGACATTACCCAAACTGTTAAAGAGTACTAGTTTGTACTCAGTGAGCTTTGTCCTTCCGAGCCTATTGAAATAGGCGGCTAGACAAGAAGCGATGATGATACTCATAAAGGCCAGTCCTTCGAGGAAACGCTTAAACACGTTTTTGAGATGATTGACCTTTTAGACGAGTTGAGACGGAAATCGCAAGCTCTTGTAGCCAATGCCAAAGGTTTCGAACCTAAGGACATAATCGGGGGAAAGGAAAAGCAAGCAAAGAAACCCAGTGGTCCTGAGACCACGAGATGGGACGAGAAAGCCATGAGGCAAGTATTCTCGATGCAAACAGTCTGGGTACTGGAAGTCTGATTATCCTCTCAAAGAAAGTACGAATTTTTCTTTAGTCGTAAAAACATAGTCAGTGGTATTATCTACCGGAACCTGGTGTGTAGATATGGAACCACTGACGGTATGTGCATTTTAAATGCAAGGGTTCCAGGGAACCCGACGACTTAGAAAAGAAAAGATCGTAGTCTACATGGGCAATGCTGTAAGGAGGCAGTTGTTGCAGTGGAGGACATTTTATAGGATTTCATTTTGAGTTATTGCTTTTATGTACCTTTCATATTAGAAAGAACTTTGTTCTGGATTTCTAATGAATGGATATTTTATTTCTTTTAATCATTTGATGGTTATAAGAAGAAATAATGATATTACCTATTTTGGTACATTAGCTAGCAATATATAAATGATGAATCCTGAGTCTACCACGATGCAACGAACCGTTTTATATATAACTCGTTTTACTAATAAGAGATTTCTTTATTTAATCATTTATACTTGTGGATTCTTATGCTAAGTTATATTTATTCAAATGAGAAGTTCAAAGGTCGAAAATTGATTGTAAGATCAATTAAGTTGAAGGAGTGGACCTTCCGACCTAAGAATCTTATTTGGAAGATAACATGACTAAGCAATCCTTTATGGATATAAGATATAAGATCCGGACAAGTATTAGAATTGATTGACTCTGATGTATGCAGACCTATGTCTACTCAGAAAATAAGGTACGAGTACTTCATTTGATGATTACTCGAGAAATGGATTAGAATACCTGATGTGCCACAAAAGCAAGTGTTTTGATAAGTCAATGGACACTAAGCAATTGTGGAGAACCATCAAGGTATATCCATTTGTAGCCTGCGATTTGATCGCGGAGGCAAGTACCTGTCTGAGGAATGCATGACATACTAATCAGAGATTGGGATTGGATCCCAAGAGACTACACCATACAGTCCTCTGTAGGATTGGTGTGTCGGAAATAAGAAATGGAACTCTTATAGAAATAGTAAAAGCATGAGTTAAACGGAACTACCTATGTTCTATGGATATGTCTTGGAAACAACGGCACATTCAAATGTGGTTGTAGAATATCCTAGAAGAACAAAAGATGTGTGTTCAATAGTACTATGAACCAGAAGGACGTTATAAGTTCTAACGCCCGGTTCTTAGAGGAAGACTATTAGATGAACCACAAGCCCAAAAATGACATGATACTTCTGATAAGAGAGAAAACGATTAAGACTTAGAACCAGCCGAACCGAGTAGCGGTACACCACTAACTGCACCTACTGTTATTACTGTTTATACACCGGAACGCCGTTGTAGTGGGAGGTTGTTTAACAACCGGAGATATTCATAAGACTAGGAGAGTTTCGAACTCTGGACCTAGTATACATGAAATCAATCCCTGGATCTACATAGAGGCGGTACTAGACCTAAATGTGCCTTCTTGGAAAGCAATAAGGATTATTGCTAAGAGGCAAGATCATTTAGAGTACAAGCTTAGTTAATCCATTGATGGATTGAAACGAAGCTAGAGATCGTGGAACTTGCGAATTGATGAGATAGTCCATTTGATGGATTCATCAAAGGGCATTGACGAATCGTGTGTATGGGAAACGTGATGGAAACAAGGTGGTGTTTCTTGGAGGTTTTATGTAGATAACATTTTATCATTGGTAACAATGTAAAGATGTTGTCAGACATAAAATGATGGTTGTCTAGAATAATCGATATATGAGATAAAGAAGAAGTTAGAGCACGTTCTTAAGATCTAGGATCTCAAGAAAAGAACATTGTACTTCTCTAGATATCTTATACGATTATGGTTCGCTTTAACATGCAAGATTCCGAGAAAGGTTCGTTACCTTTCAGAGACGGAATGCATCTATCTAAGGATATGTGTTTTGGAACACAAAAGGAGATAGAAGCAATGAAAGCAGTTTCCTACACTTTGAGTGTGGAAAGCTTAATAAATGCAATGTTGAAAAACGAGAACCTGATATCGGCTATGCGGTGAGCATAGTGGGAGGATATCAAGGTAATCCTGGAAAGGAATATTCGACTGCTGTAAAAGTACTTTCGAAGTACTGTTCTAGACTACGAAGCAGACGAACATTTCCTTTGGATTACATTCTCTTAGATTTTCTAATCGAATGAGGACCAGTGTAAGTCGATCAGGCTATGTGTTTCACTATTGAAGGAGAAGGAGTTTTAACATGGAAGAGTGATAAGCACGATGCTTTTCGGACTCTGCCATGGGTAACCAAATAGCGGCCTCAGAGGCAGCGGAAGTTTTGGTATAACTCCGGGATAATCTCTGGGACTTAGATGTGATTCTTAATTTGCCAAAGGCTATGTAAATAGCAGTGCAATGACAAATGGTAAGAAATCACAAGTCCATAAGTGTAAGATAACACATAGTGCAAGTACCACCTGATACGAGTCATCGTCGAGGGAGACGACGCTGTAGTCACCAAGATAACTTCAGAGCGGCAACCTAGAGTGCTCATTCACATAGTACTTCTTGGAAGTACAACTTTAGCACGTGATGAGTATGGGAGTCGGGAGTTTGGAGGAAATGACTAGACCTTAGTACAAGTGGGAGATTGTTGGAGTTGTGTACTTAATGTCTAGATTTAAGTGACGGAAACTCACGATCCGTTGCCACTAATCTATTTAACTAAATAAACAATTATTTGCATTTAATTATTTATAATTAAATATATGCAAATTATAGTCCTGGATTTTATACGTTGTAGTTAGTATGGTGTGTCGGGCCCACACAGAAGATCATACTATCGGTTACTCGTATTTAATCGAACAGTTGCTCACGACCTAGATGGACACGGACCAATCCATCGGTATAGTCGTTGTGTGAGAGAGAAAATAATTTATCTTAATTATTTTATCACACTTGTACACTTGGTGTATTGAGCGGATCGTTGAGATTCATCGATTAGGATTGCCGGCGATAATCGATTCGAGTCTCAGTGTATTTTATTCTTAATCCCCGATATTATTGCGGGTGTGTATATTTAATATAAGTGACTTTGATTTACCAAAGGAATTAACCGATTTAATTATTGGGTTAATTACCGGTTAAGTTGGGTCACTATATTTCATATATGGCATGCCGTGAATGATTGACCGGAAAGTGTATCCCGTAAGGGTTGATAATATCCCCGAGATGAGTTCATAAGGAATTATTATGTAAACCCTGCAGGTGGATTCGTTCCGCATAATAATTAAGGTTGAATGGTACTAGTCTCGGATATAAGAGATGAATAAATTAATTAGCAATAAATTAATTTTATTCATGGATATTTATATCTTAAATACACGGAATAAATAATACTACCGGAGAAATATTATTTGATATAATATGGTTTAATATTGGGAGTGCAATTAATTTTATATAGTGGAAAATAGAATTAATTAATATTGATAAGGATTAATGGACTTGAGCATTGGGCTCAATTTAATCTTCAATATTGGAAGCCCAATATTCCACCTCCTTTAGATCCCCTACGTAGCCTATAAAAGCACTACATGGTCTTCTCTATTCTCATAACTTGAAGATCACAATTCTAGAGAGAGAAAGTAGAGAGGAGGATCCATGGAGTTCGGTAGATCGTCGCCCACACGACGTCCGGGCTAGTGCAAGGAATACGTGGGAAGATCTCAAGGTCATCATAAGATCTCGTTTCTCCGCACAACGAATCGAAAGGTGAATTAAATTTCCGCAATTTAATTCTAGTTTATTGATCAATTATCGAAAAACAAGATCCGAAGGATCGAACCCGGATTAGACGAGGGACCACGCGGTGGTGGCAAAGCCACCGGACCGCGTGGACCGCACGCCTAGGGTTCGGCGCGCGAAGGAGAACCCTTGGCCTCGGCCGAGGGGGCGATCGCTGGGAGCGATCGCCGGCGGTGACGGGCTGGTGCCGTCACCTCCCCACCGCGAAGGTGGGGGCTCCTCGATGGCGGGCAGTAGGTTGCCGGACCTGCTGCTGGGGGCTGCCGGATGCAGCCCCATCGAACGCGATGTTCGATCGCGTGAACCCGGCTCGCGGGGGTTCGGGTGGGGGCGGATTGCGCGCCTTCGGGCGCGTGGTCTCCAAAGCCCGGACTTCGGCGGATGAGTCGACGTTCATGTGATCTCCGGCGAAGGGTTTGATCGGGTTATTGGTTTCCGCAAATTTAAAAAACCCGGGATATCGAATTCCAACAGATAACACCGCTAAACATGTTTCAGTGACTAAGGAAAAGTTCATACCTCCTTGTCTGAGAGGACAATTAGACTTCCAATGTCCAGACTGCTTGCAACGGAAACACTTACCCTTGGGCTTGTTCACTCCATTCCGTGGTGCACCATTTCTGGGTTCACTGGGTTTCCGTCCTTGCTTTTTCTTCCTCTTAGTCCCCGGAGGGCCAGGAAGTTTCACAGCCACAAGTGCATGAGATTTCTTAAAGATTCCCTCTGCCGCCTGGAGTTCAGTCAGGAGTTCCGCCAGCGAGTATAACCTCTTGTTCATGTTATAGTTCAGGCGGAACTGCTCAAAACTCCTAGGCAGAGACTGGAGCACTATATCGATCTGGGTTTCCCCATCGATAGCTCCTCCCATAATCTCTATCTCATTCAGATAGCCAATCATCCTAAGAACGTGATCCCTCACGGGCGTTCCTTCGGACATGGTGGCCGTCATGAGTTGCCTCATAGCATCTTGCCTGGCTGCCCTATCCTGACTACCAAACATCTCCTTGAGGTTAAGCATCATATCATAGGCAGTGGTCATGGCCTCATGCTGATGTTGCAGCACATTTGACATAGAAGCCAAAATGTAGCACCGCGCCATCTAATCAGCCTTGACCCACTTCCGATGAGCTTCCTTTTCCTCAGGAGTGGAGGTATCAGTAGGTTCATCAGGACAAACCTCATGGAGTACATATTTGTACTCCTCAGCAGTTAGGACAATGTCCAAGTTTCGTTTCCAATCAACATAGTTTGGACCAGTGAGTTTGTTTTCTTTTAGTATAATGGACAGCGGGTTGAGTGTCATATCTATAAAAGAGACAAATCAAACCGTCAAATTTAATTCGATATTAACTCCCTTAATTAATATCATTAAATTTACCAATCAATCCTAAAATCCCATCAGACTAGCATGCCACGTTCATGTGGACGTATACTAGTCCAAACGATTTTATAACTGGACTTTTACTTTGGTCGTACATCATTACAGCAGTGACTCCGATGGGGAGGATACTGTAAAGCGTACCTAAGTGTATACCATTTCTCAGTACTAAGTTAACCGCTCGGAAACTACACGCCCACCGCAAGCCACGTTAGTGTGGACGTTTACGTTGACATGCGGTCCCTTTATGATTTCCTATAACTGTCGAGCCTCAATTAACCCAAAGTTCCGTTTCCGTCTAGTAAGCCACGATAGTGTGGACGTTTACCAAACAAACAACTTTGTTAATTGAATTCCATTTAATAAATTTCACAATTTCGTTAATCAAAGCTTGATATCTCGTAAGTGAAACTCGAAGTTTCTAACCAGCGATCAATCATGCAATTGAGCCCTATCTCTCACAAAGTGAGGGAGCCAACCAGACAATCGATCTAGTCATCAAATGACTCGAATGTCTCTAATCTCTGTCATCGACATAACCAAGCGCTTTGGCTCCATTCCACACCCCGGGGTGAGAATGAGTCGAGTTGAAATTAGTCTTTGAAAGACAGATTAGGCATTGCTTTGAAAAACTTAAGTGTTCAATTCTATAAATGGAATTGAATTCGAATTTTGATCCAGTGATATCCGTGTGTCAACTTTATCCGATAGGGAGGATGACACTAAAGCCAACTCGTAAGCGACACACATCACCATCAAAACAGAGAATGGAGACCGCGGGATTGTTTCCAATCCCTCTCCCACTTAGTTTTTACGAAAGGAATAACATTCACATGCATATAAAATTAAAGCATAATAAAGCACGTAAACACACAAAAAGCATTTAACGTGGCCCGATTATTATGGCCTTTAAAATCTTCAATGCACGTCTTCTCGGATCTTCGTCTCGTTGCTCGTCTCGGTCTCGGTCCATCACCGACTCGTCTAAGTGCCAAGAGACGAACCCCTCCCACTGAAGTATCATCCCGGGCAAAGACGAGCGTTCCGTGATGTCCATCGAACCCCCGCGGCGCTGCTACCAAGACTCGGGCAGCGCGCGCTGCCCTCTATCCAGCGCTCGCTGGTGGAGCTGCAAACGGCGACCGCCGTTTGCCCTCCAGCGGGCGCCGTTTGTGCACAACAGCCGCGGGTTCGACTCCTCGACCCTCGTTCGTCCGTCCTTCGATCTTCTCTCGATCCACCAAGTAGCAGCAACATTACAAAGGTAAAACATACTACTTCCGGCATCGATCCTATACAGGTTGATCGATCCTATACATCCGGATAAATGAAAAAACGAAAAACGTAAAACCTAAACGACTCAACCCGTCGTTTTAACTATTACAAACAAGCAACGATAAAAAACCAAAGATCTCGACAATCCCGAGAGTTTAACAAACCACAACATACAGTACATAAACATATGACCATAATAATCGGGTTATCCTGCAAAACAAAACTCGCAAACAATACAAAGAACGTACAAACCCGCTCTGATACCAATTGTTGGAAATCGACTACCCGGGATGCGTTCGTTCGATCGCTCGAACATCCGAACGATCCCAGTCGACCTCCAGTTCCGTTACTCCGTTCACTTATCCAGCCCGTGCCCCGATTCACGCCCAGCCATTGCCCCGAAGGACAACCGCGCGAGCCGGAGCGGGCTGCCAGAAAAACGACGAAACGGCGGTCGCCGTTTAGGAACGGCAGTCGCCGTTTAGGAACGGCAGTCGCCGTTTGCCCTTCAGCAGCGCGAACAGCAGCGCGACCTGCTGTTCTGGGCTCGTTTCCGGGCCGTTTTTCCTCTTCCGACTACCGTTCCGAGGTCCTAGAACCCCCAGTAATCGAGGAATACAACCCACGACTCCCGGAACCCGATCTTTGTTAAAAGTATGATCAACGAGGAAAAGTGAGATCGAATAAATGCGGAATTTAGAGATCCGATCTCATACCTTAGCGGTCGATTGTTGAGACCTTAGCGATTGCTAGTGTATGCCTCTTCCCTTGACTCCAACCGTTGTGTGGGCAACGATCCGTTGGGTCTCTTTTTCTGCTTTCTCCTTTTCTACCAGCGTTAATATTTCTTTTCTCTGATGAGAGAAAATATTTGCGCTATACAATTTATTTTTACAGAGAAAAATGTTTTTGCGCTAACGCAATAATTTTTCTCAGAAAAATAAAAAGCTGCGGAATGTAGGTTTAGAATAGGCAAGGTAGGGATATTTATAGATCCCGGGCTAAATTGCAATTTAATTAAACCGGTGTCCTTAAAAGAAAACCTTTAATTAAATTCAATTTTAATTATAATTAATTCCACTATAAAATTATAATTGAATTCCCGAAATAAATTTAATATTATATCAACAATAATATTTCCGCCGAAATTACATATACGACCTTTCCCGTGTTTAAGATATCGTATGTCCACGAATTAATTTTATTACTAATAATTAAATTAATTCGTCTCTTGTTATCCGAGACTAGTACCACTCATCCTTATTATCATGTGGAACAAATCCACCTGCAGGGTTTACATGATAAACTTTATGAGCTCATCTCGGGGACATCATCAACCCGATAAACGGGACACGGTTTCCTGTCTATAATCTATAGCATGTCGTGTGTACAATTCTGATTCCCAATTTACCGAGTATCTCGACTAATCAATTAGTCTCACTCATTGGTATATCAAAGAACCGAGAATTGGACACACGCACCTATAATTATATAGGGATTGAGAATTCGTATATCCGTAATATCTGAAGTCTAGTTCGATTACTTCGATTAGTATAAATCGAACGCCCTCCCGTGGTCCTGCTCAATACACCAAGTGTACGAGTGTAACATAACAGTCAAGACCAACTATTACCCAGTCACACTACGACGTACCGATGGATTGTCCCTGTCCATCTAAGTCGTGAGCTTCTGTTCGATAGTATACGAGTAACCGACAGTATGATCTTCCGCGTGTCTCCTCACGCCATACTGTCTACAACGTATATATCTAGGACTATTGCATTTAAGTACATGATAGACAAAATGCCGACAGTTTGATTAATAGATAATGAAAAACACAGATAAGGAGTTCCATATTGTCACTAAACTAGACATTTAGAATATAACTCCATCAAGAACAACATCCAAAAATACATGTACACCTCCCAAATGCATACTAATACTCTCTCAAATAAACGATGAGAATCAAAATGTGATCGGAAAAGGTCGGAAGGTCAAATACTATATAGATATGATCGAATAATAATTAGCTCAAACATCGACCTCAACAAACTCCACAACGGTAAATATTGAATCCCAACAATCAATGAAAACTCAATAACGAACGTGTTCTCGTCTAGACCTTCACCCCTTTTTTTCATATCTTATTTTTTTATATTTTTTTATATTTTTTTTTATTGCCTACATCAATCGTTCCCACAATCGATAAGTCCTTGTTTTTTTTTTATTGTTCTTTTTTTTTCTATTACTTTTTTTTCCAACTACATCAATCGTTTCCACAATCGATAAGTTTTTTTTATTCTCATTTTTTTTTCTTTTTTTTAAGGGGTGAAAGCCTTTTCATTTTACCTAAGAACACATATCATTTTACCTAAGAACACATAGCGTTCGATAAAACAATTCCCAATAACCACAACATCAACAACATCAACTTGTACCACCACAACTCACATCTCTCGTGAAACGCTCGGTTACAAGAAAATGCTCCATGTAAGCTCAACGGGTTATCTAGGGAGTCCCACGACGGGCACGGTAGTTTTGGGATAAATATGTATAGTGGAGTTCATCCTAAGATCACATTCATCGTCTTCTCAAATATTTCAAATCAAGAACATTCATACACACAATATCACATCCCAAGTTCATGCACTTTCAACTAATCACAACATGTCATCTCACTCTCGTCTCTCAAGGAAAAGCATGAAAACTCACAATGAAATAGGCTCACATACTCTCAAGAAAATCATGCAATGACATATAACAAAATCCTCAAATATGACAAGTGGTTCCAAACAAACAACCGTGCAAGTTCAAGCAACAACTTGACCAATATCCACATACAAACACGACCACATTCGGGATAACTAGTCATTGAGCGTAGAGAGATAATCCCAACACACAAACTCACACAAAAACAACTAAACAAAAACTAATAAAAATAAAAACATAATATATACAAAACACAAAATAAAAATAAAAATAAAAAAATAAAAATACAAAGAAGAAGAAAACATACCTAGGTCGTGTCAAGCACGACCTCTTTCACATGTCAGGAGGTGGTGGTGTCCAAAATCCCGGTGATATCCGTTCAAAAACATCCCGAAGAGCTCGGTTTTTTTCAAGCGTGTCCACCCGGCTGGTCGTCGTGTCGTTCCATGTTCGGTTTGCTTCTTTCTGGTCATAGTCATACCATCCCTCTCGTCTATGTATCGTCGAGTTTCAGAAGCGTAGTGTTTCTCTAGTAGCTCCTCCCAATTAGCTTGTCTCATTTGCTGCTCTTCATCATCATCATCATCCCCGTCATCACCGAGCAGCCTTACTTCTGATAAACAATAGGAAATGGAGCCCCGTATTAAGCGGAAATCTCCGATGGAGTCGCTAGAACTACTGGAGCTTGAGTTGATGAGGATACTCGTCCTCAACTCCTTGTCGTTCGTACAGTCGGGGTTGTATCTTTCTTCCTTGGTGCCATGTTGATCGGAGATGAAAAATTTGAAAAACTTCACTTGAGAATTTTGTCGAACACCTTGTGTGCGCTTTATAACTTGAAGAATTTCTTGAACACGTGTATGTGATTCACCCCAAACCTGCACAAATCATGTTCTCAAGTATGTTTGTTAGAGATTTAAGTGTGAAAATAAAGATCGAAATCGAGATTCAAGAGATAAGTGATTTTTGCTCGGTTTGAAATAGAAGAAAATGTAGGTTGTATTCTGAAAATCCCATTTAATCCAGTTTTGTTTTTTCACATCTAGCGATCGCTGATGACATTATGCGGTCGTTGAAATGATTCCGCGGTCGCGGAAGTTATAACGGCGAACGCTGTTTCGTCCAAAACCGGGCAGAAATCACTAATATTTTTTTTTTTTCGGCGGTCGCGGAGGCTTCTTCAACGCCCGCGGTGTGCGTGTAGCGGCCGCGGATAAAATGCAGCGGGCGCTATTTCTCTATTTCTCCCGATTTTTCATTTTTCAACCCGTTTCTTCGATTTTTTTATCTTCCAAAACACGATCCCGTCCCTTAACCTTTATTCTTACTCAGTTTATTGTCTAGAGCTCGACTTATTTATTACCGGTTTCATCTTTTATTTGTAACACATTCCATGCCATCTTGAGAAGAAGACGTTGTGTACTCTTGAAAAAGCTTTCCATCATGTAAGAAACATGCACACTTAAATATAAGGTCAACAAATAACAAGACAAATATCTCTACATTATTAACTAATGAAATATGCAACTAAAACTAAACAAACACCTAAACAAAACTATCCGTTTCCCCGGCAACGGCGCCAATTTTGATTAGACGTTTTTGTGTGCGTCTCTCGTCAAAATCCGAGGTCAGTTGTAGTTTGACTCGGTATCAATCCAAGGAAACGGAAGAGTAATATTAAAGTGAATGTTCGTGTTAGAAGCATATGACATAATTCTAAATCCTAAATTCAAGTTGTTCGACAAATAAAAAGTAACAAGATCGTAAATGTAATAAATGAAAAGACTCGGACGACGATAATCAAAACTTAGGATATATTTATACTTTTCCTTTTTCAATCCAATATGATTTAACACACGAACGTCAAGTTCCCGGTCGGGTTGCTTAACTCGTAAAAATACTTTTAATTCACTTAGAGATTCGCTCCCGATCGGGTTACGATTCTAAGATTATGTCAATCGTATTAGATCTTCCGGTTAATACAAATTGATTATCTCGTTTATCCTATCATCATCCGAGTTATAAACTTAATTCAACATGTTCACAAAATATTTAAGAACGATAATTAAAATAGACATAAACATGAATTTAATAAACACAAAACATTTATGAAAATAAAATCAAAACAATTAGAAATCTAGATGGTTATTAAAGAAAGTTTAAAGCATGAAAATAAATCAAAGTGAAATCAAACAAATAGCAAATAATCAAAAACAAGTTTAAAATACAAACTAGTAAAAGTAGTGGCCGTAGAACTTCGATCGTGCTTCTCGTGAACGTTGCCGTCGTCAATGGCATCGTCCCCGATCTTCTCTCAAGTCCAACAAGCGAGAGGTATCTTTTCTTTTCATCTTTTCGTGCTTAAATGCCCCCTCAAAACTGCTGAAAACTGCCATTCATTCGCCTCTTTAAAATTTCAGAATTTTACAAACATGCATGTAGCGTTCGCTTGTTTGGGGTAGCGGTCGCTACCCCTGTCCAGCCCACAAAATCTTCAAAACGCGACGATCGTCGAGCGTCCCTCGTAGCGTCCCATGCAGCGTCGTGTAATTTTCAGCTCCGCTTCCGTCTTCTCGTTCTCGACCCGTTTCCTTCTCGATTCTCCGCCTGAAACATGACAAAACAACAACTTCCAACCTCCCGTGAGATCCGACACAACACAACATAAAACATAAATTAAAAAAACATTAAAGTAACAAAACACGACTCACAGTCTACACAAAACGTAAACTAAAACACATAAATGGATTATCAAATGGATTATCTCATCAATTCGCAAGTACCACGAATTATAACTTTGTTACAATCCATGAATGGATCAACTAAGCTTGTACTCTAAATGATCTTGTCTCTCAGCAATAATCCTTATTGCTTTCTAAGAAAACTCATTTAGATCTAGTACTACCTTTATATAGATCTAGGGATCGATTTCATGTTTACTAGATCCAGAGTTCAACAACTCTCTAGTCTTATGAACATCTCCGGTTGATCAGCAACCTCCCATTACAATGGCGTTCCAGTGTATAAACAGTAATAACAGTAGGTGCAGTTAGTGGTGTACCGCTACTCGGTTTGGCTGGTTTCTAGTCCTTGTCCTTTTCTCTCACTCTAAGGTATCTCGTCATTTTGGGCTTTGTGTTTCATCTAATAGATTCTTCTAAGAACCGGACGTTAAAACTTATAACGTCCTTCTGGTTCATAGTACTATTTGAACACATAACTTTTGTTCTTCCAGGATATTTTACAACCACATTGAAATGTGTCGTTGCCTTTCATAAATATTCATAGAACATAGGTAGTACCAATTAACTCTTTCTTTTACCTTTCCTTTAGAGATCTATTTCTTATTTATACACCATGTCTACACATGAAGTGTATGGTGTTAGTCATTTGGAATCTAATTCCAATTACTGATTATGCTATGTCTTCAGACAGGTACTAGCCTCCGTGATTAGATCACAGGTATACATTGATAATTCTTCCACAGTAGCTTGTGTCCATTGACTTGTCAAAACACTTACTCTTGTGGTGTATAAAGTATTCTAATCCATACTTAGAGTATTCATCAAATGAAGTACTCGTACCTTTCTTGTCAAAGTAGACATAGGTCTGCATATCAGTGTTTAATCAATTTCAATACTTGTCCGGATTCTATATCCTTTATCCAGAAAGGTTTGCTTAGTCGTATTATCTTCCAAATTCAATTCTTAGGTTGAAAGGTCCACTCCTTCAACTTAATTGATCAAATCAATTTTCAACCTTTGAATTTTATTTGAGTAAATACTACTTAGCATAGAATTCACAAGTACAATGATTTAGTAAAGAAATATCTCTAACAAGTAAAACGAATTATATACTACGGTTTGTTGCATCGTGGAGACTTAGGATTCATCATTCACATATTGCTAACTAATGTACCAGAATAGATAATATCATAATTTCTTCTCAATAATCATCAAATGATTAAAAGAAATAAATATCCATTCATTAATAATAGAAAACCAGAACATAGTTCTTTCTAAAATAAAAGGGGTACATAAAAGCAATAACTTTGAAATGAAATCCTATAGCTACTAAAAGCAGATAAAATGTCTTCCACTGCAACAGTTGCCTCCTCTACAGCTTTGCCCATGTAGACTCGAACTCTTCTTCTCTAAATCGCCGGGTTTTCTGGAACCCCTGCATTTAAAATGCACATACCGTCAGTGGTTCCATATCTACACACCATATCTACCGCTGACTATATTTTAATGACTAAAGAAGAATTCGTACCTTTGAGAGGACAATCAGACCTCCAGTGTCCAGACTTCTTGCATCGGAAGCACTTGCCCTTAGGCTTGCTGGTCCCTTCACGCGGTGCTTGCCTCTAGGCACCACTGGGTTTCCAGACTTGCTTCCTTTTCTTCCCTCTACCTCCATTAGGCTTAAAGCCTTTGGACTTAGTAGTTACAAGAGCTTGAGACTTTCCCTTCTTGTAGATCCCCTCCGCCGCTGTCAGTTCAGTCAGGAGTTCCGCTAGAGAATAAGATAGTTTACCCATATTATAGCTCATGCGGAACTGATCAAAACCAGAGGCCAGAGATTGGAGTATGATGTCGACTTGCGTCTCCCCATTAATTTGAGCTCCTACGATCTCCAACTCATTCAACAACCCCATCATCTTAAGAACGTGCTCCCCTACGGGCGTTCCTTCAGACTGAGTAGTTGTCATAAGGACTCTCATTGCATCTTGCCTAGCCGCACGGTCTTCATGCCCAAACATCTCTTTGAGGTTAAACAGCATATCATAGGCGGAGTCCATCGACTGATGCTAGTTGTCCTATATGCCGTTCATTCCTCATTAGTTGAGGCATTCGTGGGCTCAGCAGGGCATTGATCATGAAGTACAAACTTGTGTTGGAATTCTATATCCCGGGTTATTTAAATTTGCGGAAACCAATAACCCGATCAAACCCTTCGCCGGAGATCACATGAACGCCGACTCATCCGCCGGAGTTCAGCCTTTGGAGACCACGCACCCGAAGGCACGCGGCCCGCCCCCAGCCGAACCCCCGCGAGACGGGGTTCACGCGATCCCGATCGCGCCTTGGCGATCGATGGGTGGGGCTGCTCCCAGCAGCCCCCGCGGCGAGTCCGGCGACTCGCCGCCTCTTGGAGGATCCCCACCGTCGAGGTGGGGAGGGGGACGGCACCAGCCCGTGCCCCCGGCGATCGATCCTCGGATCGATCGCAAGCCCTCGGCCCAGCCGAGGGTTCGATCCTCTCGCCCCCGCCGAAACCCTAGCGGGCGATTGGCGTGGTCCGGTGGCTTCGCCACCACCACGCGATCGTCCGTCTAATCCGGGGTTCGATCTTTGGATCTTGTTTTCCGATAATTGATTTCAATAAGAATTAAATAGCGGAAATATTTAATTCACCTTTCGATTCGTTGTGCGGAGAAACGAGATCTTATGATGACCTTGAGATCTTCCCACGTATTCCTTACACTAGCCCGGACGTCGTGTGGGCGACGATCTACCGAACTCCATGGATCTCCCTCTCTACTTTCTCTCTCTAGAATTGTGATCTTCAAGTTATGAGAATAGAGAAGACCATGTAGTGCTTTTATAGGCTACGTAGGGGATCTTAAGGAGGTGGAATATTGGGCTTCCAATATTGAAGATTAAATTGAGCCCAATGCTCAAGTCCATTAATCCTTATCAATATTAATTAATTCTATTTTCCACTATATAAAATTAATTGCACTCCCAATATTATACCATATTATATCAAATAATATTTCTCCGGTAGTATTATTTATTCCGTGTATTTAAGATATAAATGTCCATGAATAAATTTAAATTAATTGCGTAATTAATTTATTCATCTCTTGTATCCGAGACTAGTACCATTCAACCTTAATTATTATGCGGAACGAATCCACCTGCAGGGTTTACATAATAATTCCTTATGAACTCATCTCGGGGACATTATCAACCCTTACGGGATACACTTTCCCGTCAAGTATTCACGGCATGCCATATATAAAATATAGTGACCCAACTTAACCGGTAATTAACCCAATAATTAAATCGGTTAATTCCTTTGGTAAATCAAAGTCACTTATATTAAATATACACACCCGCAATAATATCGGGGATTAAGAATAAAATACACTGAGACTCGAATCGATTATCGCCGGCAATCCTAATCGATGAATCTCAACGATCCGCTCAATACACCAAGTGTACAAGTGTGATAAAATAATCAAGATAGATTATTTTCTCTCTCACACAACGACTATACCGATGGATTGGTCCGTGTCCATCTAGGTCGTGAGCAACTGTTCGATTAAATACGAGTAATCGATAGTATGATCTTCTGTGCGCCCATGCAACACCATACTAACTACAACGTATAAAATCCAGGACTATAATTTGCATATATTTAATTATAAATAATTAAACGCAAATAATTGTTTATTTAATTAAATAGATTAGTGGCAATGGATCGTGAGTTTCCGTCACTTAAATCTAGACATTAAGTACACAACTCCAACAATCTCCCACTTGTACTAAGGTCTAGTCATTTCCTCCAAACTCCCGACTCCCATACTCATCACGTGCTAAAGTTGTACTTCCAAGAAGTACTATGTGAATGAGCACTCTAGGTTGCCGCTCTGAAGTTATCTCGGTGACTACAGCGTCGTCTCCCTCGACGATGACTCGTATCAGGTGGTACTTGCACTATGTGTTATCTTACACTTATGGACTTGTGATTTCTTACCATTTGCCATCGCACCGCTATTTACATAGCCTTTGGCAAATTAAGAATCACATCTAAGTCCCAGAGATTATCCCGGAGTTATACCAAAACTTCCGCTGCCTCTGAGGCCGCTATTTGGTTACCCATGGCAGAGTCCGAAAAGCATCGTGCTTATCACTCTTCCATGTTAAAACTCCTTCTCCTTCAATAGTGAAACACATAGCCTGATATCGACTTACACCGGTCCTCATTCGATTAGAAATCTAAGAGAATGTAATCCAAAGGAAATGTTCGTCTGCTTCGTAGTCTAGAACAGTACTTCGAAAGTACTTTTACAGCAGTCGAATATTCCTTTCCAGGATTACCTTGATATCCTCCCACTATGCTAATCGCATAGCCGATATCAGGTTCTCGTTTTCAACATTGCATTTATCAAGCTTTCCACACTCAAAGTGTAGGAAACTGCTTTCATTGCTTCTATCTCCTTTTGTGTTCCAAAACACATATCCTTAGATAGATGCATTCCGTCTCTGAAAGGTAACGAACCTTTCTTGGAATCTTGCATGTTAAAATGAACCATAGTCATATATATGTAAGATATCCAGGAGAAGTACAATGTTCTTTTCTTGAGATGCTAGATCTTAAGAACATGCTCTAACTTCTTCTTTATCTCATATATCGATTTTTCTAGACAACCATCATTTTATGTCTGACAACATCTTTACATTGTTACCAATGATAAAATGTTATCTACATAAAACCTCCGAGAAACACCACCTTATTTCCATCACGTTTCCCATACACACGATTCGTCAATGCCTTTTGATGAATCCATCAAATGGACTATCTCATCAATTCGCATGTTCCACGATCTCTAGCTTCGTTTCAATCCATCAATGGATTAACTAAGCTTGTACTCTAAATGATCTTGCCTCTTAGAAATAATCCTTATTGCTTTCCAAGAAGGCACATTTAGATCTAGTACCGCCTCTATGTAGATCTAGGGATCGATTTCACGTATACTAGGTCCAGAGTCCGAAGACTCACCTAGTTTCATGAATATCTCCGGTTGTCACACAACCTCCCACTACAATGGCATTCCGGTGTATAAACAGTAATAACAGTAGGTGCAGTTAGTGGTGTACTGCTACTCGGTTCGGCTGGTTCTAAGTCTTATTCGTTTTCTCTTTTTTCAGAAGTATCATGTCATTTTGGGCTTGTGGTTCATCTAATAGTCTTCCTCTAAGAACCGGGCGTTAGAACTTATAACGTCCTTCTGGTTCATAGTACTATCGAACACACACCTTTTGTTCTTCTGGGATATTCTACAACCACATTTGAATGTGCCGTTGTTACCAAGACATATCCATAGAACATAGGTAGTTCCGTTTAACTCATGCTTTTACTATTTCTATAATAGTTCAATTTCTTATTTCCGACACACCAATCTTACAGAGGACTGTATGGTGTTGTCACTTGGGATTCAATCCCAAGCTCTGATCATAAATCAGAGTCAATCAATTCTAATACTTGTCCGGATCTTATATCTTATATCCATAAAGGATTGCTTAGTCGTATTATCTTCCAAATTAGATTCTTAGGTCGGAAGGTCCACTCCTTCAACTTAATTGATCTTACAATCAATTTTCGACCTTTGAACTTCTTATTTGAATAAATATGACTTAGCATAAGAATCCACAAGTATAAATGATTTAATAAAGAAATCTCTTATTAGTAAAATGAGTTATATAAAACGGTTTGTTGTATCGTGGTGGACTCAGGATTCATCATTTATATATTGCTAGCTAATGTACCAAAATAGATAATATCATTATTTCTTCTTATAACCATCAAATGATTAAAAGAAATAAAATATCCATTCATTAGAAATCCAGAACAAAGTTCTTTCTAATATGAAAGGTACATAAAAGCAATAACTCAAAATGAAATCCTATAAAATGTCCTCCACTGCAACAGCTGCCTCCTTACAGCATTGCCCATGTAGACTACGATCTTTTCTTTTCTAAGTCGTCGGGTTTCCTGGAACCCTTGCATTTAGAATGCACATACCGTCAGTGGTTCCATATCTACACACCAGGTTCCGGTAGATAATACCACTGACTATGTTTTACGACTAAAGAAAATTTCGTACTTCTTTTGAGAGGATAATCAGACTTCCAGTACCCAGACTGTTTGCATCGAGAACTCTTGCCTCATGGCTTTCTCGTCCCATCTCGTGGTCCAAGTAACTTAGGACCACCGGGATTCATTTCTTTCTTTTCCTTTCCCCGATTTTGCCCTTAGGTTCAAAACCTTTGGCATTGGCTACAAGAGCTTGCGATTTCCGTCTCAACTCGTCCAAAAGGTCAATCATCTCAAAAACGTGTTTAAGCGTTTCCTCGAATGACTGGCCTTTATGAGTATCCTCATCGCTTCTTGTCTAGCCGCCTATGTCAATAGGCTCGGGAGGACAAAGCTCACTGAGTACAACCTTGCACTCTTTAACAGTTTGGGTAATGTCTAGATCTCTATTCCAATCATTACATTTAGGGACCAGTGAGTTTAAAATCCTTAAGTATCACATAAAGTGGGTTCAAAGCCATTTCCTAATCTATGAGCACATATAACAACAAACAATCGATTTAATCTCCGATATTATCTCCCTTAAATAATATCATTAAACCACTAATCACGTCTAAAATCCCATCAGATATGGCAAGCCACGTGGTGTGGACGTTTACCAATCCAAATGATTTAGCAATTAGATTTGCTTCGGTCATACATCACTTATAGCGGAACCTCGTGGGGAGGAATACTATAATGCGTATCTAAGTGTAAACCATTACTCAGTACCAAAGTAAATCGTTTGGAATTGCTACATCACCGCAAGCCACGTGGTGTGGACGTTTACGACAACTTCACAACTCTTCACAATTTCTTACAACTGTCTACATCAATTAATCCAAAATCCGTCAGCATAGCAAGCCACGTGGTGTGGACGTTTACTACACCAAGAGATCTTTATAATTGACTCCCAATTACAAGATCCATTCGATTTTCGTAAATCAGGACGCGGAGAATCATAAGTGAAACTCGAAGTTTCTAACCAGTGATTCACCATGCGAACAACCCTATCTCTCATAGAATGAGGGAGCCGAGCAGACAATCGATCTAGTTATCAAATGACACGAAAGTCTCTAATTTGTGTCCTCGACATGACCAAGTGGCTTTGGCTCCATTCCACTCCCCGGGGTGAGAATGAGTCGACTTGAAATCAGTTTCAGAAAGACAAATTAGGCATTGTTTGATAAACTTAATCAATGTTTCTCGTAAAAGGAATTACAAGAATTCTCCTCCAATGACTTGTCTATACGAACTTCAAAAGTCCATAAAAGTCACCAAGAGAACAGCAATGGAGACCATGGCAATGTTTCCATTCCCTCTCCCACTTAGTTTTTTATAACAAAGGGATACGCTATCTAATGCATAATTAAATACACATAAGCATAATAACAAACATACATTTCATGCAAGTACGTTCACAAATAATCAAATAATTACTCAAGCAAAATTATTTCTCAACTATTCGTATCTTGATGAATTCCAGCATGCTTGCCTTGAGTCTTCATTCTACGTCTTGAATACTTTGCCGAGCGATGGAAAAATTCTTTGATTCTCATATTTAATTTATTTTAAATAAAATCCAAGATTCCAATTCAAAAAAAATTTGAATCAATCTAATGATTTTAAATAAAATACTCCAATTAAATAAAATCAATTCCATTGATTTCCATATTTAATTCTATTTTAAATAAAATCCAAGATTTTCCAATCCAAAATAAATTTTGAATTAATCTAATGATTTTAAATAAAATACTTAAATTAAATAAAATCAATATTATTAAAATCCATTGATTTCCATATTTAATTCTATTCTAAATAAAATCCAAAATTTTCCAATCCAAAATAAATTTTGAATTAATCTAATGATTTTAAATAAAATACTTAAATTAAATAAAATCAATATTTTAATAATTTCTCAATCCTATTTAAATTAGATCTCAAGAATCCTAATCAAAATCGAATTTTGATTCTTCTTAAGACTTCTAATCCAAGTAGGTATAGGATATCTAGAGAAACTAGGATTTTCTTTCCTAATTTAACTCTCCATCTAATTCCATTATTTAATTCCATAATTAAGAAATCTAATCCAAATAGAATTTGAATTAATTCCAAAATTAAATTAAATAAAATTAGAAAGATTAAATTATTTCCGGAAAGATCGGATTTACCGGGACGAACCGAGAATCGAATTCCGGTCGACCCTTCATCGAACCCGCGGGCTTGGTCGTGTATTTCACCATGCAAAACCGCATGGCCACACATTAGTACCCACGCATGTAGACTAAGCCATGCACCCACATGCATCCAAGAATTAATTCTCGCAAGTGGATATGCAATGGACTATACAGCAGCGAGAAAACAAATCCCAGCAGCCGCATCTTCGATCGTCTTTTCCGATGGCGAGGAGCGTACCAGCAGCGTCTCTTGGTCAATCTCCGGCATGGCGTCTCCCTTGACGAACCACGCCATCGACCCGCTGCCAACACCGCACGAGCAGCCCGTACACAGCCCGCACAGCAGCCCGTTCCGAGCACGAAGCCGAAGCCGCGATTCACGAGCCGCCGCGCGTAGCGGCTGAACCGCTTGGCAGCGGTCGACCTCCGGCGACCACCACGACTGGTGGTTGATGCCGTCGACCTCCAGCCGCCATACAGCCCGGTCCCGCTACAAGCCCTCGTCCGATCGATCCGGTTCGATTTCCGAAAACCCTCGATTTTTAATATATTTTTCCGTCGATTTTTAATTTAATAAAATTTCACAAGATTCATACGAGAGAGAATATAAAGACGTAGAACAATATATATAGCACAATAATTTAATGAAATTAAATTAATCTATGGCCATATACATCGAGAATCGATTATCGAAACAATTAACGAAAAACGTAACCGTACGCTCTGATACCAATTGTTGGAATTCGATATCCCGGGTTATTTAAATTTGCGGAAACCAATAACCCGATCAAACCCTTCGCCGGAGATCACATGAACGCCGACTCATCCGCCGGAGTTCAGCCTTTGGAGACCACGCACCCGAAGGCACGCGGCCCGCCCCCAGCCGAACCCCCGCGAGACGGGGTTCACGCGATCCCGATCGCGCCTTGGCGATCGATGGGTGGGGCTGCTCCCAGCAGCCCCCGCGGCGAGTCCGGCGACTCGCCGCCTCTTGGAGGATCCCCACCGTCGAGGTGGGGAGGGGGACGGCACCAGCCTGTGCCCCCGGCGATCGATCCTCGGATCGATCGCAAGCCCTCGGCCCAGCCGAGGGTTCGATCCTCTCGCCCCCGCCGAAACCCTAGCGGGCGATTGGCGTGGTCCGGTGGCTTCGCCACCACCACGCGATCGTCCGTCTAATCCGGGGTTCGATCTTTGGATCTTGTTTTCCGATAATTGATTTCAAAAAGAATTAAATAGCGGAAATATTTAATTCACCTTTCGATTCGTTGTACGGAGAAACGAGATCTTATGATGACCTTGAGACCTTCCCACGTATTCCTTACACTAGCCCGGACGTCGTGTGGGCGACGATCTACCGAACTCCATGGATCTCCCTCTCTACTTTCTCTCTCTAGAATTGTGATCTTCAAGTTATGAGAATAGAGAAGACCATGTAGTGCTTTTATAGGCTACGTAGGGGATCTTAAGGAGGTGGAATATTGGGCTTCCAATATTGAAGATTAAATTGAGCCCAATGCTCAAGTCCATTAATCCTTATCAATATTAATTAATTCTATTTTCCACTATATAAAATTAATTGCACTCCCAATATTATACCATATTATATCAAATAATATTTCTCCGGTAGTATTATTTATTCCGTGTATTTAAGATATAAATGTCCATGAATAAATTTAAATTAATTGCGTAATTAATTTATTCATCTCTTGTATCCGAGACTAGTACCATTCAACCTTAATTATTATGCGGAACGAATCCACCTGCAGGGTTTACATAATAATTCCTTATGAACTCATCTCGGGGACATTATCAACCCTTACGGGATACACTTTCCCGTCAAGTATTCACGGCATGCCATATATAAAATATAGTGACTCAACTTAACCGGTAATTAACCCAATAATTAAATCGGTTAATTCCTTTGGTAAATCAAAGTCACTTATATTAAATATACACACCCGCAATAATATTGGGGATTAAGAATAAAATACACTGAGACTCGAATCGATTATCGCCGGCAATCCTAATCGATGAATCTCAACGATCCGCTCAATACACCAAGTGTACAAGTGTGATAAAATAATCAAGATAGATTATTTTCTCTCTCACACAACGACTATACCGATGGATTGGTCCGTGTCCATCTAGGTCGTGAGCAACTGTTCGATTAAATACGAGTAACCGATAGTATGATCTTCTGTGCGCCCATGCAACACCATACTAACTACAACGTATAAAATCCAGGACTATAATTTGCATATATTTAATTATAAATAATTAAACGCAAATAATTGTTTATTTAATTAAATAGATTAGTGGCAATGGATCGTGAGTTTCCGTCACTTAAATCTAGACATTAAGTACACAACTCCAACAACTTGTACTCCTCAGAAGTTAGGACAATGTCCAGATTTCTCCTCCAATCAATATAATTGGGGCCAGTGAGTTTATTCTCCTTGAGTATCACAGAAAGTGGATTCATAGCTATTCTCTAAACCTATAAGCACATAAACAAATAATCAATTTAATTTCCGATATTATCTCCTTCAAATAATATCAATAAATTACTAATCACATCTAAAATCCCATCAGATAAGGCAAGCCACGTGGTGTGGACGTTTACCCACCCAATTGATTTTGCAATTAGATTTGCTTCGGTCATACATCACTTATAGCGTAACTTCGTGGGGAAGAATACTATAATTCGTATCTAAGTGTAAACCATTACTCAGCACTAAAGTAAATCGTTTGGAATTGCTACATCACTGCAAGCCACGTGGTGTGGACGTTTACGACAATTTTACAACTCTTCACAATTCCTTATAACTGTCTACATCAATTAATCCAAAATCCGTTAGTATAGCAAGCCACGTGGTGTGGACGTTTACTACACCAAGAGACTTTTATAATTGACTTCCAATTACATGATCCATTCGATTTTGTAAATCAAGACTCGGAGAATCATAAGTGAAACTCGAAGTTTCTAACCAGTGATTCACGATGCGAACAACCCTATCTCTCATTAAATGAGGGAGCCGAGCAGACAATCGATCCATTTCAAGAAATGGTACGAAGGTCTCTAATTTGTGTCATCCACATGACCAAGTGGCTTTGGCTCCATTCCACTCCCCGGGGTGAGAATGAGTTGACTTGAAGTCAGTTTCAGAAAGACAAATTAGGCATTGTTTGATAAACTTAATCAATGTCTCTTGTAAAAGGAATTACAAGAATTCTCCCCCAATTACTTGTCTATATGAACACCAAAAGTTCATAAAAGTCACCAAGAGAACAGCAATGGAGACCATGGGTATTGTTTCCAATCCATCTCCCACTTAGCTTTTTACAATAAAGGGATACGCTATCTAATGCATAATTAAATACACATAAGCATGCATACATGAAATTAAAGCACATAAATATTATCACATAGTCAAAATAATACTAGAATATTATTTTCCGACTATTATGGCTTTATTCCATCCTTGTACGCATCTTCTAGTCTTCAGTCTTCGTTCTTGAATGCTCCATGTGACAAGAATATTAATCTCAATATTTAAATCTATTTATTTTTAATAAATCCAAAAGATACTTAATTCGAAAATTAAGTCAATCGAATAAATTAAAAATAAAATTAAATATTATTAATATTTTTATTTATTTATTTTCCTTTCTAATTCTATTAAATCTCTAGAATCTTATCCAAGTCAAACTTGGAACATTCTAGAAGACTTCCATAATAGAATAAGGAAATAAAATAAATTAAGACTCTTCTACTTTCCAAATTAATTAATTTCCATGTACATGAAAATCCTCATAAAATAGGAATAATCAATTAGGAAATAAATTAATTCCAAATTAATTCAAAAATAGGAATAATCAATTAGGAAATAAATTAATTCCAAATTAATTCTTTTCCTTATCCATGAGAGTTCCCATAAATAAGAACACTCAATAAGGAATAAATTAATTATAATTTAATTCTTTTCCTATTCCATGAGAGTTCCTAAAAATAAGAACACTCAAAATAGAAAAACCGAATTAAATTAGGAAAGTGAATCTTGGTAGGAGTAGCACGGGTTGGGGATCCCCGCACCCCTCCCACTCGATCGGCCACCACTCCGGGAGGAGCACCGCCGCCCAGCCGGCCGGACAGCCACCACCATGCCGGCGGTAGCCCACGGCCGAGGGGCGATCGGCCCCCTTCCTTGCGGTCGATCGCTCGGGATCGATCATGGGGATTGATCGATCCCCGGTCCTTCCCTCTTTTCGTCTCCTTCGTCACATCTCGTTCTCCGGCGATCGTTTCAACATCGAACCAACGTAAAATTAATTTACAAAATTTATTTACAATTCCGGTATCGATTCTATACATGAAATCGACCCTATACACTTTCCGGAAAACATAGAACTATAATAAATCCTAAATTCGGTCAACCCCCGAATTTTTACTATTACAAGCATTCATCCACACAAAACGAATCTCGACATGTCCGAGAGTTTAAAAATTATGACAATAATTAACAAATAATTAACAAGCCATAATAGTCGGAATCCCTGCAAGGTAGAACAAAAAATCGAACATATACATGAACTAGAACCAACGCTCTGATACCAATTGATGGAAATCGATATCCCGGGGTTAACGGAATTGCGGAAAACATAACCCCGACCGAAATCCCATCGTCGGAAAACACGCGAACCACCACACGACGCCGGAGCTCGACGAGAGCATCGCCGTGGGCGAACCCACGGCTAACCCTAGCCGAGCCCCCCGCCGCAAGGGGGGCTCGCGATCGCCCAGCGATCGCCGGGGATGCACGCGCATCCCCGTGGGGCTGTTCAGAACAGCCCCCGGCGGTGAGTTCGGCGACTCACCGCCACCGCCGAGGAGGGCAGTGCGCCCAGCGCACCAGCCGCGGTCCAGCCGCGGCTGCCCCCGCGATCGACCGATTGGTCGATCGCATGCCCCGGCGTCCCTAGGGCTCGATCGCATCCCTCGTCTCCCAGCCGAGGGTTCCTCCTGACCTTCGCCGGGGATCTCGAATCCCCGTCCCCGAAGTTCATACGTCCCGGATCTTCGTTCATGTATATATCACGATTTATAAATCACATAAAATCATAGAGGGTGTTTATCGATTTTACCTTTGATCTCGTTGTGCGGAGAAACGAGATTGATTTGAAGACCTTCGGATCTTCCTACGTATTCCTTGCACTAGCTTGAACGTCGTGTGGGCGACGATCCTCCAAGCTTATGGATCTCCTTCTCTCTACTTTCTCTCTCTAGAATTATGATCTTCAAGTTGTGTATATTAGAATAGAGAAGACCATGTAGTGCTTTTATAGGCTACGTAGGGTATCTAAAGGAGGTGGAATATTGGGCTTCCAATATTAATGATTAAATTGAGCCCAAGCCCAAATCTATTAATCCATTAATATTAATTATATAATTACTTCAACTATATAAATATAATTGCACTCCCAATATTCACCATATTATATCAAATAATATTCTCTCCGGCAGTATTATTTATTCCATGTGTTTAAGATATAAATATCCATGAATAAAATTAATTTATTGCTTAATTAATTTATTCATCTCTTATATCCGAGACTAGTACCATTCAACTTTAATTATTATGCGGAACAAATCTACTCATGAGGTTTACATAATAATTTTTTATGAACTCATCTCGGGGATATTATCAACCCTTTCGAGGACACATTTTCCCGTCAAGAATTCACGGCATGTCATACATAAAATATCGTGACCCAACTTTACCGGTAATTGATCGGTTATTCTAATCAATTAATTCCTTTGGAAAATTAAAGTCACTTATATTAAATGCACACACCCGCAATAATATCAGGGATTAAGAATAAAATACTCAGAGATTTAAATCGATTATCCAAGGCAATCCTAATCGATAAATCTCATGCGATCCGCTCAATACACCAAGTGTACAAGTATGATAAAATAATCAAGACCAATTATTTTCTCTCTCATACAACGACTATACCGATGGATTAGTTCTTGTCCATCTAGGTCGTGAGCTACTGTCTGATTATATACGAGTGAATGATAGTATGATCTTCCGTGTGACGACGCACACCATACTAAATACAACGTATATAATCCAGAACCATATTTGCATTTATTTAATTTAAATAATTAAAAGCAAACGATTATTCATTTAAATAAATTAAATACTATGACCGGGAGTTTACGATACTTAAATCTAGACATTAAGTATACAACTCCATCATTTACAGAAGTCGAATATTCCTTTCCAGGATTACCTTGATATCTTCCCATTATGCCAACTGCATAGTCGATATCTGGTTCTCGTTTTTCAACATCGCATTTTAAAGCTTTCCACACTCAAAGTGTAGGAAATTGCTTTCACTACTTCTATCTCCTTTATGTGTTCAAATCACATGCCCTTAGATAGATGCATTCCTTGTCTGAAAGGTAACATACCCTTCTTGGAATTATTCATGTTTAAAACGAACCATAATCGTATAAGATATCTAGGAGAAGTACAATGCTCTTTTCTCGAGATCCTAGATCTTAAGAACATGATCTAACTTCTTCTTTATCTTATATATCGATTTATCTTAGACAACCATTATTTTATGTCTGACAACACTTTTACATTGTCGCCAATGATAGAATATTATCTACATAAAACCTCCGAGAAACGCCACCTTGTTTCCATTACGTTCTTCAATACACCTTATCGTCCATGCCTTTTGATAAATCCATCAAATGGAATATCTCATCAATTCGCAAGTTCCACGAATTATAGCTTTGTTACAATCTATAAATAAATCGACTAAGCTTGTACTCTAAATAATCTTGCCTCTCAGCAATAATCCTTATTGCTCTCTAAGAAGGCACATTTGGATCTAGTACTGCCTCCATGTAGATCCAGGGTTCGATTTCATGTCTACTAGATCCAGAGTTCAAAAACTCTTCTAGTCTTATGAACATCTCTGGTTGTCCAACAACCTCCCACTACAATGGTGTTCCGGTGTATAACACTAACAACAGTTGGTGCAATTAGTGGTGTACCGCTACTCGGTTTGGCTGGTTACCAGTCTTTATCCTTTTCTCTCATTCCAAAGTATCATGTGTCTTTGGGCTTTGTGTTTCATCTAATAGTGTTCCTCTAAGAACCGGGCGTTAGAACAACGTCCTTCTGGCTCATAGTACTATTGAACACACAGCTCTTGTTCTTCTAGTATATTCTACAACTACATCGGAATGCGCCGTTGACTTTCATAAATATCCATTGAACATAGGTAGTTCCGAATAACTCATTCTTTTACCATTCTATTAGAGATCCATTTCTTATTCATGATACACCATATCCACACTCAAAGTGTATCGTGTAGTCATTTGGGATCTAATCCCAATCTCTGATTATGCTATGCTTTCTCAGACAGGTATTAGTCTTCGCGATCGGATCGAAAGCTAGTAATGGATATATTTTTTAAGGTTCTCCACAATAGCTTTGTGTCCATTGAGTTGTCAAAACACTTGCTTTTGTGGAACATCAAGTATCTTAACCCATACTTTGAGTATTCATCGAATGAAGTACTCGTACCTTTCTTGTCTGAGTAGACATAGGTTTGCATACATCAGTGTTAATAAATTTCAATACTTGTCCGGATTCTACATCCTTTATCCAGAAAGGTTTGCTTAGTTGTATTTGTTGGAGTGGTATACTTAATGTCTAGATTTGAGTATTCTGAACTCCTTGTGCACTTTCATTTATCTATTAGTAATGAACATTCATTTGCTTTTAATTATTGTTAATTAAATATATGCAAATAATAGTCCTGGATTATATACGTTGTAGTTAGTATGGTGTGCGACGTCACACAGAAGATTGATGGAGTAGTATACTTAATGTCTAGATTTGAGTATTCTGAGCTCCTTGTACACTTTCATTTACCTATTGATAATGAACATTCATTTGCTTTTAATTATTATTAATTAAATAAATGCAAATTATAGTCCTGGATTATATACGTTGTAGTTAGTATGGTGTGTCGGGCCCACACAGAAGATCATACTATCGGTTACTCGTATTTAATAAAACAGTAGCTCACGACCTAGATGGACACGGACCAATCCATCGGTATAGTCGTTGTGTGAGAGAGAAAATAATTTGTCTTAATTATTTTATCACACTTGTACACTTGGTGTATTGAGCGGATCGCTTGAGACTTATCAATTAGGATTGCTCTATGATAATTGATTTAAGTCTCGGAGTATTTTATTCTTAATCCCCGAAACAATTGCAGGTGTGTATATTTAATATAAGTGACTTTGATTTTCCAAAGGAATTAACCGATTTAATTATTGGGTTAATTACCGGTTGAGTTGGGTCACTATATTTTATATACAACATGTCGTGAATTCTTGAAGGGACAGTGTATCCCGGAAGGGTTGATAATATCCCCGAGATGAGCTCATAAGGATTTATTATGTAAACCTCGCGAGTGGATTTGTTCCCGCATAATAAATAAGGTTGAGTGGTACTATTCTCGGATATAAGAGATGAATAAATTTATTAAGCAATAAATAAATTTTATTCATAGATATTTAAATCTTAAATACACGGAATAAATAATACTAACCGGAGAAATATTATTTGATATAATATGGGTAAATATTGGGAGTGCAATTTTATTTATATAGTGGAAAATAAATAAAATTAATATTGGTAAGGATTAATGGATTTGGGCTTGGCTCAATTTAATCTCCAATATTAGAAGCCCAACATTCCACCTCCTTTTGATCCCCTGCGTAGCCTATAAAAGCACTACATGGCCTTCATAATTAATACACATCATAAGACAAGAATATCATACTTGATATTTCTTGAGAGTTGTAGGAGATCCATAGGAGTTCGATAGATCGTCGCCCACCCGACGTTCGAACGGAGTGCAAGGACTACGTGGGAAGATTCAAAGGTGTTAGATTTCGTTTCTCCGAACAATGAATCGAAGGTATAATATCTAAACGTCCTCGATATTATTTTGATTTGGATTTATTAAAAATACCGTAGAACGAAGATCCGAAAGTCGAACCCGGATTAGACGAACGATCACACGGTGGTGGCGAAGCCACCGGACCGCGGGATCGCCCGGCTAGGGTTTGGCGGCGCGCGGAGGAGAAACCCTCGGCTGGGCCGAGGGCTTGCGATCGATCACAAGGATCGATCGCGGGGGCGCGGGATGGTGCCGCACCCCACCCCGCCGTGAAGGCGGGGACCTCCAGGCGGCGGCGAGTCGCCGGGCTCGCCGCGGGGCTGCCCATGCAGCCCCAGCCGATCGCGTGGGACGCGATCGATCGATCGCTCGAACCCCGCGACGCGGGGGTTCGGCTGGGGGCGATCGCTTGCCTTCGGGTGCGTGGTCTCCTCGGCTGGACTCCGGCGCGTTCGTCGGCGTTCGTGTGATCTCCGGCGAATGGTTTTTGATCGGGCTATGGTTTCCGCAAATTTTAATAGCCCGGGATATCGAATTCCAACAATTGGTATCAGAGCGTGGTTTACGTTCGCGGTATTTTCGATAAAATTGTTCTACCTTGCAGGGTTCCGACTATTATGGCTTGATTAATTATTCGTTTAATTTATTTTGTCATGATTGTTGGTTTTATTAAACTCTCGGACATGTCGAGATTCGTTTTTGGTGGTGAATGCTTGTAATAGTAAAAATTCGGGGGTTGACCGAATTTAGGATTTATTATTACGTTCTATGTTTTTCCGGAAAATGTATAGAATCGATACCGGAATTGTAATTTAGATTATGTAATTTATTTTGCGATTGAATCGATGAATCGAAGACCCCGGAGAAGACGAAGTGACGAGAAGACGAAGGACCGGGGGATCGATCAATCCCCATGATCGATCCCATGAGGATCGATCGACCCTCGGCCCAACGAGGGGCTGTCCGTGGGAGTCTCGGCCACGCCGGCCACCAGTGGTGGTGGCGCGTGGGCCGGGCGGCGGCGGCGTGCCCTAGGCGGCGGTCGGTCGAGGTGGGGGTGGCGTGGGGTCTCCCAACCCATGCTACTCCTACCGGAAATTTACTTTCCTAATTGATTCGGATTTTTCCTTTTTTTTTAGTACTCCTATTTTTTGGGAACTCTCATGGATAAGGAAAAGAATCAATTTGGAATTAATCAGGATTCCTATTTGATTATTTCTATTTTATGGAAATATTCATGGATTAGAAATCTAATTAATTTGATATTAATTTATTTCCTATTTGATTATTCCTATTCTTGGGAATTTTCATTAGAAGGAAATTAATTAATTATGGAAAGTACAAGAGTCCTAATTTATTTTATTTCCTTATTCCATTATGGAAATCTTCTAGAATATTCCAAGTGGGTCTTGGATAGATTATTCTAGAGATTTAATGGAGTAGAAAAGGAAAATAAAAATAAATAAAAATATTAATAATATTTTATTTTATTTTCGATATATTCGATTAACTTAATTTTCGAATTAAGTAACTTTTGGATTAATTGAAAATGAATAGATTTAAATATTGGAAATTAATATTCTCGTCACATAAAGCATTCAAGAAACGAAGACTGAAGACTAGAAGATGCGTACGGAGATGTGATAAAGTCATAATAGTCGGAAAATAATATTCTAGTATTATTTTGATTATGTGATAATACTATGTGCTTTATTACATGTATGCATGCTATATGTGTTTACTTTATGCACTAGATAGCGTATCCCTTTATTGTAAAAAGCTAAGTGGGAGAGGGTATGGAAACATACCCATGGTCTCCATTGCTGCTCTCTTGGTGACTTTTATAAACTTTGGAAGTTTATATAGATAAGTTATTGAAGGAGAGTTCTTGTAATTCCTCTTACGAGAAACATTGATTAAGTTTATCAAACAATGCCTAATTTGTCTTTCCAAAGCTGATTTCAAGTCGACTCATTCTCACCCCGGGGAGTGGAATGGAGCCAAAGTCACTTAGTCATGTAGAGGACACAAATTAGAGACCTTCGTACCATTCTTTGATAGATGGATCGATTGTCTGCTCGGCTCCCTCATTCATTTGAGAGATAGGGTTGTTCGCATGGTGAATCACTGGTAAGAAACTTCGAGTTTCACTTATGATTCTCCGCGTCTTGATTTACAAGATAGAATGGATCAAGTAATTGGGAGTCAATTATAAAGATCTCTTGGTGTAGTAAACGTCCACACCACGTGGCTTGCTATGCTAACGGATTTTGGATTAATTGATGTAGAAAGTTGTAAGAAATTGTAAAGAGTTGTGAAGTTGTCGTAAACGTCCACACCACGTGGCTTGCGGTGATGTAACAATTCCAAACGATTTACTTTGGTGCTGAGTAATGGTTTACACTTAGATACGCATTATAGTATTCCTCCCCACGAGGTTACGCTATAAGAGATGTATGACCAAAGAAAATCTAATTGCTAAGTCGTTTGGGTGGGTAAACGTCCACACCACGTTGCTTGCCTTACCTGATGGGATTTTAGATGTGATTAGTGATTTAATGATATTACTTAAGGGAGATAATATCGGATATTAAATTGTTTGTTTGTTTTATGTGCTTATGGTTAAGAATGACTGTGACCCCACTTTGTGATATACTTAAGGATGAAAACTCACTGGTTCCATATAGTGATGTTTGGGAAAGAAATCTGGACAATGTTCAGACTGTTGAGCCTTCCGAATCCACTATTTGTTGGAGTTGTGTACTTAATGTCTAGATTTAAGCAACGGAAACTCACGATCCATTGCCATTAATCTATTTAACTAAATGAACAATTGTTTGCGTTTAATTATTTATAATTAAATATATGCAAAACATAGTCCTGGATTCTATACGTTGTAGTTAGTATGGTGTGTCGGGCCCCACACAGAAGATCATACTATCGGTTACTCGTATTTAATCGAACAGTTGCTCACGACCTAGATGGACACGGACCAATCCATCGGTATAGTCGTTGTGTGAGAGAGAAAATAATCTATCTTGATTATTTTATCACACTTGTACACTTGGTGTATTGAGCGGATCGTTGAGATTCATCGATTAGGATTGCCGGCGATAATCGATTCGAGTCTCAGTGTATTTTATTCTTAATCCCCGAAATTATTGCGGGTGTGTATATTTAATATAAGTGACTTTGATTTACCAAAGGAATTAACCGATTTAATTATTGGGTTAATTACCGGTTAAGTTGGGTCACTATATTTTATATATGACATGCCGTGAATACTTGACGGGAAAGTGTATCCCGGAAGGGTTGATAATATCCCCGAGATGAGTTCATAAGGAATTATTATGTAAACCCTGCAGGTGGATTCATTCCGCATAATAATTAAGGTTGAATGGTACTAGTCTCGGATATAAGAGATGAATAAATTAATTAGCAATAAATTAATTTTATTCATGGATATTTATATCTTAAATACACGGAATAAATAATACTACCGGAGAAATATTATTTGATATAATATGGTTTAATATTGGGAGTGCAATTAATTTTATATAGTGGAAAATAGAATTAATTAATAATAGTAAGGATTAATAGATTTGGGCTTGGGCTCAATTTAATCACTATTATTGGAAGCCCAATATTCCACCTCCTTAAGATCCCCTACGTAGCCTATAAAAGCACTACATGGTCTTCTCTATTCTCATAAGTTCATAACTTGAAGATCACAATTCTAGAGAGAGAAAGTAGAGAGGGAGATCCATGGAGTTCGGTAGATCGTCGCCCACACGACGTCCGGGCTAGTGCAAGGAATACGTGGGAAGATCTCAAGGTCATCATAAGATCTCGTTTCTCCGCACAACGAATCGAAAGGTGAATTAAATAATTGCTATTTAATTCTTGTTTTATTGAATCAATTATCGAAAAACAAGATCCAAGGGTCGAACCTGGAGTAGACGGACGATCGCGTGGTGGTGGCGAAGCCACCGGACCACGCCAATCGCCCGCTAGGGTTTCGGCGGGGGCGAGAGGGTCGAACCCTCGGCTGGAGCCGAGGGGATGCGATCGATCGCTTGGATCGATCGCGGAGGGCGCGGGCTGGTGCCGCCCCTCCCCACCGTGGAGGTGGCTGACCTCCAGGCGGCGGCGAGTCGCCGGACTCGCCGCGGGGGCTGCTGGGCAGCCCCACTCCAACCGATCGACGTGCGATCGGTGATCGCATGGAGCCCCGCTCGCGGGGGCTCGGCTGGGGCAGCGGCGTGCCTTCGGGTGCGTCGTGTCCTCGGTCGTGCTCCGGCGCGTGCGGTGGTGTTCGCGTGATCTCCGGCGAAGGGTTCGTTCGGGTTATTGGTTTCCGCAAATTTAAATAACCCGGGATATCGAATTCTAACAATTGGTATCAGAGCGTACGGTTACGTTTTTCGTTAATTGTTTCGATAATCGATTCTCGATAAATATGGCCATAGATTAATTTAAATTGTTAAATTATTGTGCTATATTGTTCTACGTCTATGTTTTCTCTCTCGTATGAATCGTGTTTGTCGGAAAAATTAAATATTAAAAATCGAGGGTTTTTCGGAATATCGAACCGGAGTTAATCGACCGTGGGCTCGGCAAAAGGGCTGCGTGTGTTGCTGTACGTAAGCAAGGGCATGGCTGGGCTTGCCGGCGTGTGCCACCAGTGGTGGTGGTTCGCCGGCAGCCGGAGGCTACGCTCGGCAGTCGCGTTGGCGCAACACGGACGAAACCCTTTTGCACGGGCTGCTGGGCTCGGAGCGGGCTGCTGCTGGGCTCGTCGCGGGCTGCTCGTGCGTGGGCTGTGACGAGGTTGATGGCGTGTGACGTCAGAGGAGACGCCATGCCGGATATCGACCGGGTTCGTGCACAAGTCTCGCCGAAGTAGACGATCGTTTTTTTTTTAATCGTGAATGTGAATTGGTGCTGTAGGCGTGAATTGAATGGCTACGCTGAATGTCCATTGCATGAATCAATTGCTGAGTGAATTCTTTGCATGGCCAAAGATGAATATGCATGTCCGCATGCATGGTCTCTTAGCCTTGCATGTGAATTAATTCATGGTCGATATGAATGCTGGGCTTGGTTCGATTGGGAATTTGGGATGACCGGAAAGTTTTTCGGTTCGTCCCGGTAAATCCGATCTTTCCGGAAATAATTTAATCTTTCTAATTTTATTTAATTTAATTTTGAAATTAATTCAAATTCTATTTGGATTAGATTTCTTAATTATGGAATTAAATAATGGAATTAGATGGAGAGTTAAATTAGGAAAGAAAATCCTAGTTTCTCTAGATATCCTATACCTACTTGGATTAGAAGTCTTAAGAAGAATCAAAATTCGATTTTGATTAGGATTCTTGAGATCTAATTTAAATAGGATTGAGAAATTATTAAAATATTGATTTTATTTAATTTAAGTATTTTATTTAAAATCATTAGATTAATTCAAAATTTATTTTGGATTGGAAAATCTTGGATTTTATTTAGAATAGAATTAAATATGGAGATCAATGGATTTTAATAAATATTGATTTTATTTAATTTAAGTATTTTATTTAAAATCATTAGATTAATTCAAAATTTATTTTGGATTGGAAAATCTTGGATTTTATTTAAATATGAGAATCAAAGAATTTTTCCGTCGCTCGGCAAAGTATTCAAGACGTAGAATGGAGGCTCAAGACAAGCATGCTGGAATTCATCAAGGTACGAATAGTCGAGAAATAATTTTACTTGAGTAATTATTTGATTATTTGTGAACGTACTTGCACGAATTGTATGTTTGTTATTATGCTTATGTGTATTTAATTATGCATTAGATAGCATATCCCTTTGTTATAAAAAGCTAAGTGGGAGAGGGTATGGAAACATATCCATGGTCTCCATTGCTGTTCTCTTGGTGACTTTTATGGACTTTTGAAGTCCGTATAGATAAGCCATTGGAGGAGAATTCTTGTAATTCCTTTTACAAGATACATTGATTAAGTTTATCAAACAATGCCTAATTTGTCTTTCCAAAACTGATTTCAAGTCGACTCATTCTCACCCCGGGGAGTGGAATGGAGCCAAAGCCACTTGGTCATGTCGAGGACACAAATTAGAGACTTTCGTGTCATTTGATGACTAGATCGATTGTCTGCTCGGCTCCCTCATTCTATGAGAGATAGGGTCGTTCGCATGGTGAATCACTGGTTAGAAACTTCGAGTTTCACTTATGATTCTCCGCGTCTTGATTTACAAGATTGAATGATTCAAGTAATTGGATGTCAATTATAAAGATCTTTTGGTGTAGTAAACGTCCACACGAACGTGGCTTGCTATGCTGAATGGGATCTTGGATTAATTGATGTAGACAGTTATAGAAGGGAGTGAAGGAGCGTATGTTAACGTAAACGTCCACACGAACGTGGCTTGCGGTGAATATACGTGTCCCAAACAATCTTCTTGGATACTGAGTAATGGTTTACACTTAGGTACGCTTTATAGTATTCTTCCCAACGAAGTAACGCTATAATTGATGTACGACCGAAGCAAATCTAATTGCTAAATCATTTGGATAGGTAAACGTCCACACGAACGTGGCTTGCCATATCTGATGGGATTTTAGAGGTGATTAGTGGTTTAATGATATTATTTAAGGGAGATAATATCGGAGATTAAATCGATTGTTTGTTGTTATATGTGCTCATAGATTAGGAAATGGCTTTGAACCCACTTTATGTGATACGTAAGGATTATAAACTCACTGGTCCCTAAATGTAATGATTGGAATAGAGATCTAGACATTACCCAAACTGTTAAAGAGTGCAAGGTTGTACTCAGTGAGCTTTGTCCTCCCGAGCCTATTGATATAGGCGGCTAGACAAGAAGCGATGAGGATACTCATAAAGGCCATTCACTTCGAGAAAAACGCTTAAACACGTTTTTGAGATGATTGACCTTTTAGACGAGTTGAGACGGAAATCGCAAGCTCTTGTAGCCAATGCCAAAGGTTTCGAACCTAAGGGCATGAATCGGGGAAAAGGAAAAGAAAGCAAAGAAACCCAGTGGTTCTAAGATTACTTGAACTACGAGATGGGACGAGAAAGCCAAGAGGCAAGAGTTCTCGATGCAAACAGTCTGGGTACTGGAAGTCTGATTATCCTCTCAAAGAAAGTACGAAATTTTCTTTAGTCGTAAAACATAGTCAGTGGTATTATCTACCGGAACCTGGTGTGTAGATATGGAACCACTGACGGTATGTGCATTTTAAATGCAAGGGTTCCAGGAAACCCGACGACTTAGAAAAGAAAAAGATCGTAGTCTACATGGGCAATGCTGTAAGGAGGCAGCTGTTGCAGTGGAGGACATTTTATAGGATTTCATTTTGAGTTATTGCTTTTATGTACCTTTCATATTAGAAAGAACTTTGTTCTGGATTTCTAATGAATGGATATTTTATTTCTTTTAATCATTTGATGGTTATAAGAAGAAATAATGATATTATCTATTTTGGTACATTAGCTAGCAATATATAAATGATGAATCCTGAGTCCACCACGATGCAACGAACCGTTTTATATAACTCATTTTACTAATAAGAGATTTCTTTATTAAATCATTTATACTTGTGGATTCTTATGCTAAGTCATATTTATTCAAATAAGAAGTTCAAAGGTCGAAAATTGATTGTTTGATCAATTAAGTTGAAGGAGTGGACCTTCAGACCTAAGAATCTAATTTGGAAGATAATACGACTAAGCAATCCTTTATGGATATAAGATATAAGATCCGGACAAGTATAAGAATTGATTGACTCTGATGTATGCAGACCTATGTCTACTCAGACAATAAGGTACGAGTACTTCATTTGATGATTACTCGAGAAATGGATTAGAATACCTGATGTGCCACAAAAGCAAGTGTTTTGACATGTCAATGGACACTAAGCAATTGTGGAGAACCATCAAGGTATATCCATTTGTAGCCTGCGATTTAATCGCGGAGGCAAGTACCTGTCTAAGGAATGCATGGCATACTGATCAGAGCTTGGGATTGGATCCCAAGTGACTACACCATACAGTCCTCTGTAGGATTGGTGTATCGGAAATAAGAAATGGAACTCTTATAGAAATAGTAAAAGCATGAGTCATACGGAACTACCTATGTTCTATGGATATGTCTGGAAACAACGGGGCATTTAAATGCGGTTGTAGAATATCCTAGAAGAACAAAAGATGTGTGTTCAATAGTACTATGAACCAGAAGGACGTTATATGTTCTAGACTACGGAGCAGACGAGTTTTTCCTTTGGATTACATTCTCTTAGATTTCTAATCGAATAAGGACCGGTGTAAGTCGATCAGGCTATGTGTTTCACTATTAAAGGAGAAGGAGTTTTAACATGGAAGAGTGATAAGCACGATGCTTTTCGGACTCTGCCATGAGTAACCAAATAGCGGCCTCAGAGGCAGCGGAAGTTTTGGTATAACTCCGGGATAATCTCTGGGACTTAGAGGTGATTCTTAATTTGCCAAAAGGCTATGTATATAGCGGTGCGATGGCAAATGGTAAGAAATCACAAGTCCATAAGTGTAAGATAACACATAGTGCAAGTACCACCTGATACGAGTCATCGTCAAGGGAGACGACGCTGTAGTCACCAAGATAACTTCAGAGCGACAACCTAGAGTGCTCATTCACATAGTACTTCTTGGAAGTACAACTTAAGCACGTGATGAGTATGGAAGTCGGGAGTGTGGAGGAAATGACTAGACCTTAGTACAAGTGGGAGATTGTTGGAGTTGTGTACTTAATGTCTAGATTTAAGCAACGGAAACTCACGATCCATTGCCATTAATCTATTTAACTAAATGAACAATTGTTTGCGTTTAATTATTTATAATTAAATATATGCAAAACATAGTCCTGGATTCTATACGTTGTAGTTAGTATGGTGTGTCGGGCCCCACACAGAAGATCATACTATCGGTTACTCGTATTTAATCGAACAGTTGCTCACGACCTAGATGGACACGGACCAATCCATCGGTATAGTCGTTGTGTGAGAGAGAAAATAATCTATCTTGATTATTTTATCACACTTGTACACTTGGTGTATTGAGCGGATCGTTGAGATTCATCGATTAGGATTGCCGGCGATAATCGATTCGAGTCTCAGTGTATTTTATTCTTAATCCCCGAAATTATTGCGGGTGTGTATATTTAATATAAGTGACTTTGATTTACCAAAGGAATTAACCGATTTAATTATTGGGTTAATTACCGGTTAAGTTGGGTCACTATATTTTATATATGACATGCCGTGAATACTTGACGGGAAAGTGTATCCCGGAAGGGTTGATAATATCCCCGAGATGAGTTCATAAGGAATTATTATGTAAACCCTGCAGGTGGATTCATTCCGCATAATAATTAAGGTTGAATGGTACTAGTCTCGGATATAAGAGATGAATAAATTAATTAGCAATAAATTAATTTTATTCATGGATATTTATATCTTAAATACACGGAATAAATAATACTACCGGAGAAATATTATTTGATATAATATGGTTTAATATTGGGAGTGCAATTAATTTTATATAGTGGAAAATAGAATTAATTAATAATAGTAAGGATTAATAGATTTGGGCTTGGGCTCAATTTAATCACTATTATTGGAAGCCCAATATTCCACCTCCTTAAGATCCCCTACGTAGCCTATAAAAGCACTACATGGTCTTCTCTATTCTCATAAGTTCATAACTTGAAGATCACAATTCTAGAGAGAGAAAGTAGAGAGGGAGATCCATGGAGTTCGGTAGATCGTCGCCCACACGACGTCCGGGCTAGTGCAAGGAATACGTGGGAAGATCTCAAGGTCATCATAAGATCTCGTTTCTCCGCACAACGAATCGAAAGGTGAATTAAATAATTGCTATTTAATTCTTGTTTTATTGAATCAATTATCGAAAAACAAGATCCAAGGGTCGAACCTGGAGTAGACGGACGATCGCGTGGTGGTGGCGAAGCCACCGGACCACGCCAATCGCCCGCTAGGGTTTCGGCGGGGGCGAGAGGGTCGAACCCTCGGCTGGAGCCGAGGGGATGCGATCGATCGCTTGGATCGATCGCGGAGGGCGCGGGCTGGTGCCGCCCCTCCCCACCGTGGAGGTGGCTGACCTCCAGGCGGCGGCGAGTCGCCGGACTCGCCGCGGGGGCTGCTGGGCAGCCCCACTCCAACCGATCGACGTGCGATCGGTGATCGCATGGAGCCCCGCTCGCGGGGGCTCGGCTGGGGCAGCGGCGTGCCTTCGGGTGCGTCGTGTCCTCGGTCGTGCTCCGGCGCGTGCGGTGGTGTTCGCGTGATCTCCGGCGAAGGGTTCGTTCGGGTTATTGGTTTCCGCAAATTTAAATAACCCGGGATATCGAATTCCAACACTATTGTCCCAACTAATGAGGATATTGAAAATGACCTCAAGGAGATGTTAGGACATAGTAAGGAAGCCGGACTAGAGGTGATTGACATACTCATTAAGTTCAGTCCTCTTGAGGAGTCGCTTAAAAACGATTTCAAAAGAATGGAACTGATAAGTATGATCAGAGAATCACAAGCTCTTGTGGCCAAGTTGGAGGTGCAAGCAAAGAAGCCCAGTGGTTTTGAACCACGGATTGGGAAGAGCAAGCCGCGAGGAAAGTGCTTTCGATGCAAGCAGTCTGGGCACTGGAAGTCTGATTGTCCTCTCATCAAAGGTACGAAATTTTCCTTAGTCACCGAAACATTATCAGTGGTGATATCTACCAGCACCTGGTGTGTAGATACGGGGGCCACTGATCATGTCTGCAATTCATTGCAGGGGTTCCAGGAAACCCGGAGACTTAGAGAGGGAGAGATCGTGGTCTACATGGGCAATGCTGCGAAGGTGGCGGCTGTTGCAGTGGGAGACGTTCACTTACGCTTTAGTAGTGATAGGGTTTTAGTTTTACAAAATTGTCTTTATGTACCAAACTTTAGAAAGAATTTGATTTCGGTTTCTAAGTTAATTTTGAATGGATATTCTGTTTCTTTTGATCACTCAGTGGTCATAAGAAGAAATAGTGAAATTATCTGTTCTGGTACATTGATAGACGATTTGTATGTACTAAATCCTGAGTCTAATACGATGCCACTAACCGAGAGTAATAACACATCTACGAACACCAATAAGAGAAAGGAACCTTCTAGGATGAATCAAATATACTTGTAGCATCTAAGGCTAGGTCATATAAACTCGAATAGGCTTCAAAGGTTGAAAGCTAATGGTCTAATCAGCGATGTTGAAGGAGAGGACCTTCCAACCTGCGAATCCTGTTTAGAGGGTAAAATGACCAAGCGTCCTTTTTCTGGTAAAGGACGAAGAGCTGAACAAGTATTGGATTTGATTCACTCTGATGTATGCGGACCTATGTCTACTCAGGCAAGGGGAGGGTACGAGTATTTCATCAACTTTACTGATGATTACTCAAGATATGGATATATATACTGTTGGAATTCGATCACCCGGAGTTGCCGGAATTGCGGAACATGACAACTCCGATCAAAAACCCTTCGCCGGAGATCACGCGAACACCACCGCACGCACCGGAGCACGACCGAGGACACGACGCACCCGAAGGCACGCCGCTGCCCCAGCCGAGTCCCCGCGAGCGGGGCTCCATGCGATTACCGATCGCATCGGTCGATCGATTGGGGTGGGGCTGCCCAGCAGCCCCCGCGGCGAGTCCGGCGACTCGCCGCCGCCTGGAGGGGGCCCACCTTCACGGTGGGGAGGGGCGGCACCAGCCCGCGCCCTCCGCGATCGATCCAAGTGATCGATCGCATGCCCTCGGCCCAGCCGAGGGTTCGACCCTCTCGCCCCATGCGAAACCCTAGGGGCGATCACCGTGGTCCGGCGATCCTAGATCGCCACCACGCGTTCGTCCTCTAATCCGGGGTTCGATCCTTGGATCTTGTTGTTCGATAATTGATTTCAATATACATGAATTAAATAGCGGAAATATTTAATTCACCTTTCGATTCATTGTGCGGAGAAACGAGATCTTATGATGACCTTGAGATCTTCCCACGTATTCCTTGCACTAGCTCGGACGTCGTGTGGGCGACGATCTACCGAACTCCATGGATCTCCCTCTCTACTTTCTCTCTCTAGAATTGTGATCTTCAAGTTATGAGAATAGAGAAGACCATGTAGTGCTTTTATAGGCTACGTAGGGGATCTTAAGGAGGTGGAATATTGGGCTTCCAATAATAGTGATTAAATTGAATCCAAGCCCAAATCTATTAATCCTTACTATTATTAATTAATTCTATTTTCCACTATATAAAATTAATTGCACTCCCAATATTATACCATATTATATCAAATAATATTATCTCTCCGGTAGTATTATTTATTCCGTGTATTTAAGATATAAATATTCATGAATAAAATTAATTTATTGCTAATTAATTTATTCATCTCTTATATCCGAGAATAGTACCATTCAACCTTAATTATTATGCGGAATAAATCCACCTGCAGGGTTTACATAATAATTCCTTATGAACTCATCTCGGGGATATTATCAACCCTTACGGGATACACTTTCCCGTCAAGTATTCATGGCATGTCATATATAAAATATAGCGACCCAACTTAACCGGTAATTGACCCAATAATTAAACCGCTCAATTCCTTTAGAAAATCAAAGTCACTTATATTAAATATACACACCCGCAATAGTATCGGGGATTAAGAATAAAATACACTGAGACTTAAATCGATTATCGCCGGCAATCCTAATCGATAAATCTCAAACGATCCGCCCAATACACCAAGTGTACAAGTGTGATAAAATAATCAAGACAGATTATTTTATCTCTCACACAACGACTATACCGATGGATTGGTCCGTGTCCATCTAGGTCGTGAGCAACTGTTCGATTAAATACGAGTAACCGATAGTATGATCTTCCGTGTGACGTCGCACACCATACTAACTACAACGTATATAATCTAGGACTATAATTTGAATATATTTAATTATAAATAATTAAACGCAAATAATTGTTTATTTAATTAAATAGATTAGTGGCAATGGATCGGGAGTTTCCGTTACTTAAATCTAGACATTAAGTACACAACTCCAACAATCTCCCACTTGTACTAAGGTCTAGTCATTTCCTCCAAACTTCCGACTCCCATACTCATCACGTGCTTAAGTTGTACTTCCAAGAAGTACTATGTGAATGAGCACTCTAGGTTGCTGCTCTGAAGTTATCTTGGTGACTACAGCGTCGTCTCCCTCGACGATGACTCGTATCATGTGGTACTTGCACTATGTGTTATCTTACACTTATGGACTTGTGATTTCTTACCATTTGCCATCGCACCGCTATTTACATAGCCTTTGGCAAATTAAGAATCACATCTAAGTCCCAGAGATTATCCCGGAGTTATACCAAAACTTCCGCTGCCTATGAGGCCGCTATTTGGTTACCCATGGCAGAGTCCGAATAGCATCGTGCTTATCACTCTTCCATGTTAAAACTCCTTCTCCTTCAATAGTGAAACACATAGCCTGATATCGACTTACACTGATCCTCATTCGATTAGAAATCTAAGAAAATGTAATCCAAAGGAAAAAACTCGTCTGCTTCGTAGTCTAGAACAGTACTTCGAAAGTACTTTTACAGCAGTCGAATATTCCTTTCCAGGATTACCTTGATATCCTCCCACTATGCTAACCGCATAGTCGATATCAGTTTCTCGTTTTTTCAACATTGCATTTATCAAGCTTTCCACACTCCAAGTGTAGGAAACTGCTTTCATTGCTTCTATCACCTTTATGTGTTCCAAAACACATACCTTAGATAGATGCATTCCGTGTTTGAAAGGTAGCGAATCTTTCTCGGAACTATGCATGTTAAAATTGAACCATAATCGTATAAGATATCTAGAGAAGTACAATGTTCTTGTCTTGAGATCAAAGATCTTAAAAACATGCTCTAACTTCTTCTTTATCTCATATATCGATTTTTCTAGACAACCATCATTTTATGTCTAACAACATCTTTACATTGTTACCAATGATAAAATGTTATCTACATAAAACCTCCGAGAAACACCACCTTGTTTCCATCACGTTTCCCATACACACGATTCGTCAATGCCTTTTGATGAATCCATCAAATGGACTATCTCATCAATGCGCAAGTTCCACGAACTCTAAGCTTTTCCTTCAATCCCATCAATGGATTGACTAAGCTTGTACTCTAAATGATCTTGCCTCTTAGCAATAATCCTTATTGCTCTCCAAGAAGGCACATTTAGATCTAGTACTGCCTGTATGTAGATCCAGGGATCGATTTCATGTATACTAGGTCCAGAGTCCGAAAACTCTCCTAGTCTTATGAATATCTCCGGTTGTCACACAACCTCCCACTACAATGGCATTCCAGTGTATTAACAGTAATAACAGTAGGTGCAGTTAGTGGTGTACCGCTACTCGGTTCGGCTGGTTCTAAGTCTTAATCGTTTTCTCTCTTTTCAGAAGTATCACGTCATTTTGGGCTTGTGGTTCATCTAATAGTCTTCCTCTAAGAACCGGGCGTTAGAACTTATAACGTCCTTCTGGTTCATAGTACTATTGAACACACATCTTTTGTTCTTCCATGATATTCTACAACCGCATTTGAATGCGCCGTTGTTTCCAAGACATATCCATAGAACATAGGTAGTTCCGTTTAACTCATGCTTTTACTATTTCTATAAGAGTTCCATTTCTTATTTTCGACACACCATTTCTACAGAGGACTGTATGGTGTAGTCTCTTGGGATCCAATTCCCAAGCTCTGATTATACATCAGAGTCAATCAATTCTAATACTTGTCCGGATCTTATATCTTATATCCATAAAGGATTGTTTAGTCGTATTATCTTCCAAATTAGATTCTTAGGTCGGAAGGTCCACTCCTTCAACTTAATTGATCTTACAATCAATTTTCGACCTTTGAACTTCTTATTTGAATAAATATGACTTAGCATAAGAATCCACAAGTATAAATGATTTAATAAAGAAATCTCTTATTAGTAAAACGAGTTATATAAAACGGTTCGTTGCATCGTGGTGGACTAAGGATTCCTCATTTATATATTGCTAGCTAATGTACCAAAATAGATAATATCATTATTTCTTCTTATAACCATCAAATGATTAAAAGAAATAAAATATCCATTCACAAAAATTTTAGAAATCCAGAACAAAGTTCTTTCTAAAATAATAGGGTACATAAAGCAATATTTCAAAATGAAATCCTATATATGTCCTCCACTGCAACAGCTGCATCCTCCACAGCATTGCCCATGTAGACTACGATCTTTTCTTTTCTAAGTCGTCGGGTTTCCTGGAACCCTTGCATTTAGAATGCACATACCGTCAATGGTTCCATATCTACACACCAGGTTCTGGTAGATAATACCACTGACTATGTTTTACGACTAAAGAAATTTCGTACCTTCTTTGAGAGGATAATCAGACTTCCAGTACCCAGACTGTTTTCATCGAGAATACTTGCCTCATGGCTTTCTCGTCCCATCTCGTGGTCTAAGAAACTTAGGACCACTGGGTTTCTTTGCTTGCTTTTCCTTTTCCCCGATCTTGCCCTTAGGTTCGAAACCTTTGGCATTGGCTACAAGAGCTTGCGATTTCCGTCTCAACTCGTCCAAAAGGTCAATCATCTCAAAAACGTGTTTAAGCGTTTCCTCGAAGCGACTGGCCTTTATGAGTATCCTCATCGCTTCTTGTCTAGCCGCCTATGTCAATAGGCTCGGGAGGACAAAGCTCACTGAGTACAACCTTGCACTCTTTAACAGTTTGGGTAATGTCTAGATCTCTATTCCAATCATTACATTTAGGGACCAGTGAGTTTAAAATCCTTAAGTATCACATAAAGTGGGTTCAAGGCCATTTCCTAATCTATGAGCACATATAACAACAAACAATTGATTTAATCTCCGATATTATCTCCCTCAAATAATATCATTAAATCACTGATCACCTCTAAAATCCCATCAGATATGGCAAGCCACGATAGTGTGGACGTTTACCTATCCAAATGATTTAGCAATTAGATTTGCTTCGGTCGTACATCATCATTAGCGTTACTTCGATGGGAAGAATACTAAGAAGCGTACCTAAGTGTAAACCATTACTCAGTATCTAAGAAGATTGTTTGGGATACGCATATTCACCGCAAGCCACGATAGTGTGGACGTTTACATTAATATACGCTCCTTTACTCCCTTCTATAACTGTCTACATCAATCGTTCCAAAATCCCATTCAATGTAGCAAGCCACGATAGTGTGGACGTTTACTACACCAAAAGACTTTTACAATTGAAATCCAATTACTTGATCCATTCGATCTTGAAAATCAAGACGCGGAGAATCATAAGTGAAACTCGAAGTTTCTAACCAGTGATTCACCATGCGAACGACCCTATCTCTCATAAAATGAGGGAGCCGAGCAGACAATCGATCTAGTCATCAAATGACACGAAAGTCTCTAATTTGTGTCCTCGACATGACCAAGTGGCTTTGGCTCCATTCCACTCCCCGGGGTGAGAATGAGTCGACTTGAAATCAGTTTCGGAAAGACAAATTAGGCATTGTTTGATAAACTTAATCAATGTTTCTCGTAAAAGGAATTACAAGAATTCTTCTCCAATGACTTGTCTATACGAACTTCAAAAGTCCATAAAAGTCACCAAGAGAACAGCAATGGAGACCATGGCAATGTTTCCATTCCCTCTCCCACTTAGCTTTTTATAACAAAGGGATACGCTATCTAATGCATAATTAAATACACATAAGCATAATCACAAACACACATTTCATGCAAGTACGTACACAAATAATCAAATAATTGCTCAAGTAAAATTATTTCTCGACTATTCGTACCTTGATGAATTCCTGCATGCTTGCCTTGAGTCTTCATTCTACGTCTTGAATACTTTGTCGAGCGACGGAAAAATTCTTTGATTCTCATATTTAATTTAATTTTAAATAAAATCTAAGATTCCAATTCAAAATAAATTTGAATCAATCTAATGATTTTAAATAAAATACTCCAATTAAATAAAATCAAATCCATTGATTTCCATATTTAATTCTATTTTAAATAAAATCCAAGATTTTCCAATTCAAAATAAATTTTGAATTAATCTATTGATTTTAAATAAAATACTTAAATTAAATAAAATCAATTTTATTAAAATCCATTGATTTCCATATTTAATTCTATTTTAAATAAAATCCAAGATTTTCCAATCCAAAATAAATTTTGAATTAATCTAATGATTTTAAATAAAATACTTAAATTAAATAAAATCAATATTTTAATAATTTCTTAATCCTATTTAAATTAGATCTCAAGAATCCTAATCAAAATCGAATTTTGATTCTTCTTAAGACTTCTAATTCAAGTAGGTATAGAATATCTAGAGAAACTAGGATTTTCTTTCCTAATTTAACTCTCCATCTAATTCCATTATTTAATTCCATAATTAAGAAATCTAATCCAAATAGAATTTGAATTAATTCCAAAATTAAATTAAATAATATTAGAAAGATTAAATTATTTCCGGAAAGATCGGATTTACCGGGATGAACCGAAAAACGAAAATTCCAGTCATCCCAAAATCGAACCATCGAAACCATTCATATGCATATGCATATTGGCCCACGAGAATTATTTTGTCCATGCATATCCAGCATGTATAGACCATGCAAAACACGACTTTAATTAATTGATTCATGCAGCATACATGTGCCCATGCACATCAACCGTACCAGAAAATACATGGTGTCGGCCTACATGAGAAACGGTGTCGGCCGACACCCTTTGTAAAATCACAGCGGTTGTCTTCTTCGACGAGCGGCATGACAGCAGCAGCTTAGTCGATCTCCGGCATAACGTCTCCTTCGACGAACCATGCCATCGACCTGCTACAACCAATCAGCCCCGCCAAAGGCATGCCACCCGGCTTCCGGCGAGCCATCCCGTAGCCGCGCCGCCGACTGCTCCGACTTCCGGCGAGCCATCCCGCGATGGTGATCACCAAGTCGAGCAGCCCAGCTGCCCGCTTAAAGCGGTTCCTCCCAGCCACGGACAGCCTTCGATCGAGCTCCATGTCATCGATCTCCGCCAACAGCTCATCATGTGCGATCAGCCACTGCCCCAGCAGCCCACACGCCCTTGCTTCCAGTTACCTCCCCGGCAGCCCGCAACGAGCGCGCGTTCGATCTCCTCCGGTTCGATATTCCGAAAAACCCTCGATTTTAATAATTAATATTTCCGACAAACACGATTCATACAAGAGAGAAAATCATAGACGTAGAACAATATATATAGCACAATAATTTAATAAATTAAATTAATCTATGGCTATAAACAACGATAATCGATTATCGAAACAATTAACGAAAAACGTAACCGTAAGCTCTGATACCAATTGTTGGAATTCGATCACCCGGAGTTGCCGGAATTGCGGAACATGACAACTCCGATCAAAAACCCTTCGCCGGAGATCACGCGAACACCACCGCACGCACCGGAGCACGAGCGAGGACACGACGCACCCGAAGGCACGCCGCTGCCCCAGCCGAGCCCCCGCGAGCGGGGCTCCATGCGATTACCGATCGCATCGGTCGATCGATTGGGGTGGGGCTGCCCAGCAGCCCCCGCGGCGAGTCCGGCGACTCGCCGCCGCCTGGAGGGGGCCCACCTTCACGGTGGGTGTTGGAGTTGTGTACTTAATGTCTAGATTTAAGTAACGGTAAACTCCCGATCATAGCATTTAATCTATTAAATTAATAAACAATCGTTTGCTTTTAATTATTATTAATTAAATATGTGCAAAATATAGTCCTGTATTCTATACGTTGTAGTTAGTATGGTGTGCGACGTCACACAGAAGATCATACTATCGGTTACTCGTATTTAATCGAACGGTTGCTCACGACCTAGATGGACCCGGACCAATCCATCGGTATAGTCGTTGTGTGAGAGAGAAAATAATTTGTCTTAATTATTTTATCACACTTGTACACTTGGTGTATTGAGCGGATCGTTGAGATTAATCGATTAGGATTGCCGGCGATAATCAATTCGAGTCTCAGTGTATTTTATTCTTAATCCCCGATATTATTGCGGGTGTGTATATTTAATATAAGTGACTTTGATTTACCAAAGGAATTAACCGATTTAATTATTGGGTTAATTACCGGTTAAGTTGGGTCACTATATTTCATATATGGCATGCCGTGAATAATTGACCGGACAGTGTATCCCGGAAGGGTTGATAATATCCCCGAGATGAGTTCATAAGGAATTATTGTGTAAACCTCATGAGTGGATTCGTTCCGCACAATAATTAAGGTTGAATGGTACTAGTCTCGGATTAAAGAGATGAATAAATTAATTAGCAATAAATTAATTTTATTCATGGATATTTAAATCTTAAATACACGGAATAAATAATACTACCGGAGAAATATTATTTGATATAATATGGTTTAATATTGGGAGTGCAATTAATTTATATAGTGGAAAATAAATTAATTAATATTGATAAGGATTAATGGACTTGGGCAGTGGGCTCAATTTAATCTTCAATATTGGAAGCCCAATATTCCACCTCCTTTAGATCCCCTACGTAGCCTATAAAAGCACTACATGGCCTTCATAAATCATAAGACAAGATTATCATACTTGATATTCTAGAGAGTTGAAGGAGATCCATAGGAGTTCGATAGATCGTCGCCCACCCGACGTTCGAACGGAGTGCAAGGAATACGTGGGAAGATCCAAAAGGTCTTCAACTTGATTTCGTTTCTCCGCACAACGAATCAAAGGTATGATCATAAACTCCTTCGTATGAATTTATGTGAATTAAATTGTGATACATGCATGAACACACGATCCGGGAAACGACGAGACCGGGGACGGGGATAGACCGGGCGGTGGTGTTTGTAGACCACCGGACCGCCGGCGGTCTAGGGATCCCCGCCGGGATCGAGAGCAACCCTCGGCTGGGAGCCGAGGGGGTGGCGATCGAACCTAGGGTTCGATCGCCGGGCACGCATGAAGCCCCGGCTGGACGCCGGGGGCGATCGAGCCCGTGAGCTCGATCGCGGGTGTGCTACGGGGTCACCCGTAGCCGCCTCGTATGTGCTACGGGTTCGCCCGTAGCGGGCGTACGGGGCTGGAAGCCCCGCTGGGCAGCGAGTCAGCGACTCGCTGAGGGGCTGCTACGAGCAGCCCCGGGGATGCCTCGTGCATCCCCAGCGATTGCTACGGGAGCAATCGCGAGCCCTCGTGGGGGCTCGGCTGGGTGCCGCGGGTTCGCCCGTGGCGGTGCTCGGTCGAGCCTCGGGTCACGTGGGGTTCGCGGTTCGGTCTCCGGCGATCGAGGATTTCGGTCGGGTTATTATTTTCCGCAAATTTTAATGGCCCGGGATATCGAATTCCAGCAATTGGTATCAGAGCGTTTGGTTTCGTGTTCATGTATGTATTCAATTGTGTTCTACCTTGCAGGGATTCCGACTATCATGGTTTAAATTAATTGTTAATTATTCGTTTAATTAATTGATATTTAATTTTGCCATGATTATTCGTTATTAAACTCTCGGACATGTCGAGATTCGTTTTGTGTGGATGAATGCTTGTAATAGTAAAAATTCGGGGGTTGACCGAATTTAGATTTATTATTATTGTTCTATGTTTTCCGGAAAGTGTATAGGGTCGATTTCATGTATAGAATCGATACCGGAATTGTAAATTTATTTCTTGTAATTTATTTACGTTGGATCGATGCCGAGACGACCGCCGGAGAACTCGTGTGACGAAGAAGACGAAGAGGACGAAAAACCGGGGGGGTCGATCATCCCCATGATCGATCCCCATGAGGATCGATCGACCCCACGCAAAGGGGCTGCCCGCTAGGGTTTCCGGCCACGCCGGCCACCGGTGGTGGTGGCGCGTGGCTAGGGGAGGCGGCGGTGGTGCCCGGCGATGGTGGTGGTCGACGGTGGGGGTGGTGCGGGGATCCCCAACTCGTGCTACTCCTACTCCTACCTAGATTCTACTTACCTAATTGATTCGGTTTTCCTAATTGAGTTTTTCCTATTTTTGGGAATTCTCATGGATTAGGAAAAGAATTAATTGGAATTAATTTTATTCCTTATTCTATTATGGAAGTCTTCTAGAGTATTCCGAGTTCTACTTGGAATAGGATCCTGGAGATTTAATAGAATTGGAAAGAAATAAAAGTTAATTTAGGATTGATTTATTTCCTAATTGATTATTCCTATTTTATGGGAATTTTCATAGAAATGGAAATTAATTAATCTTGGAAAGTAGAAGAGTCCTAATTTATTTTATTTCCTTATTCTATTATAGAAGTCTTCTAGAATATTCCTAGTTTGACTTGGATAGATTATTCTAGAGATTTAATAGAATTAGATAGGAAAATAAATAAATAAAAATATTAGTAATATTTAATTTTATTTTTGATTTATTCGATTGACTTAATTTTCGAATTAAGTATCTTTTGGATTTATTAAAAATAAATGGATTTAAATATTGGGATTAATATTCTCGTCACATGGAGCATTCAAGAACGAAGACTGAAGACTAGAAGACGCATACGGAGATGGAATAAAGCCATGATAGTCGGAAAATAATTTTCTAGCTTATTTTGACTATGTGCTATGTGCTTTATTGCTTGTATGCATGCTTATGTGTTTAATTATGCATTAGATAGCGTATCCCTTTGTTATAAAAAGCTAAGTGGGAGAGGGGATGGAAATATTCCCATGGTCTCCATTACTGTTCTCTTGGTGACTCTTATGGACTTTTGAAGTTCATATAGATGTGTCATTGGAGGAGAATTCTTGTAATTCCTTTTACAAGAAACATTGATTAAGTTTATCAAACAATGCCTAATTTGTCTTTCTGAAACTGACTTCAAGTCGACTCATTCTCACCCCGGGGAGTGGAATGGAGCCAAAGCCACTTGGTCATGTGGATGACACAAATTAGAGACATTCGTACCATTCTTTTGAAGATGGATCGTTTGTCTGCTCGGCTCCCTCATCTAATGAGAGATAGGGTTGTTCGCATGGTGAATCACTGGTTAGAAACTTCGAGTTTCACTTATGATTCTCCGCGTCTTGATTTACAAAATCGAATGCTTCAAGTAATTGGATGTCAATTGTAAAAGTTTTTTGGTGTAGTAAACGTCCACACTATCGTGGCTTGCTGCATTGAATGGGATTTTGGAACGATTGATGTAGACAGTTATAGAAGGGAGTGAAGGAAACGTAGGTTAACGTAAACGTCCACACTATCGTGGCTTGCGGTAACATGCGAATCTTAAACAAACTTCTTAGTACTGAGTAATGGTTTACACTTAGGTACGCTCTATAGTATTCTTCCCATCGAAGTAACGCTATAGTGATGTACGACCGAAGCAAATCTAATTGCTAAATCATTTGGATGGGTAAACGTCCACACTATCGTGGCTTGCCTTATCTGATGGGATTTTAGATGTAATTAGTGATTTAATGATATTATTTGAGGGAGATAATATCGGATATTAAATTGATTGTTTGTTTAAATGTGCTTATAGGTTTAGAGAATAGCTATGAACCCACTTTCTATGATACTCAAGGAGCATAAGCTCACTGGCCCCAACTATATTGATTGGAAGAGAAATTTAGACATTGTCCTGACTTCGGAGGAGTACAAGTTTGTACTCCATGAAGTCTGCTCTGCTGAGCCCACGGCTGCCTCAACTGATGAGGAAAAACTGACATATCGGAAGTGGAAAAAGGCTGATGAAATGGCTAGGTGTTATATTTTGGCTTCCATGTCAAATGTACTCCAAACCCAACATGAGTCGATGGACACTGCCTATGATATGATGTTTAACCTCAAAGAGATGTTTGGGGAGCAAGATCGTGCGGCAAGGCAAGAAGCCATGAGAGTCCTCATGACAACTACTCAGTCTGAAGGAACGCCCGTAGGGGAGCACGTTCTTAAGATGATGGGTCTGTTGAATGAGCTTGAGATCCTAGGAGCTCAAATTGATGCTGAGACGCAAGTCGACATCATACTCCAGTCTCTGACCCCTAGTTTTGAGCAGTTTCGCATGAGTTATAATATGGGTAAACTATCTTATTCTCTTGCGCAACTCCTGACTGAACTAAAGGCGGCAGAGGGGATCTACAAGAAGGGCAAGTCTCTAGCGCTTGTAGCTACCAAGTCCAAAGGCTTTAAGCCTGGTGGAGGTAGGGGCAAGAGGAGGAAGCAAGCCTGGAAACCCAGTGGTGTCAAGAAGACTATACCACGAGTGGGGGCTGCGAAGCCAAAGGGCAAGTGCTTCCGATGCAACAAGTCTGGACACTGGAAGTCTGAATGTCCTCTCAGAGGTACGAATTTTTCTTTAGTCGTAAAAACATAGTCAGCGGTATTATCTACCAGAAATTCTGGTGTGTAGATATGGAACCACTGACGGTATGTGCATTTTGAATGCAGGGGTTCCAGAAAACCCGGCGACTTAGAGAAGAAGAGTTCGAGTCTACACGGGCAAAAGCTGTGGAGGAGGCAGCCGTTGCGGTGGAAGACATTTATCTGCTTTAGTAGTTAAATAGGATTTCATTTCAAGATTATTGCATTATGTACCCTTTATTTTAGAAAGAACGTTTAGTTCTGGATTTCTATTAATATATATTTTATTTCTTTAATCATTTGATGATTTTGATAAGAAATAATGGGATTATCTATTCTGGTACATTAGATAGCAATGTGTGAATGATGAATCCTTAGTCTACCGCGATGCAACAAACCGTTCTATAACTTGTTTTACTTGTTAGATATTTCTTTATTAATCATTATACTTGTGAATTCTTATACTTAGTAGTATTTTCAAATAAGATTCAAATGGTCGAAATTGATTTGATCAATTATAGTTGAAGGAATGGACCTTCCGACCTAAGGATTGAATTTGGAGGATAATACGTCTAAGCAAACCTTTCTGGATAAAGGATAGAATTCAGACAAGTATTGGAAATGATTAGATATGCAGACATATGTGTAAATTAGAAAGGTACGAGTAATTCTCTCAAGAATACTCGGTGATGGATTAGAATACTTAATGTGCCATAAAAGCAAAGTGTTTTGACTAGTCAATGGACACAAAGCTATTATGGGGAACCATCAAAGTATATCCATTAGGAGCCTGCGACTCGGTCGCGGAGGCCATCACTTATCTAAGTAACACATAGCATAATCAAAGATTGGGATTCAATCCCAAAGGGCCGCACCATACACTTACGTGTAGAAATGGTGCGTTGTAAATAAGAAATGGAGATCTAATAGTAAAAGAACAAGTTGTTCGGAACCACCTATGTTCTATGGATATTCCTGGATACAACGGCATATTCAATATGGTTGTAGGATATCCTAGATGAACAAAATGTTGTGTGTTCTATAGTACTATGAATCAGAGGGACGTCTCGTCCGGTTCATAGAGGAAGACTATTAGATGAACCACAAAGCCTGAACTGACGTAATACCTTGAAATGAGAAAAAGGACAAAAGACTGGGAACCAGCCAAACCGAGTAGAAGTACACCACATACTGCACCTATTGTTATTACTGTTATACACCGGGACGCCATTGCAGTGGGAGGTTGTTAGACAACCAGAGATATTCATAAGACTAGAGGAGTTCGGACTCTGGATCTAGTAGAGATGAAATCGATCCCTAGCTCTGCATAAGGGTGGTACTGGATCTAAATGTGCCTGCTTGGGACAATAAGGTTTATTGTTAAGAGGCTAGATAATTTAGAGTACAAGCTTAGTAAATTCATTCATGAATTGTAACAAAGCTGTAAATCGTGGAACTTGCAAATTGATGACATAGTCCATTTTATGGATTCATCAAAATGGCAAAGACGATAGGTGTATTAGAGACATAATGGAAAACAAGGTGGTGTTTCTCGGAGATCTTATGTAGATAATATTTTATCATTGGCAACAATGTAAGAATATTGTCAGACATAAAATGATGGTTGTCTAAATAAATCAAGATATAAGATTAAGAAGAAGTTAGAGCATGTTCTTAAGATCTTATGATCTAGAGATAAGAACATTGTACTTCTCCTAGACATCTTATACGATTATGGTTTGTTTTAAACATGCATACTTCTGAGAAAGGTTATTGCCTTTCAGAGACAGAATATACATCTATCTAAAGGATATGGGTTTCGAACACATGAAAGAGATAGATGAGGACAAAGCAGTTTCCTATACTTCAAGTATGGAAAGCTTTATAGATGCAATGTTGTAAAAAGACAACCTGATATCAACTATGCCGTTTGCGTAGTGGGAGGATATCAAAGTAATCTGGATAAGGGATGTTCGAATGCTGTAAGAGTACTTTCATAGTACTGGCTTACGGAGCAAGACGAAATCTTCTTAGATTACAGATTCTCAGATCCAAAGATCAAAGAAGGACCAGTGTAAGTCGATATCAGGCTATGTGTTCACTTTTAGAAAGAGGTGGAACCATAATATGAAAGAGTGATAAGCAGGACGCTTCTCAGACTCTCTCATAACCGAATAGCAGCCTCAGAGGCAGCGGAAGTTTTGGTTAGGTTCCGGGATAACCTCTAAGACTTGGATATGACTCTTGGTTTATCAAAGGCTATTAAATAGCGGTGCATGGTAAACCGGAAGAAGTCATAAGTCTAAAAGTGATGATAACACATAGTGCAAGTACCACCTGATACGAGTCATCGTCGAGGGAGACGACGTAGTAGTCACCAAGATAACTTCAGAGCGGCAACCTAGATTGCTCACTCACATAGTACTTCACGGAAGTACACTCTAAAGCACGTGATGAGTATGGGAACCGGGAGTTTGGAGGAAATGACTAGACCTTAGTACAAGTGGGAGATTGTTGGAGTTGTGTACTTAATGTCTAGATTTAAGTAACGGTAAACTCCCGATCATAGCATTTAATCTATTAAATTAATAAACAATCGTTTGCTTTTAATTATTATTAATTAAATATGTGCAAAATATAGTCCTGGATTCTATACGTTGTAGTTAGTATGGTGTGCGACGTCACACAGAAGATCATACTATCGGTTACTCGTATTTAATCGAACGGTTGCTCACGACCTAGATGGACCCGGACCAATCCATCGGTATAGTCGTTGTGTGAGAGAGAAAATAATTTGTCTTAATTATTTTATCACACTTGTACACTTGGTGTATTGAGCGGATCGTTGAGATTCATCGATTAGGATTGCCGGCGATAATCAATTCGAGTCTCAGTGTATTTTATTCTTAATCCCCGATATTATTGCGGGTGTGTATATTTAATATAAGTGACTTTGATTTACCAAAGGAATTAACCGATTTAATTATTGGGTTAATTACCGGTTAAGTTGGGTCACTATATTTCATATATGGCATGCCGTGAATAATTGACCGGACAGTGTATCCCGGAAGGGTTGATAATATCCCCGAGATGAGTTCATAAGGAATTATTGTGTAAACCTCATGAGTGGATTCGTTCCGCACAATAATTAAGGTTGAATGGTACTAGTCTCGGATTAAAGAGATGAATAAATTAATTAGCAATAAATTAATTTTATTCATGGATATTTAAATCTTAAATACACGGAATAAATAATACTACCGGAGAAATATTATTTGATATAATATGGTTTAATATTGGGAGTGCAATTAATTTATATAGTGGAAAATAAATTAATTAATATTGATAAGGATTAATGGACTTGGGCAGTGGGCTCAATTTAATCTTCAATATTGGAAGCCCAATATTCCACCTCCTTTAGATCCCCTACGTAGCCTATAAAAGCACTACATGGCCTTCATAAATCATAAGACAAGATTATCATACTTGATATTCTAGAGAGTTGAAGGAGATCCATAGGAGTTCGATAGATCGTCGCCCACCCGACGTTCGAACGGAGTGCAAGGAATACGTGGGAAGATCCAAAAGGTCTTCAACTTGATTTCGTTTCTCCGCACAACGAATCAAAGGTATGATCATAAACTCCTTCGTATGAATTTATGTGAATTAAATTGTGATACATGCATGAACACACGATCCGGGAAACGACGAGACCGGGGACGGGGATAGACCGGGCGGTGGTGTTTGTAGACCACCGGACCGCCGGCGGTCTAGGGATCCCCGCCGGGATCGAGAGCAACCCTCGGCTGGGAGCCGAGGGGGTGGCGATCGAACCTAGGGTTCGATCGCCGGGCACGCATGAAGCCCCGGCTGGACGCCGGGGGCGATCGAGCCCGTGAGCTCGATCGCGGGTGTGCTACATGGTCACCCGTAGCCGCCTCGTATGTGCTATGGGTTCGCCCGTAGCGGGCGTACGGGGCTGGAAGCCCCGCTGGGCAGCGAGTCAGCGACTCGCTGAGGGGCTGCTACGAGCAGCCCCGGGGATGCCTCGTGCATCCCCAGCGATTGCTACGGGAGCAATCGCGAGCCCTCGTGGGGGCTCGGCTGGGTGCCGCGGGTTCGCCCGTGGCGGTGCTCGGTTGAGCCTCGGGTCACGTGGGGTTCGCGGTTCGGTCTCCGGCGATCGAGGATTTCGGTCGGGTTATTATTTTCCGCAAATTTTAATGGCCCGGGATATCGAATTCCAGCAGTGGGGAGGGGCGGCACCAGCCCGCGCCCTCCGCGATCGATCCAAGTGATCGATCGCATGCCCTCGGTCCAGCCGAGGGTTCGACCCTCTCGCCCCATGCGAAACCCTAGGGGCGATCGCCGTGGTCCGGCGATCCTAGATCGCCACCACGCGTTCGTCCTCTAATCCGGGGTTCGATCCTTGGATCTTGTTTTTCGATAATTGATTTCAATATACATGAATTAAATAGCGGAAATATTTAATTCACCTTTCGATTCGTTGTGCGGAGAAACGAGATCTTATGATGACCTTGAGATCTTCCCACGTATTCCTTGCACTAGCTCGGACGTCGTGTGGGCGACGATCTACCGAACTCCATGGATCTCCCTCTCTACTTTCTCTCTCTAGAATTGTGATCTTCAAGTTATGAGAATAGAGAAGACCATGTAGTGCTTTTATAGGCTACGTAGGGGATCTTAAGGAGGTGGAATATTGGGCTTCCAATAATAGTGATTAAATTGAGCCCAAGCCCAAATCTATTAATCCTTACTATTATTAATTAATTCTATTTTCCACTATATAAAATTAATTGCACTCCCAATATTATACCATATTATATCAAATAATATTATCTCTCCGGTAGTATTATTTATTTCGTGTATTTAAGATATAAATATCCATGAATAAAATTAATTTATTGCTAATTAATTTATTCATCTCTTATATCCGAGAATAGTACCATTCAACCTTAATTATTATGCGGAATAAATCCACCTGCAGGGTTTACATAATAATTCCTTATGAACTCATCTCGGGGATATTATCAACCCTTACGGGATACACTTTCCCGTCAAGTATTCATGGCATGTCATATATAAAATATAGCGACCCAACTTAACCGGTAATTGACCCAATAATTAAACCGGTCAATTCCTTTGGAAAATCAAAGTCACTTATATTAAATATACACACCCGCAATAGTATCGGGGATTAAGAATAAAATACACTGAGACTTAAATCGATTATCGCCGGCAATCCTAATCGATAAATCTCAAACGATCCGCCCAATACACCAAGTGTACAAGTGTGATAAAATAATCAAGACAGATTATTTTATCTCTCACACAACGACTATACCGATGGATTGGTCCGTGTCCATCTAGGTCGTGAGCAACTGTTCGATTAAATACGAGTAACCGATAGTATGATCTTCCGTGTGACGTCGCACACCATACTAACTACAACGTATATAATCTAGGACTATAATTTGCATATATTTAATTATAAATAATTAAACGCAAATAATTGTTTATTTAATTAAATAGATTAGTGGCAATGGATCGGGAGTTTCCGTTACTTAAATCTAGACATTAAGTACACAACTCCAACATATACCTGATGCGCCACAAGAGTGATTCTTTTGACAAGTTCAAGGAATTCAAGGCTCTTGTGGAGAACCTTCGTGGTAAATCCATAAAATGCATGCGATCTGATCGCGGAGGCGAGTACCTGTCTGGAGAATTCAAGGCATACTTAGCAGAGAATGGGATTGAATCCCAGCTGACTTCACCATATACTCCCCAGCAGAATGGTGTGTCAGAAAGGAGGAATAGGACTCTTATGGAGATGGTGCGATCAATGATGAGTTACTCGGATTTACTTGTTATGTTCTGGGGACATGCCTTGGAAACAGCGGTATATATTCTTAATAGGGTTCCAACTAAAACCGTACCAACTACACCCATGGAATTGTGGAGTGGGCGCAAGCCTAACTTGAAACACATTCGGATCTGGGGTTGTCCAGCACATGTGTTGCGACAAGGGGCCAATAAGTTAGAACCTAGATCAGAATTACGGTTGTTTGTAGGATACCCGAAAGGAACTAAAAGTGGCATGTTCTATAGTCCTACGGACCAGAAGATCGTTATAAGTACTAACGCTCGGTTCTTAGAGGAAGACTATGTCATGGACCACAAGCCCAAAAGTGACATAATACTTGATGAGTTGAGAGGTAACAATGAAGACTTAGATACAGCCGAACCGAGTATAGATACACCACTAGAATCTGCACCTAATACTGTCACTGTTGATACACCGGAACGCCGTCGTAGTGGGAGGGTTGTTAAACAACCGGACAGATGGATTGGACTGGGTGAGTCTTCGGACTCGGCACCCGGAGTTCATGAAGTCGATCCTTGGACCTATGATGAGGCGGTACAAGATATAGATGCGCCTTCTTGGAAGAAAGCGATGAAATCCGAAATTGAATCTATGGATTCAAATAAAGTCTGGGACCTTGTAGAACCACCAAGCGGCGTAAAGCCAATTGGGTGTAAATGGGTCTACAAGAGAAAGAGAGGATCTGACGGAAAGGTTGAAACCTTTAAAGCTCGGCTTGTTGCGAAAGGATATACTAAGAAAGAGGAATCGATTATGAGGAGACCTTCTCGCCGGTAGCCAAGATAAAGTCGATCCGGATTCTCTTATACATAACAGCTCATATGGACTATGAGGTGTGGCAAATGGATGTCAAGACAGCTTTCCTAAATGGAAGTCTTGACGAGACGATTTATATGAAGCAACCAGAAGGATTCATTGCTAAGGAGCGAGATCATCTAGTGTGCAAGCTTAATCGATCCATTTATGGATTCAAAACAAGCCTCGAGATCGTGTAACCTGCGGTTTGATGAAGTAGTCCAATCTTTTGGATTCATTCAAAGCATGGACGAATCGTGTGTGTATTGGAAACGTGATGGAAAGAAAGTGGTGTTTCTCGTGCTTTATGTAGACGACATCCTTCTCATTGGCAACAGTGTGAAGATGTTATCAGACATAAAGGGATGATTGTCTAGACAATTCGATATGAAAGATTTGGGAGAAGTGGGACATGTTCTAGGGATCAAGGTTATAAGGGATCGCCGGAATAGACCATTGTATCTTTCCCAGCAATCTTACATAGACACGATTCTGGCTCGTTTTAACATGCAAGATTCCAAGAAGGGTGAACTGCCCTTCAGTAAAGGAACTTATCTTTCTAAGGAGATGTGTCCTCGGACACAGAAGGAGAAAGATGAAATGAAAGCAGTTCCCTACGCTTCGGCTGTGGGAAGCTTGATGTATGCAATGTTATGCACGAGACCTGATATCTGCTATGCAGTGGGCATAGTAGCGAGATATCAGAGTAATCCTGGAAAGGCTCATTGGACTGCCGTAAAGAGCATTTTCAAGTATTTGAGAAATACTAGGGATTATGTTCTAAGTTACGGGGCAGACAATCTGATTCCTTTGGGTTATAAGGATTCGGATTTACAAGCTGATAAGGACCGGCGTAAGTCGACATCAGGCTATGTGTACACTTTGGGAGGTGGAGCCGTATCATGGAAGAGTGTTAAGCAAAAGTGCATTTCGGACTCTACCATGGAAGCTGAATATGTTGCAGCCTCAGAGGCAGCGAAAGAGTCAGTTTGGTTCCTTAATTTCCTCCAGGACTTAGATGTGATTCCGAGTTTGCCCAAAGCTATGACAATTTATTGTGATAATAGCGGTGCAGTGGCAAACAGTAAGGAACCATGGTCCCATAGTGCTACGAAACACATAGAGCGCAAGTACCACCTGATTCGAGACATCGTCAAGAGGGGCGATGCAATAGTCACCAAGATAGCTTCGGAGGAGAACCTAGCGGACCCTTTCACCAAGATACTTCCTAAGGAAGTATATTTCAAGCACTTGGAGGGTTTGGGAGTCAGAAGTTTGGAAGATAAGACTAGACCTTAGTATAAGTGGGAGATTGATGGAGTAGTATATTTAATGTCTAGATTTGAGTATTCTGAACTCCTTGTACACTTTCATTTACCTATTGATAATGAACATTCATTTGCTTTTAATTATTATTAATTAAATAAATGCAAATTATAGTCCTGGATTATATACGTTGTAGTTAGTATGGTGTGTCGGGCCCACACAGAAGATCATACTATCGGTTACTCGTATTTAATCAAACAGTAGCTCACGACCTAGATGGACACGGACCAATCCATCGGTATAGTCGTTGTGTGAGAGAGAAAATAATTTGTCTTAATTATTTTATCACACTTGTACACTTGGTGTATTGAGCGGATCGCTTGTACACTTTCATTTACCTATTGATAATGAACATTCATTTGCTTTTAATTATTATTAATTAAATAAATGCAAATTATAGTCCTGGATTATATACGTTGTAGTTAGTATGGTGTGTCGGGCCCACACAGAAGATCATACTATCGGTTACTCGTATTTAATCAAACAGTAGCTCACGACCTAGATGGACACGGACCAATCCATCGGTATAGTCGTTGTGTGAGAGAGAAAATAATTTGTCTTAATTATTTTATCACACTTGTACACTTGGTGTATTGAGCGGATCGCTTGAGACTTATCAATTAGGATTGCTCTATGATAATTGATTTAAGTCTCGGAGTATTTTATTCTTAATCCCCGAAACAATTGCGGGTGTGTATATTTAATATAAGTGACTTTGATTTTCCAAAGGAATTAACCGATTTAATTATTGGGTTAATTACCGGTTGAGTTGGGTCACTATATTTTATATACAACATGCCGTGAATTCTTGAAGGGACAGTGTATCCCGGAAGGGTTGATAATATCCCCGAGATGAGCTCATAAGGATTTATTATGTAAACCTCGCGAGTGGATTTGTTCCCGCATAATAAATAAGGTTGAGTGGTACTATTCTCGGATATAAGAGATGAATAAATTTATTAAGCAATAAATAAATTTTATTCATGGATATTTAAATCTTAAATACACGTAATAAATAATACTAACCGGAGAAATATTATTTGATATAATATGGGTAAATATTGGGAGTGCAATTTTATTTATATAGTGGAAAATAAATAAAATTAATATTGGTAAGGATTAATGGATTTGGGCTTGGCTCAATTTAATCTCCAATATTAGAAGCTCAATATTCCACCTCCTTTTGATCCCCTACGTAGCCTATAAAAGCACTGCATGGCCTTCATAATTAATACACATCATAAGACAAGAATATCATACTTGATATTTCTTGAGAGTTGAAGGAGATCCATAGGAGTTCGATAGATCGTCGCCCACCCGACGTTCGAACGGAGTGCAAGGAATACGTGGGAAGATTCAAAGGTGTTTGATTTCGTTTCTCCGAACAACGAATCGAAGGTATAATATCTAAACGTCCTCGATATTATTTTGATTTGGATTTATTGAAAATACCGTAGAACGAAGATCCGAAAGTCGAACCCGGATTAGACGAACGATCACGCGGTGGTGGCAAAGCCACCGGACCGCGGGATCGCTCGGCTAGGGTTTGGCGGCGCGCGGAGGAGAAACCCTCGGCTGGGCCGAGGGCTTGCGATCGATCACAAGGATCGATCGCGGGGGCGCGGGCTGGTGCCGCACCCCACCCCGCCGTGAAGGCGGGGACCTCCAGGCGGCGGCGAGTCGCCAGACTCGCCGCGGGGATGCCCATGCAGCCCCAGCCGATCGCGTGGGACGCGATCGATCGATCGCTCGAACCCCGCGACGCGGGGGTTCGGCTGGGGGCGATCGCGTGCCTTCGGGTGCGTGGTCTCCTCGGCTGGACTCCGGCGCGTTCGTCGGCGTTCGTGTGATCTCCGGCGAATGGTTTTTGATCGGGGTATGGTTTCCGCAAATTTTAATAGCCCGGGATATCGAATTCCAACAAAGATCATACTATCGGTTACTCGTATTTAATCGAACAGTTGCTCAAGACCTAGATGGACACGAACCAATCCATCGGTATAGTCGTTGTGTGAGAGAGAAAATAATTTGTCTTAATTATTTTATCACACTTGTACACTTGGTGTATTGGGCGGATCGCTTGAGATTTATCAATTAGGATTGCTCTTGATAATTGATTTAAATCTCAGAGTATTTTATTCTTAATCCCCGATACAATTGCGGGTGTGTATATTTAATATAAGTGACTTTGATTTTCCAAATGAATTGACCGGTTTGAATATTGGGTCAATTACCGGTTAAGTTGAGTCACTATATTTTATATATGACATGCCGTGAATTCTTGACGGATAAAGTGTATCCCGTAAGGGTTGATAATATCCCCGAGATGAGCTCATAAGGATTTATTATGTAAACCTCGCGAGTGGATTTGTTCCCGCATAATAATAATGTTGAGTGGTACTATTCTCGGATATAAGAGATGAATAAATTTATTAAGCAATAAATAAATTTTATTCATGGATATTTAAATTTTAAATACACGGAATAAATAATACTAACCGGAGAAATATTATTTGATATAATATGGTTTAATATTGGGAGTGCAATTAATTTATATAGTGGAAAATAAATTAATTAATATTAATGGGATAATAGATTTGGGCTTGGGCTCAATTTAATCATTAATATTAGAAGCCCAATATTCCACCTCCTTTAGATCCTCTACGTAGCCTATAAAAGCACTACATGGTCTTCACTTTTTCAAAAGACAAGATTATCACACTTGATAATCTAGAGAGTTCGTGAAGGAGATCCATAGAGTTCGGAGGATCGTCGCCCACCCAACGTTCGAACGAGTGCAAAGAATACGTGGGAAGGTTCAAAGGTCATCTTGATTTCGTTTCTCCGAACAACGAATCAAAGGTATAAAATCTAAACGCCCTTTATGATTTTATTCGATAATTATCGAGAATACCGTAGAACCAAGATCCGAGGTATGAGACCCGGAACGAGGGACGAACGCGTGGTGGTGGGCGGACCACCGGACCACGGCGATCGCCCCTAGGGTTTCGAAGGGGCGAGAGGAATCGACCCTCGGCTGGGCCGAGGGCTTGCGATCGATCCTTGCGATCGATCGCTGGAGCGCGAGCTGGTGCCGCGCTCCACCCCACCACGACGGTGGGGCCCTCCAGGCGGCGGCGAGTCGCCGGACTCGCCGCGGGGGCTGCTGGGCAGCCCCACCCCGACCGATCGCAAGATACGATCGGCGATCGCATGAACCCCGCGACGAGGGGGTTCGGCTAGGGGCAGCCGCGCGCCTTCGGGTGCGCGCTCTCCTCGGCTGGACTCCGGCGCGTGCGTTGGCGTTCGTGTGATCTCCGGCGAAGGGTTTTTTATCGGGCTATGGTTTCCGCAAATTTTTAATAGCCCGGGATATCGAATTCCAACAATTGGTATCAGAGCGTGGTTTACGTTCGCGGTATTTTCGATAAAATTGTTCTACCTTGCAGGGTTTCCGACTATTATGGCTTAATTAATTATTCGTTAATTTATTTTGTCATGATTGTTGTTTTATTAAACTCTCGGACATGTCGAGATTCGTTTTTGGTGGTGAATGCTTGTAATAGTAAAAATTCGGGGGTTGGCCGAATTTAGGTTTATTATTATTGTTCTATCTTTTTTACGGAAATTGTATAGGGTCGATTTCATGTATAGAATCGATACCGGAATTGTAATTTAAATTCTTGTAATTTATTTACGTTGGATCGATGCCGAAACGACCGCCGGAGAAGACGTGTGACGAAGGAGATGAACGTGAGGGACAAGGGCTCGGATCGACCATCCCCATTGTCGATCCATAAGGATCGATCGATCCATGCATGGAGGGGCCGCCGGCGACGGTGGCCGGCCACCTCCTAGGCGGGGTCGAGGGTGGCGCGGGGATCCCCACCACGTGCTATCACGGTCCGGTGATTTACTTTCCTAATCGATTCGGTTTTCCTATTTTGAGTGTTCTTATTTTTGGTAACTCTCATGGAATAGGAAAAGAATCAATTTGGAATTAATTAGGTTTCCTAATTGATTATTTCTATTTTATGGAAATATTCATGGATTAGGAATCTAATTAATTTGGAAAGTAGAAGAGTCCTAAATTATTTTATTTCCTTATTCCATTATGGAAGTCTTCTAGAATATTCCAAGTGGTTCTTGGATAGGATTCTAGAGATTTAATGAAATAGGAAAAGAAAAATAAAATAAATAAAAATATTAATAATATTTAATTTTATTTTTGATTTATTCAATTGACTTAATTATTATTAATTAAGTATCTTTTGGATTTATTAAAAATAAATAGATTTAAATATTGGAATTAATATTCTCGTCAAATGGAGCATTCAAGAACGAAGACTGAAGAGTAGAAGATGCGTACGGGGATGCGATAAATCCATAATAGTCGGAAAATAATATTCTAGTATTATTTTGACTATGTGATAATACTATGTGCTTTATTACATGTATGCATGCTATATGTGTTTACTTTATGCACTAGATAGCGTATCCCTTGTTGTAAAAAGCTAAGTGGGAGAGGGAATGGAACATTCACATGGTCTCCATTACTGTTCTCTTGGTGAATTTTATAAACTTTTGAAGTTTATATAGACAAGTTATTGGAGGAGAGTTCTTGTAATTCCTCTTACAAGAAACATTGATTAAGTCTATGAAACAATGCCTAATTTGTCTTTCCAAAACTGATTTCAAGTCGACTCATTCTCACCCCGGGGAGTGGAATGGAGCCAAAGCCACTTGGTCATGTCGAGGACAAAAATTAGAGACCTTCGTACCATCCTTTTGAAGGTGGATCGATTTTCTGCTCGGCTCCCTCATTTATGAGAGATATGGTTGTTCGCATGGTGAATCACTGGTAAGAAACTTCAAGTTTCACTTATGATTCTCCGCGTCTTGATTTACAAGATCGAATGGATCAAGTAATTGGATGTCAATTATAAAAATATTTTGGTGTAGTAAACGTCCACACAAACGTGGCTTGCTATACTGAATGGGATTTGAAAATAATTGATGTAGACAGTTATAGGGAATTGTGAGGGATTGTGAGTTATCGTAAACGTCCACACAAACGTGGCTTGCGGTGACGTAGCGATTCCAAACGACTCACCTTAGTACTGAGTGATGGTTTACACTTAGGTACGCTTTATAGTATTCTTCCCAACGAAGTAACGCTATAATGATGTACGACCAAAGCAAATCTAATTGCTAAATCATTTGGGTAGGTAAACGTCCACACAAACGTGGCTTGCCATACCTGATGGGATTTTAGATGTGATTAGTGATTTAATGATATTATTCGAGGGAGATAATATCGGTATTAAATTGTTTGTTTGTTTTATGTGCTTATAGGTTAAGAATGACTGTGACCCCACTTTGTGATATACTTAAGGATGAAAACTCACTAGTTCCATATAGTAATGATTGGGAACGAAATCTGGACATTTTTCAGACTGTTGAGCCTTCCGAATCCACTATTGTCCCAACTGATGAGGACATTGAAAATGACCTCAAGGAGATGTTAGGACATAATGTGGAAGCCGGACAAGAAGTGATTGACATACTTATTAAGTTCAGTCCTCTTGAGGAATCACTTAAAAACGATTTCAAAAGAATGGAACTTATAAGTATGATCAGTGAATCACAAGCTCTTGTGGCCAAGTTGGAAGTGCAAGCAAAGAAGCCCAGTGGTTTCATACCACGGATTGGGAAGAGCAAGCCACGAGGCAAGTGCTTTCGATGCAAGCAGTCTGGGCACTGGAGGTCTGATTGTCCTCTCATCAAAGGTACGAAATTTTCCTTAGTCACTGAAACATTGTCAGTGGTGATATCTACCAGCACCTGGTGTGTAGATACGGGGGCCACTGACCATGTCTGCAATTCATTGCAGGGGTTCCAGGAAACCCAGAGACTTAGAGAGGGAGAAATCGTGGTCTACATGGGCAATGCTGCAAAGGTGGCGGTTGTTGCAGTGGGAGACGTTCACTTACGTTTTAGTAGTGATAGGATTTTAGTTTTACAGAATTGTCTTTATGTACCAAATTTTAGAAAGAATTTAATTTCGGTTTCTAAACTAATTCTGAATGGGTATTCTGTTTCTTTTGATCACTCCGTGATCATAAGAAGAAATAGTGAAATTATATGTTCTGGTACATTGATAGACGATTTGTATGTACTAAATCCTGAGTCTAACACGGTGCAACGAACTGAGAGTAATAACACATCTACGAACACCAATAAGAGAAAGGAACCTTCTAAAATGAATCAATTATACTTGTGGCATCTAAGGCTAGGTCATATTAATTCAAATAGAATTCAACGGTTGAAAGCTGATGGTTTAATCAGCGGTGTTGAGGGAGAGGACCTTCCAACCTGCGAATCCTATTTGGAGGGAAAAATGACCAAGCGTTCTTTTTTCTGGTAAAGGACGTAGAGCCGAACAAGTATTGGATTTGATTCACTCTGATGTATGCGGACCTATGTCTACTCAGGCAAGAGGAGGGTACGAGTACTTCATCACTTTCACTGATGATTACTCAAGGTATGAATATGTATACCTGATGCGTCGCAAGAGCGAATCTTTTGACAAGTTCAAAGAGTTCAGGGCTCTTGTGGAAAACATCCATGGTAAATCCATTAAAAGCCTGCGATCTGATCGTGGAGGCGAGTACCTGACTGGAGAATTCGAGGCATACTTAGCAGAGAATGGGATTGATTCCCAAATGACATCACCATATACTCCTCAGCAAAATGGTGTGTCGGAACGAAGGAATAGGACTCTTATGGAAATGGTACGTTCAATGATGAGTTACTCGGACTTACCTATTATGTTCTGGGGATATGCCTTGGAAACAGCGGCGTACATTTTAAACATGGTTCCAACAAAAACGGTACCCACTACACCCATGGAACGGTGGAGCGGGCGCAAGCCTAGCTTGAAACACCTTCGGATCTGGGGTTGTCCAGCACATGTGTTGCGACAAGGGGCCGATAAGTTAGAACCGAGATTAGAAGTACGGTTGTTTATAGGATACCCGAAAGGAACTAAAGGTGGCATGTTCTATAGTCCTACGGATCAGAAGATCTTTATAAGTACTAACGTTCGGTTCTTAGATGAAGACTATGTCATGGACCACAAGCCCAAAAGTGACATAATGCTTGATGAGTTGAGAGGTAGCGAGGAAGACCTAGATACAGCCGAACCGAGTCTTCGGACTCTACACCTGGAGTCCATGAAATCGATCCCTGGACCTATGATGAGGCGGTACAAGATATAGATGCGCCTTCTTGGAAGAAAGCGATGAAATCCGAAATTGAATCTATGGATTCTAATAAAGTCTGGGATCTTGTAGAACCACCAAACGGCGTAAAGCCAATTGGGTGTAAATGGGTCTACAAGAGAAAGAGAGGATCTGACGGAAAGGTTGAAACCTTTAAAGCTCGGCTTGTTGCGAAAGGATATACTCAAAAAGAGGGAATTGATTATGAGGAGACCTTTTCGCCGGTAGCCAAGATAAAGTCGATCCGGATTCTCTTATCCATAGCAGCTCATATGGACTATGAGGTGTGGCAAATGGATGTCAAGACAGCATTCCTAAATAGAAGTCTTGACGAGACGATTTATATGAAACAACCAAAAGGATTCATTGCTAATCGATCCATTTATGGATTGAAACAATCCTCGAGATCGTGGAACCTGAGGTTTGATGAAGTAGTCCAATCTTTTGGATTCATTCAAAGCATGGACGAATCGTGTGTGTATTGGAAACGTGATGGGAAGAAGGTGGTGTTTCTCGTGCTTTATGTAGACGACATCCTTCTCATTGGCAACACTGTGAAGATGTTATCAGACATAAAGGGATGGTTGTCTAGACAATTCGATATGAAAGATTTGGGAGAAGTTGGACATGTTCTAGGGATCAAAGTTATAAGGGATCGCCGGAATAGAACATTGAACCTTTCCCAGCAATCTTACATAGACACGATTCTGGCTCGTTTTAACATGCAAGATTCCAAGAAGGGTGAGTTACCCTTCAGTAAAGGAACTTATCTTTCTAAAGAAATGTGTCCTCAGACACAGAAGGAGAAAGATGAAATGAAAGAGGTTCCCTATGCTTCGGCTGTGGGAAGCTTAATGTATGCAATGTTATGCACGAGACCTGATATCTGCTATGCAGTTGGCATAGTGGCAAGATATCAGAGTAATCCTTGAAAGGCTCATTGGACTGCCGTAAAGAGCATTTTCAAGTATTTACGAAATACTAAGGATTATGTTCTGAGATACGGAGCAGACAATCTGATTCCTTTGGGTTACACAGATTCGGATTTCCAAGCTGATAAGGACCGGCGTAAGTCGACATCAGGATATGTGTACACTTTGGGAGGTGGAGCCGTATCATGGAAGAGTGTTAAGCAAAAGTGCATTTCGGACTCTACCATGGAAGCTGAATATGTAGCAGCCTCAGAGGCAGCGAAAGAATCAGTGTGGTTCCTTAATTTCCTCCAGGACTTAGATGTGATTCCGAGTTTGCCCAAAGCTATGACAATTTATTGTGATAATAGCGGTGCAGTGGCAAACAGTAAGGAACCATGGTCCCATAGTGCTACGAAACACATAGAGCGCAAGTACCACCTGATTCGAGACATCGTCAAGAGGGGCGATGCAATAGTCACCAAGATAGCTTCGGAGGAGAACCTAGCGGACCCTTTCACCAAGATACTTCCTAAGGAAGTATATTTCAAGCACTTGGAGGGTTTGGGAGTCAGAAGTTTGGAAGATAAGACTAGACCTTAGTATAAGTGGGAGATTGATGGAGTAGTATATTTAATGTCTAGATTTGAGTATTCTGAACTCCTTGTACACTTTCATTTACCTATTGATAATGAACATTCATTTGCTTTTAATTATTATTAATTAAATAAATGCAAATTATAGTCCTGGATTATATACGTTGTAGTTAGTATGGTGTGTCGGGCCCACACAGAAGATCATACTATCGGTTACTCGTATTTAATCAAACAGTAGCTCACGACCTAGATGGACACGGACCAATCCATCGGTATAGTCGTTGTGTGAGAGAGAAAATAATTTGTCTTAATTATTTTATCACACTTGTACACTTGGTGTATTGAGCGGATCGCTTGTACACTTTCATTTACCTATTGATAATGAACATTCATTTGCTTTTAATTATTATTAATTAAATAAATGCAAATTATAGTCCTGGATTATATACGTTGTAGTTAGTATGGTGTGTCGGGCCCACACAGAAGATCATACTATCGGTTACTCGTATTTAATCAAACAGTAGCTCACGACCTAGATGGACACGGACCAATCCATCGGTATAGTCGTTGTGTGAGAGAGAAAATAATTTGTCTTAATTATTTTATCACACTTGTACACTTGGTGTATTGAGCGGATCGCTTGAGACTTATCAATTAGGATTGCTCTATGATAATTGATTTAAGTCTCGGAGTATTTTATTCTTAATCCCCGAAACAATTGCGGGTGTGTATATTTAATATAAGTGACTTTGATTTTCCAAAGGAATTAACCGATTTAATTATTGGGTTAATTACCGGTTGAGTTGGGTCACTATATTTTATATACAACATGCCGTGAATTCTTGAAGGGACAGTGTATCCCGGAAGGGTTGATAATATCCCCGAGATGAGCTCATAAGGATTTATTATGTAAACCTCGCGAGTGGATTTGTTCCCGCATAATAAATAAGGTTGAGTGGTACTATTCTCGGATATAAGAGATGAATAAATTTATTAAGCAATAAATAAATTTTATTCATGGATATTTAAATCTTAAATACACGTAATAAATAATACTAACCGGAGAAATATTATTTGATATAATATGGGTAAATATTGGGAGTGCAATTTTATTTATATAGTGGAAAATAAATAAAATTAATATTGGTAAGGATTAATGGATTTGGGCTTGGCTCAATTTAATCTCCAATATTAGAAGCTCAATATTCCACCTCCTTTTGATCCCCTACGTAGCCTATAAAAGCACTGCATGGCCTTCATAATTAATACACATCATAAGACAAGAATATCATACTTGATATTTCTTGAGAGTTGAAGGAGATCCATAGGAGTTCGATAGATCGTCGCCCACCCGACGTTCGAACGGAGTGCAAGGAATACGTGGGAAGATTCAAAGGTGTTTGATTTCGTTTCTCCGAACAACGAATCGAAGGTATAATATCTAAACGTCCTCGATATTATTTTGATTTGGATTTATTGAAAATACCGTAGAACGAAGATCCGAAAGTCGAACCCGGATTAGACGAACGATCACGCGGTGGTGGCAAAGCCACCGGACCGCGGGATCGCTCGGCTAGGGTTTGGCGGCGCGCGGAGGAGAAACCCTTGGCTGGGCCGAGGGCTTGCGATCGATCACAAGGATCGATCGCGGGGGCGCGGGCTGGTGCCGCACCCCACCCCGCCGTGAAGGCGGGGACCTCCAGGCGGCGGCGAGTCGCCAGACTCGCCGCGGGGATGCCCATGCAGCCCCAGCCGATCGCGTGGGACGCGATCGATCGATCGCTCGAACCCCGCGACGCGGGGGTTCGGCTGGGGGCGATCGCGTGCCTTCGGGTGCGTGGTCTCCTCGGCTGGACTCCGGCGCGTTCGTCGGCGTTCGTGTGATCTCCGGCGAATGGTTTTTGATCGGGGTATGGTTTCCGCAAATTTTAATAGCCCGGGATATCGAATTCCAACAAAGATCATACTATCGGTTACTCGTATTTAATCGAACAGTTGCTCAAGACCTAGATGGACACGAACCAATCCATCGGTATAGTCGTTGTGTGAGAGAGAAAATAATTTGTCTTAATTATTTTATCACACTTGTACACTTGGTGTATTGGGCGGATCGCTTGAGATTTATCAATTAGGATTGCTCTTGATAATTGATTTAAATCTCAGAGTATTTTATTCTTAATCCCCGATACAATTGCGGGTGTGTATATTTAATATAAGTGACTTTGATTTTCCAAATGAATTGACCGGTTTGAATATTGGGTCAATTACCGGTTAAGTTGAGTCACTATATTTTATATATGACATGCCGTGAATTCTTGACGGATAAAGTGTATCCCGTAAGGGTTGATAATATCCCCGAGATGAGCTCATAAGGATTTATTATGTAAACCTCGCGAGTGGATTTGTTCCCGCATAATAATAATGTTGAGTGGTACTATTCTCGGATATAAGAGATGAATAAATTTATTAAGCAATAAATAAATTTTATTCATGGATATTTAAATCTTAAATACACGGAATAAATAATACTAACCGGAGAAATATTATTTGATATAATATGGTTTAATATTGGGAGTGCAATTAATTTATATAGTGGAAAATAAATTAATTAATATTAATGGGATAATAGATTTGGGCTTGGGCTCAATTTAATCATTAATATTAGAAGCCCAATATTCCACCTCCTTTAGATCCTCTACGTAGCCTATAAAAGCACTACATGGTCTTCACTTTTTCAAAAGACAAGATTATCACACTTGATAATCTAGAGAGTTCGTGAAGGAGATCCATAGAGTTCGGAGGATCGTCGCCCACCCAACGTTCGAACGAGTGCAAAGAATACGTGGGAAGGTTCAAAGGTCATCTTGATTTCGTTTCTCCGAACAACGAATCAAAGGTATAAAATCTAAACGCCCTTTATGATTTTATTCGATAATTATCGAGAATACCGTAGAACCAAGATCCGAGGTATGAGACCCGGAACGAGGGACGAACGCGTGGTGGTGGGCGGACCACCGGACCACGGCGATCGCCCCTAGGGTTTCGAAGGGGCGAGAGGAATCGACCCTCGGCTGGGCCGAGGGCTTGCGATCGATCCTTGCGATCGATCGCTGGAGCGCGAGCTGGTGCCGCGCTCCACCCCACCACGACGGTGGGGCCCTCCAGGCGGCGGCGAGTCGCCGGACTCGCCGCGGGGGCTGCTGGGCAGCCCCACCCCGACCGATCGCAAGATACGATCGGCGATCGCATGAACCCCGCGACGAGGGGGTTCGGCTAGGGGCAGCCGCGCGCCTTCGGGTGCGCGCTCTCCTCGGCTGGACTCCGGCGCGTGCGTTGGCGTTCGTGTGATCTCCGGCGAAGGGTTTTTTATCGGGCTATGGTTTCCGCAAATTTTTAATAGCCCGGGATATCGAATTCCAACAGTATTATCTTCCAAATTCAATTCTTAGATCGGAAGGTCCACTCCTTCAACTTAATTGATCAAATCAATTTTCGACCTTTGAATCTTATTTGAATAATGATTCAGTAAAGAAATATTTCTAATAGGTAAAACGAGTTATATTCTACGGTTTTATTGCATCGTGGAGACTTAGGATTCATCATTCATATATTGCTAACTAATGTACTAGAATAGAAAATTCCATCATTTCTTCTCAATAACCATCAAATGATTAAAAGAAATAAAATATCCATTCATTAATAATAGAAAAACAGAACAAAGTTCTTTCTAAAATAAAAGGGTACATAAAACCAATAACTTGAAATGAAATCCTATAACTACTAAAAGCAGATAAAATGTCTTCCACTGCAACAGCTGCCTCCTCTACAGCTTTGCCCATGTAGACTCGAACTCTTCTTCTCTAAGTCGCCGGGTTTTCTGGAACCCCTGCATTAAAATTCACATACCGTCAGTGGTTCCATATCTACACACCAGATTTCTGGTAGATAATTGTTGGAAATCGATATCCCGGGGTTAACGGAATTGCGGAAAACATAACTCCGACCGAAATCCCATCGCCGGAAAACACGCGAACCACCGCACGATGCCGGAGCTCGACGAGAGCATCGCCGTGGGTGAATTTACAGCTAACCCTAGCCGAGCCCCCGCCGCGAGGGGGGGCTCGCGATCGCCCAGCGATCGCCGGGGATGCACTCGCATCCCCGTGGGGCTGTTCGGAACAGCCCGGTGGTGAGTCCGGTGACTCACCGCCACCGCCGAGGAGGGCGGTGCGCCCAGCGCACCAGCCGCGGTCCAGCCGCGGCTGCCCCCGCGATCGACCGATTGGTCGATCGCATGCCCTGGCGTCCAGTCGGGGCTTCCTCGTGTGGGCCCGCGATCGACGCCCTAGGGCTCGATCGCATCCCTCGGCTCCCAGCCGAGGGTTCCTCTTGACCTTCGCCGGGGATCTCGAATCCCCGTCCCCGAAGTTCATACGTCCCGGATCTTCGTTCATGTATATATCACGATTTATAAATCACATAAAATCATAGAGGGTGTTTATCGATTTTACTTTTGATCTCGTTGTGCGGAGAAACGAGATTGATTTGAAGACCTTCGGATCTTCCTACGTATTCCTTGCACTAGCTTGAACGTCGTGTGGGCGACGATCCTCCAAGCTTATGGATCTCCTTCTCTCTACTTTCTCTCTCTAGAATTATGATCTTCAAGTTGTGAGAATAGAGAAGACCATGTAATGCTTTTATAGGCTACGTAGGGGATCTAAATGAGGTGGAATATTGGGCTTCCAATATTAATGATTAAATTGAGCTCAAGCCCAAATCTATTAATTCATTAATATTAATTATATAATTACTTCCACTATATAAATATAATTGCACTCCCAATATTCACCATATTATATCAAATAATATTATCTCCGGTAGTATTATTTATTCCATGTGTTTAAGATATAAATATCCATGAATAAAATTAATTTATTGCTTAATTAATTTATTCATCTCTTATATCCGAGACTAGTATCATTCAACTTTAATTATTATGCGGAACAAATCCACTCATGAGGTTTACATAATAATTCCTTATGAACTCATCTCGGGGATATTATCAACCCTTTCGAGGACACATTTTCCCGTCAAGAATTCACGGCATATCATACATAAAATATCGTGACCCAACTTTACCGGTAATTGATCGGTTATTTTAATCAATCAATTCCTTTGGAAAATCAAAGTCACTAATATTAAATGCACACACCCGCAATAATATCAGGGATTAAGAATAAAATACTCAGAGATTTAAATCGATTATCCCAGGCAATCCTAATCGATAAATCTCAAGCGATCCGCTCAATACACCAAGTGTACAAGTATGATAAAATAATCAAGACCAATTATTTTCTCTCTCATACAACGACTATACCGATGGATTAGTTCTTGTCCATTTAGGTCGTGAGCTACTGTTTGATTATATACGAGTGACTGATAGTATGATCTTCCGTGTGACGACGCACACCATACTAAATACAACGTATATAATCCAGAACCATATTTGCATTTATTTAATTATAAATATTTAAAAGCAAACGATTATTCATTTAAATAGATTAAATACTATGACCGGGAGTTTACGATACTTAAATCTAGACATTAAGTATACAACTCCATCAATCTCCCACTTATACTAAGGTCTAGTCATTTCATCCAAACTCCCGACTTCCATACCCATCACGTGCTTAATCTGCACTTCCAAAGAAGTGTCTTGTGCATGAGCATTCTAGGTTGCCGTCTCCGAAGTTATCTTGGTGACTACAGCGTCGTCTCACTTGACGATGACTCGTATCAGGTGGTACTTGCTCTATGTGTTATCATCACTATGGACTTATGATTTCTTTCAGTTTGCCATTGCACCGCTATCTCAATAGCCTTTGGTAAACCAAGAATCATATCTAAGTCCAGAGGTTATCCCAAAGCTTTACAACAACTTCCGCTGCCTCTGAGGCTGCAGTTTGGTTACCCATGGTTGAGTCCGAAAAGCATCGTGCTTAATACTCTTCCATTCTAAAGCTTTACCTCCCCTTACAAGTGAACACATAGCCTGATATCGACTTACACTGATCCTGATTTGATTAGAGATCTGAGAAATGTAATCCAAAGGAAAAGTTCATCTGCTTCGTAGTCTAGAACAGTACTTCGAAAGTACTCTTACAGCAGTCGAATATTCCTTTTCAGGATTACTTTGATATCCTCCCACTATGCCAACTGCATAGTTGATATCCGGTTCTCGTTTTTCAACATTGTTAAAGCTTTCCACACTTCCAGTGTAAGAAACTGCTTCCACTGCTTCTATCTCCTTTATGTGTTCCAAACACATACTTTAGATAGATGCATTCCTTCTTGAAAGGTAACATACCCTCCTTGGAATGATGCATGTTAAAACGAACCTTAATCGTATAAGATTTCTAAGAGAAGTACAATGTTCTTTTCATAAGATCCTAGATCTTAAGAACATGATCTAACTTCTTCTTTATCTCATATATCAATTCTATCTTAGACAACCATTATTTTATGTCTGATAACACTTTTACATTGTTCCCAATGATAGAATGTTGTCTACATAAAATCCTTGAGAAACACCACCTTGTTTCCATCACGTTTCCAACACACATTATTCGTCCATGCCTTTTGATGAATCCATCAAATGGATTATCTCATCAATTCGCAAGTACCACGAATTATAGCTTTGTTACAATCCATGAATGGATCAACTAAGCTTGTACTCTAAATGATCTTGTCTCTCAGCAATAATCCTTATTGCTTTCTAAGAAAACACATTTAGATCTAGTACTGCATTTATGTAGATCTAGGGATCGATTTCATGTTTACTAGATCCAGAGTTCAACAACTCTTCTAGTCTTATGAACATCTCCGGTTGATCAGCAACCTCCCACTACAATGGCGTTCCAGTGTATAAACAGTAATAACAGTAGGTGCAGTTAGTGGTGTATCGCTACTCGGTTTGGCTGGTTTCAAGTCCTTGTCCTTTTCTCTCACTCTAAGGTATCTCGTCATTTTGGGCTTTGTGTTTCATCTAATAGATTCTTCTAAGAACCGGACGTTAAAACTTATAACGTCCTTCTGGTTCATAGTACTATTTGAACACATAACTTTTGTTCTTCCAGGATATTTTACAACCACATTGAAATGTGTCGTTGCCTTTCATAAATATTCATAGAACATAGGTAGTACCAATTAACTCTTTCTTTTACCTTTCCTTTAGAGATCTATTTCTTATTTATACACCATGTCTACACATGAAGTGTATGGTGTTAGTCATTTGGAATCTAATTCCAATTACTGATTATGCTATGTCTTCAGACAGGTACTAGCCTCCGTGATTAGATCACAGGTATACATTGATAATTCTTCCACAGTAGCTTGTGTCCATTGACTTGTCAAAACACTTACTCTTGTGGTGTATCAAGTATTCTAATCCATACTTAGAGTATTCATCAAATGAAGTACTCGTACCTTTCTTGTCAAAGTAGACATAGGTCTGCATATCAGTGTTTAATCAATTTCAATACTTGTCCGGATTCTATATCCTTTATCCAGAAAGGTTTGCTTAGTCGTATTATCTTCCAAATTCAATTCTTAGGTTGAAAGGTCAACTCCTTCAACTTAATTGATCAAATCAATTTTCAACCTTTGAATTTTATTTGAATAAATACTACTTAGCATAGAATTCACAAGTACAATGATTTAGTAAAGAAATATCTCTAACAAGTAAAACGAATTATATACTACGGTTTGTTGCATCGTGGAGACTTAGGATTCATCATTCACATATTGCTAACTAATGTACCAGAATAGATAATATCATAATTTCTTCTCAATAATCATCAAATGATTAAAAGAAATAAATATCCATTCATTAATAATAGAAAATCAGAACATAGTTCTTTCTAAAATAAAAGGGGTACATAAAAGCAATAACTTTGAAATGAAATCCTATATCTACTAAAAGCAGATAAAATGTCTTCCACTGCAACAGCTGCCTCCTCTACAGCTTTGCCCATGTAGACTCGAACTCTTCTTCTCTAAATCGCCGGGTTTTCTGGAACCCCTGCATTTAAAATGCACATACCGTCAGTGGTTCCATATCTACACACCAGATTTCTGGTAGATAATACCGCTGACTATATTTTAATGACTAAAGAAGAATTCGTACCTTTGAGAGGACAATCAGACCTCCAGTGTCCAGACTTCTTGCATCGGAAGCACTTGCCCTTAGGCTTGCTGGTCCCTTCACGCGGTGCTTGCCTCTTGGCACCACTGTGTTTCCAGACTTGCTTCCTTTTCTTCCCTCTACCTCCATTAGGCTTAAATCCTTTGGACTTAGTAGTTACAAGAGCTTGAGACTTTCCCTTCTTGTAGATCCCCTCCGCCGCTGTCAGTTCAGTCAGGAGTTCCGCTAGAGAATAAGATAGTTTACCCATATTATAGCTCATGCGGAACTGATCAAAACCAGAGGCCAGAGATTGGAGTATGATGTCGACTTGCGTCTCCCCATCAATTTGAGCTCCTAGGATCTCCAACTCATTCAACAACCCCATCATCTTAAGAACGTGCTCCCCTACGGGCGTTCCTTCAGACTGAGTAGTTGTCATAAGGACTCTCATTGCATCTTGCCTAGCCGCACGGTCTTGATGCCCAAACATCTCTTTGAGGTTATACAACATATCATAGGCGGTGTCCATCGACTGATGTTGGTTTTGGAGTACATTTGACATGGAAGCCAAAATATAGCACCTAGCCATCTCATCAGCCTTTTTCCACCTCCTATATGCCGTTAGTTCCTCATCAGTTGAGGCATTCGTGGGCTCAGCAGGGCATTGATCATGAAGCACAAACTTGTACTCCTCAGAAGTTAGGACAATGTCCAGATTTCTCCTCCAATCAATATAATTGGGGCCAGTGAGTTTATTCTCCTTGAGTATCACAGAAAGTGGATTCATAGCTATTCTCTAAACCTATAAGCACATAAACAAATAATCAATTTAATTTCCGATATTATCTCCCTCAAATAATATCATTAAATTAATAATCACATCTAAAATCCCATCAGATAAGGCAAGCCACGTGGTGTGGACGTTTACCCACCCAAATGATTTTGCAATTAGATTTGCTTCGGTCATACATCACTTATAGCGTAACTTCGTGGGGAAGAATACTATAATGCGTATCTAAGTGTAAACCATTACTCAGCACTAAAGTAAATCGTTTGGAATTGCTACATCACCGCAAGCCACGTGGTGTGGACGTTTACGACAACTTTACAACTCTTCACAATTCCTTATTACTGTCTACATCAATTAATCCAAAATTCGTTAGTATAGCAAGCCACGTGGTGTGGACGTTTACTACACCAAGAGACTTTTATAATTGACTTCCAATTACATGATCCATTAGATTTTGTAAATCAAGACTCGGAGAATCATAAGTGAAACTCGAAGTTTTCAACCAGTGATTCACCATGCGAACAACCCTATCTCTCATGAAATGAGGGAGCCGAGCAGACAATCGATCCATTTCAAGAAATGGTACGAAGGTCTCTAATTTGTGTCATCCACATGACCAAGTGGCTTTGGCTCCATTCCACTCCCCGGGGTGAGAATGAGTCGACTTGAAGTCAGTTTTAGAAAGACAAATTAGACATTGTTTGATGAACTTAATCAATGTCTCTTGTAAAAGGAATTACAAGAATTCTCCTCCAATGACTTGTCTATATGAACTTCAAAAGTTCATAAAAGTCACCAAGAGAACAGTAATGGAGACCATGGGTATTGTTTCCAATCCCTCTCCCACTTAGCTTTTTACAATAAAGGGATACGCTATCTAATGCATAATTAAATACACATAAGCATGCATACATGAAATTAAAGCACATAAATATTATCATATAGTCAAAATAATACTAGAATATTATTTTCCGACTATTATGGCTTTATTCCATCCTTGTACGCATCTTCTAGTCTTCAGTCTTCGTTCTTGAATGCTCCATGTGACGAGAATATTAATCTCAATATTTAAATCTATTTATTTTTAATAAATCCAAAAGATACTTAATTCGAAAATTAAGTCAATCGAATAAATCAAAAATAAAATTAAATATTATTAATATTTTTATTTATTTATTTTCCTTTCTAATTCTATTAAATCTCTAGAATTCTATCCAAGTTAAACTTGGAACATTCTAGAAGACTTCCATAATAGAATAAGAAAATAAAATAAATTAGGACTCTTCTACTTTCCAAATTAATTAATTTCCATGTACATGAAAATTCCCATAATATAGGAATAATCAATTAGGAAATAAATTAATTCCAAATTAATTATTTTCCTTATCCTTGAGAGTTCCCATAAATAAGAACACTCAATAAGGAATAAATTAATTCCAATTTAATTCTTTTCCTATTCCATGAGAGTTCCCAAAAATAAGAACACTCAAAATAGGAAAAATGAATTAAATTAGGAAAGCGAATCTTGGTAGGAGTAGCACGGGTTGGGGATCCTCGTACCACCCCCACCGATCGACCACCAAGGGGAGAGGAGCACCGCCGCCACCACCCGCCGGCGGCAGCCCACGGCCGAGGGGCGCGTCGCCCCCTCCAACTCGATCGATGCATGGGGTCGATCATGGGGTTGATCGGCCCCGGTCCTTCCCTCTCATCGTCTCCTTCGTCACAATTCGTTCTCCGGCGATCGTCTCAACATCGAACCAACGTAAAATTAAATTACAAAATTTATATTACAATTCCGGTATCGATTCTATACATGAAATCGACTCTATACACTTTCCGGAAAACATAGAACAATAATAATAAATCCTAAATTCGGTCAACCCCCGAATTTTTACTATTACAAGCATTCATCCACACAAAACGAATTTCGACATGTCCGAGAGTTTAATAAAAATTATGACAATAATTAACAAATAATTAACAAGCCATAATAGTCGGAATCCCTGCAAGGTAGAACACAAAATCGAACATATACATGAACTAGAACCAACGCTCTGATACCAATTATTGGAAATCGATATCCCGGGGTTAACGGAATTGCGGAAAACATAAACCCGGCCGAAATCCCATCGCCGGAAAACACGCGAACCACCGCACGACGCCGGAGCTCGACGAGAGCATCGCCGTGGGCGAACCCACGGCTAACCCTAGCCGAGCCCCCGCCGCGAGGGGGGCTCGCGATCGCCCAGCGATCGCCGGGGATGCATGCGCATCCCCGTGGGGCTGTTCGGAACAGCCCCCGGCGGTGAGTCCGGCGACTCACCGCCACCGCCGAGGAGGGCGGTGCGCCCAGCGCACCAGCCGCGGTCCAGCCGCGACTGCCCCCGAGATCGACCGATTGGTCGATCGCATGCCCCGGCGTCCAGCCGGGGCTTCCTCGTGTGGGCCCGCGATCGACGCCCTAGGGCTCGATCGCATCCCTCAGCTCCCAGCCGAGGGTTCCTCTTAACCTTCGCCGGGGATCTCGAATCCCCGTCCCCGAAGTTCATACGTCCCGGATCTTCGTTCATGTATATATCACGATTTATAAATCACATAAAATCATAGAGGGTGTTTATCGATTTTACTTTTGATCTCGTTGTGCGGAGAAACGAGATTGATTTGAAGACCTTCGGATTATCCTACGTATTCCTTTCACTTGCTTGAACGTCGTGTGGGCGACGATCCTCCAAGCTTATTGATCTCCTTCTCTCTACTTTCTCTCTCTAGAATTATGATCTTCAAGTTGTGAGAATAGAGAAGACCATGTAGTGCTTTTATAGACTACGTAGGGGATCTAAAGGAGGTGGAATATTGGGCTTCCAATATTAATGATTAAATTGAGCCCAAACCCAAATCTATTAATCCATTAATATTAATTATATAATTACTTCCACTATATAAATATAATTGCACTCCCAATATTCACCATATTATATCAAATAATATTCTCTCCGGTAGTATTATTTATTCCATGTGTTTAAGATATAAATATCCATGAATAAAATTAATTTATTGCTTATTTAATTTATTCATCTCTTATATCCGAGACTAGTACCATTCAACTTTAATTATTATGCGGAACAAATCCACTCATGAGGTTTACATAATAATTCCTTATGAACTCATCTCGGGGATATTATCAACCCTTTCGAGGACACATTTTCCCGTCAAGAATTCACGGCATGTCATACATAAAATATCGTGACCCAACTTTACCGGTAATTGATCGGTTATTTTAATCAATCAATTCCTTTGGAAAATCAAAGTCACTAATATTAAATGCACACACCCGCAATAATATCAGAGATTAAGAATAAAATACTCAGAGATTTAAATCGATTATCCAAGGCAATCCTAATCGATAAATCTCAAGCGATCCGCTCAATACACCAAGTGTACAAGTATGATAAAATAATCAAGACCAATTATTTTCTCTCTCATACAACTACTATACCGATGGATTAGTTCTTGTCCATCTAGGTCGTGAGCTACTGTTTGATTATATACGAGTGACTGATAGTATGATATTCCGTGTGACAACGCACACCATACTAAATACAACGTATATAATCCAGAACCATATTTGCATTTATTTAATTATAAATAATTAAAAGCAAACGATTATTCATTTAAATATATTAAATACTATGCCCGGGAGTTTACGATACTTAAATCTAGACATTAAGTATACAACTCCATCAATAATACCGCTGACTATGTTTTAATGACTAAAGAAGAATTCGTACCTTTGAGAGGACAATCAGACCTCCAGTGTCCAGACTTCTTGCATCGGAAGCACTTTCCCTTAGGCTTGCTAGTCCCTTCTCGTGGTCCTTGCCTCTTGGCACCACTGGGTTTCCATACTTGCTTCCTTTTCTTCCCTTTACCTCCATTAGGCTTAAAGCCTTTGAACTTAGTAGCTACAAGTGCTTGAGACTTGCCCTTCTTGTGAATCCCCTCTGCCGCTGTCAATTCAGTCAGGAGTTCCGCTAGAGAGTAAGATAGTTTACCCATATTATAGCTCATAGAGAACTGCTCAAAACCAGAGGCCAGAGATTAGAGTATGATGTCGACTTGCTTCTCCCCATCAATTTGAGCTCCTAGGATCTCCAACTCATTCAACAGACCCATCATCTTAAGAACGTGCTCCCCTACGGGCGTTCCTTCAGACTGAGTAGTTGTCATAAGGACTCTCATTGCACCTTGCCTAGCCGCACGGTCTTGATGCCTAAACATCTCCTTGAGGTTATATAACATATCATAGGCGGTGTCCATCGACTGATGTTGGTTTTGGAGTACATTTGACATGGAAGCCAAAATATAGCACCTAGACATCTCATCAGCCTTTTTCCACCTCTTATATGTCGTTCGTTCCTCATCAGTTGAGGCATTCGTGGGCTCAGCAGGGCATTGATCATGAAGTACAAACTTGTACTCCTCAGAAGTTAGGACAATGTCCAGATTTCTCCTCCAATCAATATAATTGGGGCCAGTGAGTTTATTCTCCTTGAGTATCACAGAAAGTGGATTCATAGTTATTCTCTAAACCTATATGCACATATAAACAAACAATCAATTTAATCTCCGATATTATCTCCCTCAAATAATATCATTAAATTACTAATCACATCTAAAATCCCATCAGATATGGCAAGCCACGTTAGTGTGGACGTTAACCTATCCAAACGATTTCGCAATTAGATTTACTTCGGTCATACATCATTATAGCTTTACTTCGTTGGGAAGAATACTATAAAGCGTACCTAAGTGTGAACCATTACTCAGTACTAAGGTGAATCGTTTGGAATCGCTACATTACCGCAAGCCACGTTAGTGTGGACGTTTACGATAACTTACAATCCTTCACAATTCCCTATAACTGTCTACATCAATTAACCCAAAATCCCATTAGTACAGCAAGCCACGTTTGTGTGGACGTTTACTATACCAAAAGATTTTTATAATTGACTCCCAATTACTCGAAACATTTAATCTTGTGAATCAAGACATGGTAAATCATAAGTGAAACTCGAAGTTTCTTAACAGTGATTCACCATGCGGACAACCCTATCTCTCATAGAATGAGGGAGCCGAGCAGACAATCGATCTAGTCATAAAATGACACGAAAGTCTCTAATTTGTGTCATCCACATGACCAAGTGGCTTTGGCTCCATTCTACTCCCCGGGGTGAGAATAAGTCGACTTGAAATCAGTTTCAGAAAGACAAATTAGGCATTGTTTGATAAACTTAATCAATGTCTCTTGTAAAAGGAATTACAAGAATTCTCCTTCAATGACTTGTCTATATGAACTTCGAAAGTTCATAAAAGTCACCAAGAGAACAGCAATGGAGACCATGGGATTGTTTCCAATCCCTCTCTCACTTAGCTTTTTACAATAAAGGGAATCTAATGCATAATTAAATACACATAGGCATGCATACATGAAATTAAAGCACATAAATATTATCACATAGTCAAAATAATACTAGAATATTATTTTCCGACTATTATGGCTTTATTCCATCCTTGTACGCATCTTCTAGTCTTCAGTCTTCGTTCTTGAATGCTCCATGTGACGAGAATATTAATTCCAATATTTAAATCTATTTATTTTTAATAAATCCAAAAGATACTTAATTCGAAAATTAAGTCAATCGAATAAATCAAAAATAAAATTAAATATTATTAATATTTTTATTTATTTATTTTTCCTTTCTAATTCTATTAAATCTCTAGAATCCTATCCAAGTCAAACTTGGAATATTCTAGAAGACTTATATAATAGAATAAGGAAATAAAATAAATTAGGACTCTTTTACTTTCGAAATTAATTAATTTCCATGTCCATGAAAATTCCCATAAAATAGGAATAATCAATTAGGAAATAAATTAATTCCAAATTAATTCTTTTCCTAATCCATGAGAGTTCCCATAAAAAAAGAACACTCAAAATAGGAAAACCGAATCAACTAGGAAAGTGGGATTATGGTAGTAGACACGAGATCACGAGGACACCCCCCCCCCCCCCCCCCACCATGATCGTCGGCCGAGAGGAGCACCCCGCCGCCACCCCAGCACACGCGCCACCACCACCGGTTGCCGGCGCGGCCGAGGGGCTCAAGGGCAGCCCCCTCTCCCTTCGATCGATCCACGGGTCGATCATGGGGATGATCGGCCCCTTCGTCCTTCGTCTTCTTCGTCACGTGTCTTCTCCGGCGGTCGTTTCGGCATCGATCCAACGTAAAATAAATTACAAATTTTAAATTACAATTCCGGTATCGATTCTATACATGAAATCGACCCTATACAATTTCCGGAAAACATAGAACAATAATAATAAATCCTAAATTCGGTCAATCCCCGAATTTTTACTATTAAAAGCATTCATCCACACAAAACGAATATCGACATGTCCGAGAGCTTAATAAAAAAATTATGACAATTAATTAACGAATAATTAAACGCTAGCCATAATAGTCGGAAACCCTGCAAAGTAGAACATAAAATCGAACATATACATGAACTAGAATCAACGCTCTGATACCAATTGATGGAAATCGATATCCCGGATTGTCTAAATTGCGGAAACCGACAACCCAACCGAAATCCGTTCGCCGGAGAACACACGAACCACCACACGAAGCCAGGCTCGACAAGAGCGTCGCCGTGGGATGAACCCACGGCTAAACCCTAGCCGAACCCAATCGCGGCTGGGGTTCGCGATCGCCGTGCATGGCGATCGCATGGGGCTGCTCCGGCAGCCCCCGGCGGTGAGTCCGGCGACTCACCGCCACCGCCGTCCGGGGAGGAGGGCACCAGCCCGTGGCAGCCCCGCGATCGAGCCCAAGCTCGATCGCACGCCCCGGCTCCAGCCGGGGTCTCCCCATGCACACGATCAAACCCTAGGGTTTGATCGACTCCCTCGGCTCCCAGCTGAGGGTTTCTCTCGAGCTCCACCGAGGATCTCGAATCCCCGTCCGCGGAGTTCGTTCGTTTTCCCGGATCTTCGTTCATGTATATATCACGATTTATTCAACGTAAAATCATACAAGGGGGTTTTACGATTTTACCTTCGATCTCGTTGTGCGGAGAAACGAGATTGATTTGAAGACCTTCGGATCTTCCTACGTATTCCTTGCACCTCGTTCGAACGTCGTGTGGGCGACGATCCTCCGAACTCCTATGGATCTCCTTCACGAACTCTCTAGAATATCAAGTATGATAATCTTATGGTGTATTGAATTGTGAAGACCATGTAGTGCTTTTATAGGCTACGTAGGGGATCTAAAGGAGGTGGAATATTGGGCTCCCAATATTAATGATTAAATTGAGCCCAAACCCAAATCTATTAATCCATTAATATTAATTATATAATTACTTCCACTATATAAATATAATTGCACTCCCAATATTCACCATATTATATCAAATAATATTCTCTCCGGTAGTATTATTTATTCCATGTGTTTAAGATATAAATATCCATGAATAAAATTAATTTATTGCTTAATTAATTTATTCATCTCTTATAACCGAGACTAGTACCATTCAACTTTAATTATTATGCGGAACAAATCCACTCATGAGGTTTACATAATAATTCCTTATGAACTCATCTCGGGGATATTATCAACCCTTTCGAGGACACATTTTCCCGTCAAGAATTCACGGCATGCCATACATAAAATACCGTGACCCAACTTTACCGGTAATTGACCGGTTATTCTAATCGGTCAATTCCTTTGGAAAATCAAAGTCACTAATATTAAATGCACACACCCGCAATAATATTAGGGATTAAGAATAAAATACTCTGAGATTTAAATCGATTATCTAAGGCAATCCTAATCGATAAATCTCAAGCGATCCTCCCAATACACCAAGTGTACAAGTATGATAAAATAGTCAAGACCAATTATTTTCTCTCTCATACAACGACTATACCGATGGATTGGTCCTTGTCCATCTAGGTCGTGAGCTACTGTTCGATTATATACGAGTAACCGATAGTATGATCTTCCGTGTGACGACGCACACCATACTAACTACAACGTGTATAATCTAGGACTATGATTTGCATATATTTAATTATAAATAATTAAAAGAAAACGATTATTTATTTAAATAGATTAAATGCTATGATCGGGAGTTTACATTACTTAAATCTAGACATTAAGTATACAACTCCATCAAAATGGATGTGAAAACTGCATTTGTTCATGGTGAGCTTGATGAACAAATCTTTATGAGGATTCCAGAAGGTGTTAAGGGTGCTACCAGTGATAATAGGGTGTGTCTGCTCAGAAAATCCCTATATGGCTTGAAGCAAAGTCCTAGACAGTGGTACAAAAGGTTTGATAGCTATATGATTCATATTGGCTTTGTTAGATCCAAGTATGACTGTTGTGTTTACTTGAAGTTGAAGTCTGGCAAAGTTGTCACCTACCTATTGCTCTATGTAGATGACATGTTGATTGCTAGTTGCTCTAAAGTTTAGGTGGAGTCTCTAAAAGGGTTACTGAGGTCAGAGTTTGAAATGAAGGATTTGGGTGAGGCTAGAAGAATTTTGGGTATGGATATAATCAGAAACAGGAGTTCTGGTACTTTGAGTTTATCTCAATCTTCATATCTTGAAAAGGTTCTCAGGAGGTTTCACATGGAAGAAGCTAAAATCTCAGTAACTCCTATGGCTCAACATATAAAACTTTCAGTTGATCAAAGTCCAAATTCACAGTCAGAAATCAATGCTATGAGTGGTGTTCCCTATGCTTCTGCAGTTAGGAGTATCATGTATGCTATGGTATGTAGCAGGCCTGATTTGGCATATGGGATGAGTATAATCTCAAGGTTTATGTCTAATCCAGGAAGAGTGCATTGGGATGCAATGAGATGGAGATCCTTTGATTGGATATGTGGATTCTGATTTTGGAAGTAATTTGGATACAGGAAGTCCATAACAGGTTATGTGTTTACCTTGTTTGGTACTGCAGTTGTGTGGAAGGCCTCTCATCAGGGTGTGGTTGCTTTAAGCACCACTAAGAGTGAGTATATGGCCATGACTGAGGCTATAAAAGAGGCTATGTGGTTGAGAGGGATCCTACAGGAGGTAGGAATTGACCAAGAGACAGTTAAAGTTAACTGTGATAGTCAAAGTGCTATACACCTAGTCAAACATCAGGTGTTTCATGAAAGGTCTAAGCATATTGATGTAAGGATGCATTTTGTGAGAGATGTGGTGGAGAAAAAGATAGTCAAAGTTGAGAAAATAGCAACTGAGGGAAATCCAGCAGATAACTTCACTAAGGTGTTGTCTGTGGATAAATTCAAATTATGTTAGTATCTGGTCCAATTGGTGGACCTTTCACAATCTCAGTGAGGTTGTGGAACTTTTGGCTGCAATTGGAGTGAGAGACCAGCTGTGGTTGTGGAGTTATGCAACAAAATACTCAAACTGGTAGTTTTGGGAATTTTGAGGTATGACTTGATGATTTTGTTGCTCAGTTGTGTTTCTGAGTGGATTGACTGTGGCCTGAGGTTCATAGTCATGTGTATGAACTATGTGGATTGTGTTTTCTGCATGAATGTCAAGAATTCTTAAAGTCAATGGTGAAGTTGACTTGGCAGTTCTTCTGGTGAGAATTGCCTTGAGGGTGATTCTGAGTTGGAGGTCAGTTTGTAGTAAATGGAATGTGCAGTGAAGTCACATTTCTGTGTACAAACTTGTTGGAGGTGGTTTGAGTCCATTTGGTTCAGAATTGAAGAATTTGAGTACATGAGTTTTTCAACTCAGAACAGTTCTGAAGGGATTAGTCGCATTTGCAATTTTCTGAAGCTGTAGTGGATCATCTGATGAGTTCTGGCTATGGTTTTGAAGTTGAGGCTACAAGGATCATGATGGGACTGATTGGAGGGTCTAACTCTCAATATTAAGTACAGGGTGTGGATCTGAAGTTGGTTCAGAAATCTGCTTTTGGTCAAAATCTGACTAAGGTATGATTTTGGTGTTTTGGTGTTTTCTGGGTTGTGGTGTTATGCTATATGGATTGCAGTGAGTTGGTTTGTTGTGTAAGGTGGAGATTTGTTGATGCTGGAGTAGTATACTTAATGTCTAGATTTGAGTATTCTGAACTCCTTGTACACTTTCATTTACCTATTAATAACGAACATTCATTTGCTTTTAATTATTGTTAATTAAATATATGCAAATTATAGTCCTGGATTTTATTCGTTGTAGTTAGTATGGTGTTGCATGGGCACACAGAAGATCATACTATCGGTTACTCGTATTTAATCGAACAGATGCTCACGACCTAGATGGACACGGACCAATCCATCGGTATAGTCGTTGTGTGAGAGAGAAAATAATTTATCTTAATTATTTTATCACACTTGTACACTTGGTGTATTGAGCGGATCGATTGAGACTCATCAATTAGGTTTGCTCGGCGATAATTGATTTGAGACTCAGTGTATTTTATTCTTAATCCCCGATACAATTGCGGGTGTGTATATTTAGTATAAGTGACTTTGATTTTCCAAAGGAATTGACCGGTTTAATTATTGGGTCAATTACCGGTTAAGTTGGGTCACTATATTTTATATATGGCATGCCGTGAATTCTTGACGGGACAGTGTATCCCGGAAGGGTTGATAATATCCCCGAGATGAGCACATAAGGATTTATTATGTAAACCTCGCGAGTGGATTTAATTCCGCATAATAAATAAGGTTGAGTGGTACTAGTCTCGGATAAAAGAGATGAATAAATTTATTAAGCAATAAATAAATTTTATTCATGGATATTTATATCTTAAATACACGGAATAAATAATACTACCGGAGAAATATTATTTGGATATAATATGGTTTAATATTGGGAGTGCAATTAATTTATATAGTGGAAAATAAATTAATTAATATTGATAAGGATTAATGGACTTGGGCAGTGGGCTCAATTTAATCTTCAATATTGGAAGCCCAATATTCCACCTCCTTTAGATCCCCTACGTAGCCTATAAAAGCACTACATGGTCTTCACAATTAGACAAGACAAGATAATCATACTTGATTAGTCTAGAGAGTTGAAGGAGATCCATAGGAGTTCGATAGATCGTCGCCCACCCGACGTTCGAACGGAGTGCAAGGAATACGTAGGAAGATTCAAAGGTCATCTTGATTTCGTTTCTCCGAACAACGAATCGAAAGGTAAAAATCTAAACGCCCTTGATTTATTCGATTTTGTTTATCGTAAAATACCGTAGAACAAGATCCGAAGATCGAACCCGGACTAGAGGACGATCGCGTGGTGGTGGCGAAGCCACCGGACCACGGGCGATCGCCCCTAGTGTTCGACGGGGCAAGGGGGGCCGAACCCTCGGCTGGGCCGAGGGTGTGCGATCGACCGCAAGGGGTCGATCGCTGGGCACGGGCTAGCGCCGTGCCAACCCCGCCGTGAAGGCGGGGGCCTCCAGGCGGCGGCGAGTCGCCGGACTCGCCGCGGGGGCTGCCGGAGCAGTCCCACCCCAACCGATCGCCGGCGTGCGATCGGTGATCGCATCGAACCCCGCGGACGGGGGTTCGGGCTGGGCGCGCACGCGACTTCGGTCGTGTTGTGCGTTCGGCTCGTGCTCCGGCTCGTACGTGGTGTTCGCGTGATCTCCGGCGGATGGTTTTGATCGGGTTATTGTTTCCGCAAATTTTAATAGCCCGGGATATCGAATTCCAACAGTTGAAATGTACACAAAAATCCAACTCCGGGTGCAAAATATACAAGAAACGAGTTTAGGGGCATTTTGATAATTTCTACCAGAATTTGAATTTGGCGCTGGATGAAACGACGCCGTTTTGCTCCTGAATTGGGGACGGGTGCAGCGGACTAGGGTGGTCGATTTCTCAATCGATTCTACACCAAATCACATGATTCTTGTTGCGTTGTGATCCTTGCCAGCTCATCTATTGATCGCACTTGAAATTGCATGGAATGATCGCACGGTCAAAAATCGCGAGTCTGTTGCAGGTCGACGGCTTGGATTTTGATTTTCATTTTGTGCATTTTCGATTCTGTTTATAATCGCGTGTGTTAGCGATTGTAATGCACTACTAGAGCTACAGAGAACTTGTTGTAATCGCTTTTGCGCTTCGTATATTCCCAGAACCTCCCTCCCCTCCACCGTACACGTAGATCGTCTTCCCGGCGATCGAATCACGTAAAAATCTCTGTGTTCTTTCGTTTTTGCAGTGTGAGTGTGTTCTATATACTTAATTCGAACTTCGTGAGTGGTGAGAGTTGAGTGGCTAGCTCGCAATCGAGTATTGCGTTTTTGTGTTCGATTGTTCGTTTGGAGTTTAAGTTTGTTTCTCGTCGGAGCTCGCGATTGTTTCCGGCTTGATTCTCAACAGGTTATATATATCAAAGATCACCAACTAATATTCAATTTTTCATTCACAAGAAGTAAATTTTAAAATCACTTATCATCAATCAGCTATTGATACAAAGTTATCAAAAATAGCCAAATGCTAATTTTCTTGTTCATGAATTTGACAAGTAGAAAAATGCAAGAGTAGGACAAGATTTGGTTATTTGATTGGCTTCTTATGTTTGGACAAACACTAGATTATATTAGTATGGTATTCTATCTATCTAGCTATTAATTATTTTTACTATATAAATAACTAATGCATTGTTTTGTCCATAGCAACTTGTAATTACATCATTCAAGTTTGTACATCATTCAAGTTTGCGGTGCATATGCATTTTAGTCAACTTCGATAGTTTTTAAGTATATACTAGTCCATTTACCAAAATCGAATCTCATTTCCATAGAAAATTGTTCGATAACACATTTCATAATTAAGGTATTTTGACCTCGATCGAAATGATGATTGGGTTTAGTCACATGATAATAGATCGCGCATGCATGGACATTATGATAACACATGAACATGCATGCCTTCCAAAGATTTTGGGAAGCTGGGAAAGTACATAGTATATATACAAATCCCAAATGAATTAATATCCGTAATTTTGTTTGAGCAGATTTTTAGATCGTTTCACTCCTCAATCCGATTATGACCGAATTATCGTTTTTAATGCTTATTTTTATTATTTTTACATTACAAGAATTATTTAACTTTTTAATTATATTATAGATATTTAAATATCACTTTTTTTATCAATATATATTAGATTGTTTTCAAATTTTTTTATAAGAATATGCGTTTAAACTATTTTTTTAATATAAAGTAAAATTTATAACAATATTGGAGAATATATTCGCGCTTGCTAGTTATTCATTTTCTCTAACAGTTTGACCTAATTTCTCTAACAGTTTGAGTTGTTCTAACAATATATTTAATAAAAAAATTATATTTAATTATATTTAATTATATTTAACAATATAACAATATTGATATTTAATTATATTTAAAAATATAACAATATATTTAATAAAAAAATTGATATATTTTAAAATTTGATATATATATATATATATATATATATATATATATATATATATATATATATATATATATATTATTCATTTTTTTTAATTTTCTTGCAATTAACAGATTAAATGTCTATTTAATTAGCTTTTGTTAAGTAATTGTGGGTAAATTTAAAATATATGCTTAAAATTGTAATTTAAAATTAATAATTATTATTTTCATAAATAAAGTATGATCATTTAGTTTGTCACGTAAAAAAATATTTAATGTGACCTATTAATTAATTGGTTTGTTTAAAAAAATATGATATGAAAAAATTACAAATTTATGTTATAATTTATAAATGATTGTGGATTTAGGTATTTGATATTTAAAATTTTATAAGAGTATTGTATAAGTTTGTAGTATAAGATATTCGTTTATTTGACAATTTAAAATTAATTTTATATACATAAATTATCAAAAAAAAAAATATGTTATATGGGAAAAAAATAATTGAATAAATAAAATAAAACCTTTAGAATTTTTTTATATATAAGAAATAATAATTTTAAAAATATTTTGGTCTTTTATTGTTAAACTAATAAAAGGTTACAAGTTACTCCAATTCTTTTTACATTAAATAAGGTTAGATTAGGTTTAATGTTTTTACTGTGCAAATCACTAAAACGACAATTAAAAAAAATTGGAAGAAGTATTTAAAAAAAGTATTTTTTTTTTTAAACAACTTATAAGTTGTTAAATAACTTATTTTTAAGTTTTATAATTTTTTGTTTTAAATTACCAAAAAAATAGTAAGAACATATAAACTCATAAATAACTTATAATTTGTAATTAAGTTGTATTAAAGAGTTTACAAGATCTCTCAAACACCCTATTAAACAAAATTGTGTTTGTTCCCAACCTAAAATTCGAATTAGAACATTTGCTATACATACATTGACATGAGTATTTCCAATGCAGCCTATTTAAGTATATTTGATCACGTGAAATGAACTTGTACACTTAACATTGAATGAAAGAAACAAGTAAACTGTGAACATGTCTTCCAAGTTGGCCAATGTGACTTGTAATCATGAGCCAAGTTTGATAATTTTATTGTTATTTGTTTGTTATATTGACATTTAAATAATAAAAATCAGTTCTAAATATGTCGGAACTGGGAAATAAGTTTTAGCATTTTATGAAATTTGACATTTTTTTTCATTACTTTTAAAAAAAGTAATGCGAATAGGAGATGCTCTAATACTTTTGCGTTGCTCCAATAAGTTTTGGGTAAATTTCTAAGAAGTTAAATATGAAAGTTTTAAATTAAGTTGTTTGAAAATTATAGTATTAACTGTGTCTCTTAAAAATACAGTAGAAATTCCGTACAGTCATATTGTTAAGACCGGAAAAAAATATTACTATAGAGAGTTATTCTTATACCGAGTTTTACAAAATAAAAATATTTTTTTTTATAAAAAATAATATAAATATAAAAATAATATACATATAATATTATCTATCAATAAATTCACAAAATCAATTTAATAATTTTGAATAATAAATTTTGACCATATATGTAATATATAAAAGTTGTGTTTAACATACAAATTGAATAAAATATTAATAAATCTAAGGACTATAAACTTTGATCATATACTATATGTTATTGATTTTGATAAATATTTCAAGTCATTTTAAAAATGTTATTGATTTTAATAAATAAAAACATTATTAATAAATATTTTTATTATATATTAAATCATTTATTTCTATATAGAGGTATAAATCATTAAGACGAAAATGTATGACTTATGACAATGTGGAGTTTATTTCTATTTATAACTGGTCTCAAGTTGGGAATTGATTTTTTATTACTATACGTAGTTTATTTCTATATAGAGTATTACTATATAGATTTTCTACTGTTGTAAACTTTTTTTTCTTAAATATCCTTATAAATTATGCGCATTTTTAAAATAAAATAATTAGTATTTTACTTTTTCATTTACTATAATTTTATTCTATTTTTTTTACATACTTTTGAACTTTACTTATTACATTATTTACTATAATTTTATTCTATTTTTCATTATTTTTTTAGATTATTACTTTCTTCCAAGAAAACATGCTATATTTTTTAATTTAAAAAGGAAGTCCAAGAAAACATGCTATTTTTTTTTTTAATTTACAAAGAAGTGTGTATACTTTATTGAGACCAATGTAATAGTATAAATAAAGTGTAATCGTTCTCATGGAATAAATGTAGATATATTTTTACTTCTAAATTTTTGTGAGACCGATGAATTATAATATAAATGATTAGGTGTCGGGGGACCATGGTTAGCAATGAGCGGTGGCGTCGCCACGTGGAGGGTATTGGTACATTGGCCCACATCTTTAAATTCAAGGAGCGCCAAATTTCAATGCTTTAGCCGGCTGTAGGCTTTGTGCCACCTAGTCTAATATACGAAATTAATGTATATTATTCAATAAAAATATAAATACATTTTTTGTAATTTTATTTCTGGTATTATTAGTAAATGGTAATGCAAATATGAAAAAGGTTAATAATTGGAATATTTCATAAATGTTGTAATGTTATTTAAGGGTGGTTTTACATGTTGAACTGACGAGTGTCATTCAATTAATTGTACCCGATTTTATTATATATTAATTAATTAATCAATAATTGACAAATTCCTTAATTAGGAAAAAAAGGAAATACATAAATAATTTATAGAACAATTAAGCTGGAAATTTATAATATAACAAGGTTAATGGAAGAGTAATTAATTTCTTGACAATCAATAACTAACTAGATTTTCATAAATAAAACCTAAAAAAGGGTATTTATCTTCAACAAACACCCACAACAATCTACAAACTGAAATTTGCCAAAAAAAAAAATTAAAAAAAAAAATTAAATCATGATTGAAAAATTTGCTTGACAAAGTCAATTTCACACAAGGAGCCAATTTCATTGATTTGTTACACTACTCGTTTTGATTATATATTCCATTTCAATTACCATCAATATTGAAAATTTTTCATTTCAATGAAAACTAATTAATATATTTCATAGTAATTATTTTTACATAAACTCAAGAATAATTAAAATTTACTGTATACATTAGTACAGTCTAATAATGTTGCCTTGTTGTGGGTTTTGCATTTACAGTGCAATATAAAAGTTTCATCCAACAAACATTAAAAACAAGAAATGGGCAACAGCTGTGTGTAGTGTAGTGTGTGTTTGTGCGTGTTTTTTTTTTGTGGGGCCCTTTCTCTTTTGTTTGTCATCAGAGGAAAAATCCAGTCTTTTCTTTTTAATTTGTTTATTCTTTACTTCACTCACACTCACTGTACTATTCCCCACTCAATTTCCCGCTCCTCCTTCAATTTCATTTAATCTTATTTTACCCATTTCGCTGTGCGGTGTGAAAAAACCAAAACGGATAATAATCCAGAAAAAAAAACCAGAGAGATAAAAATGGGGGATGGGGTTGAGATTTCTGGTAAAGAAGATGAAGAAGCAGTTATGGACACTCCAGAGAGAAGCAAAAACTGCCAGATCGCAACTTCCATTACCAAGTTCGAGGTTCATGTTCGAATTTTAAATGACCATTAAGTTTGAACCTTTGTTTGCAATTTAGGTTAGTGATTTAGGGTTTCTGGATTTGAGGTTTTTTTTGAGTTCGAAGAAGTGGGCTTTCAGTAATTTCGTCGATTTCAACATTTTTTAATGTTGGGATCTTGTGGTTCTTATCTCTATGATGAAAAAGTAAAAGGATTTGTGGGCTCTGTTTTTTTTTGGAGTTTGATTTTGACTGTAATTTAGGTCTTTTTTGCAATGCTGTTGAAGTGTAATTTGTGTTGTAATTGTTTACTGGAGAAAAACAAGGAAAAGGGTGTCAGCAATTTTTTTTAAAACATGCATGTCTTAAGAGGAGGTTTCTTCTCTTTGCATGGGTGCTCCATGGATTTGTTTACAAAGGTTCTTGTACTGTTATGTGAGTTCACTTTAAAATTACTTTTGCTCTTAAGTTACTTCCAGATTTGATAAATTCTATGGGAATCGAGTCCCCAATTTCCTAGTTCACCATGTAAAATCTGATTATATTGCATTATTCTTGTCGTAAAATGGTAACTTAAGGTAAAGATGTCAATGTTGCTTTGCATTCTTCTGTAATTTTTTTGAGCTATTATGAGGGGTTCTTTTTTTTTTACCCACTGCATTGTTCTTTCAACACAAGATGATGACTTTTTTTATATAAAAAAAAATACGTGCAGGAATCCCCAGTTTTTAACTTTCTCAACAGCCTTTCACCTATCAGGTCCGTTAAATCCACACACATCTCTCAGACGATCAATCCCCTTACCTTCGCTTCACTTCCATCCGTTTTCACCTCGCCTCATGTCAGGGAATCCAGATTCATTCGAAGGTATAAATACCATTACCATGGAAATATTATCCCCCCCCCCCCCCCCCCCCCCCTCTCTACTAGACGATCTTGTTTTAATTTTTAACCGTCTTTCAACATTTCAGGCACCAACTTTCAGATCCGTCAAAACCCGAGTTCTCGTCTGGCTATCAGACCGCACACGACGTAAAAAATGTTAATTCAGTTGTTGAAAATGAGAAATCATACGAACAAAAGGAAAATGTCGATCCAATGGATTCCGATGAGGGCGACCTGTCTTATGATTGCTCAAAGTTTGTGGTTGACTATAGTCCTGATTCTGGAATTAAGGCAAAAGAAATGGTGGATTATGGTTGCAATTCTCTTAGTGACGAGAATATGGATATCGTGAGCCATGCTGATAAGAATAAAGAAGGCCCGTCGTGTGATTGGGAGAATATGATGGACGCCTCTGATTTGTTTATATTTGAGTCCCCGGTAGTTGAGGGGAGTGATCTGGAAAAGGTGTGTACTCAGCCCGGAGATGGAAATGAGGCGACAGACAATGCTGACATGTGTGACGTAATCACCGGTGAAAATATGGATTACGAGGTAAAAACTGACCCAAAAAAATATGTAGATCCGAAGTTGTGATATGAATTATGAAATGTTAATTATCGAAAACAACCTTTAAATGTTTGCAATTCTATTTGTGTAACATCCAAGGTTTTTTTTAAAAAAAAAATCGCACGTGTTCATTTTGAAAGGTATTCGAAGAACAGTTGGAAGTTTTTTTTTTTAATTGCAACCTGTGTGTGTATAGATATACTTACAAAATTGAAGGATAGAATATTTACTTGCATGTATAAAGTTTGAGGTAGTATTGTCAAAGAGTAGTTTGTTAGTAGTATTTTTTTCATTTTTTGTAATCTACTCAAAAACAATTACCCCTTAGAGTTTTGTATTTATTTTCAAATGTCCTCCCACAAGAGGTGCATTAGGAGGGTGGGAAGGAGTGGGGGGTGTAGATGTTATTTGTGAAAAACATTGGTATTGTTCTCTCTGTTTCTGTCTCTCTCCCTCTCTTTTAATTATGCTGAACTTAGGGGACAGTATTTGTAGTTAACCTTCATACGCAATACACATGCTTTTTTAATGCCTCACTGTTATTATTCTAGTTTATATTTTTTTACGATTCTCTATTTTGTTTCCAGCATCTTTCTGGTTTGTACCGAGGGATGAGAAGAAGATGCCTGGTTTTTGAGATGGGAGGGCCCCACAGAAATCATCTGGATGAGAACTCGACCTCCAACTCTTCTGCATTGCTTCAGTCTGACAATAACAGCAATTCAGCAGTAACGGCCAGAAATGAATCTTCACGTTGCAATTTACCCGGTATTGGCTTACATTTAAATTCCCTTGCAACGACTCCTGAAGACTTCAAATCATCCGGCCAAGATTCTTCGACAGCATCCCGGAGATTGTTGACCGGGCCCATCTCGTCCGTTGATTTCCATCCTTCAAACGCCAGTCAAAATGAGTCATTACATGATGTTGCTTCATCTTTAGACAGAGAGATGGATAGTGTCGAGAATGCTATTGTGCCTGTGGAAGATACTGGCCAGTTGTCAGGATATGTGGCGAGCGAAGAGATCAATCCGAGTAGTCCAAAGAAAAAAAGGTTTGTCTTTTGTCTATTTGGACGAAATACAAATAATACCCTTGAGGTCTAGCACTCACCCCTCGAAGTTTGGTATTGACTATTACCCCCTTTGTAAGTAAAGACAAAAATTTCAAAAACTATCTCTTGGATTTGTAAAAATATTGTAGTTTTACCCTTACACATATACATAGTCATAACTTTGGTCGTTTTTGTAAAAAAAATATAATGATTTTTTTATTCCAAGGCCTTCAGGGTAGTTATACAATTCCTTTTATTTTTTGTTGGAAAGCTAACAATGAGTTATAGATGGAATTGATACTGTTCATTTCGGCTTATGGAGGGAATTTGTATGTCAGGCGTAGGGTAGAACAAGCTGGGGACGGTGATTCATGTAAGCGATGCAACTGCAAGAAATCAAAATGCCTAAAACTGTAAGTTCCCTTTAGTTCTTTACGGCTCTACATAAGCTTAATTATGTAGTATTTCATTTGAATCATTTCGAATTCGATTAAGATCTGCTCGATAAATGTGATATGAATAGTCTGAGATAATAATGCATATCGAACCAACCGTGTTATCATTCTAATGCAGTTACTGTGAATGCTTTGCTGCCGGCGTTTACTGCGTGGAGCCATGTGCTTGTATAGACTGCTTCAACAAACCTATCCATGAAGACACTGTCCTCCAAACCCGCAAACAGATTGAGTCAAGAAACCCTCTCGCTTTTGCCCCAAAAGTGATCAGGGCCCCCAATTCCATCACAAAAATCAGGGTTAGTTGGTTCTACGTACGTTTTGACAGCTACAGTTGATTTATTTATGTAAATTTTGGAGTTGTTTATGCAGGATGACCCCAGCAAAACACCCGCTTCTGCTAGGCATAAACGGGGATGCAACTGCAAGAAATCTGGTTGCCTAAAGAAATACTGTGAATGCTATCAGGTTTCTTTTGATTTATTTTTATCCTGTTATATATATATTTAGTTTGTCTACTGATGGGCGAATCTTTTTGGGCTCTTTGAAGGGTGGTGTCGGCTGCTCCATTAACTGCAGATGTGAAGGTTGCAAGAACGCCTTTGGTAGGAAGGACGGTGAGTGTGTGCTATGGATTTATCTATACACTTTCTAAAGAATAATAATGCGATCGTCAATTTTGAAAAGTTTTTTTTTTTCGATTCCGAATCAGGGTCTGCTTCAATAGGCATTGAGGTTGAAGTCGAAGAGAATGAAATGGATATTACGGAGAAGAGCACGCTCGATAGAAATTTCCAGAAATGCGCAATCGAAAATGAACACGAGACGAACCTGGATTCTACTGGGCTTCCCGCGACGCCTTTACGTGATTCAAGGTATATATATATTGAATGTAATATCGAAAAAATTACAAGGTATTTTCGTGTTCTTGATAATACATGTTAAATCGAGATCTTCATCATTAATCTTCCAGGCAATTAGTCCAACACCCGTTCTCCTCGAAGAAAAAACCACCCCGATCGTCATTCCATTCCATCTCCTCGGTCTCAGGTTCCCAGTCCCGACAATCCTTCGGCAAAGTGAGCTTCTTCGACGAAAAGCAGTTTGAAACTGTTGTAGAAGAAGACGAAATGCCTGTCTTTCTACAAGGCGGAGGAGGAGAATCTTCATCTTCATCTCCTGCCGGTGGCATCAAGCTGTCGTCTCCCAACCGGAAGAGGGTTTCTCCTCCTCGGAGTTTGGAAATTCCGGCCGGTCTACGAAGCAGCCGGAAGTTGATTCTCCGGTCTATACCGTCTTTTCCTTCTCTCTCGTCTAATCAGTGAGAGCTTCTTCTCCGCGGGAAAACGAATGTCTCCTTTGTAGTTTCGATCATTGTAAGATATGTTCTGAGGGTGATAGTTGAGGTTTGTTTTCCAATTTTAATTTATTGTTTCTGCTTGTAATATAGTAGTGCTTTGTGTTTCAAGAGTAAAACTTGATTGTTTTCCTGAGGTATACACATATGTTTATTTCAACAAGCTGAGTGTTTTTATCTGTTATAGAGCTATCTATGCTAATACCACACACATGACATGACACACCTTGAGCTATGTAAATTTATTTTTAGATACTACTTTTACTTTTGACTAAAGAATAACGTGCTCAAAGCACAGTATTGTAGTAACTTGTAAGAAACAAAATCAAGGTTTTGGTTTTGTAGTATATCTTTAGGTCCCATATATGCTATTGCTTTTTCATTCCTCACATAATGGCTTTTGCATGATTTCTTGGGTGGGAGACATACATTGATTCTGTTTCTTGTTTCAACACTATTGAAGATTTGGGGAGCATTCTACTTTTAGTTTTTACGATTGATCGATTTTAAATGAAATCTCTCTAAGTCTTTTGGACGAGAGATATTACCTAAAATACACGAAATAAGTGAGTCATCTTTCCATTAATGTAACATAGATTCTAGTTTGAGGATAATTGGATAATTCTTTACTTGCACACCTAAAATGATTGTGTCCCCATATAATTTGATGTCACTATTTTATGTGTATATGCAGTAGAAAAATGTGATACATGTAAGTTTAATCATGTTGATGAATGATAAAATTTAGTACTGATGCATCTCGTCTCGTGTTGTCAATCTTGGAACGTTTTTAAATTGACAAATGAACAAATTTAAAAATAGACTAAAGCACAACAGAAATCGCCTTCACGCACTAGATCGATTCAATGCAACAAAGTCTCCGGTTAGACGAGAAACAATCATAAATAAATAAGTTGATTATGTTAGTATAATATTTGTACATAGATTTAAGATCTGAATTCTCATGGTGAGTGATGGTGATGAGTACATACACCATTTCCTCTATACCCAAAAAAGGGGAAGACAAAATCAAAATCCACACATGAAAATATACCCGTTGTCAGAATCATTCAATCTATAAGTGTAACGTTTATTTTCAAATATATTTTAAAAAAAAATTGAATAAACAAAATCCCACAAGGCATGGAGTATATTATACATATTTCATGTATATCATAAATTTCACTTATTATTATTATTATTGCTAATAAATAGCACTCATAAGTCATAATGTACATTGTGACTACTACCCACAAAAGTGCGTAGAGTATTTTACTTTTTTTCACTCAATCCGCTTTTATTTATTTTTTTACCTTTTTGTGCTGCTGAGTAGTAGTGACAAATCACCCAGCCACACACGCTACTGATAAGTGATAAACCCCCTTCGCAGAGAGAAAACGATGTGGTGAAAATCTGAGAGTTACTGCCGCCATGGTGATTTTGGTAAGCACCCGCTCCTCAATCAAATCAAGATTTGTTTTTTTTCGTTGCCCTGAAGAAAAATCATTTTTTTTCTTGTGTGAATTCAAAGATTCAATTTTTTCAATTTTTTTTTCTGTTTCTGGGAAAGCCCATTAATTTGCATGAATGTTAGTATTACATTGTGTTTCGTTTTGGTGAATTTTAATGTTAATTTCGCCATTGAATCTGTTTATTGGTATTTTTTTTTATTGATGGAAATTCATTGATTTCTCACTTCAGTCATGTATAGTATTTCATCACTCTATAAACCAGTTACAAAAACATGCTATAAACTTGATCTTCAACTTTTGCATATTTTGTTTACTTTTAATAATATGGTTGGATTTGGTTTTGTTCCACGACTACGTGCTGTTGGTTATGTTTTACTTATTTGTTGCAGGGTTTCTTTGAATTCAGTGATCTTGATAATACATCAATTCATATATAATACCAAATCGAACCGACTGTCATTTCTGTTTCCTGCCCTGACTACTTATGGCGGCCTTATCTCACTCCGAATCTCGGCTAAAGTACTCTTGGTGGTGGGATAGCCACATCAGCCCCAAGAATTCTAAATGGCTCCAAGAAAATCTTACAGGTGGTGAATACATTTCTTCAATCAGCCCCTCAAATCGACCTTTTTTTTGTCATCATATTTGCAATATGTGAATCGGAGATCTATAATTCAGCATATCTATAGTCAGCATGTTATCTGTTATGATTTGTTCATAAATTCTTAACTATATTAGTAGGAGATCATTAAATTCTTGGATTCGAAGATTTTATTTTCGACCATTCGATCAAATCATTTTCCTTAACTAAATTAATTTCAGCTCCAAAAAGTGTTTTATAATGTTTGTGCAGCATGACAATTATTCGATGGGATTTTGCTGAGTTATTAACTTTACTTGCATTGTACTTCACGGTTATATATCTATACCTGAAAATGTATTAGCAATTTATAACTAATCCATTTTTCTCGATGCATTATTAGATATGGACTCCAAAGTCAAATCCATGATTAAGCTAATCGAAGAAGATGCGGACTCTTTCGCAAGGCGGGCCGAGATGTACTACAAGAAACGGCCCGAATTAATGAAACTGGTCGAAGAGTTCTACCGAGCATACCGTGCATTGGCCGAGAGATACAATCACGCGACATGCGAACTCAGGCATGCCCACCGAACCATAGCAAAGGCATTTCCCGACCACCAAGTTCCCTTTGAACTAGCTGAGGATTCGCCTTCAAAAACCCCGATCCACAGCCGGGACCCACGTACCCCGGAAACTAAATTTCCCGTTCGTGCCTTGTTCGAAGATGACGATGAATTGCTCGACGAGTTTCCTGAGTCAATAGAAAACGAGGGGTCGATAAAATTACATGAGATGACAAACGATAAAGGCGAGGTTTCTAAAGAATCTGACTGTGAAGTTAGGGCCTTAGAAAAGGCGCTTTCCAACATGCGGGCCGAAAAGGAAGATGTGCTTCTGAATTATCAGCAGTGTCTGGCGAAGCTATCTGATATGGAGGGAGAGCTCAGTAATGTGCAAATGGAATCGAAGATGCTTGATGAGAAAGCGGGCCGAGCTGAGATTGAAGTCTGGACAATGAAGGAAGCGCTTGTTCAGTTGGAGGCCGAGAACAAAGATGGATCGGTCAAACACGAGGAGTGTTTGGAGAAGATATCTAATTTAGAGGCTATGCCTTTTCAAATCCAAGACGAAGCAGAAAGTGATAGTCGAGCTCTCAAAGATGAAATCATAAACTTAGAGTTCCAAAAGGAAGAAGTGCTCCGCCATTGCAATGAGTGTCTCGGAAAAATATCAGTTCTTGAAAATGTAGTCTCTGCTTCTGAAAAGGAGGCGAGCCTGCTTGAGGAAAATGCAAAAATCGCCGAAAATGAAATCTCTGAACTGAAAAAAGATCTCGCGGATTTAAACAGGGAGAAAGAAGCATCAGTCCAGCAATACAAATGTTGCTTGGAGAAAATATCACATCTCGAGAGAGAGATATTTATCGCCAAAGAGGACGTTAAACGCCTTAACAATGACTTGTTGAATGAAAATTTAAAATTCAAGACTGCCAAAAAGGAGTACTCATTATTGGAAATGACAAATTTATCCTTGCGGAATGAGGCTGAGAATCTTTCGAAAAAGATTGCTAATAAAGATCGTGAACTCACGGAAAAGCAAGAAGAGTTGGAAAATCTAATGGCCCGTTTGTTAGATGAGCATTCACATCATTCGCAAATTGAGGCCGCTCTGAATAGTCTGCAAAATTTGCACTCTCAGTCACAAGATGATCAAATTGCATTAACTTTGGAGCTCGAAATTGTGGTTCAAAACCTAAAGGACTCAGAAGCAAATAAAGAGATCCTGGAAGAAGAAATCCGGCAGGTTCGTGATGAAAATCGGAGTATGGCTGAATTCAATGTGTCTTGTGCAAATTCTATGGAGAACATGCAAAATGAAATTCTCGGCTTGAGGGAGATTAAAGAGAGGCTCGAGAAAGAAGTTTCTAACCATGTTGGTTTAAGTGATACCCTTCATCAGGAGATTACACATTTGAAGGATGAAATAAAAGTTTTGAACGAGAGTTACCAGGCTGTAGTGGAGCAAGTCGAAGCAGCGGGTCTGAGTCCGAAATGCTTTGGGCCTTCTATTAAGAGCATGCAAGATGAGAACAAACTCTTGTTGAAGAGGCTCGAAATCGCGGAATCACTTTTGAAAGAAAAGGCTATTTCTGAAAATTACTTGCTGGCGAGCTCACGAGAAGAGGTGAAAGCAATGCATGAATCTTGTCTTTTTTTGGAAGGAGAAAAAGCCACACTTGCTGCCGAGAAAGCTTCTCTCTTATCTCAGTTAGAGACTATAAACGAGACCATGCACAAGCTTTTGGAAAAAAATGATGTTCTCGAAAAATCATTTTCTGCCGCAAAAGTCGAGCTAGGAGGTTTTAGGGAGAAATCAAAAGGGTTGGAAGAGATTTGTGAATTGCTTAAGAATGAACGGACTTTTCTTCTGACTGAAAGAGGTGCACTGGCTTCTAAGCTGGAAAATGTTGAGAGACGGCTTAAAAACATCGAGAAAAGATATAATGGTTTAGAAAGCAAATACTCCGACTTAGAAAAAGAGAAAATCGCTGCAACCTGTCAAGTGGAGGAACTTAAGGTGTGTTTAAGCACTGAAAAGCAAGAACGAATGAACTCGAAGCTACAAAGTGATTCCAAGTTGGCCGGGCTGAAAAACAAGATTCACTTCCTGCAGGAGGAAAATAGTTGGAAGAACAAGGAATTTGAAGAGGAACTCGAGAGATCTCTAAAATCCCAATTTGAGATATCCATCTTGCAGAAATTTATGAAAGAGATGGAGGAAAAAAACTGCTCTCTTGTAATCGAGTGCCAAAAACATGTGGAGGCTTCGAAACTGGCCGATAAATTGATTTTAGGGCTCGAAAGCGAGAGTCTGGAGCAGGAAATGGAATCGAAGATCCTGTTGGATGAAATTGAATGGCTGAGATTGGGCGTCTACCGGATTTTCAAAGCCCTTGAGATTGACCCGGATTGTGAGGACAAGATCGAAAACAAAAAAGCTTTTGAGAATCGCGTTTTGGAAAATATCAAGGATTTGAAATCTTCGATTTTGAAACACGAGGATGATAAGCAGGTGCTATTGGTTGAGAACTCGGTCTTCTTAACTCTACTTGAGCAGTTGGAGTCAAAGGGGATGGAAATCGTGTCTGAAAAGGGTTTCCTGGAAAAGGAGATTAAAGTCATGGTGGAGAAGCTTGACATGGCGGAGAAGGAAAAAGAGGAGCTCTCTGAATCTAACATGAAATTGAAAAACGATGTAAACTTGCGTAATCAGAAAATTGCTGTACTAGAGGCTGAAATGGAGAATCTTCGTGAAAAGGAAAGCGATTTAAGTAAAGATTTTTACGCACTGGAGGAAGCATATGCACTTGCAAATCGGGCTAAGGAAGATATAACGAAGAAGTTTTGTGATCTCGAGGAAGAGAAGTATTTGTTAGATCAACTCAATGATTCTGCTCTAATGGAACATATTGCAACCGCTAGCCAATCCGAGATTCTAAGAGTATTTTCAGAAGAGAAAGTTGCCGAACTGAATTTACTTCTTGAAGATTTGAAGAGAGAAATTGAATCCAATAGTGTGCTCGAATGGAAAATGAGTGTCTTGATGGAGAAATTTGAGTTGCGGGAGTCGGAAAATTTACTACTTAAAGATTGTGGTGATAAATTGGAAAAAGAGATAGAAGGGATGAGAGTATATAATCTTGAAACTGAAGAAAGGCTTTTGGATACACAAGCGAAGCTGGAAGCTGCTGAGAATCTGAACTTAAAGTTGTGTAAAACTGTGAATTTGCTCGAAAGTGATATTCAAGAATCCTTGCGCGTAAAGGATAATCTAGAGGCACATATATTTCAACTCTCGGGAAATAATGCTGCTCAGAACTTGGAAATTGAGAGCCTGCATATGGCTAAAACGAGCCTAGAGTCCGAACTAGGCCAGCTTCGTGAAGAAATAGCAGACAAAATCATCAGAGAGCGGATTCTAAGTTTTGAACTCGAAGAGAAGAACAAGGAGCTTGGATTATGGGAGGCCGAGGCCACAGCTTTTTATTTCGATCTCCAAATCTCGGTCGTTGATGGGATTTTGTGCAGGGATAAGCTGCAGGAGCTTGCTGGAGTCCATCGGGTTCTTGAGGACGAAAATGATTTGAAAATTTTGGAGATTGAGGGAATGAAGGTGAGGGTATGCTCAATGGAGAGTGAGATCAGTGGGTTGAAATCGCAGTTATGTGCGTACGGACCAGTTGTGGATACACTAAGAGTTGATGTTTCGGTACTCGAGCATAATGTGCTTCTTCAGTCAAAGCTTAAATCGTCCGATAATCACAAGCCAGAGGTAATTATAATATTATAAGAAGCGAAATAATAGTTTTTCATTTGTTAAGTTTTTAAGACCTATTGCATGTCTAAACTAACATGTACTTGAATTTAATTAACTGTATGATTATAACAAAAACTACCCGAGATTTAGTCTAATTACAAAGATGTCAACTTTCACACTATTATGTATGCATTTTTATTTGAGGAGAACCGTTCAGATTTTTGCATTTTCGATTCTTTTCAGGTTTCTGAAGCTGCTGCCGATCCCAGTAGAAGAAGTTCTTCAGAAATACTTGAGGAAGATCACTCCCTCATCAGCTTGCAAGACTTGCACATGAGGATTAAAGTGCTCGGGAAGTTAATGCAAGAAACAAACAAGCCCACCTTGCATAGAAGGTCAAGCTCCAAAAAACACAGAGAGGAACATGCAACAGCTGCCGATATTGGAAAGTCCAACCGCTGCTTGGGACGAGATAAAATAAAAACCAAACCCTCTGAATCCCGAAACCCAACAGTGCTAATGAAAGACATCCCTCTTGACCAAATCTCAAATACCAATACTGCCCTTCCAAAAAGAATACGCAGGAGAGGTAGTAACAACAACAGTCGGGCTGAAGGTGATCAAATGCTCGAACTCTGGGAAAAAGCCGCCGAGGCTGGCAGTTGTGAGTCGTCATTCAACATGGCCGAAAAGGACATTATTGTTTATGACCCACGGCCCATAAACTCCGACCCTCCCTCTGCCGACTCGGATATAGAGCGGGAGCTGGGAGTCGACAAGATAGACTTCTTGCCGAGAAAGAGCACAGAAAACGAGAGGAGGATTCTAGACAGGCTCAACTCGGACGCGGCCAAACTCGAAAACCTACAAACGACTGCCCGGATCATGAGAGAGAAAATGGAGGTGTTGAACAATAAAAAGAGCCAGAATTCAAAAAAGGACCAGGAGCTGGAGACGGTCTGGGAGCAGTTTCTAGAAGCCGAGGAGACAATAGAGTATCTAGTGGATTTGAACGGGCAGCTCGTGAGGAGCATAGAAAGCTGTCCATCGCCGGATAGAAAGTTTTCGGGTAACCTGAAAGAGGCTGTTAGGATACGAAGAAAGAAAGTGAGTGAGCAGGCGAGAAAAGGGTCGGAGAGGATAGGGAGGTTGCAGTTGGAGCTTCAGAAGATTCAGTATGTTTTGGTGAAGATGGAGGAGGAGAAAAGTAAAAAAGAAGGGAAGAGTAAGTTTTTTCGGGGCAAAACAGTTGTGCTTAGCGATTTTATATATAATGGGAAGAAGAATAGCGGGAAGCGGAAGAAGGGGCCTATGTGTGGGTGCTTCAGGCGGCCGAGTAGTGGAAGCGGAAGCAGCTGAGTACTTTTTTAATCGTCTTGGACTGGTAATAGAGGTTTGATTATGATTAATAATATAATGCTGATAGGATGGGTTTTGTTTGTGTAGTTGGTTGGAAGAAGACTGGAAATGTAAGGATCCGAGTATTTTGCAGTTATCTTAACATACTATTTCAATATTATTTCACTTATCTTTTTCAAGCCCGAATATTTCTAACGATGTCTACCATGGTGTAGTTGGTAGAAAACTAAAACACAGTTCTTTTGAACTGAAACTCAACTCAAATTATACTAGTTTTGCCAGAAACTAAGGAGGAACTCAACTCAAATTATACTAGTTTTGCAAGAAACTAATGAGGGTGTATTCAATTAGGTTTTCATTACATTGTTTTAGATTTTAAAAAGTCCATAGACTTAAAAAAATCATAGATTCTATACAGAGTTTACCAATCGAATACAACATATAGATTTTCATAGACTTTATTTGATTACATATAGATTTTCATAGACTTTATTTGATTACATAATATATTTTTTATGAAGTTATAATGATTTTTATTGATTTTTGCGCTATATGTAATGAAACAAATGTACTTGTTGATTAATTTTTTCCTATTGATACAAATATACTTTATAAAAAAACATTACACAATATTTTTCATTTTTCTTTTTTTATATATAATTTTTCTATTTTTATTATTTTTTAATAATAATTCACTAATATAATTTTTTAATAAAATAAAAATTTTATTATTTTTTAATAATAATTCACTAATATAATTTTTTAATAAAATAAAAAAACAATTATTATTTTTTATATACTTTTTTAAGTTTTTATTATTTTTAATAATAATATAGTTTATTAGAAGAGAAATAAATATAAAAGTTAATTTTTTATAAAATATTTAAAGTTTTATTTTTAATAATAATTTAATATATTTAACTGAAATCCATGTAAATCTCTTATCATTTATTTTTATGAGAGAATCCAATTAAATCTATTGAGTTTTAAAATACTTTTGAATATCTATAGATTTTTAAAGACTTTAAAATCGAATAATTCTTGACTTTAAAAGTCTTATAAAATGACTCTTTAATCAACTACTAAATTCAAAAAGAACAAAATCCTAACTAAATTAACCAATCTCTTATCATTGAGAGATTTTAAAGAATCATTCATATTTTTATGAGAAAATCCAATTAAATCTATTGAGTTTTAAAATACTTTTGAATATCTATAGATTTTTAAAGACTTTAAAATCGAATAATTCTTGACTTTAAAAGTCTTATAAATTTTTTGAATATCTATAGATTTTTAAAGACTTTAAAATCGAATAATTCTTGACTTTAAAAGTCTTATAAAATCCTATAGACTCTTTAATCAACTACTAAATTCAAAAAGAACAAAATCCTAACTAAATTAACCAACTGAATTATTGATTTCTCTTCTTATTTTTCTTTCATTTTAAACTTAACAATACTTTTTACTGAAAAGAATGGATCTTGGATCTTAATCGGTAGTTTGTTTACATTGAAACCACAGGACAAAGAATGAAATCAAGATTATAAAATAACTGAATGTCAAATATTGGCAACATGAGATTCCCTTTTCTAGTGGTCTCTTGCAAAAGAACTCAGCTCCCATGTCACACCAAAATCAAAATTTGCAACGACAAAATCTTGTTTTACTCATAAGGGAAAACTAAAGCAAGACAAGAATGATGGACATAATCTATTACGACAAATTATTAATCATCATTTATTATGCACCAACAACTTCAGTCGGTTCAGCTGGAACTGTATCTTCAGCTGGCCTTTCAACCTTCACACCAACGTCTTCGCTATAGTCACCATGAACCTACAAAAGTTAACTCAAAGTAAGGCAGGCCATAAAAAAATTGGTAAATCAAGGGCCAAGGAAATATAGTTGGAATAGATTTTATACCTCCATCAACTTCGACAGGTCAAATTTGGGAGCTTTCAAGATCTTGACCTTCCTGATGTATACATTTTGCAGAGGGTAGATGCCAGAAGTCACCTTCTCAATCTCTTTACCAATTGCCTCAGGGATGAACTTCTGGACCAAGTCCTTGAGATCACATGATTGTGCCTGGTTAACCATTGTCTCCATCATCTTGCGTCGAATCTATACAGAAACAGATGGATTATGTTAAAGATGAATATATTTACTATAATAATAATTAGTACTATATGATCTTTCCAAATAGGACAAAATAATTCAATTATAATTGTTGTTTAATGAAAATTAAGGATACGAGTGAAAAATCACCATTGCATAGTCAGGTGCAATGAAAGGTTATAAATTATTCACAATATAATTTTGACAGCGGACAAAATGACAATTATCTAAACATGGAAGAAAATGAATATTCAGAGAATGCAGTATTTACTTGGCGGATTTGGCTGGATTGAGCATAGCAGGTCCTCTTCTGCTGGTTTGCACGCTTCTTAGTGAAGCCAATGCAAAACAATCTCAGAGTGTAGTTGTCGGTTGTCTTAACATCAACGTGAGCCTCAATAAGTGTTTGCCACTTTCTGACAAGAGACCTCAACTTATCAGTGGTGAAATCCATGCCCTGTAAGTTCAAGACAATAATGATAGCTATAAGAAACTGATCAAGAACATGAAACATACACAGTTTTTATATACTGAAGATAATATTCATACCCAGAAGTTTGTAAGCACATTCTTTCCCTGAACATCCTCGGCTCTCAAACGGATCTTTCGGAAAGCATGATCCTCATCACCTTGAAGGTCAGCCAGGGACACCTCAAACACACGGTGCTTAAGCCCTTCAGAAGCAATCTTCATACAAGAAAATTATTGAGTTCAGAATTTTATCAAGTAAAACTAAAAAAAAAAAACTAACAAGGACAGTTAGAGTTATCAACAAATACAAATCGAGGGCATGAGTCTAATACCACATGAAATTAATGGAGCAGATAATTATGACAATGAAGTGCATTGATGTACAATCCATATGCCACAAAAATGCATATAGTTACATTTGGAAGACGAGAACAATAAACAAAAACTGAGGTCAATGCATTTTCCATGAAACTAAATGATTATGATTAATTCACATTCTTCAAACAACCAAACTTACATGTAGATGCCCCAGTGAAAAAAGCAGAGCTTCTATCGTTTAGAGGATACAAATAAAAAAACAAGACTACATCATAGTAACATACATCCTTTCGGAGATTCACGTAATATCAATTTGAACGAATCCATATATGAAGGTCAAAGCATACAAGTAAAACGAAAACAGAAATGCATATACAAATCAAGAGATCAAAAACAATTGGCGAAAAGCAAAACGGTTGAAAGGTGAAACTGAATTCATAAAAAAGAAAATACCTTTGTACCCTGAGTACGAGTAACTAGGGTTTTCCCGACTTTCCGGTTGCTAAAAAGTGACGGCGCCTTGACATCATACCAATCCTTCTTCGAAAAAGGATCAGCCCTATCAAAATTAAGAAATTTTTAAGATGCACATTCCCATATCAACAATGCATAAAAACACTAAATTGTAAGAACACGAAAAAATAAAATAAATAAAAACTGACGCTTTCTTCTTCCCTCCCTTCTTCCCCTTGGAAATCCTCTTGTTCTTACTGAATCAAATCAGAAAAGCACAAACATTATAAGTCTCAAATACAACTCAAAACTACTACGACGTAATCATGATCTGCAAGTATATGTTTTGACGTAGAGAGAGGGAGTACCCGACGGCCATGGTGCGGGAGCAGCTGAGCTGGGAGGATAGAGCGAAGGCTCTCTCAGTCACTCTTTTTCCGCTGGTAGGAATTTTAGTCCGACTCGAAACCCTAGCAAGTTTGATAAATTTATACGATAAATGGAAATCCGGCCCAAATCTAAACAAATGTCGAGATGGCCCATCAAATATTGACAGGCCTGCCCAACAAATCCAAAAACAAGGAAGCCAATTTTATTTCCACCTAGTTTTAATTCATTTTTTTTTATTTTAAAATTTTAAAATAAATAATAATTAAAATAAATAATTTAAACAATCTAATTCATGCTATAATACTACTATTCATAGAATTTTTAATTTTATTTTATAAATTGAGCCATTTGAATTCAATTCAGTTCATATAAATTTATTTCATTTCAATTAAAATTCGTTCAATTCAAAATCAGTTCCAATTCAATTTCAGAAGTACAAACCTAATAGTAATCATTCATTTTTTTAGAATGAGACAACAGAATCAGTTCCAATTCAATTTCAGAAGTACAAACCTAATAGTAATCATTCATTTTTTTAGAATGAGACAACAGGACTATATGCTGGGTATTTAATATGCAAAATAAAAAACATTAAGGAATAAAAGAAGAGTTTTTATGCTGAAGTTTTTAGTTTTTATTTGTTGTTGTTTAATCAATAAACTGATTTTGGGTACAATATATATGAGATGAATGCATACAAAGAGACATTTCATTCTAAATCTCAAGTTCTTAAGAAATGTAAAGCTTAAACAACTTACGAGAAATACTCATAAACTTCTACAAGTTAGAATGATATTCCCAACTTATTATTAAAAATATGAATTATTATTTTCAACATCCCTTCTTAATTCATAATTTTCAGCATTTTCTTGGACTTCTCAAACTTCTCGATCGTTACGGTTATGGTAAGGAAATCAACTGTTTGATCATTAGTGAGGACGAACTCCATTGAAATTTCTCTTTCGTTGACGAGATTAAAATGTAACGATGACGAAGCTCGATATACTTGGAGCTTGACCGGATTTTTTTAGACATTGCAGTTGTTGACAAGTTCTCACAAAAGATGGTTGTAGTTATAGCTCCAACTTGTTTTTCTTGCAAATCTGAGAGTATTCACCTAAGCCAAACGGCTTCGCAAGCGACATTTGTCTCTGCGATATACTCACTTGAAGATAAAGCAAACGTCTTTTGCTTTTTAGAATTACATACAATTACCTTAGTACCAAGAGGAAAAACATGTCCCGAAGTACTTTTTCGATCGTTCAAAGAACCTGCCTAACCACTATCCGTAAAACCAATCAAAGCGTTATTTTCTTCTTTTTCATACTTCAACCCTTGATTTTTTGTTCCATGAAGGTACCGTAGGATCCTCTTTGTCGGTGCATAATGAAGCTTGCTTAATTGGCTCACTCATAAACCTCGAAACATAGCTAACGGAGTGCACTATGTTGGGTCTAGTGTTTGTGTGTGAGATAGATTATCGAACCAACAAGGTTTTTTCGTATATCTTTTAATCTATTTATTCAACATCATCTTCTTGTTGCAACTTCTCATTTACCTTTAAAGGTGTTTCCACGAGCTTGCAATTTTCCATGTGAAATTTTTTAAACAAGTCGACCACATATTTTTCTTGAGATATAAAAATCTCGCCCTCAATTTGTTTCACTTTAATCCCAAGAAAAATATTTAATGAGACCCAAATCAGACATCTCAAATTCTTGCATCATATTTCTCTTGAATTCCTTCACCATTTTTTTGTTAGTACCAAGATAAATAAGATAATCGACATAGAGACAAATGATCAAAAAAATTTGAATACCTTCTTCCTTTTTGACGTGCAGTGAATGCTCATTTGTGATTTTTTGAAATCTATTCTTATTAAAATATCCATCAATTTTGTTATTCCAAGCACGAGGCGCTTGTTTTAATCCGTAGAGAGTTTTCTTCAAACGGTGGACTTTTTCCTCCTTTTCTGCAACTTCAAAGCTTTTAGGTTGATGAACGTAGACTTCCTCTTCAAGCTCTCCATTTAGGAATGCGAATTTCACATAAAGTTGATAGATATTCAGCCCGGGCTTTCCCATCAAGTTGATAGCTATGAAGCACGGGGACGGATACGTAAAAAGAATACGATACGAATATGGGATAACGACAATTTTATAATAATCAAGATACGAATACGTCAAAATACATTTCATTTTTTTTAATATATATATATATATATTATATGTATGCATGTATTAAATATCATACTAATTACATAGATTTATGAGGTTACCAAAATATTAATAATTATATATGTCCTTTTTAATAGTCAATTAGTCATAATTGATTAATTACATTAAGAATTTTTACACACGTTATTCTTGACATCCGTTATTCTTGGAAAATTATTAAATTAAATACAAAATTTTGAAAAATAACAAAAAAATGATAATAATAAATTGATAAATCAAATACACAATCTTAAATTGAAAAAACAAAAATAATATCAATCACATGATTATTGTCAACACCGTTCATAACTTCATTTTCTTCACCAGTGAACACAACTCGCTCCAATTCCGGCTCATCAAGGGAGAGTTGTGCAACTTCTATATCTCCAACATCTTGAAATTTATCGAAGTTGTCGCCTGCAATGTCTCATAACTTTCTATCCCCTTGCAAATACTCATGCGTATTTCTTGATGTTGAGCCACAAAAAAACCCCACCGACACTTGTCATGGGCCCACCTACCAGCTTACTCCTACGGGGAGTCAGTTCAAGACGATACATCCACCCTTCACGGAGCACAAGTACGCCCGATGCTAGAAAAGGAGACCCGAAGAAGACATCCTCCCGCCCCGGGGCCAAAGCAGCGAGACTGGGGACCGAGGAAAGAGCTGCGAGATCGGAGACCGGGATCTACCACCGAGCTTCAGGACCAGGAATGCGCCCGAGCATCCGGCACGGGCAACCACGACCATACATGCGGGACGACGGGGCTCTAAGACCCAGGACCGCGACCGAACACCAAGCCCCGGCGCTGACGACCATGCATACAGGACGACGGGCTCTGAGCCCCAGGACCGCGATCGAGCACCAAGCTTCGGTGCAGACGACCACGCAGGAGGACGAAGCATCGAGAGACGGGGGACAAGCTCGGACCCCAAGCACCGAAGACCATTACGTGAGTAATGAACGACGCGGAGAGAGAACAAAGTTATAGAAGTTGATACGACGATACTCGAGCTCCGGACTCCGAGACCCGGCTTTGTGAACATGGAGGTAAAGCCTACACCGGATAGAAGTGCACAAATGGAAGACGTTTCTATTTTATGCATGCGAAACCACGCGTCGATAATGGACAGGTGGATTGACGCTACCGTCGTGGAGTAGCGCAAAATAATATTTATAAGACCTAAACTATTAACTAGCACAAGTACTAGTAGCAAATATAGGGTCGATCCCACGAGGAGGCGAATTAGCTTATAGTTTCCCGACTTTTATTGCTCAATTGGGTTGTCACGTTTGAAAAGGTTTTGTTTTGGAAAGCAGTTGAGCACTGCCGAACCGTGGTCACCGTGTTTACTTGACTGAAAAGTAACAAATAACTTAGAGGAAAAATAAACTAGCATGCAATTTAACTAATAGACTGAGCAATTAACAGACTTGACTGAACAGATAAGAAAACAAATAAGAAATATAGTATCCAGGCATTGACTCCCCTGACTACCCACCCTTGACCTATGTGATGCCGATCAATGGTACGTATATCATTTTGCTAACAGTTTTGTCTTCCAGTTATAGATCCCAAGTATTAACATCCTATAATGTCACGCATATTAATACCCCGATCCCTCATTCGCTCTTATGTTTAAGTCCTATTAGATCTCCCTCAATAGGTCACCTGACGTTGACCAATTCGACACTATGTAACCGCATGAGCCTAAGTTGATCAAGTCGCCTTCATCCTCCAAGCAAACCCGGAATGGCCAATAGCATGCCTGGACAGACCCAAGTCATACGACCACATCTCCAGCAACAAGTTGTACTTCGCGGACGCCCAGTCTCCCGGTCGTGTTGATCCACGTACTCCTGTGTTAGGCAAGTCGGGGTTCCCACTGGTCACTGTAGGATTGCCCAAGTCCCTAACATGCTTAAGTTACTACCCTGTTGAATCGGGAACAAAACTCAGCTAGTTGTTGTCCTCACTAAGCCTCCCGGCAGATCACGTCTTAGGGTTGGTCAGGTTCTGTCTTTGCCCAGATACAAACAGATTAGCTACTCATGGAAATAATCGAAAATAAAACAAGGAAAAGAATTTGACGAACTACGAATTGCATTATGAAAAGGGAATTGTTCAAACAGAAATTAAAACTAAGTACGAAATCAAAAACATGAAAACATAAAAGATATTGGTTTTGGCCCGAGGGCTTAACAAGAAATAAACGCCGGTGAGTCGATGTGCTCACGCGGCTGCCTTCTTCGCTGCTGGTCAGGTAGGGTTCCGATCCTTCTTTCTCGCTGCTCATACGTCTCTCTTTTCTTTATCAGTCACTTGTTCCTTATATAGACGGGCTTGGATGGATAAGAGACGTGAGGGGGAAATACCTCTAAGACCGGACGAGAGTCCATCTTATACGGGAGTGTGAATCTGGTCCTCTTTAAAAGACTCCACAGAATTCAGGACTCCTGGTACACCGCATGCCCAACATTCCGTCTCTGTCAACGTTCGCGCTTGCCCATGTACTTCCTTCTATGACTGATTGAGGTAGCGGACCATGTGCGGTACTTGGTCGGACTCAAGTCTTGCTCCACCTGCTGACGTCCTAGTTGCTTGCTCAACTCCACTGGACCCTTTTCGTCAGTCTGGCTTGCTCAACGAGTGCTCTTGACCATGGAAGGTGATTTCCTTGCCTCTTTCACACAGTGCGCTCCTCTTTTCACTCCTTTACCTGCCCTCCTGCAAAACTTGCCCAAGTACCCAAACGTGCCCTCCCAGACACAAACAAACTAAAAACAAAACAAAGACTCGATATACTTGACTCTAAAAACCTAAAAATGAGCCAAAAAAAAATATGGCTCATCATGGATCCTACTTAATTTTCCTATAAATAGACTAGATTGGGACGATAGTTAGGGAGAGGAGCCCGGATGGGCGATCTGAGACCCACCTAAAGCAAACCCACAGTAAACTGGCTAAGTCTAGAGTTAGTTCTCATGGATTATATACACCTTTGCCTATTCCTGCATCACCTTGGATTGATATTTCTATGGATTTTGTGATGGGTTTACCTAGGACTAAGCGAGGTAGTGATTCCATTTTTGTGGTTGTTGGTCATTTCTCTAAAATGGCGCATTTTATTCCATGTCATAAAACTGATGATGCATTTCATGTGGCTGGATTATTCTTTAGAGAAATTGTTAGATTGCATGGCATGCCTAGGACTATTTTTTCTAACAGGGATTCAAAGTTTCTAAGCTATTTTTGGAAGACATTGTGGTGCAAGTTAGGTACGAAACTTCTGTTTTCTACTACTTGTCATCCCCAGACTGTATGGCATGCCTAGGACTATTGTTTCTAACAGGGATTCAAAGTTTCTAAGCTATTTTTGGAAGACATTGTGGTGCAAGTTAGGTACGAAACTTCTGCTTTCTACTACTTGTCATCCCCAGACTGATGGTCAGACTGAAGTAGTAAATAAGACTTTGTCTACCTTACTACGTGCTCTTATAAAGAAAAACATTAAGTAATGGGAGGAGTGTTTGCCTCATGTTGAGTTTGCATATAATCGTTGTGTTCATTCTGCTACTATGTTTTCACCGTTTGAGATTGTGTATGGATTTAATCCTTTGACTCCTTTGGATTTATCTCTTTTACCTGCGCATGAGCATACTGATCTTGATGGCCAGAAAAGGGCTAATTTTGTGAAACAAATACATGAGACGACAAAAATGAACATAGAGAGGCGAACAAAGCAATTATGCTGAGCAAGCGAACAAGGGACGTCGCAAAGTAGTGTGAGCCTGGTGATTGGGTGTGGTTGCATATGCGCAAGGAGTTGTTCCCATTGCAGCGCCGATCGAAGTTACTTCCTCGTGGCGATGGACCATTCCACGTGTTGGAGCGTATCAACGATAATGCCTACAAGCTAGATCTCCCAGCTGAGTATAATGTTAGTGCTACTTTCAATGTTACTGACTTGAGTTTGTTCGATGTAGGTGACGACTTAGATTTGAGGACAAATCCCCTTCAAGAGGAGGGGAATGATGCAGCCCAAGAGTCGTCGATGATACAAGATCCGGTGCATGTTCCAGTTGGGCCAATTACGAGATCACGAGCTAAGAAGTATGGGCTCAAGAATTACTGAAGAAGCCCATTGGAGAATCAAACAGCCCAAGTCTAATTAATCTTATCACGTGCGATTGAGTCAGTCCTGCATGAAGACTTTATTTAATTATGCTTAGAATAAGCTCATAGGGCCCGACCACCTTGTTAGGCCTCTTTATTTTCGTTATTTCCTTTTTAGAAATATTAGGGTTATGGCCTATATAAAGGCTTCATCAGACCATTATTGAGACACAACTTTTATGCATCAAAATAATTTCGTGAGTTTAATTTTCTCTCGCTTTTCGTTCTCTTTTCGATTGTGCCAAAAGAGTTCACCTTGACTAATCTACGAGACCGTCCTTGTTAGGCCTCTTTATTTTCGTTATTTCCTTTTTAGAATTATTAGGGTTATGGTCTATATAAAGGCTTCATCAGACCATTATTGAGACACAACTTTTATGCATCAAAATAATATCTTGAGTTTAATTCTCTCTCGCTTTTCGTTCTCTTTTCGATTGTGCCAAAACATTTCACCTTGACGAATCTACGAGACCGTTCAATCTCGTAGTGTGTCGTTCCTTGTTCCCGAGTAGATGCGTCAATTACGTGTTGGGGTTAGATCGATTTCGAAATCATTCTACGAATTAGATCCAGAAGTTTGGTGATTCATCCGCCCAGGTATCCGTTCGAATTATTTCTATCAATTCCTTCATCAATCAACAAGGTACGTATCATAAAGAGAGATATTAATCTCGGGCATTCAAGCCTAATCTCGGTGTAATTTCATTTCAACCCTTTCTACATATAAATTTACATGTTTTTGTGTCGTATATCAAACCCTCGAAACCAGCTCAAACAATATATAATAATAATACCCTACACAAATGAAGGTATCGTTATATCGATCCGATCGATATACCGTGTGTGCGGAAGCGTGTAAAACATATAGATCTACCATGCTTGGATCTTAGTGCACACAAGAGTGTATAAACACATTTATATTTATATATATACACATATCCAATATATATATATAAAGGTCAACGAATCTTACATTGGTTGACGCGTGCCTCGTTGATGTCGATGGCTGTTCGTTGATGAAGATCCGATCTTCTCGCAGCGAACGTTGATGTCGATGGCTGTTCGTTGATGAAGATCCGATCTTCTCGCAGCGAACCTTGAAGAGAAAATCTTCCCAAGCCTCTTGTCTTGCTTCTGGTCTTCCCGGATGTGTAGCCTCATAAATGGCCCGGCTTCTACGTGTTGCACACGAACGGAAGACGAGTGCTGAAAATTGTTGATTGTTCTTTAGAAAAAATGGGAAGAACACTATGTTCTCTCTTTCTCTCTTGGTGTAATCCCGAAATTCAAGTGTTGGAATAAGAGAAAATCAGATTTTCACTCCTTTATCTTCACAATAATGCACCATCATTATGTCAAAATAACCTCCCCACTAAGGTGTGATTATGGTGAGAGTTCGTGGTCAAAATGTAACTCCCACCCACTAACTCCATGCCACATCATTGTCAAATGTGCACTAATGACTCCAAGTCATTATTCCATGTGGCATGACATGTCACACCATGTGACATGTCAATTTCTTTAATTACACATATATATAAACCATGTGACATCGCCGCGGACAGCCCCCCCCCCCATGGCCGTGGGTCGATCGATCCTCATGGGATCGATCATGGGGATTGATCGATCCCCGGTCCCTCGTCTCCTCGTCACTTCGTCTTCTCCGGCGGTCGTCTCGGCATCGATCCAACGTAAATAAATTACAGTAATTTAAATTACAATTCCGGTATCGATTCTATACATGAAATCGACCCTATACAATTTCCGGAAAAACGTAGAACAATAATAATAAACCTAAATTCGGTCAACCCCCGAATTTTTACTATTACAAGCATTCACCACCAAAAACGAATCTCGACATGTCCGAGAGTTTAATAAAACCAACAATCATGAAAAAATAATTAACGAATAATAATTAAGCCATAATAGTCGGAAACCCTACAAGGTAGAACAATTTTATCGAAAATACCGCGAACGTAAACCACGCTCTGATACCAATTGTTGGAATTCGATATCCCGGACTATTAAAATTTGCGGAAAACAATAACTCGATCAAAAACCTTCGCCGGAGATCACACGAACATCAACCTCACGAACCGGAGCCCGACCGAGCACACGACGCACCCGAAGGCACGCCGCTGCCCAGCCGAGCCCCCGCGAGTCGGGGCTCGTGCGATCGATCGCGATCGGCTGGGGCTGCATGGGCAGCCCCCGCGGCGAGTCCGGCGACTCGCCGCCGCCTGGAGGGCCCCACCGCCGTGGTGGGGTGGAGCGCGGCACCAGCCCGCGCTCCAGCGATCGATCCTTGTGATCGATCGCAAGCCCTCGGCCCAGCCGAGGGTCGATCCCTCCGCTCGCCCTCGAAACCCTAGGCGGCGAACGCCGTGGTCCGGTGGTTCACCCACCACCACGCGTTCGTCCCTCGTTCCGGGCCTCGTACCTCGGATCTTGGTTCTACGGTATTCTCAATAATTATCGATTAAAATCATCAAGGGTGTTTAACGATTTTATACCTTCGATTCGTTGTTCGGAGAAACGAGATCAATCGATGACCTTTAAATCTTCCCACGTATTCCTTGCACTCGTTCGAACGTCGGGTGGGCGACGATCCTCCTAACTCTATGGATCTCCTTCACGAACTCTCTAGAATATCAAGTATGATAATCTTGTCTTATAATTTGTGAAGACCATGTAGTGATTTTATAGGCTACGTAGGGGATCTAAAGGAGGTGGAATATTGGGCTTCCAATATTAATGATTAAATTGAGCCCAAGCTCAAATCTATTAATCCCATTAATATTAATTAATTTATTTTCCACTATATAAATTAATTGCACTCCCAATATTAAACCATATTATATCAAATAATATTTCTCCGGTAGTATTATTTATTCCGTGTATTTAAGATTTAAATATCCATGAATAAAATTTATTTATTGCATAATAAATTTATTCATCTCTTATATCCGAGATTAGTACCACTCAACTTTATTATTATGCGGGAACAAATCCACTCGCGAGGTTTACATAATAAATTCTTATGAGCTCATCTCGGGGATATTATCAACCCTTACGAGATACACTTTCCCGTCAAGAATTCACGGCATGTCATATATAAAATATAGTGACCCAACTTTACCGGTAATTGACCCAATATACTAATCGGTCAATTCCTTTGGAAAATCAAAGTCACTTATATTAAATATACACACCCGCAATAGTATCGGGGATTAAGAATAAACTACTCTGAGATTTAATCAATTATCAAAGGCAATCCTAATTGATAAATCTCAAGCGATCCGCCCAATACACCAAGTGTACAAGTGTGATAAAATAATTAAGACAAATTATTTTCTCTCTCACACAACGACTATACCGATGGATTGGTCCGTGTCCATCTAGGTCGTGAGCAACTGTTCGATTAAATACGAGTAACCGATAGTATGATCTTCCGTGTGACGTCACACCATACTAACTACAACGTATATAATCTAGGACTATTATTTGCATATATTTAATTAACAATAATTAAAAGCAAATAAATGTTTATTTATTAATAGATAAATGACAGTGTATAAGGAGTTCAGAATACTCAAATCTAGATATTAAGTATACCACTCCAACACCTAGTTCATTCAAGAACTTTCAAATCTTAACTGCCAACATTACTGCATCCAATGCAATACTGTACTCAGCTTTTGTAGTTTAATCAGCTATATTGCATTGCATGGAACTATTCCAGCAAATTTCACCTCTAACCAGACAAAAGATATAACCAGATTAAAATCGGAAATTATCTTAGTCTGTTTTGAAGTTAGCATTCAAACAGCTTGTTAATATCAACTCTTTTTGTCTTCCAAAGACAACAAAATATTCTTTAGTCCATCTAAGGTACATAAGAATATTCTTGGCCGCAGTCTAATGCGCCTCACCTGGGTTTCCTTGAACCGAATCGTCATGCTCAAAGCATACGATACGTCCAGTCGTGTACATATCATGGCGTACATTATAGACCCTATTGCCAAAGCATAAGGAATGTTTTCCATCCTCTTTTGCTCATCGGGTCCCGTAGGACATTGTATCTTGCTAAGAGATGTGCCATTAGTTATTGGAATGAGACCCTTTCTGGCGTCTTTCATTCTGAACTTATCAAGCACCTTTTCAAAATATGTCGCTTTACTAAGTCCAAACATCCTTTTCGATCTGTTCCAACAGATCTTGATGCCCAATATGTACTGTGCTTCTCCAAGATCCTTCATTAACAAACATTTTCAAAGCCATTCTTTAACAGAATTAAGCATAGGAATGTTGTTATCAATAAGGAGTATGCCATTGACATACAACACATTAAACACAACGTAACTCCCACTGACCTTCTTGTAAACACAAGATTCTCCTGTGTTCCTCTGAAATCCAAAATCCTGTATGGATTCATCGAACCGAAAATTCCAACTCCGAGATGCTTGCTTTAATCCATAAATGGATCTATTAAGCTTGCATACTCTCTCAGCCTGATTAGAATCGATAAAACCCTCTGGTTGTGTCATAAACACATCCTCTTCTAGAATCCCATTCAAGAAGGCGGTTTTAACATCCATTTGCCATATCTCATAATCATAATGAGCTGCAATGGCTAAGAGAATCCGAATTAATTATAGTAACTGGTGAAAAAGTTCCATTATAAATCACCCCGTGAAAAAATCCTTTTGCCACCAACCTTGCTTTGAAAACACTAGGTTTTCCATCCATGTCTGTATTTATCTTGTAAATCCATTTGCTTCCAATGGGCCTAGCCCTTTTAAGCAAATCAACCAAGTTCCAAACTTGATTTTCAGACATCAATTTCATTTCGGATTTCATGGCACCCTGCCATTTCTCGAAATCTGGACTCGTCATAGCTTGGGTATAGGTCGAAGGTTTATTGCTTTCTAAAAGCATGACTTCATAGCTCTCATTTGTCAGAATACCTAAGTATTTGTCAGGTTGAGTTATAACCCTTCCAGACCTTCGAGGGTTAGGTGTGGTTTCCAAAACCACTGGAGTACTCTCGACCAAGTCTTGAGTATCCATATCAATTTGTTCTACTTGAACCTCGTTCACGACAACTGAGCTCCCACTGACTTTCTAGGAAAGATTACTCTTTTCAAGAAAATCACTATCTCGAGCAACAAAATATTGTTCTTAGATAGATCGTAGAAGTTGTACCCTCGAGTTTCTTATGGATACCATAAAGAAACTTTTATCCCATTTGAGTTCAAGCTCTATAGATATAAATATCGTCAGAGAAGCTTTTAGAACCTCAAATTTTGATGAAAACAATTTAGGGACCCTCCCTTTCCATACCTAGTATGGTGTCTTATCAACAGCTTTTGACAGCGTCCTATTCAGTGTATAAGTTGAAGTCAAGAATTGTGTGTTCCCAAAAGAGACCAGTAATTCATTTAGACCTCTCATCGAATGGTCGAACTATATCTTATATAGTTTGTTTTCTCTTTTCCGAAACATAACCTTCATGTGCTTGTGAACTGATAGGTTCCACATACATCAGTATATATGGATCATCCCTAATTAATCACTCACATGTTCTCCTTTCTCCAAGAAAGATGACATTGTTATCTTTGTCCATCAAACATCATTCACATGTATCAAATGACTCCAAGTCAAATGATTCTAGAATGCCTTAAAAGAAGATTCGTTACATGTTTAGATTTTGATCTAATCAACAATGTTACAGTTATGTCTCATTGAGACTTATTCGATTCGGCCTTTGGTGTTAATGTTATATATGATTTGTTGAGTTTAAAGTATACATAAATAATGTAATAATCGTACCAAAACAAAGAACAATTCACAATTAAAATAGTTATCAAACTATTTAAATAGTGAAAAATTAATCCATCAGTATCCAATACTGAACCAATATTCATTGTTTATTGAAGGTACGAAAAATACATAGTTATAATACTTAAAACAAGGCTCTAAGGCATAACAACATCATATGATCATACGGATAGTGCAACGACCTTCGCTCCTTTTCCATCCCGTAGATCGACATTTTTACTTTCCAAACTCATACTTCTGTGTAGTTCCTTCACTTACAATTGGGAGAACCACAAATTGGCATCCAATACCCAAAAAGTAAAATTTGCGAAATTTAATGTCTATAACATTAATACCTAAAGATGAAGCAACCCCGTTCTTCACATCTTCTTTGAACTTTGGGCAAGTTCAATTATTCCCAATAATTGATCTATATTTGACTTCCCATTCAAAATTATCCCAATATCAGAACGTGATAAATCGTAAGTGAAAAGTCGAACTTTTCTAACCAGCGATATTATCATGCAATTGAAGCCCTATCTCTCATATAATATGAGGGAGCCAACCAGACAATCGACTAACGCCATCCCATGGCTCGAAAGTCTCTAATTTGTGTCATTGATGAACTAAGTGTTTTGGATTAAATAACTCCCCGAGGTGAAAATAATCCTAACTTTAGAATCCATCATTGAAAGACAAATTAGGCATTTGTTTTGAAATTGAATAAATATGAACTTCTACATATTTGCAAGTAGTGTCCAACACCTTTGCAATAGACGCATTCAGATTCCCTAGGAATCCTAGTAGCCTTCTTGCCCATGCTCTTTTGATTACCACATCCCTTTTAGTGTCCTTTTTAATTGACAACACACCATCTTAGAAAAATTTAGGAGATCACTTAAAGCAAATAATCCAATCATTTGTTGCACATGTGGTCCCTATAGGTTTCTCTTTCTCCAGCCTAGCTGAAGCGATGGCCCTGTTCACACCGAACCGCTAAATCATAGCATATTCCCCGAACATGATATTGAGTTGTTCAATGATATCTTAGGATGTGGTTATCTAACACATTTTCCTTGTCTTCGTATTTGAGGACCATCCTCAAATTACGTTGTGAATCAAGAAAATGTATGTTGTTCAATTTTTCACAATCAAGAACTAAACCAAACTTGAATTGAGTTGATATTTGACATGATAAACTACAAAAGAAAGATAACTAAAGTATGTAAACATCCACAAAGCGGTAAACAAATAAGGTTGTCTATCAAAACTACTTATTTATTACATTTTGTTCAATCGATATCTAATATCGTTGTTCCCTTGAACAAATCTTGCGAATCCTTAAGCCGACTGAGTCCGCACTTAAGAACTCCAAGATAGGTAGACATCCCATGTCAATGACATCTAATGTCACTCTCGGTCGAAGAGAATCCCATTCTCATCTCATGGCTCGATAGCCACACCTGCAGTGGATCTATCGATGAGAAAACCAAATTCACGTGTAAGGGTCTAACCCTTACTCCCACTATCCCAAGATAACAAGTGATACCCCGCTGAGGCGAACCTATCAACTTATGATCGAGGGTTTCATGGGTGTGATGTTTTGGACAAGACATTATACTCATTATTTTGGGAACTTGCAATTTTAAGGTGTATGTTTGTTGAACAATTTTAACATGCATAACTTAAAATAGCAAACCATATAAATACGCATTCGAAAGGCCCCTAGAACCTCACAACTCTCAAAAGAAAAGAATTAAAGCTACTTAAAACGTCTTGAACATCTTCTGGACTGGTCCGCGCCCGTCGTTTCAGTTCCGCGCCCGCCGATTTTGGTCAAATCTATTCCGTACCCAAAAAACCACGAACGGCGCCCGCCGTTTCACAAACGTCGGTCGCCGAACACCACCCGCGGTCGCCGTTTCCAAAATGGCGGCCGCAGAAAGGGTATAAAAACGGGCTGACCCAAAATAGCCTTTCGGCGGTCGCCGTTTCCAAAACGGCGCCCGCCGAATCAAATCGGCGCCCGCCAGAGCACAAACGACGCCCGCCGTTTTGCTCCAGCAGCTCGATTTTTGCTTCGTTTCTTCTCGTTTTCGCTTGGGCTTCTAAATCCAACTCCGATACATGGATAAATCCATAGCTTACATATCGAACAATACATTTTTTAATAGAAAAACCTATCTATTACAAAAGATTCCAAGGGACGCAGCCCTCCAAAACTATGGTCAATCGAAACGTAAAAAACGACGAAATCATTCACCCGACCACTAACGGTGGCCGACCTTACATCTAACACATAATCACATATAATAAAATAAGCCAATTATGTGATTTAAACTTATTGTGTCCAACACAAAAGTGTGCACGAGCCCTAGGCTCTGATACCAATTGAAGGTATCGTTATATCGATCCGATCGATATACCTTGTGTGCGGAAGCGTGTAAAACATATAGATCTACCATGCTTGGATCTTAGTGCACACAAGAGTGTATAAACACATTTATATTTATATATATACACATATCCAATATATATATATAAAGGTCAACGAATCTTACATTGGTTGACGCGTGCCTCGTTGATGTCGATGGCTGTTCGTTGATGAAGATCCGATCTTCTCGTAGCGAACCTTGAAGAGAAAATCTTCCCAAGCCTCTTGTCTTGATTCTGGTCTTCCCAGATGTGTAGCCGCACAAATGGCCCGGCCTCTACGTGTTGCACACGAACGGAAGACGAGTGCTGAAAATTGCTGATTGTTCTTTAGAAAAAATGGGAAGAGCACTCTGTTCTCTCTTTCTCTCTTGGTGTAATCTCGAAATTCAAGTGTTGAAATAAGAGAAAATCAGATTTTCACTCCTTTATCTTCACAATAATGCACCATCATTATGTCAAAATAACCTCTCCATTAAGGTGTGATTATGGTAAGAGTTAGTGGTCAAAATGTAACTCCCACCCACTAACTTCATGCCACATCATTGCCAAATGTGCACTAATGACTCCAAGTCATTATTCCATGTGGCATGACATGTCACACCATGTGACATGTCAATTTCTTTAATTACACATATATATAAACCAAGTTTATATATTTATTGATTTCTAAAATCAATATAAATATTCAGCAATTATCTCATTCAGCTTCTCGTTCGTGTGTGACCCTGTAGGTATAATTATCGATCAATATTATATTGCTCCCAACAATTAATATTATCGAATAATCATTTAACATCCATAGACGACCTTATGACTTTATCGATTGCACACATAGGATCGAAGGACATATCCCAACAAAATGACCCAAAACACTTGATAACAAACGCAGGTTGCTATGAATAAACACCAAATCTTCCGCACGCTTCGTTGTCATTTTATTTCTCCTAATCGAATGAACAAATGAATAAGTGCTCCAATTTCTTTCAGCGCAGAAGATGAAGGTTGCACAAGAAATTTGCACGCTAATATTTTAAACATAGATGTGCTTGTCCCGTAATTGCACCAACAACTCTTTGGATCCATTTTTGCGCGATCACGAATGGAATTAGACTCTCCAATATCTCCTAACATGCTAGAAAAATTAAGAAGCTCCATTGTCGCTTTTTATTTGGCCTCTTCGTTAGGAAAATATTTCTTCAAACATTTGATTCTCTCTTTAGAGACTTCATTAACTTTTATGTAGGGGACATGGAGAAGAATCTTCAGTAAGCCACTCGTCACTATAATATCTGGAAAAAATATTTAAAAAATATAATAAATAAATAAATTAAACACATAAATATGTTTATGTGATACCCTCAATACATTTTTATTAAGTGATAAATTAAAATATTAAATTACGTTTCAACTTGAGAAATTCAATTTAAGAATATTACCTCCAGGAGAATATATTTTTAAATGTTCTCGGTATAAAATATTAACACATCAAGTCTTAGTAAGGCAATTGTTGTATACTAACTATTATTATTATTATTATTATTATTATTATTATTATTATTATTATTATTATTATTATTATTATTATTATTATTATTATTATTAATAATAATAATAATAATAATAATAATAATAATAATAATAATAATAATAATAATAATAATGTGAAAGATAATAATTATGATGAACAAATAAGAAATTATACGTCTTTCAGTTGTCGATCTCAACCCTGACACGAGGAAATCTTCCATCGGCCTCCATAACCCTTATAGACTCCATTTGAAATTAATGAGCTGATAACGTGTAAGCTTGGTAAAAGAGTTGCTGACACTAGCAAATCCTTTCAAAATTTTATTCCTGACAAATCTTGACAAATAAACGTTTTTTAGCAATGAACATTTGTGGCAAGTTGGTTTCTGACAATATCAAGACCTTTCAAAATTTTAATCCTGACAATACACATTTATAGTAATGAACATTTATGGCAAGTTGGCATGTGCAAGGGATTACCATATCTTAAATCCATAATGAAGATTCCAAAAGGATCCAAACAATGATTAACCTCCTACTATAAATAGTCTTCCTCCTTTCTTAATTAAATCACACCACAGACAAATATCTTTACCTAAACCTCTCTCACTCAGCAGCCCATAACAGAGGTGTTATACCCGAGAAAACGGTCACCGACACGTGTCACGAATCAAAGGGCCACGTCCTCAAGAGAGAAAGTCAGCCAAGACAAGCCATAAAGACCTTCAAAGGCTTATCAGAGAAGAAGACGAGAAGCTCGGACAGTAGAGATTGCACGGTAGAGTCAGACTCCTTTCACAGGGAAATCGCCCGGGAAGACTTCAGGGACACCAGGCAGTAAGCTGGAACCTCACGGGGAAAGGGACAGATTAAGAACTAAAGGATATTAGTGGGTATTTAATGTATCATATTAGTGGATTGCAGGTCCAATGAGAGGCCGATATGTGGGCATTAGGTGGCATAATTCAGCCATGCATTGAGTATTATAAATAGAGGGCATGTAAGAGAGGAAAAGGGAACATGCAACCTTATATTTTAATCATGAATTCTAAGTATGAATATATGAATGAAGAGGTGCCTTGAGCATCCATGTTCTACTTATGATTTCTGCTATAACTTAATCCTCTTGCTTTCTTACCTATAACAAATTTACCATTTTGTATTGTTTCCAAAACCCTCTATTACCAGCAAATACTACCGACAAGTACAAAAACAACCAAAACAAGAAGGAAGAACATCGAGGTAATCCACACCCTTCTTCCTCTTTAATAGTAAATATAAGCATTTTTTTTGTAGTACAATTACTCCCTGAGTTTTTCTCTCAAACCTTGAAAACTAGCCATACCTCGTCTTTGCCGCCCTATTCGAGTCGAAAAACTTTTAGGTTAGAGTCGGTAGATGGGTTGAGAACTCCAACCCTCCCTCAGAACAAACAGAGCCCCAATAAACTTTCCCGAACAGCTTGTTAGAAAGAATATTCAAAATGATTAATTGCGACGATAAGCAGAAGATAACTTGTGCGACCTTCCATATGGTCGAAGACGCAGACCATTTGTGGGAGGGATATTGGAGGAACCGAACGGAAAATGAGAAAGATGCTCTCACTTTGGATAACTTCAAGAACATCGTTATGGAAAAATTCTTCCCTCAATCCTACAGAGATAAAAAGGAAACAGAATTCATAACTCTACGACCCCAACTTTCAGTTACAGAATACGAAAGAAAATTTAACTAGTTAAGTCGTTTTGCTTGTCATTTGGTTGATCCGAAGAAGTCCTTAAAGTTCCGAAAGGGACTACGACCCCAACTAGCTGGTATCCTATTGGCGCAGGGAAACCTAGAGTATGCCGACATGGTTGGAAGAGCCCATGATGTAGAAACAAGCTTGAGTTTCGGCGAATCAAGACCCAAACAAGCAATGGGTTTTGATAAACGTAAATGGAATGGAAGTAACCAAGGGAACAATAAGCAAGCGAGAGTTGGAGAAAACAATCGCTTTGGAGCACCCGACAATCGGCATGTGTGTCGTAATTGCGGAAAGACACATCAAGGGACATGCATCAAAGGTTAAGGAAAATGCTATAAGTGTCATCAAACCGGACATCACATCCGGGACTGCCCCCAACTCAACCAAAAGCCCGGAGCACCCCAAGGACAGAATATAGCAAGGACGAGACAAACTTCTGGAGGAAATGCACAAATGTACGCCATGGGTGACTCTGAAAAGGATCCGGGAGTGGTGACAAGTATGTTAAACGTTTCTGGAGTTCCTACTTTTATACTATTTGATACGAGTGCCTCACACTCGTTCATATCTAGAAAGTTTCACGACTTGACGAGACAGTATATTAATAAGGTAGAAGTTGGTTTACCATCAGGGAGTACCCTGATAACAGACGAAGTTGATAAGGACATTAAAATCGATATCGGGGGGGAACCAACTTACTGCTAACTTGTATATTATAGAAATGAAGGATTTTGATCTCATCCTCGGAATGGAATGGCTCGAAAAACGTCCGGCTAAGATCAAATGCCATGAACGTGAGATCACTTTTATGCTGCCTGACGGAAGAACAATTAAATTTTTCGGATTAAAATCCAAGAGGAAACCTCACATAATTTTTGCAGTGAAGGTAATGAAATTACGAAAGAAGGATTGTCAAGGTTATTTCGTTAGCTTAGTGGATAAGCCCATCCCAGAATTTTTGCCGACAGATGTACCAATCGTTTATGAATTTCAGGACGTCTTTCCGGAATACTTACCAGGAGTTCCCCGAACTCGACAAGTAGAATTCATAATCGACTTGGTGCCAGGAGCATCACCAATATCAAAAGCACCTTATCGGATAGCACTAAAGGAGTTACAAGAATTACAAACTCAAGTCCAAGAGTTATTGGACTTTGGCTTTATTCAACCCAATATCTCACCTTGGGGAGCACCAGTTCTCTTTGTGAAGAAGAAGGATGGGTCACTTCGCATGTGCATCGATTATAGAGAATTCAATATAGTCACTGTGAAAAATAAGTACCCGCTACCCAGGATCGAGGACTTATTCGGCCAATTAAGAGGAGCAAGCACCTTCTCAAAAATAGACTTAAGGTCGGGATATCACTAGTTGAAAATTAAAGAGGGTGACATTCCAAAAACAACATTTAGAACCCGTTATGGATACTACGAGTTCGTAGTAATGTCGATTGGCCTAAGTAATGCACTAGCCTTCTTTATGGAATTAATGAACAAAGTATTTCATTCATAGTTGGATAAATTTGTCATAGTATTTATTGATGACATCCTAATTTATTCAATGAGTCCCAACGACAATGAAGAACATCTACGCTTGGTATTGGAGAAACTTCGTATAGAAAAGTTGTTCGCAAAATTCGAAAAATGCGAATTCTGGATAGACAGGGTAGTATTCTTTGGTCATATCATCAGCGCTCGAGGAATCAAAGTCGATCCTAGTAAAATCGAAGCTGTAAATAAATGGTTTACTCCCACAAATGTAGGGGAAGTACGTAGTTTCTTGGGTCTAGCCGGTTATTATCGAAGATTCATTGAAGGATTTTCAAAAATAGCCACGTCAATGACTTGATTAACAAGGAAGAATGAAAATTTTGTGTGGAACGCAGAATGTGAGAGAAGTTTTCTTACACTGAAAGAAAAGCTCACTACAGCACCTGTCCTAACAAGTTCTGATTCGACGAAAGATTTTGTTATATACGACGACGCGTCAAAATTTGGATTAGGTTGTGTCCTAATGCAGCATGGGAAGGTTGTCTCTTATGCTTCAAAACAACTAAAACCGCATGAAGTAAACTATCCAACACACGATCTACAGTTAGCTGCAGTAGTACACGCCTTGAAGATCTGGTGACACTATTTGTACGGAGGCAAGTGCGAGATTTTCATCGACCATAAGAGTTTAAAATATTTGTTCACCTTGAAGGAACTTAACATGAGACAAAGGAGGTGTTTGAAACTCGTGAAGGATTATGACTGCAGAATTAGTTACCATCCAGGTAAAGCTAATGTAGTAGCAGACACTTTAAGTCGGAAGGGAAAGTTGGCGTACTTATTTTCTAATCAATAGCATTTAATAAAAGAATTTGATAAGATGCGGATTGAGATAGCAGTACCACCGAAAAATACTAATATAGTATTATCCTCTTTAACACTACAACCGACGTTAAGGGAGAGGATCAAGGAAGCCCAATTCCGAGACGCGTTTTTGGAGAAAATGCGAGACATAGCAAAAAAGGGAGACATCAAAGGATTCATGATCGTAGAGGACGATACATTAACTTACGAAGTGAGAATTTGTGTTCCTAAAGACGAGGAATTAAGGAAAGTGATAACGAGTGAAGTTCATTGTACTCCTTACACCACACATTCGGGTGGGAACAAAATGTATCAAGATGTATGATCTATGTTTAAGTGATAAAATAAAATATTAAACTACGTTTCAACTTGAGAAATTCAATTTAAAAATATTACCTCCACAAGAATATTTTATTTAGATGTTCTCGGTATAAAATATTAACACATCAAATCTTAGTACGACAATTGTCGTATACTAACTATTAATAATAATAATGTAAAAAATAATAATTATGGTGAAAAAATAAGAAGTTATACGTCTTTCAGTTGTCGATCTCAACCCTAACACAAGGAAATCTAAATAATCATCCACCGGCCTCCATAACCCTTATAGACTCCATGTGAAATTAATGAATTGATAACGTGTAAGCTTGGTAAAAGAGTTGCTGACACTAGCAAATCCTTTTAAAATTGTATTCCTGACAAATACACGTTTTTTAGCAATGAACATTTGTGGCAAGTTGGTTTCTGACAATATCAAGACCTTTCAAAATTTTAATCTTGACAATGCACATTTATAGTAATGAACATTTGTGGCAAGTTGGCATGTGCAAGGGATTACCATATCCTAAATCCATAATGAAAATTCCAAAAAGATCCTAACAACGATTAACCTCCTACTGTAAATAGTCTCCCTCCTCTCTTAATTAAACCACACCACCAACAAATACTATTACCTAAACCTCTCTCACTCAGCAGCCCATAGCAGAAGGAAGAACATCGAGGTTACCCGCACCCTTCTTCCTCTTTAACAGTAAATATAACCATGTTTTTGTTGTAGTACAGTTACCCCTTAATTTTTTCTCTCAAACCTTGAAAACTAGCCATACCTAGTCTTTTCAGCCCTATATGAGTCGAAAAACGTTTAGGTTAGAGCCGGTAGATGGGTTGAGAACTTCAACCCTCCCTTAGAACGAACAACTTGTTAGTAAGCCGAGACCTTGTGTGAACCCTGTACGAACTCAAGAATCTTTCGTCTACCTTGATACGTAGTCGAAACCACTTTCGAGATTCCCAACGGTGTCTCACCACCCCCACACCGCCTCTACGTACAATACCAATACAAAAATACATACCATAATCTTACTGAACCACCCTATACCACCATTGTAACTATCGATCCCTCGACGAGTACCAGACGTACTCCTCGATCGACTTTCGAACTCTCTGATCAGCCAAGCCCCCAAATTAGTATACCTACCTGCAGTTAACCCGATCTAGTATGACGCGTAGTGGTATTAAATGCTAATATATTTCTAAAGATTTCTTTTTCTACAAATTTAAGTTTTTTTTGTAGCGCTTCAGATTTTAAAAATAAAATAAAATATTGTTTATCTTACTATTAAATAAAATATAGTATTTATTTTAAGTAACGAGAAGTGGGGCTTTACACCTCAAAACTTGTGAATGATTTATTTAAATTAAAATACATTGTATTTAATGAATGTGCCATGCAATGAAGATGAGTATTGTTCTTGTTCCAACGACTGACTAAAACCTTGTGCACCGCATCATAAAAAACGACGACTCGGTTATTTGATTTCCTTCATGCCGATATAATTCAAGCATCATCTTTTGAATCATGGAATCCCACATGTCGTATACTAAGTGCATACATGGTTTGTCGGTGTCACAAGTTCAAATCATATCATAAATCAGAGCAGCAAATTCGAGTATATAATCAATCATATCCCACCAGCAGTCGTTTACCACAAATTCATTCACCAATTTTGCTTTATCAACGTCATCATCTCGATAAGTAGCCCATCCTTCGTTGACCACCATATTTAGAAGACATCTTTGAATAAGCTTGAATCGCTTCAACATTACAATGATGACACAAATCTAGTGGGAGCAAATGCTAGCAATTTCAACAGCAAAAAAATATTGAAAATAGCCAATCACATCTCGTGATTCATGTTAAATTTAATTAATCATAGTAACGTCAACTGAAATATAACTGATACAAGAACACTCATCATAAACATCTTGATTGTTATCCATATTTTTTGCCGCACAAATATTTTTGCAATGTTGGATTAAGTGTTCGCACCACACATGGCGTCCAAATGGGGTGAGGGTACACGCCTTCGATCAATAACCCTGCGCTTTGATAATTTTTCGCGTTGTCGGTGATTTCTTGAACCACATTTTCAGAACCAACTTCTTCAATCACTTCTTTCATAAAGTTAAAGATAAAAAGTTTATCATTAGTTTCACAAGAATAATCTATTGTCTTAAGAAACATAGGCTCACTTTCCGTTACCGCCATAAATTGATCAAAGGTCGCCTTTGCGAGTCGCTCCATCCATCACTAACAATACTTAATATTTTTTATTTCCAAGTACTTTTGATCGTTTTCAGTAATCTCTCCACATTGGCATTTTCTTGCTGCAGCAACGACTTTCTCAACATATTATATCTAAGGGGCACATTACCGGACAAATTATGACTGGCGTCAAACGAGAAGCAACTAGCATAATACGGACTTCTTTCCAAGTGAAATGAAAGACCGAATGCATAAAAAAGTCTAGCTAGCAATCAATGCATGCAGTTGGTTGCGGGCATCAACGTTGTAACCGGATGAATACAATTCTTCGGAACCCCTAAGAGGCGGCAGTGGGACTTTTTTGGTAGTGCTTTCTTTTTCTCTTTGTTCAAATTTATTCTCCAACTGATGCATGTCGACAATATCGTTAGGCGTCACTTTTGGACAACTCGCAATTCCTTAATTTTATTAATCTCATCAAATTTGCTCTCACCCTAATGTATGTCGTCGGATTTGTGAGGTGACAAAAATTGCATTCCCACGCAAAACCCCCTCAACCATTGCTAGCCTTTTATGTTCGTTTGACATATCGCCATAACGGCTTGCCAAAATCTTCGTTGACTTTACTCGTAGCAGAATGAGAAGCATCCGAAGGTAATTTGCTCGACGTACTCATATTAAAATAACAGTTTGTAAAATATGAAAACCTAAATATAATATTTAATTAAAATAATTATAATAACAATAATTTATTTAATTACAATGAAATTTTTTTAAACATTAAAAAGATGTTGCGAGAATACAAAAGGTTGAGAAAAAAACAGGTGACACTTATTGAAAAGAGAGGCACAATAATTACACTTAAACATATTTAAATATCAATTAAAAAATTTATACAGAATACTAGGCGGTAAAAACTAAGATGCAGTGAGAGGAGTGTTCTGTAAATAAATATCTATATTAAAACACATAATGATTTTAACAAAGTACGTACTAACCGGTAATCTTATAAACAAATATTTGCGGTGCAGCGAAGAATCACAGAGGCGCGACAAAGCGAAGCACGGAGGCGCGACGACGCGAAGCAGAGAGGGCCGCCGACGGGATCTGGTATGTGAAATTGACTTGCTTTTCTCTTCGATTTTTATTTCGTATAAATAGAGGTTTTCGTATAAATAGAGGTACAGTTCCAAAGTTTTTGGAATAGATCTCAACGGAACGAATGCATACGTATGGAGTAGATCTCAATGGATCTCATACGTATCTCTTACTTATTTCATGGTATACTAACCTTATTTATTTAGAAATAATAATAAAAAACGTCTTTAAAACGTTCTCAAGCATTTTTCTTGCGTCCCCGTTTCAAAAACGTCCCCGGTACGGGGTCGGCTCCTCTTTGTCCATCACCGTGCTTCCTAGGTTGATAGATGTTCAATCGCAAGAACACACCGAATTGTTTCCATTCGAGCTACCGGCGTAAACGTCTCATTGAAGTCTATCACGGGCTGCTGTGAATAGCCTTTTGCAACAAGTCTCACATTGTGCTTTTCTACATAACCATCTTGATTGAGTTTGGTTTTGAACACCCATTTCAAGTCGATCAAATCTTTGCCTTGTGTCAAGTCCACAAGCTCCGAAGTTTTATTTTTCTCAATTGTTTCAATTTTCCATGACTTTTCTCCAATTTTCTTCTTTCTTTGATTCTTCAAAATTCTGAGGTCAACAACCAATGTAAACAACATCACAATGCTCATAGATATCTCTCAAAGATCGATACTTTAATCGAGGGTGATTCACAATCCGAACTGGATGAACTTAAGGGACTTCATTGAGGTGTTTTTTGAGGACTTGTTAATGTGGTTTCATTCTCATGTTGTTGCTGTCCTTTTGGGGTAATAGGTGATTCCATAAAATCATTTGACACCAAATAATTCGGCGAGGAATTTTCCTCCAAATTTCATTTGGCCATTTCATCAAAAATCACATCTGTTGAGACGATGAGTTTTTTATTTTCCGGGTTATAAAGTCGATAACCCTTTTACTCATCGTTGTAGCCAACATGAATTAATTTTTTACCTTTTTTTATCGTATTTGTCTCGGTTTGGAGTTGAGACATGAGAGTAAGCAATGCTTCCAAAATCTCTCAAATGATCAATTGTTGGCTTCTTTCCATGCCAAGCTTCGTTCGGTGTTTTATCAATAACCGCATTTGTCGGAGATCGATTGAGGATGTATATAGTCGTGTGTACACCTTCAGCCCAAAATTGTCTTTCCAAGTTTTTCTCTTGTAGCGTGCTCCTCGCCATCTCGACGTTGGTTCTATTTTTTCTTTCGGTGACACCGTTTTGTTGTGGGCTTATACAAACAGTGATTTGTCTTAGGATATAAAAAACTCCATGAATGGTTTGTAGAGAAACTCACCACCTTGATCCGTCCGCAACGACTTGATTTTTAATCCACTTTAATTTTCTACAAGAGCTTTGAATTGTAAAAAGTAGTGAAAGCTTTTGATTTTTCACTCAAAAAATATATCCACGTCATTCTTTAAAATTCGTCGACAAAAAGAATGAAGTATCCTTTATTACCGAGAAATGGAGTCCTCGTTGGACCGCAAATATTCGAATGCACCAGCTCCAGAGGACATTTGGCTCTCCTAGAGGTTTTAGGAAAAAGTAGTATGTGCATTTTTTCAAAAATGCACCCTTCAAATACTTGCTCCTTTTTTTCGATGGATGGAAGACCAACAACAATATTTTTTTGCTTCAAAATTTCAAGCCCCTTGTTGTGTAGATGACCTTATCTCAAATTCCACATATCGAATTTATCAATGCTTTCTCTTTTGAAGGCCACTTCGTTTTTCGACGGCATAACGAAGGGAAAAATCTTATTTGATGTCATTTGGATCGTCATCACATGACTTTGATTTTTCTAATCAAATATTATGCACTTGTCATCATCAAAAGATAATCGATATCCTTTTCGCATGAGTTGGCCGACGCTCAATAAATTTTTGAGAGATGTTCGGGACGAAAAGAACATCGCTAATGGGCTTTTGGTTACCTTCTTTCTTGTTGACAACAATAACGCCTTCTTCATTTGCTTCAAGAATACTTCCGTCTCCAAGTTTTATTTTGGAAGTGTAACTAGTATCCATATCCACAAAGATACTATGCACAACACATGTGATTGCTACATGCGCTATCGACATACCGCACGTTCTCAAATTCTTTTTGCTCATTCATGCAAGAAAAGAGTTGGTCTTCTTCTTGCTTTGAGAAGTTGGCTTCTTCTTTTTCATTTTTGCTTTTTTTCGGACATTTAGAATACGAGTGATTCGTATCCTTGCAGCTCTAGCATCTTAATAAACAAGCTTTTGTTTCATGATTTGATTTTTTGCAAATACTACAACATGAAGAAGAATTTTCAGCTTGTTGTTTTCCTCCTTTAAAGGATTTTTCTTGATTTTTTCCTTTGTTGTTGAAGTCATCTTTTCCACCTTGCCCACTTGATTTGTTCTTGTCCGAAATATGAAGTTTCGATTGAAAACTTGATCAACGGGTTGATTTGATGATCGATTCATCCTTTCCTCGTGAACTTGAAGAGGGCTCATCAGTTCATTAAAAATGTAGGTGAAAAGATTCTTGGATTCTTCTATGGCTACAAAAATATGATCGAATTTCGCCAGAAGACTTCATAGAATTTTTAGAACAATTTTACGTTTTTCAATAACGTCAATGAGGCTTTGAATTTGGTTGACAATTTCAGCAACTTTTGAGAGAAAAGATTGCATTCCATCGCCTTCTTTCATTGCCATGTTATCCAAATCTCTCCAAAGAGATTGTAACTTCGAAGATGTGACTTTCTCATCTCTTTTATAACTTTATTGTAAGATTTCCCAAGCTTCTTTCGCCTTTTTCACTCCAAAAATTATAGAAAAGATGGTTTTATTCACGCCTTGTTGGAGATATCTCAAGGCACTTGCATCTCTCCGAACATTCTCCCCATGTAAAGCTTTTGCTGATCTTCACTCCATGTTGTATTCGTAGTTTGTTTTGGTGGCTCTACGTATGCATTTTCCATGATATCGCTTGATCAATAAACTGATTTGGGTATAATATAAGAGAAGAATTGATACAAAAAGACATTCCATTTCAAATCTCAAGTTCTTAGACTATATTTATTAGTGAACTTTATCTACCAATCATTAATAGGACAAAAGAAATGTGTTAAAAGAAAAAGAAAATTTTAAAATAAACTGACCGAAACTCATATAACAAACGATTTCACCAAAATTTGCGCCACGTGTCATCACTTGATTTGTCAAAAAGCCTATATTTAATTTGAATTTATTTTGTATATTAAAAACTTATATTGTATAATATATATATATGTATATTTTATTAAAAACAAAAACAAAAAATTCTAAACTTCATAATTTTAAATTATTTATAAATAAAGTATAATATTTATATAGTTTCATACACAAACAAAAATTTAATAGTATAATATTTATATCAAAATTTCCTAATTTTTCAAGAAAATAAAAAAAAATCAAATTCTCAAAAACTATTTTTTATATTATTAGGAATATACTTTTTTTTTTAAATAGAATTAAAATTGATTATAAGTATTTAAATAAAAAAATGATTTGGTTGGATTGTTAATAAAATTAAAAAATATATAAAATGGTTGTTATTATAAATTGTTTAAGAAAAGTAAAATAAATTAATATTTTAATAAAATTTTGAGTTGGGTTGAGTTACTAATAATCATAGTTTTAAGAAATGTAAAGTTAAACAACTTACAAGAAATGTAAGAAATGGGTCGATGATTAAGAGTTTGAATATCGATCCGTTCGGTTGAAGTGAATTCGTCACATACACTTCATTCCTAAGTAGCCATCAGTTTTCAATTATATAAAAATGATGATCATCAGATGATATAATTGAACTGTATCATAAGCAATAAGCTTATTATAAGATAACACGCGCACTTAAATCATCAATGTACGTATTAAGCAGTAGTAGTAGTAGTAACAATTTATTCAACTTTACTATACATGTTTTCTATGTTTAAATAAATATATATATAAAAGCGTGACGAAAATCAATATCACGAATCTTGATCATGGATGAAAATAAGGCGGCGGCGGAGGTGGAGGTGACGGCGGCGGCGGTGATGGCTTCAAACATCCAAATGCGCTACAGTCCACGGCCGGCCTCGAATAAAAATCGCGACATTCTTGAACCGATCGTTGTTTGGGCCGAAACGGTATGCAATTCCTCGAGTCCTTCTTAGCCGCCACCTTCCGACAAGAATCCGGCTCTCCGCAAAAGTAATTGTCCGAAAAGGTAAAGTTCTCCAACCTCGGCAGCTTGCACACGCTCTCCGGTATCGACCCCGACAGCCTGTTGTGGGCCACGTTCAGCTGCTCGAGGCTCCTCATGTTCCCCATCGACTCGGGCAGTTTCCCGCCGATTCCATTGAAGCTCACGTCGAACACGGTCAGCTCGGTCAGCAGCCCGATCTCGTCTGGCAGGCATGCCCCCAGCCCCGCGTTCACGAGCACGATCTCGTTGAGCGTCCTCGCCATCCTCCCGATGCTCGGGGGCAGGCACCCCCCGACGTTGTTGTTCGCTAGCACCAAAACGGACACCGTGGAGTTCCCGAGATTCTCCGGGAGGGCGATTTGGAAGTTGTTGTTGTTGACGAAGAGGGCGTCGAGCTTTAGGTCGAAGAGGGCCGACGGGAGGCTGCCGGAGAACATGTTGAACCTTATGTCCATGTACTTCAAGGTGGGGATGGAGAGGAGGACGAGGGGGAACTCGCCGGAGAGCCGGTTGTTGCTCACGTCGAGCTCGTGGAGGATTGGAAGCTTCCGGAAGGTGTCGGGGATGGTTCCGGTGAAGAGGTTGGAGTTGAGGTGGAAGAGAGCGAGGTCGGTTAGGAGGCCTAGTTCACACGGCAAGGTGCCGGAGATTCCCGCTCGGTTGAGGTCGATTCCGGCGACGGTGATGGTCTTGGAGTCATCGGGGGCGGGTGCGCAGAAGACTCCGGTGTAGTTGCACACGTCGAATCCGCACCAATTGCCCGTGATGTTTTTCGGGTCACTTGTGATGGCATGCTTCCAAGCTTGTAGGGCTATGAAGGCATTGTGGAGTCTTGGGTTGGAGGGGAAGGGTTGTTGGAGAGATGGTTTTGTGAAGGCTAATAGTAAGATGAGTTTTGATAGTAATAGGGCGGCTAATGACATTTTCTTCATCTTGTAATTAAGTGTGTAATGAAATGAGGTATTGTGAGAAGTGATGAATTTATATGTGTTGTTGAGTATTGGATTCTTGTGTTAGGTTATAAGGAATCAAAATCTCAGACTTGTTGTGTTCATTTGATGATTAAGGAAGGTGGAGTTGAAAGTTCTTAAATTATTTTTTTTTGTTTTTTTTAATGAATTGTTTTTTTAGACTTGGTCTATTATTTTTTTTAGTTGTGGTTGATCTTTTTCTATAAAATGTCTATAATATTTGGACTTGTGATTGATTTGGTACTCGCTCTTGCACACGCATGATTATTAATTATTAATTAATGAATTAGAAAGTAATTAGACAAAATTAAGATGGTGTTGAGCAATTTTCAAAAAGGAGATTAGCATGAAACACGGTCTTAATTTAGTATGAGTGGGTGAACTTTTAAGGATAAATTAGTCTTTTCAAAACTTGTTAACGAATACAATCAATTAATTACTACAAGGAGACAACATAAATATATAATATTATTAAGACAAGAAGAGATTGGAGAATTATTCTTTTAATGTTGGTTGGGAATTTGGAAATTCCAAAAACTAAGTAAGCTGTTAAAGGTTTGGTATCATTGTACCATGCTTAATATTATTGCATGCCTTGCGTGCATCGTTGACATATTATAATTTATTTAATTTTATATATGAAATTCATATACAATTTTTATTTTTATTTTATTTTTTATTTTTCACTTTAATTAAACAAAGTCTTACAATTTTCATTTTGGAATTATTTGACAAAAATATGAATAATTTAAATGATCATGAAGACCTTGTCATCAAATTTTGTACAAAATTCTGTTCTTTTTGGGAAGTTGTTAAGTGTGAAGTTTTGAATGTTTAGTGATTATTATTGAAGACATAGTCTTTGAAACTTCTTTTTATCACATGGGTGCAAGTGGAAATTAAGAGTCACTTTACCATGCATGATGAAGTATTGAAGTCATTCATTCTTATATACTCTCTTCTATTTTTTTTTTATAAAACACCTTAAACTTTAACACAAATATTAAAAAAATATTTAATTTCAATTAATATTCATTGAAAAAAATAAAATGATAAAAACAATAAAATTTAATTGATGGATAGAAAAAACATGTACATAAAAAATTAAAAAAATATAAATTAATGTTATTACATCATTTAATAAAGCTAAAATGTCTTATAAGATAACTAAAATTCTTAAACGTTTTATAGAAAAAAGAGTAGAGAGTAAGTAATAAGTATATAGTAGTAATTTGTTAATATTCTTAATTAATCTTGAATTGATTGTGGTTTAAATTTAATCCCACTTTGCTCGTGGAAACGTGTGGAAGGAAGTCAGACTTGAGGAATTAGGTTGGAATTTCAGAAGATATCAAAAGATTTGAAGCATTACTATAAGGTAGACGGTGGTGTATATATGTTCTTAGATATCAATCTTTGCATAATCAAGTAATACTCTGCATATTAATACTGTTGAAGTAAGTGTTGAAAGACTCTTAAGCTTCTTTGAATATACATGAATTTGAAGAGGCGAGCGACTCTTTGGCTTCCGGTAAATTTGGAGGGTCAAAAGTTTCATTGATGTGTTCAATGAACATGTCATGAATTGGTAATTATAAAAGGGTGATCAAAGTGTTGATCAAAATCATCCCAACACAATAGAGTTTATTATTAAAGCGTGAGTTAGAACAAAGTCGAGCTTGTTCGGGTTTCAAGTGTGTGTAACTTGTAATCATTTCTCCAAGTAATAAAAAGAGTGTGTTGTGAGCCCGATGACGTAGACATTAGTTGTCGAACCTCGTAATATCTTGTGTCCTATTTTTTCTTTTCTCCGCTACAAACAAGAGTGTGTGTGTGCGGTTCATATTATTCGAGCATTTCCGCAAGCCTTGAATATCAAGCTGTGGTAAATTGTATTGGAACACAATTTATCACAACAAGTGGTATCAAATTGTTGAAGTAAGTGTTGAAAGACTCTTAAGCTTCTTTGAATACATGAATTTGAAAAGGCAGGTGACTCTTTGGCTTTCGGTGAATTTGGAGGGTCAAAGGTTTCATTGATGTGTTCAATGAACATGTCATGAATTGGTAACTATAAAAGGGTGATCAAAGTGTTGATCAAAATCATCAAAACACAATAGAGTTTATTACTAAAGCGTGAGTTAGAACAAAGTCGAGCTTGTTCGGGTTTCAAGTGTGTGTAACTTGTAATCATTTCTCCAAGTAATAAAAAGAGTGTATTGTGAGCCCGAGGACGTAGACATTAGTTGTCGAACCTCGTAATATCTTGTGTCCTATTTTTTCTTTTCTCAGCTACAAACAAGAGTGTGTGTGTGCGGTTCATATTATTCAAGCATTTCCGCAAGCCTTGAATATCAAGCTGTGGTAAATTGTATTGGAGCACAATTTATCACAACAAATACCTCCATTATCCAAAGTTATTAAGATTATTGATTTGTTCTACTCTGGTGTACTCCGATCAAACCACATTGCTCGTTTATACTGTATAATTCATAACAAAAATAGGAATAAACCAAATCATCAGTTACATAATTATCAGGGGTGAATTAAGAAAAATAGAATAATAAGATTAAGAAAAGTATTTATTGAAGAATACATTTAATTCATTAAAATAAATGTAAAGTTGTTTAACTTCAATAACAATTCGAACTGTTAAACTAGTGAAAGACCCGTGCGATGCACGGGGAGCTTCTCCGTAAATTTTTTGTACTTCGTATTTGTTATTTTGAAAACATTACATGTTTCAGTTATGTTATAATCGAAACATCTTTGTTATTTTGCGAGATGTTTGGATGCCATTGCATATTAAGAAATTGTAATATTATTAACTTATCGAGAAATCAAATTACAAATTTTGGAAGACCTCCTTATACACTACATTGGACGTTCTATTAGTAAGCTTCCCACTGTCATCACAAAGTAAAAGCTTTAACCCGGCCTTGTTGGTAACTCTAGAAAGGGCAACATACAATTGACCGTGCGTGAAAACAGGTTTCCTCAAGAATATACCCACGTTTGACAAAGATTGTCCTTGACTTTTATTAATCGACATAGCGTACGATATCATCACCGGAAATTGTCTTCGTTGAAAAGTAAAGGGGAGTTTTTGATCTGACGGGGATAGACTAATCCGAGGAATGTATACCAAGTGACCCGAAGTTTTACCTCCCAAAATTTTGGCTTCGATGACATATTTTCCAAGTTTTGTTATTACTAACCGAGTGCCATTGCAGAGACCGACAGAAGGATCCATATTCCGCAAAAGCATGATGGGGACACCAACCTAAAAGAAAAACATAAATAATAAAAGGCTTTAATAACATTCACAACTTGAAATATTATTGAAACAAAAAACAAATCTAACCTTCAATTTCAACCGATGGTTTGGCAATCCTGAACACTTGATAGTATTAAGAAATTCAACCGAATGCATCTGCTCAAACATATTATCTCCTTTGTCAGAAAGCGCAACACTATCAGAACTCAGATAAATCCTTTCGTCGGTATCATGCATCGAAACCATATACTCATTAATTGAATCGACTTCATCTAGAGTTGGAGCCAAAATAGCTCTTCCTTGCAAAAAATCAATATCACCAATGTGTTCGTGGAAAGAAGGATACGTTGATTGCACCATCGATTCAATAAAATTATCAGAATTGGTAACCAAGAACTCTTCTGGAATTTCAATTTGTACCTCTCCATCGTTTTCCTCGCCAAACGTACCATCACCAACAGCGGACAACCAAGTTGAAAACTCTCTTAAGACACGATAATCATTTGCATCGCCCGTATTTTGAAGCCTCATATTTTGCGTCAAACGCAAAACTTTGCAATCACTCCATATTTTAGATGAATTAATCGACGCATGAACAATATCCTGTCTCGTACCTTTGGGTATGACCGGCAAGATTTGTCGAAAATCACCCCCGAAGACAATAACCTTTCCCCCGAAGGGAAGGTTCTCCGCTCCAGGACTGCGTGCTCTCATAATATCACGGATTGTTCGATCAAGGGCTTCAAAACAATTTCTGTAAAGTTCATCAAAAAATGAGATTTTTTTTTACGAAAAACAAATAACATTTTACACATTAGGCTTTTATTTAATAAATAAAAATATATGCATGAGGAGAACATTTAGACATACCTATGCATCATAGGCGCCTCGTCCCATATAATAAGCTTTGCTTTGACAATAAGTTTGGAGAGATCACTTCTTTGCTTTATATTGCAGGTAGATTCTTCAGTAAGAACCAAAGGAATAGAAAACTTGGAGTGGGCCGTTCTACCTCCGGGCAAAAGAAGGGAAGCTATACCGCTCGAAGCAACATTCAACACAATTTCACCTCTCGATCGCACAGCTGCAGAAAGCGTTTTCCAAACATAAGTTTTTCCAGTACCTCCATAACCGTACAAAAAATACACCTGTCCGATCCCGGAGTAAAGCGATTCCATGATAGAACGATAAGCAATCATTTGCTCTTCGTTCAACGCGCTGCGTAATTTATCATGCTCTTGTTCCATCGTAATTCTGTCGTACGCCAACTCATCCGCTATCAATTGATTGTGCACATAAGAAGTATCCAAGCTCGTTGGGTAAGGCAACGTAGGGTATTCTTTCAGAGATCTACCCTTTTTTCTCATTATATCCTCTATATCGTTCAAGCAACGATTAAGAATTTCGTCCTCGGTCAAATTTACGTCTGCAAATGCATAAAGCGCTAAAATTATTTACCGATTCAAATATCGTAGGATAAATAATTAATTTAAAGAATTTAGAAAGAAGAAAATATCTTTACCTGGATTACCAATCTCATCACGATATTTTCCTATTTGGTCGGCTGATAAATATTTTTTTGAATTTTTCCAAACAATTTCCGGGCTGGTAAGAGAATCTGATGTCAACAAATTCACAAACAAACATCGAAGCATTTTTTCAGAACCCCAATAAGAAGCTTCTTTTATCGCATCGGAATATTCATTATCATCATCGAGCAATCCACGGGCGTAACATGCTTGTTGAAAGGTCTTATAACGATCTCCATTGTACTCCAAAATATCATCGTAAGATTTGCACCCACGAACGACATTCAACAATATCCTTAAGAAATACTCTTCTCGTGGCCCAGGATACACGTAGGATAATCTTCCAACAGACGTACCTCTCTGCCTAGGTCTCCAAACCTTCTTACTGTCATCCCAAACGAAGTATTTGGGGAATTCTGCATAAGTCAACTGACTCGCAATAGAGGGATACGTCGCATTTGCCTTCATCCAAGCTGTGAACATGGTATCCCTCTCAGCATGTTTTTCCTTCACTTCAGCTGTAGAAGAACTACCCTTGTACACAATATTTTGTTTGCCCTTAAGATGAAATATAAGTCGAATAACGCTCGGTTGGTTGAAATGCATTTCGAAACCAAACAATCTCCACGTAGCCTCGGAAGCAGATACGAATCTTGCGTCAATATACTGTTTAATTTCATCAATGACTTTATCACCTTGATCTTTTTCATGTGATTTATAAAACACAGCCGTCGTCCGATCATTGCCTTTGTGCACATATTTGAATAAATACTTTATAGATCGGGATCTGTTGCACCATTCAACATTAATATGAGCTCTGTATTTTTTGAGAAGATATGCATTATGGGGTACTACATACCTGCAACAGAAATGAGTAACGTTTTTATATTGTTAGTACTAATTAATTATTGTGCAACAAAAAAAAATGAAACAAATAATTAAAAAATACCTAGTGTCAAGATCAATTCCATTCTTCAAGACAGTCCGACCAAAATCTCTTCTTCTGTACACGACAAAACCGTCGTTATTTACAGTGGTTCGATGGGCGAAGTCTTTAGGAAAATTCTTCGTGCAACGATTTTTATCCATGCATGGAGATTTTCTATTAGCTAATCCACATGGTCCGTGAATCATGAACTCTTTCACAACTTCATAATATTCGCTGTCATGCAGCGGGTCGGGTATTTCAGCAGAAATCAAACCATCGACGATATCAGCGCAAGGCGTTTCGGTAACGTCTTTTAAAAACAGCAGAATGTGGGCATGTGGCAAGCCACGTTTCTGAAACTCAATAGTGTACACGACTGCGAAACATAAATAAAAAATGTATATTAATGTTTAAAAATATTAAAAAATAAAGTGAACTAACAAAGAAAAAACATAAACAACATGCATATTTTATTACCCGCGCTGAGATCTCCAAAGATTTTGTTCTGGCGAATATCTGTCAAAATATTATCTAGCTTTTCATGAAATATCCGAGCAATAATGTCTGGTCTGTCATTGGGGATCAAACCTCGCTTCTTACAATACCTAGTAATTTCATCACAATTTGGGTTGCATGTCATGGTAATGAACACATTTGGATAACCAACGGACCTGCATATAGCCATAGCATCGTGATAATTCTGCAACATGTGTCGAGCTCCTCCAACAAACGAAGACGGTAGAATTATTCTCTTTCCGGTATTCGAAGAATTATTTTCCCCGCTATTTAACGCATCATCCAAAGCACTGTAACAATCCGAACGAAAATCCTGTTGATGATTCTTCATGTACGTTAATCTGTACGACTCTACCATGGTGTAAGCATCGACAATGAACTGTTGAAACAATCGTCTTGAATGAAGAATATGAGGTGACTCATTCAACCTCTCATGTAGTCTGTACGCCACATATTCTCTCACGGTATTATCCTTCAATTTAGTTTCTTTGCTTTTTGTGGTCTCTTTATGAGGAACGTCGTCTCTGTATCCGTCTTCACCAAACAAAAATATTAAAGGATATTGAAGCGGCAAATAAGCAACGTGCAACTCATCAATGCGGGTCAATTGCTTGGATTTAGTTTCAACAATTATATCCCTTCCATCGCGAAGGTCGTCGACATCTCCAACAATTAAAGCTGCAACTTCAGAGACTTGAGGGAGATTATACGTGCGTCCGTCGGTGTTTCTTTTACGAATTAATCTCAATTTGAAACCAGCATCACTATCAAGCCTGAAATTTTCACCTGAAAAACGAAACCATCGCACCAGTAAATTATTTTCGTCAAGAATATTCTTGAGCTTTTCTACTATTTCAGAATGTTCTTTTAATTCTTTTTCCAATCTTTTTTGCTCTTTGTCTTCAATGTCATTTCAAGCAGATTCCCTGTTCAGCAAATAGTAAAATATAAATCAATATTAATAAATACCTTTAATAATACAATGTAAAATATTTATCAATTAATAAAATTAATTAATAAATTACGAAAAGATAATTCATATTATAAGATTGAATTATACGTACCCCACAGGTGTTTCGTTATCTTTTTCTTTATTGTCTCTTGGAGATGGTTTTCTGTTTATCAAATAGAAATATATTGTATTTATCAATAAATCCGATTAATTAGTAAAAATAAAATCATCAAAATATAGTAAAACAAAGTAATTATACTTGGCATCGATATACAAATTAGTGTTTTAATTAAAAGTACCTCGTAGACGTTATTCGATTTTTTATCTCGTTCTCGGCGTCGTAAAAGTACAACTGAGCAAACTTCGGTTTACTGCTATCTTCTGGCATCAAATTCCCAATCTTATGATGGTTCTCTCCATTTATTCTAAAAGTGGGGGGTGATCCTCCGGTGTTAATAGAGTTGTCTACTTTTCCTCCCATAGACGTGAACGAAAATATCATGTTGTAGAATCGGATTTCTCTTTGGAAGTTTTTACTCGAAGAATCATCTCCGTACAGTAAACTACTGTAATTTTCTGGAGGCACCAACATTTTTGGTAATTCTATCTTACCTGTTCAAATATATTTTATAAAAAATAATTAAAGAACAACGAAAGAAAAAACGACGTCTAAATCTCACAAACAGATTATTTTACAAAATTTAAATACTAACCATGCATGCAACATTTACTGTACATCGGCTTTCCTTTCTTATTTCTGGCCTTTTCTAATCTTTCATCGTACCAAAACATTGCGGAACAATGATCACATTTCCAAATTGGATCACCCATATCTTCATAACCTATTAAAGAAAGAATTCACAGAACACGTTCAAATATTTCTCAGTTAAAAGTATTTTTTCAAATGTATATAAATTAAAAAAAACTCTTACTCGGATAAGCAGGGTTCTGATATTTGGTATAGCGTTGTTCATTTGTCACTGTAACAAATGGATTTACGAAATCCTTAGATTTATTTTGAGCCTCTAAAGCGATACCAATAGGAGTGCTTGGAATTCTCTCGGTTACAGGAATTGGATCGTCAGGAAGCTCTAGTGGAGTTCCTTAATGATGGAGATATATTCTAAATGTCTAGTTTAGTGACAATATGGAACTCCTTATCTGTGTTTTTCATTATCTATTAATCAAACTGTCGGCATTTTTGTCTACCTTGTACTTGAATGCAATAGTTCTAGATATATACGTTGTAGACAGTATGGCGTGAGGAGACACGCGGAAGATCATACTGTCGGTTACTCGTATATTATCGAACAGAAGCTCACGACTTAGATGGACAGGGACAATCCATCGGTACGTCGTAGTGTGACTGGGTAATAGTTGGTCTTGACTATTATGTTACACTTGTACACTTGGTGTATTGAGCAGGACCACGGGAGGGCGTTCGATTTATACTAATCGACGTAATCGAACTAGACCTCAGAATTACGGATATACGAATTCTTAATCCCTATATAATTATAGGTGCGTATGTCCAATTCTCGGTTCTTTAACTTGCCAATGAGTGAGATTATTTGATTAGTCGAGATACTCGGTAAATTGGGAATCGGAATTGTACACACGGCATGCTATAGATTATAGACAGGAAACCGTGTCCCGTTTATCGGGTTGATTACGTCCCCGAGATGAGCTCATAAAGTTTATCATGTAAACCCTGCAGGTGGATTTGTTCCACATGATAATAAGGATGAGTGGTACTAGTCTCGGATAATAAGAAACGAATTAATTTAATTATTAGTAATTAAATAAATTCGTGGACGTTCGATATCTTAAACACGGGGAAAGTCTTATATGTAATTTCGGCGGAATTATTATTGTTGAAATAATATTAAAATTAATTTCGGGAATTCAATTATTATTTTATAGTGGAGTTAATAATAATTAAAATTGAAATCGATTAATTAAGGAATTGCTTTTACGTATTCCAAGTTAATTAATATTTCAATTTAGCCCTTAATTAATTTATCCTAAGGTCCCTAACGTAACTCTATAAATATCCTACCTTGCCTATCCTAAACCTACATTCCGCAGCTTTTTATTTTTCTGAGAAAACATTATTGCGTTAGCGCAATTAAGTTTTTCTCTGCAAAAATAAATCAGTGTAGCGCAATTATTTTTCTCTCATCAGAGAATAGAAAATATAACGCTGGTAGAAAAAGGAGAAAGCAGAAAAGGAGACCCAACGGATCGTTGCCCACACAACGGTTGGAGTCAAAGGATCTGAGGCATACGTTAGAAGCATCTAAGGTCTCAACAATCGACCGAGAAGGTATGAGATCGATTCTCTTTTCCGCAATTTATTCGATCTCATATTTCGTTAATCATATTTTGAACGTAGATCGGATCCCGTGGCTTGGATGTGATATTCTCGGACTGCTAGGAGGTTTCTGACCTCCGGCATGGCAGTCGGATCGAGAAAATCACATCGGAACAGCCAGAACGGGCGAATCCCGCCGCTGTTCGCGACGAGTGTCGGACGACAGGTTCTACTGTCGGCCGACAGGCTTGTCGGACGACACCTTCTGGTGTCGGACGACATTGGACGGTCTTGTCGGACGACACCTTCTGGTGTCGGACGACAGAGAGGCCAGAAGCCTCTCGTTTTGCGCGGTCGTGCCTCGGGTGCGATGGATGGGTGCATTTCGGGTCAGGGGCTTCGTCGTGAACACCTTGGGCATACTGGATGTCGACTGGTCTTGTCCGGATGTTCGAGTAGTCGAACGGACATGTCTCGGGTAGTCGATTTCCAACAATTGGTATCAGAGCCGGTTTATACGTTCTTTATATTGTTTGCGAGAATTGTTTTGCAGGATCACCCGATTATTATGGCCAATTTATTTTTGGTATTTTGTGCTATATGTGTGTGTGGTTTTGATTAAACTCTCGGGATTGTCGAGATCGTTTTATTTTTGGAAAGTTGCTTGTTTGTAATAGATAAAAACGACGGGTTGAGTCGTTAGGTTTATTTATTTATTCGTTGCATCCGGGACTTGTATAGGGTCGATCAAAATGTATAGGATCGATACCGGACTTAGTAGAATAATTTTGTAATTAATTTCTGCTATTGGATCGAGACGAGATCGAAGCCCGGAGGAACGAGAATCGAAGTCAAGACGAGCAACGAGTTCGAGTTCCAAGAGACGTGCATTCAAGATTTTAAGGCCATAATAATCGGGCCACGTTAATTGCTTTCTTATGTGATTTACGTGTTTTATTATGCTTATTATTTTATGCATGTATATCCCTAAATCGTAAAATACTAAGTGGGAGAGGGATTGGAAACAATCCCGCGGTCTCCATTCTCTGTTTCGAAAGTGATGTGTATTGACTTACGAGTTGGCTTTAGTGTCATCCTCCCTATCGGATAAAGTCGATACACGGAAATCACTTTGATCGAAATTCGAATGAAATTCCAATTTTAAAATTGAACAATTAAGTTTTTCAAAGCAATGCCTAATCTGTCTTTCAAAGACTAATTTCAACTCGACTCATTCTCACCCCGGGGAGTGGAATGGAGCCAAAGCGCTTGGTTATGTCGATGACACAGATTATAGACATTCGAGTCATTTGATGACTAGATCGATTGTCTGGTTGGCTCCCTCACTTTGTGAGAGATAGGGCTCAATTGCATGATTGATCGCTGGTTAGAAACTTCGAGTTTCACTTACGAGATATCAAGCTTTGATTAACGAAATTGTGAAATTTATTAAATGGAATTCAATTAACAAAGTTGTTTGTTTAGTAAACGTCCACACTATCGTGGCTTACTAGACGGAAACGGAACTTTGGGTTAATTGAGGCTCGACAGTTATAGGAAATCGTAAAGGGACCGCCTTTCAACGTAAACGTCCACACTAACGTGGCTTGCGGTGGGCGTGTAGTTTCCGAGCGGTTAACTTAGTACTGAGAAATGGTATACACTTAGGTACGCTTTACAGTATCCTCCCCATCGGAGTCACTGCTGTAATGATGTACGACCGAAGAAAAAGTCCAGTTATAAAATCGTTTGGACTAGTATACGTCCACATGAACGTGGCATGCTAGTCTGATGGGATTTTAGGATTGATTGGTAGATTTAATGATATTAATTAAGGGAGTTAATATCGAATTAAATTTGACAGTTTGATTTGTCTCTTTTATAGATATGACACTCAACCCGCTGTCCATTATACTAAAAGAAAACAAACTCACTGGTCCAAACTATGTTGATTGGAAACGAAACTTGGACATTGTCCTAACTGCTGAGGAGTACAAATATGTACTCCATGAGGTTTGTCCTGATGAACCTATTGACACCTCCACTCCTGAGGAAAAGGAAGCTCATCGGAAGTGGGTCAAGGCTGATCAGATGGCGCGGTGCTACATTTTGGCTTCTATGTCAAATGTGCTGCAACATCAGCATGAGGCCATGACCACTGCCTATGATATGATGCTTAACCTCAAGGAGATGTTTGGTAGTCAGGATAGGGCAGCCAGGCAAGATGCCATGAGAAAACTCATGACGGCCACTATGTCCGAAGGAACGCCCGTGAGGGATCACGTTCTTAGGATGATAGGCTATCTGAATGAGATAGAGATTATGGGAGGAGCTATCGATGGGGAAACCCAGATCGATATAGTGCTCCAGTCTCTGCCTAGGAGTTTTGAGCAGTTCCGCCTGAACTATAACATGAACAAGAGGTTATATTCGTTGGCGGAGCTCCTGACTGAACTCCAGGCGGCAGAGGGAATCTTTAAGAAATCTCAGGCACTTGTGGCTGTGAAACTTCCTGGCCCTCCGGGGACTAAGAGGAAGAAGAAGCAAGGACGGAAACCCAGTGGACCCAGAAATGGTGGACCACAGAATGGAGTGAACAAGCCAAAGGGCAAGTGTTTCCGTTGCAAGCAGTCTGGACATTGGAAGTCGAATTGTCCTCTCAGACAAGGAGGTACGAACTTTTCCTTAGTCACTGAAACATGTTTAGCGGTGTTATCCACCGGTACCTGGTGTGTGGATACGGGAGCCACTGATCATGTCTGCAATTCTTTGCAGGGGTTCCAGGAAACCCGGCGGCTTAGAGAGGGAGAGATCACTATCTACATGGGCAACGTGACGAAAGTGGCGGCTGTTGCAGTGGGAGATATTTATTTATCTTTTAATAATAAAGTTTTAGTATTGAATAATTGTCTTTATGTACCGAATTTTAGAAAGAACCTTGTTTCGGTTTCTAAATTGGTATTGAATAAATATTCTGTTTCTTTTGATAGTTCTGTTATTATCAAAAAGAATGGTGAGTATATCTGTTCTGGTACATTGATAGGCAACTTATATATACTGAATCCTGATTATTCCACGATGCAACGAGTAGAGTCAAATAATACATCTAGTACCAATAAGAGAAAGGAGCCTTCTAGAATGAATCAAAAGTACTTATGGCATCTTAGGCTAGGTCATATTAACTTGGGTAGGATTCAAAGGTTGATAACTGATGGAATACTCAGTGGTGTGAAAGATGAGGACTTTCCAACCTGCGAATCATGCCTGGAAGGAAAAATGACCAAGCGACCCTTTAGTGATAAGGGGTATAGATCCAAGGAAGTACTGGAATTGATTCACTCTGATTTGTGCGGGCCTTTATCTGTCCAAGCGAGAGGAGGTTATGAATATTTCGTAACCTTCACTGATGATTACTCAAGGTATGGTTTTATATACCTGATGCGCCGCAAGAGCGGGTGCTTTGACAAGTTCAAGGAGTACAAAGCTCTTGTGGAGAACCTTCATGGTAAAACCATAAAGACTCTACGATCTGATCGTGGAGGAGAGTACCTCTCGGGAGAGTTTAAGGCGTACTTATTAGAGAATGGGATTGATTCCCAGATGACTGCACCATACACGCCCCAGCAGAATGGTGTAGCAGAAAGAAGGAATAGGACTCTTATGGAAATGGTAAGATCTATGATGAGTTATTCAGAACTACCAGTTTCGTTCTGGGGATATGCCTTGGAAACAGCGGTGTATATCCTGAACTTAGTTCCTTCTAAATCAGTCCCTAAGACGCCCTCGGAATTGTGGACCGGGCGAAAGCCAAATTTGAAACACATTCGGGTCTGGGGTTGTCCAGCACATGTGCTGAAGCATGGGGCTGATAAGTTGGAATCTCGTTCAGATATTCGGTTGTTTATAGGATATCCTAGAGGAACGAAAGGTGGTCTATTTTATAGTCCTAAGGACCAGAAGATCGTTGTTAGCACCAACGCTCGGTTCTTGGAAGAGGATTATATAATGGACCACAAGCCCAAGAGTGAGATAATACTAAACGAACTGAGAGGGGACGATCAAGGCTTAGATCCAACCGAACCGGGTGATACGCCACCACAGTCTGCACCTGTAGTTACTGAGGTTACACCGGAGCCTCGTCGTAGTGGGAGGGTTGTTCGACAACCCGATAGGTTCATGTTTATAGGTGAGTCTTCGGACTTGTTACCTGGAGAACATGAAGCCGATCCCTGGACCTATGGCGAGGCGCTTAAAGATCAAGATGCTCAGTCTTGGCAAAAAGCGATGAAATCTGAGATTGAATCAATGGATTCAAATCAGGTCTGGAATCTTGTAGCACCGCCCAAAGGTGTAAAAGCCATTGGTTGCAAGTGGGTGTACAAGAGGAAAAGAGGGTCTGACGGGAAGGTTGAAACCTTCAAGGCTAGGCTTGTTGCGAAAGGGTATACTCAGAAAGAAGGGATCGATTATGAGGAAACTTTTTCGCCGGTAGCTATGCTAAAGTCGATCCGGATTCTTTTGTCTATAGCAGCTCATATGGATTATGAGGTGTGGCAAATGGACGTCAAGACAGCATTCTTGAATGGGAATCTTGACGAGACCATTTACATGAGACAGCCAGAAGGTTTCATCAAGAAAGGCCAAGAGCATCTAGTGTGTAAGCTAAACCGATCCATTTATGGATTGAAGCAAGCTTCTAGATCTTGGAACATGCGGTTTGATGAGGTTATCCAGTCTTATGGATTCATTCAAAGCATGGACGAGTCGTGTGTATACCGGAGAAGTGACGGAAACAGCGTGGCGTTTCTCGTACTTTATGTAGATGACATTCTTCTAATTGGCAACAATGTGAAGATGTTGTCGGACATAAAGGGATGGTTGTCCAAGCAATTCGATATGAAAGACTTAGGGCAAGTTGGGCATGTTCTTGGGATCAAGGTTATAAGGGATCGCCGGAAAAGAACATTAAGCTTGTCCCAGGCTTCATATATTGATACGATTCTGGCTCGTTTCAACATGCAGAATTCCAAGAGAGGTGCTCAACCTTTCTGCCATGGAATTCATCTATCTAAAGACATGTGTCCCAAAACACAAAAGGAGATAGATTACATGAAGAAGGTTCCTTATGCTTCGGCAGTAGGAAGTCTAATGTATGCCATGTTGTGCACGAGACCTGATATCTGCTATGCCGTGGGCATGGTAGCTAGATATCAGAGTAACCCTGGACAGGGTCACTGGACTGCTGTAAAGAACATACTTAAGTACCTGCGAAGGACTAGGAATTATGTTCTGAGTTACAAAGCGTCCGAGTTGATTCCTATTGGTTACACAGACTCGGATTTCCAATCTGATAAGGATCAGCGAAAGTCTACATCAGGCTATGTGTTCACATTGGGAGGTGGAGCAGTCTCATGGAAGAGTGTTAAGCAGAAATGCATTTCGGACTCTACCATGGAAGCCGAATATGTAGCAGCCTCTGAGGCAGCTAAAGAATCGGTGTGGCTCAGGAACTTCCTTATGGACTTGGATGTGGTTCCTAAAATGCCTAGAGCTATCACAGTTTATTGTGACAATAGCGGTGCAGTGGCTAATGCAAAGGAACCACGAGCCCACAATGCGAGTAAACACATAGATCGCAAGTACCACCTGATTAGAGACATCGTCAGGAGAGGCGATGCGGTTGTCACCAAGATTGCATCAGCGGATAACCTGGCTGACCCCTTTACGAAGGCACTTCCAGCGGAAGCGTTCAAGAGACACGTGAAGGGGATGGGTATCGAATGTATGGTAGAGGGCAACTAGAGATTTAGTATAAGTGGGAGATTGATGGAGTTATATTCTAAATGTCTAGTTTAGTGACAATATGGAACTCCTTATCTGTGTTTTTCATTATCTATTAATCAAACTGTCGGCATTTTTGTCTACCTTGTACTTGAATGCAATAGTTCTAGATATATACGTTGTAGACAGTATGGCGTGAGGAGACACGCGGAAGATCATACTGTCGGTTACTCTTATATTATCGAACAGAAGCTCACGACTTAGATGGACAGGGACAATCCATCGGTACGTCGTAGTGTGACTGGGTAATAGTTGGTCTTGACTATTATGTTACACTTGTACACTTGGTGTATTGAGCAGGACCACGGGAGGGCGTTCGATTTATACTAATCGACGTAATCGAACTAGACCTCAGAATTACGGATATACGAATTCTTAATCCCTATATAATTATAGGTGCGTATGTCCAATTCTCGGTTCTTTAACTTGCCAATGAGTGAGACTATTTGATTAGTCGAGATACTCGGTAAATTGGGAATCGGAATTGTACACACGGCATGCTATAGATTATAGACAGGAAACCGTGTCCCGTTTATCGGGTTGATTACGTCCCCGAGATGAGCTCATAAAGTTTATCATGTAAACCCTGCAGGTGGATTTGTTCCACATGATAATAAGGATGAGTGGTACTAGTCTCGGATAATAAGAAACGAATTAATTTAATTATTAGTAATTAAATAAATTCGTGGACGTTCGATATCTTAAACACGGGGAAAGTCGTATATGTAATTTCGGCGGAATTATTATTGTTGAAATAATATTAAAATTAATTTCGGGAATTCAATTATTATTTTATAGTGGAGTTAATAATAATTAAAATTGAAATCGATTAATTAAGGAATTGCTTTTACGTATTAATATTTCAATTTAGCCCTTAATTAATTTATCCTAAGGTCCCTAACGTAACTTTATAAATATCCTACCTTGCCTATCCTAAACCTACATTCCGCAGCTTTTTATTTTTCTGAGAAAACATTATTGCGTTAGCGCAATTAAGTTTTTCTCTGCAAAAATAAATCAGTGTAGCGCAATTATTTTTCTCTCATCAGAGAATAGAAAATATAACGCTGGTAGAAAAAGGAGAAAGCAGAAAAGGAGACCCAACAGATCGTTGCCCACACAACGGTTGGAGTCAAAGGATCTGAGGCATACGTTAGAAGCATCTAAGGTCTCAACAATCGACCGAGAAGGTATGAGATCGATTCTCTTTTCCGCAATTTATTCGATCTCATATTTCGTTAATCATATTTTGAACGTAGATCGGATCCCGTGGCTTGGATGTGATATTCTCGGACTGCTGGGAGGTTTCTGACCTCCGGAATGGCAGTCGGATCGAGAAAATCACATCGGAACAGCCAGAACGGGCGAATCCCGCCGCTGTTCGCGACGGGTGTCGGACGACAGGTTCTACTGTCGGCCGACAGGCTTGTCGGACGACACCTTCTGGTGTCGGACGACATTGGACGGTCTTGTCGGACGACACCTTCTGGTGTCGGACGACAGAGAGGCCAGAAGCCTCTCGTTTTGCGCGGTCGTGCCTCGGGTGCGATGGATGGGTGCATTTCGGGTCAGGGGCTTCGTCGTGAACACCTTGGGCATACTGGATGTCGACTGGGCTTGTCCGGATGTTCGAGTAGTCGAACGGACATGTCTCGGGTAGTTGATTTCCAACACTTAAAAATGACAAAGTACATTTAAACGATCAATATATATATGTTAAAGCCGGTATCAAACAATTAACATAATATAATGTTTAAATATATAAGGCCGCAATCATAAAATATATTAATGAGGATATAAAGTAGTAGTATATACCTAAAACATGAACATCTGAAAAATCAACATTAAGGTTTCTGGCTGATTGCATAATTATATTCTCTTTATCCTTTTTTCGAGTTCGAATGGTTTCCAATTTATCCATGGATAGATTGTTTCCAACATCGCAAGGCTTCTGCATAATAGGTACTGTCACGAAAAGAACAATAAAAGGTACGTGATATTGTAAATTTAAATTAAAAAAGAAGAAATTATATTTAAATACTAAACATTGAAACAAACCGTTTGATATGTCTTGGAGAGGAATATTATTTTTTATCTTTTTGGGATTTTTAACTGATGGAGTGCTTAAGTTGTTCCTTTTAACGCGGTTAGGTTGTGTGACACACGATCCCTGTGGAGAATATACATTTGGTGGAATCCAAGAATGATTTACTGTAGAAGCATGAATGGCTGCACATATAGAAATATAATATAAATATACAAACTTTAATGACAATTTCATGAAATAAGTATCATACTCACTTTGTGTTTGCATAACAGTGGTTGGAACTGGAACGGGCGTAACTTGATTGTAGTTCATATTTGGAAGAACATTGTTTGAATAAGCCCCGAAAACATATGTATCTACAATGTATAAAATATAAGAACAAATAATATACGAAATTAATATACAATTGCAATGATTAACTTACTGTACAAATTAGTGCTGGAATTCGGTGTGTGTTCATTCGTCGATACGTATTTACCCTTTCCCTTGTCTGCAAAATAAAAACATCAAACAAAATAATAATTAGTAGAAATATATTAAATTTACATATTCAAATGTATGCGATAAACAAAAAATTAATAAAAATACAAAAACATTTCATCGAAAATAACCATTTGTTATGTCGTTCAAAACACGGGTATCTGTTCTCTTGTTTGTTGTACTTTGAACATCACCGCTGAAAACCTTTCTCTTAAAAGTGTGTTGTTCTGTGAGACACGACCCTTGAAAAGGAGTTATCATCGGTGATGATCCAATGAAATTCCTAACATTTACAGGAGTAGTCATAGCTGCAAGAAGGTACTTGAATATATAATTTAGATTCAAAAATAAATAATTATCGTGACTTCGTATATTAAAAAAAAATTTTAAACTAATTATTAATATTAATAATGTTTTCGACGGAACATAAAACAAACAAATAAGCACTAAATTGTAAGTTTAATCTTACAGGATATTCGGGAAGAATCAGCACAAATTGAAATTCCACTATCTCGTTTCTCCGGTGTTTGTTCATTATTATTCGTAAAAGACTCCAACACAAACGGACCTGTGTATATTACAACGTATTTAAATCATATCAGAAGTACTTCGAAAATTGAATTATGCTCAACTTACTAAAATTTTCGTCCTGATAAACGTTTCCTCTAATCGCTGTATTTGATTTAGCCTTCCGTTTATCTGCATAAATAAGAAAGCATATAAAATGCAATGAATTACTCTGTATATTAACATATCAGAATAATTGATTGCTACATCACAGAAAATGTTTAGGATAACCTGAAACGCCCTTCTTTTTGCTAGAGGACATCGGTATGCAGTCTCAAATATATAAAATTTTGTTAATATCAGAACTCACACAACAAAAGAAATCGCACGGATGATGTTATCGTAATACAAAAACACAAATATAGAACGCGAAGTCTGAAAAAAATATTTGCTTTATAAATAAACAATATTCGTAAAATTCATAACGATAGGAAAAGAACACTATCCGGAATTATAAACAAAAACAATACTCTGTGGCGGTGCTTAAATAGAATGAATAAATATTGTATAATTTTATGGATATCAGAATTCAATTGTTGCTAAAATAATGAGCGGATTAAAAGGAATCAAATATTTTAAACAATTAAGGAATAAGTAACTAATTAAGATATTTATGTTATTTTAAAAAATAAAAAATATTTTTAAAAAGTAAGGATTTATATTCCTTAATTATAGTAACATCATCAAAATATATACGTTCAAATATAATATTTTCGAAAATAACAATTACTTGCAATTTTTTATAAGATATTTATTGTGCTTTCATTTTAATGTATAAATATTATCAATTTAAATTTAAATGAAAATAGACAACAAATCATATAATAAAAACATAACTTATATTAGAAAATAAAAATAACTTGCGATAAATTCATGCTGCAAAAGCATTATTGTACTGAATAAAATAAAAAACATAAAGAAATAAGAAACAGTCTAAAATGAAGAGGAATAATTGAAAAAATAAGCAAACTAAAGAATTCAATCACTCGGCAGAATGATTCATCTAAAGAATTCAATCACTCGGCAGAATGATTCATCTTAAGTTTGGAGTTCGTTGAACCCTGCTCATCAGGTAAATCATCGTCGCTCAATATTTCCAGCGGCCTTTTGAAATGCTTGACAGATTCTGGAGATTTGAATTCATCCTCAATCTTCACGCGGACAGAAGATACTTTGTCAGAAGAGTGCGTGTCGCGAACGACGTCCTGGTCTTTACGCTCGAAAAATTGAACTACACGGTGATCGGTTTTTTTGTGTTTCTTGACAAAGTGAGCATCGTCTGAATATTTATCCACGGAATAGACCGAATCTGTTCCTTCGATGTGCTTTGTTTCAAGGCTCACTCTGAACATGAGCTCTTTTCCGATGAGATCATCGACAGGTTGAGGAATTTCAATTTTCTTCTCGTCCTTTTGATTTCCATCAATATCTAAAATAGTGTGAGTTTCCTGAAAATAATATAAAAACACATTGAAGAATTGGTGTACTAATAAGAATTTTGGTTTAGCCGGTACACTGAAGCAATTAAATACAACTTTGGATTAAAATATATTTAAGATAACTTACAACAATCTTGTTCACAGAAATAGCAGCTGCGGCTTTCCCAATGAGAGAAGCGACAACGTCGTTCCACAACAGCAAAACAACATTATCATCACCATCAACAAATTGTGCGTGAATCTTGTACCTCACATTGACGCTAACATTGGTTGAACAATTATCACAAAAAAATCCAGACTCATTCTCAGCAACCTTCTTTTTGCATTTGAAGCAACTGTTATAGCACCAACCTCTATCGTAAAATATTTCAGATATGGAACCGACAATCCAATATTTTCCAACCTATAAATCACGAAGCGAAAACAATCAAATATTTATTACTTTTAATAGTTTATAATTTTAGTTTTAGACATACAAATATTAAACAAAATACATATAAAATAAACATATATTGAATATATACCTTTTTCTCCGACTTCAAATCTTTTAAACAAAGAACTATAGTATCGGAGTTCTGCAATTCATCTCTTACACTCACGTAAGAGGAAGAAGATATCATGGAGCCATCAAACGATAGAGAGACATCGTCATCAGGTAGCCTGAAAAGTAAAGATTATAAATTATTTCGCATTATTATGTAATTGTAGAAAACAAACAATAATAATTTATTTTACTTGTTTCGGAACTCGACAATGTCATCCAGATTTTGATCAGTGATAACTTTAGTTGCATGGTAAGTATTGGAAATACCAACAGCACCTAAATAATCAAAAACAAATAAAAGATGAACCTTGTTATATTTTGCAGTTTCAAGTAAAACAAAATGTATAAGAAAGGGTCCCTTACAAACCTTGGAAAAGAATTTTAGTTCTACATAGCTGAATGATAAAGACATTCTTTTCCGATTTTCTATTGCGTACGCTCTCAACAAATCTATTCATTTGTTTGCAATATGGTTCCCAAAGTACACACTCGATCTTATTCTCACTGTTTCAAAGTATAAGATTGAATAAACATCACTTTTACAAATTATAATTAAAAAAATGTGCTTTTGAAATACTAAAAGAAATAATATTCTAAAACGTTATGATGAACGTAAATAAACTCACTCCAAATCTTTAAGCAAAAGATGAATACTTTGGTTGGCCTTAGCAAGAGGGTCTTCCTTCAATTTAATGTCTTTCAAGTCGATGACTTGTCCGATTACATCTGTAAATAAAAAATATAAGTCATAACATACCCATTAAAACTTTATAATAGTTTAAAGAACATTATAATTCAAACTATGACTTAAATAAAAATATTCATCTACATACCAAAAAGAGGTCCATCGGCTTTTTGAATACTCTCCTTTATATCAACAAAACTTTTGAATTTGAACAATGTCTTTGGAAAATTCGGAACAGTTGCCGGGGCCAAAAAAGTATTCCTCTGTAATATAATCCTGTACGGATGGTCAGTTATAGGAAAATTCTTCTGGCTATCAACAACCGAGAATTGACTAATGGACAGTAGCTCTCCTTCGATCATTTTATTATCAAACTGATAAATCAAAAAAATTCGAACAGACGCTTGAATTCTAGTTCCCTGCAAAAACCAATGGTTATTAGTATATTTTAATAAACTTATAAATGATTTCCAAATAAAATAGATAAAGAGTTCAGATTCATGGTTAATTGTTTCGTAAAAACAAAATATAAGCATAATAAATAGTGTATACCTCCTTGTCAACAAACAAAAATTCCAACGTTTGCGGAATTCTTCCATTCCCGGTGGTCTTCCACTTCCTACAAACACGAACCCGGATATTCCAATCAATCCTATTTTTATTAATTTGCGAAAGGGGAGTGTAATTCGTAACCATTTCAGTATTAGAAGCCATTGAAATTTGATTGAAGTCTTGGTTGAAAGTATTGGATTATTTATAGCCTATAACAATTGATAGAAAATATTATATATATTAATAATATATACTCTTCACGATAGACATATATGGAGATATTTATGAAACGTATCTTAACAAATATTTTATCGATTCATAATTATTATTTTAAGAATAGTATGTAGATAGGTGTTGATTTACTTCCTTCTCTTACTATATTCTTATTAAAAAAATAAAAGATTTAATCTTTTACGTGAAAGATAATTTTGAATCTTACTATAGTCTATATTGTTATTAAAAAATAAAAGATTTAATTTTTTACGTGAAAGATAATTTTCATTAATAGAAAGATTCATCTGTCATATAACTATGTATATTTATAGTTATAATATTGGGCCACATATAAAATATTTATATTACGTTTTCAAAAATGATATCACTAATTTTGGTGTGTTGTTTTATAGTACAAATATAATATTATATATATTTTGTTTTCGTTCATATCTTTGATTTTATTAATTTTGGATATATATCTTGATTGATGCAGTTGGCGATTTTAACGATTAACATCAATATTCTTTTTAAATTTACTATGTATTCTTCAATATAATGTTTCAAGTATAATTGGTTACACAATGTATTATGTTTATAAATAAGATCATTTTATCAGATAAAACATTAACAAAAGAAAACGAATTCTCTACACAAATAATTAATAAAATAATTTTTATTCGAAAACTCGGAAAAACAAATTGTTCGAAAACATGAATTATTTTGAAATAAAAATAAATCTAGAAAAGTTTTCAATGTTATTATAAATAAAGAGAGAATAATAAAAAAGTGTTGGAAAGTGGAATCGTCTTTTAAGATAATTCAAGAGATGTGGACCACGTCGAATCGACATTGAACTTCAAGAAATGTGAATTACGTTGGAACATTTGCGCCACTTACTTACAAACCTATATAAAAATACAAAAAAAAAAATTATAATTCGCAGTGGATGATTACAGAAATAAAGATGACACATCAATTACATAAAAATCTAAAATTGAATCCGGAACTTACTTTTCATTGTACTCAACAGCCTCATGCACATGATTATATATGATCACTTTTGTTGCGCCATCAGTGTTGTGAAGTACAAACTCCTCTACACGTTTTTATAATATATAATTGACAAAAATTGATTAAATATCAAAAAACAATTCTAAATATATAAGAATAATATATGCTTCACTAATTATATACCATTGAACATCATAGTGGAAGCAAGTTGAACGATGATAACGACATGACCCAATTTTTTATCTCTAACCATATCCACAACGCTTTTGATCTCGCTAGAAAAAGGACCAAAGTGAACAAACACAATGCTTTTATAACTGCAAAAAAATATAAATAAAACAAATTTAAGTTCGTGTTAAAAAGGATTAAAGTTTTAACAAATGTTATTATAAAAATTAGATAATCCGTACTTTAGATCTCCAATACGAAACCGAATGAATTTTAGTCCTCGACCGCAGCAATCTCCATTCATCATTGTGTAGTCAACATCGAGAATATGACCGATTATATCTTGTGAAAAAGAAATTCATATAAGAAAGCAATGCATAATAATATATTGGAAAGTACAAAGATAGTATGAAAAAAAAATATTCGAAACTTGTTATTAAGTAAGTAATCGTACCAAGAAGAGGACCACTGTCTGGATAAGAATGCTCACTAACGCACCAAAATGGTTGAAATTTGTACACAGACTTAGGGAAACTTGGGTCGTAGATTGATTCAACCGATGTTCCTTTGACGAAGCGAATCATCATAGGGTTGTCCACAATTAGATTGGCACATGAAGTTGCCATCACACGAAAGTTGTTCACGTTGTAGAGTCCGCCCTCGATAAGTTTTTTATCAAAATCTTTAACGCACACATCTTTTGGAACAGATGCATGAATTTGAGTTCCCTGTTTTAAACACAAAATTATTATGTGAAGAAAACAGTATACATCAATTAATTATATTAGAATAATTAATAAAAAAATTGATTATATTTTTATTTTTGAAAATCTTACTTCTGCATCTATCATGACCAATTCCAAACTTTGTGGAATCATCCTGGAACCCGGTGACATCCATTTTCTGCATACTCGTACAATGATGTTGAAGTTGGTACCAACGGTAGTTAAGTTTGACAAAAAATCGATCGCCATTACTGATTTTGCAGAAGCTACCATGTAAATAGTTATCGGACTATTAATATAATATGAAAGAAGGAACGAATGGTAAAAAATAAAAGTAAATATAATATCTATAGAAAAGATTCTATACTGATTATCATTCCTATTTAAAATAGTTATCAACAATTTTGGGCATATATATTTTTGATACGGTCAGATAATTAATTGTAAAAAATTGTCAATATTTATCTGAACTAATTACAAATCCTCAAATTAAGGAGAAAACACATTATTTAATAGATTTATTGAATTATAATATTTGTTAATTATTGAACTGATAATTTATTAAGATTTAATAAGTATTAATTGAACCACGCTTCATGTTGTTGATTGTTGATTAAATAACAAATTCAACATATTTATGAATGATGTTCATATAAATATTTCACAACAACAAATAAAGGAACATAAAAAAGACGTAGATAATAAACTAAATTTAATATGTCAATAACATAAATATAAAACTCCAAACTGAAATATTTGTTATAAATGCATCGAAATAAATTAAGTAGGTGATACTTTGACAGACAATGTTTTAGAAGAAGGATAGTAGGAGAAGACCAACTCCATGCCCTCCTTAAAATCATTCTGATCATAGAATGATCTCCATTCTTCTCTGAGAAAAAGACGTTTGCGATTGTTTCCTTTTCCGTTTCGTACACGGGCTGGCATTTTTACCCCACTTTTAGCATTAGAGAGAATCAATTTTGACTTGTGCACAATCCCAGTATCCTCTGCTAACTGTCTTGGGATGGTCTGAATACGAAGTTGAAAAATACTGGTTAATGTAAAATTAAACAATGCACACAGACATTTTTATCAAATTTATGTGTAACTTACCAGACGATAGTGGTGATGCGACTGGATGGTCAAAATAAAACTGGAAGAGAGATCTGATAAAAGAAATTCAGGCCTACTTAGGAGTAAATCAGGAGAATATTTTATTTCAACCATACCCACATTATAAATGTGTACATTGAAGTGTGATGGATGAATCCATTGGAATGTCAACAAATCAGCATACTTAATCTGATATCTTGCCTTGAATTCAGGCCACCCCCTACTCACATAGAACCGTTGCATTAAATCTACATCTAACTGAACATGCATCATTGGACCATTAGGTGTTTTGAAATTTGTGATCTTTGGAATTTCACACGTGCATCTGTTCCGGAATTCTAAGGGAAAAACCTATCAAAAGAGTATATTGTAAAAACTAAAAATTCGTGATAATATAAATTAGATAAACAAAAATTATAATCAAAAGTATTGCGCGAACTTACAATAATCGTGTCATTTTCATCTTCTAGAGTAACGTGGAATATAGGTGCGTAGTTGAGTCCTATCCTGACTACAAAAGTTAATTAGGCTTAGGGTCAGATTAAAATTATAAAAAGAACAGACCCAAATTACAATAAGGTATTGAATCAACTAACATCATAGATGGACTACAATTTCAATTACCACATATCTTTAATTAGAACATAATTTTTTAAGTAGATTGACAACAATATCATTGAATTAAAATACGACATCAAAAACAAACTCTCAATTGAAAAATAAAAAAAAAGATAAAACGTACAATTGTCTACATCAACAACACTCTCCCGTGATATATTCTCGTTGGAATCGATATCAGACATTTTAAATCCTCTCTAGAAATAATTCCCTGAAGAAAACATTTAAAAGTAAAGTTACCCTATACAATAAACAAAGTATAAGAATACCCATACACAAAATAATTAGAAGCTTAATATTAAAGATACAATTTTTTTTTTTAACATTATCGAATAAAATACGAACATGATTTTTCAGAAGAGTATCATGTAGGATAAAGAACATATTGAAAATGTAGAATAACATAATCTATTATTTGATACCTGGTTAAAGTGAATCGATAAGTTTTCTTCTCTTCAAGAAGGAGAGATCAATACACGTGAAACCCTAGATTTGAATTGAAAACGTAAATATACAGAGTTTATGAAGTAGACGAAGGGTCAAATACTTAAGTAAAATCTGATTATTTAATACAAATATTTATTAACAAAATTTATTAATTAATTTTATGTTTTTTATTAAATAATATAATACTATTTAAAAATATAACAATTATTTTATTTTTTTGGGATGGAGATTTAGTAAGCGCACAATAAAATAATCGTTGTTTTTCTAGTTGATTACATATTCGCATACAATTTAACATATCTTTCCTAATATTAATCCGTTTAAGTTATTATTTATAGAATTCAAACAAATTTCTAAAAGTTTGAACACAATTAAATTGTGTAATATCTTTTGTTGAATAAAATAGTTAAAACAGTTGAAGACATAGAATAAAATTGTAAACAGTTACGAACTATGATGTATTTTGTAAATATTATAGGATATATACATTTTAAAGTCTTGTTTGTTCAGCACAAATACAAAAATAAAATTTATTAGCAAGCTCAATATAATAAACATTAGCACTGTAAAGCTTCGAAAATTAATAAATATAACAAAACAAAAACAGAATTTTAGCAATTTGTTTAAACTATCAAACGAATAAAACTACATAATTAAAATCTGGGTTATTCAATCCGAATAATGATCAGAATCATAAAAATTCTTCTCCAGCAAACAATGTCGTTGAAGAAATATCGTAGTAGAATTCCAAAATCATGCCCTCTTGAAAATGATTCTGATCATAGAACGATCTCCATTTTCGTCCGAGATAAATGCTATTTCTCCCATTTCGTTTCTGCAAAGGCACGACCATTCGATTTCCTCTAGTGTTGGACAGGGTCAATTCTAACAGTTGATCAATCTCAGTTTCTTCAGCAAATTGTTTAGGTATCGTCTAATACAAATGAAAAGTTGTACATTAATATTAAAAAGCAAAATTAACTCAAAAATTAAAATTTTAGGAAGTAGAACTTACCAGGCGATAGTGGTGATGTTCTTCCAATATTAGAGTGAAGCTGTGACGTAGAGACAGTATATATACGACAGGCACACGTCCGATAACACCAGCATTATATGATATCTCAACATTAGTGTCGTCAAAAATGTTTACATTGAAGTGCGATGGATACACCCATTGGAATGACAACATATTTCCATACTTAAGATGATATTTATCCTTGAATGGAACCCAACCGCTCATTATATGAAGACGGTGATTATTGTCTTCACCTAAAGCAATAGGATGGGTTATACCGTCTGGGGTCTTGAGATTGGTGACCAATGGCATCTGGTAAGTGCTTAATCTAAGAAATTCTGAAGGAATAATCTAACAAAATACGAAATTGGTAAATATAATAATTATCTAAAACCAATCAGTATAGAATGGATGCTCACAATAGACTGGATATCATCACCTCCGACCCATGTATTAAATCGGGGAGCGTAAGGCAGTACTCTTCTTGCTTCAAATTATTTGTTGTAATAGTCAGAAAAAAAAAATAAACAGGTCAAAAAATATATTTATCATGTCAACAAAGTAAAAGAAAAATCGATTAATACTGAATAAGATCAAATAGCCTAAATAAATCATAACAACAGGAGAGAATACTCACAATTTTCTAGATCGGCATCGCTTTTGCCGCGACCCTTATTTGAACTGCTACCTGGCATTCTAAGGTTGGGATAAAAGAAATTCATTCCCTGTATTTTGAAATAAATCATAGTAAACATATAAAAATAGTACTCATCACTAATTGAATAAAATCGATCTTGATTATTGAGAAGAACAATATGTAAGACAGAATCAATACAATACATACAAATTAGTATAACCTCAAAGATTCAAACCTGATTAAAATAAAGGGATTATTTTTTTTATCTTCAAGCAACCGAGATCAAAGGATGAGAAACCCTAAAATTTATTCCAAAGCGGCGGAATACAGTCTTTAAGAAGTACACGAAGGTCGTAACCATATATAACTATTGTTTATTTTTTCAGAAAATTAATTAAAACAATTTAAAAAATAATGCGACAATTCTGAATTTGGATCAACTAAAAGGTTCATTCCTTATTTATTAAAATACGACACGTGTATAAAATATTTAGTATATGTACGTAATATTTGGAAAGAATTTATTTAAGATATGTTATATAGATAAAAATAAAATTGAATAGAAATAAACTTAACCTGATACTTACTATTGAATCAAATTGTTCACCAATTTTAAGTGATAAATCAGATTATAAATGAAATGAAGTAGGATCGTGTGATTGTTGTTAATAGTTTGAAGTACTTAATTTTACATCCGCATGGTATATGATAATGAAATAATATTTTGGAGGACATTTAATTCAAGAACTTGTAAATTTTTATTCAGAGTATATATGTGGCATTGATAATACAATATAGAGATCAACATATTTACATTGAAGTTAAATGATAACAAATATAGATATTCAGCACAAATACAAAATAATATTGATTGTCAAGGTCAACATACAAACATAAAATATATATTAGAGTTCAACTTCATATCATAAGAAAATTAAAAGGTTTTCATTAACCTAGTGCAACTAATAGCACTGACAACCTAGCACAAAACATTCTAAACCAAACCGATTTAGAAATTGTTATCAACACTGATATAGTTTGATGATGATATGAAACAGAAATACTTAACAAAAACAGGCAACTATCAACATGATATCTTTAAACCAACAAAAGATTTACATTTTCTACGAACTCGTCCCACGATCATTTGAAATTCAGGCCATCCTTGTATAAAAAAAAGACAATTCAAAACAATAGTCAGTTACTTTTACAATTATTGTCAAATTCAATAAAAGATATAAAACATCAAGATTCGATAGGCGTAAAACCATACCACTGAATATACTCGATGGCCTCGTCGATATGATTATAAACAGTGAGACGGGTTGCATTGAACGTGTTACACAGAACAAACTTATCTGCAAATCAAACATTATTACAATCATCAAGTTATAAATTACCAAATTAATGAACAATTAATTAAAGGGATTGGTGAAAAATTGGAATACCGTCCAAAAGCAGTGTTGCAAAGCTCAATGATAACAATCGCCTTGTTCAACCTATAATCCCACCACATGTCCATATAACCTTTGACTTCATTAGTGAATGGAGGAAACAGCAAGAAGTCCCTATGATTGTTGCTGATATAAAAGAAAATAGAATAAGGCTCGTTTATGTATAAGCTGTTAAGATATCTTAAGTACAAATTAATACATATAATGAAAGTTACTTACCTCAGATCAGAAATCACAAAACGGATATATTCGTGTCCTCCAGAACCATCACCGTACATCATTGTGTCGTCAATTTCAATAAGATGACCAATAACATCTTCCAAAATAAGAAAATAAATGAAAGCCAACAAATATATGAAATCAACATATCAAAAATAAAATTTAAAGCTTGCATGAAGAGAACAATATGATAGTGTACATACCAAACAGTGGCCCATTATATGGATAAGTTTGTTCGGTGATTTGGTCAAAAGATACGAACTTGTAGCGAGTCTTTGGAAAGCCCAGATCCACAACATTCAGAACACTCGTCGAATCAATGAAGTTAATCATGATGGGGTTAACCAAAAGAGGATTAACACGCGGGCTTTCCGAGACTTCGAAATTCCTAATGTTGTAAACATCACCTTCTTCAATATCGTCAGAGAAACGACCCACCAATGGACCATCAACGAATCCATGAACCTGAGTACCCTGTAAAAAAATAAAATATGTAACAACATTGATTAAAACCCTAATTTACAAAGCAATATTTTTTAAATCCGATTTTGATTATATGCATGTGCAAAGACCTAGCATCATCACATTGTAAAACTTCTATTAATAATAGAACATGTATATCTAAATATTAAGCTGAAAATAACAGAGCAAAATAATTTTCTAAGAGAATGAAATCCGGCACAAAACAATAGTTATAGATCTGAAGTTTTTACTTACAAAAAAAAAATCAGAAAATAGCAAACCTCTGCATCGATAAGAACAACTTCCATACTCAAAATCTCTTTCTTGTGGCCAAAGTTATAAAATTTCCGCGTGCATCTGACGACGATATTCCAATTTCTTGATTCTGTGGTCAGTTGCGAGATCGGGAGATTAAGGGCCATTGTTGCTCCAGATGAAAAAGAAGATGAAAAGGTTTTGGTGAGAAGCAGAGTATGAATGACAGGAGAAAGAAGGGCTTTTTGAAAGGCTGCATCGGTAAACGATGTATAAGAAACATATTTTATTCGGTGCAATGATTAATTTTTATGTAACAGCGGGAATCGTGAGTTGTAGTATCTTCAAAACTCAAATCAAAAGATTTAATTTCCATAAAATATCAAAATATACATGTAATTATAAGTAAAAACATAGTAATAAGTTAAAAGAATTAAAATTTTTGAAATTTTTTTATTTTTATTTATAAAAGATAAAAAAAAAATCCTCAATTAGATTATTTTATAAATTCAAAATTTTAATAAAATTTGGCCACAGTTTTATTTAAGTTCTTAGATACTACATATAAAAAAATGAACAATTTGTAAAATTTCAATTAATGTGTATCTATTGTACAAACCCTAAATATATTTAATTAGTTGGAAATAAATGGACATATTTGTTATGGCTATGTAAAAATAAATGTGTCAATACCCACTAAATTAATTTCCTATAAGAAGGGAGCACGAAATAGCAGTTATTTTCTTATTTAATACTAATCTTGGATAAAAATATTAATTACTTTATAAGATTATAAGTGTTTATATCAACATATATAATTATAAAATAATTAAATAAAAGTAATCCAAACATTTTCATTTGAACCTAAATAAGGGTTTAGCTCGATTAGGTTCGTTAAAAAATATATTAAAAAGAAATTAATAAAAAATAATTATAATCAATAATTGCAGTTCAATTTAGATCGATTCAGTTGAATTGATTTTATCGGATTCAGATGAATTGATTTTATCGCTTCAGATGAAGTCAGCTCAGTTAGGTTAAGCTGGTTTTAGTACAAAACAAAGTCATAAGTCGTTTAGAACAATTATTAGAAATAAAAAGAAACTTTACAATGTATTATCATGCGTAGCCGGGGATAAGATTAAATTGCACAAACATACACATTTAACAAAACAGTGTTAAAGTTGAATCATTATCGATTATAACGTCATGAATGTTTCGCAAATTATCTAAAATTTATTATACAATAAAAGTAGTTGTTTATTTATAAATATTTGAGCAAAGAACAAACTTATGCAGATCCAATATTTAGTATTATTGTAATGTTGCCTAATTTTACATTGTATTCGTGTAGGTATTAAACTGCATTGTCAATATGATGATAAATGACAAACTTTGTAGTAACAATAAAATTACGAAAAACAAAATCCAACACGAATCTTATATAATATGAAAAAACCGGCCGTACGTATACCTAATAATTATTGCTTATTGCTTATAAAAAAATGTCTACAAATTGTACTGAATTTTATATTAAAAAAAACACGAATGTTGTTGAAGTTTAATTCATTTCGATAAGATGACGATCGGGACTCCAATTATCTTGAAACCTGTTATACATGTTTTTTTATATAGAATCAAAAAATGTTAATTAGGATAAGAAAAGCGTATATAATGTTAAGAGTAAAAATTTCGTATCCGCAAATTAGATATATACCGTCGATGGTATGCAATTGCCTCGTCAATATGATGATAAATCCGAACCTTTGTAGCATTCTTAGTATTAAACAAAACAAAATCACCTACAAATATTATACAATATAATTATATAAAAATGATTTAACACATTTTCAAATTTAAATAAAAAATTGCACGTAAATAAAACATTTACCGTTGAACATCATAGTGCTTGCAAGCTGAATAATAATAACAGCAAGACCCATCCTGTTATCTCTGGCCATATCGACAACTTCAAGTATTTCGGTTGAAAATGGTTCGAAATATAAGAACTCAACGATACCAAAACTGTTTATCAACATGACATAGTTATTGTATGTAATACATATATTTTTATTGTATAATAAAATTTTTATAATTGAAGTAATACAATTAAAACTTACTGTAGATCTCCAACACGAAGACGTATAAACCTATGCCCTTGACCGCGAATACCATTCATCATTTCAGAATCAACGTCAACAATGTGACCAATAATATCTTGTAAAAAATAAAGTAACACGCGAGTCAAAAACAAATATAAAAATATTAAAATTATGTATTTTTATACTGTACAAAATATAAGTTTGTTATAATTGTCAAGTTATTTTTAAAAATAACAAAACATACCCAATAGAGGACCCTCAGCTGGAAAGTTTTGCTCGTTGATACACCAAAATGGTCTGAAATTGTAGACTGATTTAGGGAAATCTAAATACCATGTAGGTTCCACAATTGTTCTTTTATGGAGGATTATCGTATATTTATTGTCGGCAACCATATCTTTCCCAGGTAACACAATCACTTGAAAGTTCTTGAATCTGTAGAGTTCACCCTCAACAATCTTACTGTGAAACTGATCGAATAGATCTGTCTTTACAAATGCATGAATTTGATCACGCTGGTAAAAAAAATCATAAATATGGATATTTTGTTTTCTCGAGAGAATTTATTAAACAAAAAAATCACAACCGTATTAATTAAAAAACGCATTAGCTTACCATGAGATCCATCATTACAATATGCATCGCCCGCTTATATGGATAATCTCCTGATGAGAAATATATTCGACAAATTCTTACGACAATATTCCAGTTAGTCCCAGTAGTATTTACACCGCAAAGCAAATCGTGCCCCGCCATTGATGAATTTTGGTAGTGTATCAAGAAAAGAGAATTGATGTTATATTTTTTTACTGATAAAATAATAATGGAAAGAAAAAGGAGAAACCGATTGTGAATTCTAGGTTTAAAGGGATAATATATAGAAAAATAATATTAAAAGTCAATTGCCTATAGATTACTCTTAGTATTTAAAGATGGATTTTTTGAACGGATACAACCTTCTTTGAACATATACGTTTTATTAATTACACGTCTTTTTGAAGAGATATGTATTCCGTTTTGTGTAATTTAAAAAAGTTAGAATATATCTATCTATATATTAATGTTAATCATAGATATGTATTCCGTTTTGTGTAATATATCTATCTATATATTAATGTTAATCATTATCTTTTCTAAAGATACATTAAGTTGACTAATTAGATTTTTGATTTATTAGTAGAAAACATAAAAATAAATGTATAATAATAAATGAAGAATTTATTCAATGATCCAACCACACGCGAGAATGTTGGATGATTCTTAAAAATAAAACGAATTCAAGCGTAAATTAAAATATCAATATAAATAAATCCATGTTTAATAAAACTATTGTTGTAGCTGAAAGGTAACCACTGTAGAACGAATCACCGTTGAACTTGCTACTCCTTCTTGGAATTTCCATAATCAAGTTTAATGTAATATTTATTCCGAACTAATTCTTCTTTGAGCTGGGGGAGCAGGTCAGAATTATCGCTACCCATATCCACAATGTACTCCGACAATCTTCCAAGTAGATGGCCTGAATCAACTCTAACCTTTAATATCAACTCTTTTCCAAGAAGTGAAGATACAACGGCGGGGATTACATTGTTTAGACTTTCATTGCCCAAAGTAAAAATAGAATCTAGGCGAGAATCCTTATAACAACACAATAAAAATGTAGTTAGAAAAGTGAAAGAAAGTTAAATCAGTGGTTCAATTAAAACCATATATATGTGAATGATTAAATTACTTACCGTGATGCATGAACGAATAACTTCAGGAGCTGGCTTGCGTATTAGAAAGAACGCAAGGTCATTCATCAAGATAAAATTTGCAGAGTCATTTCCGTCGTTAACTCGCACGTGAATTTTATATTTTGAGTGAGGAATAAGATCTTGACCACAGGAATAGCACAACAAACTGAAAGAGGAGACGTCTTCTGAATCATTGCAAATTGGGCAAGTGGTGTAAAACCAACCGCTGTTCGAAGTAATTTCAGTTACTTTAACAACTGTCCAAATTTTCTGAAGCTGTATTAAACAGAAAAGTAATAAATTAAAACATTATATATTTATATTTTAAGCAAAAAATACAGTTGGAATTCAAATTTTAATAAACATCATCGCAGCAACATACCTTGCGACAAAGTTTAAGACGGAATAAAGATAAGACATTTGGTGAGTTGCTCCGCAATTCATTTTCGGCAGTAATCACACACGGTGACTTAAATTCAGATTCATCCAATGAAAGAGCTTCTATATTCATAGGCATCCTAATATTGAGTAACAGTGAGAGCAATGAATAAGTAATTGAAAACTAACAAATAAGAAATACCGTACATATATAAATGAGAGAAGATTACCAAAAGTGTAAGTATTTGTTTAATAAATAAAACTTTCATAAACTCTTACCTTGCTTTAAAAAAAATAATATCAGGCAAATCCTGTTTCAATATTATGGTAGTTGCATTGTCTATGGTAGTTGCATTGTCGTAATTTGAAACGCAAATTTCACCTACAAAGAAATACACCATACAATTAAAAGACTGATTACAGATAATAAAATCGAAAAAAGTAGTAAGTATTAATACTTCAAATAATATACCGCGGATGATTGCTTTTTTGCAGAGATGCACAACCAAAACGATTTCAGACATTTGATTACTCTTCAAATATTGAACAAATTCGGATATCTTGGGAGAAGGAGGTTGAAAGAAAATGCAACGCAAACGGATACCGCTGTATAAAAAGAACAATAACGAATTATTGTTATTAATAAGTGAAGTATACTTGTAAATTTAATGAGAGTGGGATAATATTGCCTTAATATAACAAACATACTTTAAATCTTGAAGAATAATGTGTAATCGGTCGACATAAGGAGTTTCCTTGAGATCAATTACCTGGCCAATGACATCTACGAAAGAGCAATATTACGGAAATATAACATGAAACATAGAAAAAAATAAATATTGTGCAAAAGAAATTTTACCAAATAAAGGACCGTCATCGACAATTGAAGGATCTTTAACGTCTGCGAAACTCTTGAAACCGAATATTTTATAATATAAGAAAGGATAATCAGACTTCTCAATGCAAGTATGAATCTTAAATAGTATCATGTACTTATGATCACATATGCAGTTCGTAAGAGGTTTCTCTACAACATCAAAATGTTGAATATTGCACATAATCCCTTCCTCAATAAGGCTATCAAAAGATCCAAAGAGGGATTCTTGCACAGAGGCTTGTATACGATTGCCCTTTCATGAGAAAAATAGAGTAAAAAATTATAAGAACAAAAAAACAATAAACTGTTAATAAGACAGAATTAGATTAGACGACTTACATAAAAATCAACCAACAGAATTTCAAAGGACGTCACAATTTTATCTTCTCCGTACATATACCATTTCCTACATATCCGAATAGATAGAATCGATTCGATGTTGGACGGGTTTACTTCAGCCAAAGAAGAATAAAAATTAGACATTTTTTATTAGGAATAAGACTACGAATGTGTTGAAAAATACTGAAGTATGTTTACCTCTTTTATAGCAAAAAATCTGAAAATTAGGGTTAAAGAAAGATATGAGAATCCATATGATTTAGAATTCCAAAAAAATATAATTCTTATACTATTAATATTTAATATATTGTATGTTTAGAATCTTATAAAAGGCTATTGTCATTAAAAAAAGTGCAAAATACAGATTAAATTTATCGTTAAATAGGTCTATTAATTAAGTATGATAGTATGTCTAAATAAGTAACCCATAATGAACCGAATGAAAGTGATTAAAGTCAAGCACAAATTTACAAATCTTAGAAAATTAACAATGTATCAGTTCAAAATAATAAGAGAAATACTAATTAAAACATATTAAAATTTATCAATAAAAGTCAGAAGCAGAAAACATTTGAAATTCAGGTTGGACTTTTCACTCGGCGTCAGAATCGGAGAAGATTTCACGTTGTCGAACGACGTACAACGTCGTTGAAGTACGATCGTAGTAGAAGTCCAACATAGAGCCGACTTCAAACTTATTCATATCATAAAATTCCTTCCATTGATCGCCGATAAAAATGCTTTTATTTTTATCCGAGTCACTTCGTCTAATCAAGGAGGCCGACATCTTGATTCCTTTTCCATTTGACAGAGTCAACTCAGTTTTATCTTCAAGCTTAGTCTTAATGGCGAACGGCCTCGGAATCGTCTGTAAATCATGAAAAAAACATACAAATTAATGTCAACATAGTTGATGCAGTATAAAAGTTTGTAGTAGAAATTACCAATCGAGCGCGTTGATGTTTTTCAATTCTTTCAGAAAACTTATGTGAGAGACTCTTCAAGTCTACTTCGCGAACTCTTTTTTTGTGGTCAGCAGCATATGATATCTCAACACCATCGACATCATAAACGTGTACATTGAAGTAGATTGGATCCTTAAAATGGAAAGTCAGCAACTGCCCCGTTCTAATTTCATATTTTTCCCGGAACTCTCGCCAACCGCTGAATATATGCAGACGACCTTCTTTGTCTTCACCCAAGGCAACCGAATGCATAGGAGCATAAGGTGTCTTGATTTGGCCGAAGGAAGGCATACGGTAGGAGCACTTTTCAAGGAATGATGTAGGTATTTGCTTAGCAAAAGACAGAATTGGTCAAATTCAGAGTTAAATATAACCACAAAACATGAAGACAACATAGTATATATACTCACAACAGTATCAATATCTCCATCGTTGATCGTAATGTGGAATCTCATTGGACATGGTACTCTTCTTGTTACTTGAGAAACACAAAAAATGCATCTAAGTAGATAATAATTAAGATGATAATAACTTTACAAATATGTAGCAAAATATTGTAGATAATACTACAAAACAGAATTATGAATGATTTAAACAGATAATTAAAAGTATAATTCAACAAAAAATGAGTGAAGAAACCAATAAATCAATCAATCGGGTTAAATTTAAATTAAATTTAAAGCCCTATACAAAATTATTAACATGATCTCGAATCAACAATTCGAATCAACGAAGTACTTTACAAAAACAGAAATAACATACAATGATATTTTACTGATATTCAAAATGTTCTATCAATATTTAAAAAAGTAATTTAATGAATGTGAGTTTAAATAAAAAATCGATGAAACCCTAACATGAACTTGACACAGACAGTTTTTATGTAAAATATAAAATAAAATCAGAAACAAACGATTAGTTACAATAACAATAGAAGAGAATACTAACAATCAACTACACCGGGACTCATCTTTCCGCGACGTGTAGTGGAAGTGCTACCAATATTAAACTTTCTGGGACCTTGAGGCGAATTGCTACCGGAAGTTCCAGATTCCCCGACGGTGATATTCATGTCCAGCAGGAGTATTTTTCAAATTTTGGAGAAGGAGAAGAACAACGATTAACCCTAGTTTGGTTTTAAAAAAATTCGAATTTGTTATGAAGGAAGTAAAGAGTCGGCCAAAAATCCAATACTCTTTCAATACTGCAATTATATTTCAACCCAATAAAATTACATTGAAAACAGAAATTAATTACTATTAAAATCTTTATAAAATTGATAAGATATTATTAAATTAAAATTTTAATGCATTACTTGTAAAACTCTCAAAACTCTTAAAAGAAAAATATTAAACTTCGTAATTAATTGCAAGAAAACTCTTCAACTTCGTAAGAATAAGAAATAAATGAAACATAACTCTAATTGGCCAAAGAATTGTTGTTACTTGAAACATACCAAAAACACTGCTCATGTGTAAATTGTAAATTTTATGAAAATTAAAACATTGCTTAGCTACAAAAGTTTAGTTATGTAGAAATCATGATAAAGGAAAGAAGTACTTATAGTGTAAATTGAAAATTTTATGAAAATTAAAAATTTGCTTAGCTACAAAAGTTTATTTATGTAGAAACCATGATAAGGGAAAGAAGTACTTATAATAACACTGATCGGCATATACACGTTTATCAACTGCGTATTTTATTTTACTCGAGGATTCATTTCATTAATCGGCTGAAAATTGAAAAAAAAAACTTTTTATAATCGTGAATGCCTTGATAAGTCCCCGAGTTCTAATCATCTGAGCTTATCATATTTCAATCTTTTGAATTGTAAGTTGTTGTTATAACAACAGGAAAGTAAGAACAAACAAAGTAAGAGATGTAAATAAAGTGAATATGATAACGATAAACTTATTATAATTAGACGTTCATGATAGATGTCATTTGAAATTACATTGAATTCAATAATAAATAATGTAAACAAAAAAATTTGCAACTCATTGATGAAAACGCGGTTAAAGATCTAACTCAAACAGGTCAGTTGGTTCTGGAATGTATTCTGTTAACCTACATAACACAAATATACATATATAAGTATACAAATAATTGTATTCCTAGTATGATAATATTAATGTATAACCTAAAGAATATAAAGGAACATATAACATACTTCTTTCTATATGCAATGGCTTCTTCTACGTGATGATAAAACAACACTCGAGTAGCATCTGAGAAATTACGAATAACAAACTCACCTGCATAATGTTAAAATTCAAATCAGAACAACATTAAGAAAATAAACGGCAGAATCAAGTCAAATGTAATAAAGTAATTGAAAATTGATTTACCTTTGTATTTGGCCGTAGAACAAAGATTGACGATAATAATCGGTTGGTAAAATATATCTTCTTTAAATGTGTCAACACATCCTTTGATTACATTAGAGAATGGACCAAATAGCAAGAAATTAATCTCGGTAAAACTGCACATTGAAGAAACTACAATGAATCGATTAATTTGAACGAAATAAGTAAAAATACATCCAAACTACATTATAATACTTACTTCACATTACATATCACAAAACGAATGTAAGCATCACCTCCATTACTATCGCCATGCATATTGGTGTAATCAATGTCAACAACATGTCCAATTACATCTGTAAAAATGGAAAATAAATATTAGAAGCAAAACAACATTTACATTTATAATAATAGAAATAATCTAGAAGATGTAATCAATCTTTGTGTCAGTTGTTACATACCAAAAAGTGGACATGTATCAGGATACGATGCTTCTGTGATTTTCTCAAGAGGAATAAACTTGTAAGGAGAAAGTGGAATTTCAAGATCTACAGCAATTGTGATAGATGTATCTTCAAGAAATATTATCATCCTCAAATCATCCAAGATTGGATTAATAGCAGGGCTAGCGATAACCTCAAAAAATTTTACTACATAAGCAAGCCCTTCCCGAATATTTTCATCGAAAGTATTGATCAATGATTTGCTTACGGATGCATGAATGCGTGAGCCCTAGAACAAACAACGTCATGTTATTTATTGTTTTAGGACTCAAATACAGATAGAATTCATAACAAACAATGTGATATTGCTGCTGGAATTAAAATCGTCGTTTGGTTTAACAGATTTAAGAAGACAGGGTTTCAAGTAAATAGAAGTAATTAGTTTGAAAATAGAATGAATTCAATAGGAGTAATTAGATTGAAAATAGAATCAAACTAAGATGATAATATCATAGACGGCGATTTTGAAAGTTCTAACCTGCATATCCATAAGAACAACTTCAATAGACAACGGAGTACCATTCAAATCTTTAGTAAACCACTTTCTTGTGCATCGAACGACAATTTTCCAATGTGTGAATCTTGTCAAGGTTAGTTGGGATATACGATGGGGTGCATCCATGATTTTGTTTTCAATACACGGAACTTTGATTTTGTTTTGAATACACAGAGTATCGGATAATGACTAATGAGTTAGGAGTAGTTTTATTTACATCTTTCGAAGCGGCGCATATGTAGATGGAAGGTTAATCGAATAATAATATTTAATAATATCATACATAAGAATTCACTTCCAAATAAATCAAATATATTTATAGGAAATATATTCAAAAACTACATCAGTTTGTTATATGAATCAAATTCGATTTGAAATAAATCTTTCGTTTAAAGTTAATATTTAAATTAATTCAAAAATAATACAATTGAAAATTTGTTTTAATCCATCAAATACTGTATATTTTAAAAGTTGTACTAATTATTTTCAAAAATTGTAATTAAGAAGATGAAAAAAAGAAATGTAAAAACAAAAGTGATTATTAGCACGTTAAATTCTTAAAGTTTACAAATACAATATTTTTACTTTATAAATAATATTTAACGCATAAATAAAAATATTAAATAGTTCATTTAATCATACGCTGCAAAAACAATAAAAAAATTATTAAATCGCTGCAAAATAAGTTTAAAGTACAATAATTAAGAAGGTTGAACAGAATGTAAAAACAAATAAATTAATTTTTTTATTAATTTCTTTAACAAATAAATAAATACAAAATAATTAAGAACACAACTTGCTACCACTAAGAACTTCAAGTACAGTAACTCGCTAACACTACGAACACAACTTCCTACCACTAAGAACTTCAAGTACAATAAATATTTTTTAAAATCATGGTATATTGTAATCTTCACTTCTTTAACTTGTACTTTATCCATTGATGATTTCCAAAACACCTACAAATAAAAAATGAAATACAAAGATACCACAAATTCCTTTATGAAAAAATCAATACAAATAGCTGATAAACAAAATTATTCAAATGAAAGAGTTCTTACAGTTACCTGCAAAAAAAAAAAAATGGACATTTGTAAGTATAAACATAAGCATCCCATTACAGAAAACTTAAAGAATTACATGAGGCCTGCAAAAATAAATTTACACGATAGAAAAAGAAGTAAATACGATGAATCTAATGTAAAAAAGTACATATGATGAAGACATTAGAAACTTACAATGATCCCTGCAAGACATTAGAAACTTACGATGAATCAAATGAGAAAATATACAATCAAAGTTTCGAGGGAGATACTTACAGATTTTTACAATGATACCTGCAAAACCGAAATGCATACAATATATATATGAATCAAATGAGAAAATATACAATAAAAGTTCCGGGAAAAAGACTTACATTGATCCCTGCAAACAAAATAGAGATAATAAGAAAGCGATTAAACGAAAAAATAAAAAAACAATGCATGAAACGATGAGAGGTAGTGAGGAATGGTTGAAGGTGTACGACCCTTTTATAGGGCAAGGAGCGAATTAGGGTTTGTATTATTTTCATATGCAGCGAAAATAATTCTGCTGTTATTCAGTCAGTCAAAGACGCGTGCATAATTATAGGCTGATTATCATTTGCTTAAATTAACTCCTTAATTATAGTATATAATAATTTATTAATATAAAGAATCTGTGATTATGTGATTGCGTTAAGAATAATTTCAAATCTTTTCTATAATTAAGGACGCGTTTTGACCAAGAAATTAATGCATCATAAAACCGGCCCAATTAAGATCGGATTAAGCTAAACCGAATAATTAAATTAATTAAACCGACCGATTAATTAAGATATCAAAAATCAGATTTTTTAAATGATTCTCGGCCGTAGATAGGTGTGAACACACTCAATTTTTGACATCATCCGACGCGTGAGAATTGGCCACGTCACACATTTGCTTCTCAAATTAAATATTGTATGATGATGCGCTTTTTAACATAGTATTAGAGGGTTAAGCTAACGCTGATGTCTTGAGTTCGACTCCTGTCAGATACGACTCCATTTGAAATAATTATCCACTCGTTGAGCTTTCCCAAATAGATTGAAATCGGTCCAAAAAGTAAAAAAGTAAGCATGGCCACCAAGTTGACCAATACAACTTCTCTCATGGTTCATATTTGATAACTTTATTAATTTTTATTGGATATATTAATATTTAATTAATAAATTGGTCTTTAAAAACGTGATAAGTAAGTTTAAACATTACATGAAATACTATAACATTTTGTTTTTTCAAATTGTTCACTTTGAGATAAGATAGTATGTGATGGAATTCAGGCAAAGTGAGAAATGAACTTTAACATTGTCTCCTTAGTTAAGGGTCCCTTAGTTAAAAGTGTAAACGAATCGAATCTTGTTAAATACTGTATTTGACTATTTGATTTGTATTCGTATGTATATTCAAATATTTATATTCGTATTCATATTCGTTTGAATATTAAATTTTGAATATTTAAATATATGTTAAAAAATCCAATAATAAAATAAAATATAAAATAAATAATATATTGTGTCATTTTATTATAAACATTAAAAATCTCAATTATAATAGACAAAACATAATTAACTGAAAAAAAAAGTGTTAATCCTAAAAAAAATCATTATATTATATTATTATCAATTGAAAAATACAAAAAAATTGGTCAAAACTCAAAAGATAATTTTTTTTTTTCCGCTACAAGTAATGTGCGCATAATTTTGAATAAGCAATTTATTTCTCCTCCACGTTTTTCTAGCTTTTTCTTAACCACTAATGAAAATTTTCAAGCTTTGATCACATATATCAAATTCAGTGATGCAATAAACAATCTTATGCATAGCTGCGTAGTTGTATGAATGACTTTTCATTGCAAAAAAAAAAAAAAAAAAACATATATATATAGTATAAAAGATGAATTCGTTTCACATTTTAATTCTAATTTATTTTACTCGAAATTATCACATGATATAATATGTTACACTAGCTAGCTAGGTCTAGGTGTTAATACTTGTTTCAATGCAGTCAACATGCCAAATACAAATTTTCAACTAATTTACCACTATTTATTTGAAAAAAATGGCATTTTGAGGACATTCTTTTGGTGAAGATATAATATATTAATAATTTAAAAATATTTTTTTGTGAATTAGATATATTTTTTTGTAATATTTTAATTTATTTATAATTAATATACTACTACTAATTATAATTAATTTTGCAAATATTAACAAAACATAAAATATTAAAAATCGCATATTTATATTGTATCTAGAATTATAGATACGCTATCTTATCGTATCGAAATTTTTAATAAATAAAAAATTCAAATTTTACAATACATATTTCGATATTTAGTATCAATATACTTTGGTATACAAAAAAAAATTCGTATAATTTGATATTTTAGTATAACTTGAAAAAAAATTCAATATATACTTATATATTGAATTTTTTTTACATTTATTAAAAGTTCAATACAATAGTGAATGAGAATGATAGAGATGAAGTTGGAGCATGAAGAGTTGTTACATTTAATTAATTTAGTATTTAATTACAATGTCTTTTAAAATTCTAAAGGATGAATTAGCTATAAATAATGTATTTGGAGTCATTTGCAAGAACATGATTAAGAATATATGAAATAATATATTTGTTAAGAAATTATTCTTAAGGTTGTTTGTTTTCACCGATATCTCATTTGAGAGATCAACGGTTTTCACTAGAGCTCCTGCATCATTTGGTATCAGAGCTTGCAACGATGTCTTCTCGTCGTCAGCTTATCCCCGACCCCACCTCTGAGACCGCAGCCCGTCGTCACGCTGACGTTGTCGTCTTGAGTCGCCATGTAACGGCTCTTATGGTTGAACTAGAAGAAATCCGACTTGCTCTCGCTAATGTTCTACCGAAAGCTCAACAACAACAACCAATTCTCGTGCTTGGGCGCACCCTTGGTGATGAGCTCAATCCATATGATGCTCCGATCTGGGATGACGATCCAATTTGGGATGACGAGCCAATATGGGATGACGAGCCGATCTGGGATAACGAGTCGTTGCCTCAAGCCGCTGCCTTGACGTTGAATCTTGATGTCGTTTCTCCTGCCCCACATCAGAAGGTTATTGCCCTGGCGCCACTGCCTTCAGCTGATGCCCTGGCATTAAGTCCTGAGGTTGCTGCCTGTTGCAATGCGTCAAAACTTGCGATAGAGACTGTCCTTGGTCAAGAAGTGCGGCCTTTTGCGTTTTTCAGTGAAAAACCATCCGGAGCTTGTGTTCGGTATTCTACATACGACATGGAGTTTTATGCAATAGTACGAGCAATCCTAAACCCTATCAAATTCGTTTACCAAATAATATTCGTCCTTCCGATGTCTTTAATGTCAAACATCTTATTTCGTATATCGGAGAAAATACGATGGAAGATGAAGTTAGAAGAGATTCGAGGTTGAATCGTTTTCAATCGAGTGAGAATGATAGGGATGAAGTTGGAGCATGAAGAGTTGTTACATTTAATTAATTTAGTATTTAATTACAATGTCTTTTAAAATTCTAAAGAATGAGTTAACTATAAATAATGTATTTAGAGTCATTTGCAAGGACATGATTAAGAATTTATGAAATAATATATTTGTTAAGAAATTATTCTTAACGTTGTTTTGTGTTCACCGACATCTTATTTGAGAGATCAACGGTTTTCACTAGAGCTCCTGCATCAAATAGCGGCCTAACTCTATTTTAACCAAATAGAGTTGAGAATATAGCGTGAAAACATATGGATTTTTTTTAATATTAAATTTTTGGTATATCAATAATTTTATTGGTATATCAAAATTTTCAATACGACATAAATATTAATTTTTTTGATAACTTTATCTTAATATCAAAGTTTTGGTATATCAATAATTAATATATCGAAATATTAATTTCGATACGACATAAATATTAAATTTTTTGATAACAAAAATTTTATTGACAATTCCAATGAAGTATGTCAATCTCACTTTTAATACTTTTTTATATAAAATGGAGAGACTAGAAACTCTACTCTCGAGTAGCAAACACCGATAAAAAAGATACAAACTCAATAATATTTCAATAAAAAATTTATACATTCAGAAATTTGACCACGTTGTTGGATTTTATATGTGTTGGCCTTGGGCCTTTTACACTAATCCATTTTACAGATGGCAGCCGGGAGCCCAGTTTGAGAGTGCAGCCCACTTACCTGTTTATTTGGGCCCATGTTCATTGTCCAACCCATTGTTGATTCAGCCCACTAATTAATTGTTTCTGAAACAATTAATAATTGACCCTTACCTCTGACCCTTTGTGGATCGTCGATCTTTAGGGTTTGGCTGAGATCAAATCCTGGCCCTTCGTGTCCTATGATATAATGAACCCCTGTCAGTGCATTCACTCACTTCGCCCCCTTCACTGAACCCTAATCTCTGCGTGCGATTACCCGTTCGAGTGTGTGAGATTTCCTGCTCCTCCGACCACCCTCCACCGCCGCCTTTCCTGGTCGTCTTCGGTCTGGATCTTTAGATCCCGGTGACTGGAGATGAGTTGTGAAGCTTCGGGTGTGTTGTGTGCTTTGTGAGGTGGAGCTGTACCCGAGAGGTGTGAGCGTACTTTGTGTGTGTGCTCCTGGGCTTCTCCGGCGAGGTCTCTGTGCTCTCCTTGTTCGGTGCCGGTCCGGTCATCCTACTGCTGCTATATACTACGGCGTGCAACTGCTGAGCCGTAGTATTTGGAGATCTATATTTTAATTATATATATATATACATATAGATCTGCATCTCTCTCCTTTCTGTATTTCCGCTGTTTTGCTCTTAACCTTCACCAAGCCTAAACCCTCTTACGGGCCGGATCTCTCTAGATCCGTTGACTGTTGTGGTTTAGTGTCTTGCTCTGAACCAAGGGCTGTATTACGAATCTGACTTGTTTCGTGTTTTAATTTTTCAGGTATCTCGGAACATTTATCGCCGGCGTTTGGACCTTACAGTGGTATCAGAGCGCGTTCACGGCGGAGATCGGCAACCGGATCTGCAGATCTGACCCCGTAGGGCTCCAGATCTGCAACCGCGAAGGTCGATCGTTGCTCGGCACCTGCGTGGGAGGAGACCCAGGTAGCAGATCCGAATTAGGTGTCCCCAGCCATTGTAAATCCGGGATTTTATCACCCCCTTGGCTGTAAGGTTGGCACCCGGATCGCCTGTGAAACGCGAAACGTGAACTGCTACAAGGGGTCCCTTGCGAATAACCCTGCAAGGTAAGTTTCTGGAAAACCCCCTCTCTTTCTTGTCAACGTGATGGTCAGCCCGCCTGGAGGCATTATGTGATGGTGTGGCCCGCCTGGTGGTCATTTTAATTTCTGTAGTGTTGAAAATCTGTTTTTCAAAGTGTTGTTCAAAATATTTTCTGGAAAAATCTTTCTGAAACTAAGTGTTTGAAATTTTTAAAGTGAAAATAGCATGAACAATATGTTTTCTGTGACTTGAGTTGTTTGTTGGGTCTACTGTGAACTTGGTGTTCTTGTTTTGTCTCTAATCTGCATAAACTGTGAACTTACTGTGTGTGTTAGTTCTAGGGTTTTGTGTGTAGTGTGAGACTGATAGTAACTGACCCTATTGGAGTTAGTTAAGTGCGAGTGTAGGGCTCAAAGTGGTGGCCCCCGGCATACCAAACTCCCCTTGCTGCATACCCTTGAGGTGTGTTGGTATATTGTGGAGGCTGGGGCAGTCATTTGTCTGAGGGCTTTACCTGCTTAACATAGGCTCTCAGTTACTCACTCAGCAGTAACACTTAAAAATTTGTTGCTGTGTAGTGATTCCCCACTGCTGTAGGGACTCTGATAGGTGTAGCTTGTGTGCTCACTCTCTTTGACTTGATCTGTGGATTTGGTCAACTGTCAGTTGTTGTTACTTTGTGTTAATTACTTCTGCAAATTTGAAAGTTGTGTGCTTCCTGATTTCTGCTTTGTTTTCAAAAACTGAGTCATCAAAATCTTTTAAAAATGTCTGGTTTTAACTTGGCACCCTTTGATGGGAAAAGTGATTTTGCAATTTGGAAACAAAAGATGAAAGGTATTTTGGTTCAGCAAAAAGTTTATAAGGCCATTTCTGGTGCCTATTCTGCTACTGACACTGCTGAAATAAAAGCTGAGACTAATGAACTTGCTCATTCTGCTATAATTCTATGCTTATCTGAATCTGTGCTTAGGAAAGTTGGTGTATTGGAGTCTGCTAAAGAAGTTTGGGAAAAACTGCATGATTTATACACTGAAACCTCCTTGAACTCAAAACTGTTTTTGTTGGAAAAGTTTTTCAGATTCAAACTTGATATGAGTAAAGATATTTCTGATAATATTGATGCCTTTACTAAATTGATTCAAGATATTAAGTTGACTGGTGATAAGCATATTGATGATTATACTCCCATTGTTTTATTGAATGCTATTCCTGATTCATATGCTGATGTGAAATCTGCTATTAAATATGGTAGAGACTCTATTACCCTGGATACTGTGATTAATGGTTTGAAAAGTAAGGAACTTGATTTAAAATCAAATAGACATCCTAGGTCTTCTGAAGTTAATTATGTTAGGGGGAGAACTAAGTCCAGGAATAATGCCAACCAAGCCCAGAAAGGGTCTGGTGGTCAAAACAATGGTAAGAAGAGCAGGAGTAAGTCTAGGTCTAAGTCCAAACCTAAGAATAGGAAGTGCTATAACTGTGGTGAGTCTGGACACTTCATGAAGCAGTGTACCAGACCCAGAAAGGTCAATGGTGACCAGGCTAATGCTGCTAAAGATGATGATGGGAATGTGTTTATGGTATCTGATATGACCTTGCTTTCAAATGTGAATTCTGCTAAGTCTGATTTTCTGTGTGAAACTGATTGGATTCTGGATTCTGGTTGTACTTACCACATGTCACCTTATCTGCATTTATTTACTTATGATAAACTTGAGAACTCCTCTGTGTCTATGGCAAATGATAAAAAATGCATGGTAGCTGGAATAGGTGATGTATGTGTAAAATTTGAAACTGGTCATGTGCATACTTTGAAAAATGTGAGGCATGTCCCTGATTTATCACAAAACTTGATTTCATGTGCTGCATTAGAGTATGATGGGTTGACTGGGAAATGGGGAAAGGGTTGCATGACTATTGCTAGAGGGTCTATGATTCTGTGCAAGGCTGCTAGGCAGCATAATCTGTATATCTGCAAAGTTGTACCCTGTTTGTATGCATATGCTAATTCTGTGCATGATAGTACTTCTGATTTATGGCATAGAAGATTATGGCATATGAGTAAAAAGGGCATGGAATTTCTAAAGAAAGATGGTTGTTTTGGTAAAACTGATATGACTTGCATTCCTTTCTGTGAAACATGCATACTTGGTAAACAAACTAGGGTTAGCTTTCCTGTGAACCCTCCCCCCAATGTTCCCAAATCTGTTTCCATACTTGAATATATGCATGCTGATGTGTAGGGCCCTGCCCCTGAGCCTACCCAAGGTGGTAGTAGATATTTTCTGTTTGTGATTGATGATTTCTCTAGGAAAGTGTGGGTTTTTCTGCTTAAGAACAAATCTGATGTGTTTCAAAAATTCAGTGACTTTAAAACACTTATTGAGAATCAAACTGATAAGAAAATTAAAACCTTAAGAACTGATAATGGACTTGAATTATGTAATTCTGAAATGGACACTTTGTGTGCTAATTCTGGTATTAGGAGACATAGGAGTGTGCCTTATACCCCTCAGCAAAATGGAGTTGCAGAGAGGATGAATAGGACCCTTCTAGAGAAGGTTAGGTGTATGCTTGCCTCCTCAGGCCTCAGCAAGAGGTTCTGGGGTGAATCTGTGTTAACTGCTGCTTACCTGATTAATAGATCACCTTCTGTGCCCTTAAAAGGGAAGTGTCCAGAGTCTGTTTTTACTGGTAAACCTTTGAATTTGGATAATCTGAGAGTATTTGGATGTGGTGCTTATGTTCATCAAACTGTTGATAAATTGGAACCAAGGTCTAGGAAGTGTGTCTTCCTTGGATATCCTGAGGGGACTAAAGGCTACAGGCTGTGGCTTAGGAGTGAACCAGGATTTAGAACTATAGTAAGTAGGGATGTGGTGTTTAATGAAGATGATATGCCCTGTAAAATTGTTAGAAACCCTAAGGATGGTAATACCTCTGGTGAGGTGGAGTCTTCTCCCTCTGTAGGTCCCTTAGGTGAACAATTTGATGCCCCTACTACTACTGTTCCTTTGAATGACCTGCATGATGATTCTAATGATGATCCTGTTGTTGATGATAACTTGCATGCTGATAATTTGCCTGTTGATAATACTGCTCCTGATAATCCAAATCCTGATAATCCAAATGAAACTTTGCCTGCAAATCTGAATCCCCCTGAACTTGCTGTTTATGAACAAGATGAAACCATTGCTGATAATAATCCTAACTTATCTGATTATCTGTTAACTAAAGATAGGACTAGAAGGAACCCTAGGTTGCCTGCTAGATTAGGGGATTTTCACCTTGGTAATTTTGTGTTTAACATGCATGAGTTAATTGAAAATTGTGAACCCAAGTCTTTCTCTGAAGTTGTTGAATCTGTGAATGCCTCTATGTGGTTAAGTGCTATGAGTGAAGAAATGCATAGTCTTTTGAAAAATGATACTTGGAAACTTGTTTCAAAACCACTTAAGTGCTCTTTAGTTGACTGTAAATGGATTTACAAAGTTAAAAATGAGGGCTGTGAGGTCAGATACAAAGCTAGACTTGTAGCAAAAGGGTTTTCACAAAAAGAAGGGGTTGATTATAATGAGATTTTTGCACCTGTTGTTAAATTCACCACTGTTAGGATAATGTTGGCTTTGTGTGCACATTTTGACTGGGAATTAAAACAGATGGATGTAAAAACTGGTTTTTGCATGGTGAACTTGAGGAAAGAATTTACATGAAACAACCTGAGGGTTTTGAGGATAAAACCAAACCTGACTTTGTGTGTCTTCTGAAAAAATCTCTCTATGGTTTAAAACAATCACCTAGGCAGTGGAATAAGAAGTTTGATGAATTTATGTTGTCTTTAAAATTCTGTAGAAGCTCTTATGATCCTTGCCTGTATTACATGATTGATGTTGCTGCTCCTGTTTTCTTGGTATTATATGTTGATGATATGCTTATTATGAGTCCATGCCTGAAAGCTATAAAGTCTGTTCAAGATGATCTTTGTGGTAAATTTGAAATGAAAGACTTAGGTGATGCTAGGAAGATTCTAGGCATGAACATTGTTAGAGATAGGGCTGCATGCAACATACATTTAAACCAAACTGACTATGTGTCTAAACTGCTTGAGAGATTTAATATGGTTGGTTGTAAATCTGTGAATGTTCCTCTTGCTGGTCACTTTGTGTTGTCCAAGGACCAATGTCCTAAAACTGAACTTGAAATTTCTGCCATGGACAATGTGCCTTATGCTTGTGCTGTAGGGTCAGTGATGTATTTGATGGTTACTACTAGGCCTGATATTGCATATTTTGTTAGTTGCCTGAGTAGGTATATGTCTAACCCTGGTAAGCCACATTGGGAAGCTATGAAATGGTTACTTAGGTACTTGTCAAGTACTACACATATGGCCTGAAATTTTCTAAGTGTAAAACTGGTGTTGTGTTGAATGGTTTTGTTGATGCCAATTATGCTAATGATAGAGACACTAGGAAATCTTCAACTTCTTATGTGTTTACTGTGTGTGGATCTTGTGTTAGCTGGAAGTCCCAATTACAACATGTTGTTGCATTGTCTACCACTGAGTCTGAATACATAGCTATAACTGATGCATTTAAAGAGGCTATTTGGTTTAAGGGATTGTTAACTGAAGTCAAGATGTTGTGTGATTCTGTGATTGTGTTCTCTGATAGCATGTCTGGCATTCAACTTTGTAAGAACCCTGTTTTCCATGATAGAACCAAACACATAGATGTTAGGTTCCATTTTATCAGGGACCTTGTTGAGAAAGGTGAGATTCTGTTTTACAGTTCTTGAACTTTAATTCTCTGGACTGAGTTGTGCCAGTGTGCTGACCCCACCTGGCCACTAGGTGTGACCAGTCCTGGGGCTGTTTTGCCAGCTGTACCTGTCCAGTTGGTGTTTCTGGAAGAAACTTGTTGCCTTATCTGTTGGTGGGGAACTCTTTTGCCACTGTCCCCTGAGGGCAGTGGTGTTTCAGCAGAAACCAGTTAGTCATCCCACTGGGTGGTTTGACTGTCACTGAGGTGGCGGCTGCTCAGGGCAGCCACCCTGCAGTTTAGGCTGCAGGGACCAGTCCTGTTGCTAGACAGCAGGGCTGGGGCTATGATGAAAGTTGCATGTGTGTTTGCTTGTTTTCTTACTTGCTTACTAAAATGTTTTGTTCATTTTCCGTAGTATATGAGTAGCAGTTTTGTGATTGTGTGATTGGCCAACAAGGTGGAGAATGTTGGATTTTATATGTGTTGGCCTTGGGCCTTTTACACTAATCCATTTTACAGATGGCAGCCGGGAGCCCAGTTTGAGAGTGCAGCCCACTTACCTGTTTATTTGGGCCCATGTTCATTGTCCAACCCATTGTTGATTCAGCCCACTAATTAATTATTTCTGAAACAATTAATAATTGACCCATACCTCTGACCCTTTGTGGATCGTCGATCTTTAGGGTTTGGCTGAGATCAAATCCTGGCCCTTCGTGTCCTATGATATAATGAACCCCTGTCAGTGCATTCACTCACTTCGCCCCCTTCACTGAACCCTAATCTCTGCGTGCGATTACCCGTTCGAGAGTGTGCGATTTCCTGCTCCTCCGACCACCCTCCACCGCCGCCTTCCCTGGTCGTCTTCGGTCTGGATCTTTAGATCCCGGTGACTGGAGACGAGTATGAAGCTTCGGGTGTGTTGTGTGCTTTGTGAGGTGGAGTTGTACCCGAGAGGTGTGAGCGTACTTTGTGTGTGTGCTCCTGGGCTTCTCCGGCGAGGTCTCTGTGCTCTCCTTATTCGGTGCCGGTCTGGTCATCCTACTGCTGCTATATACTACGGCGTGCAACCGCTGAGCCGTAGTATTTGGAGATCTGTATTTTAATTATATATATATACATATAGATCTGCATCTCTCTCCTTTCTGTATTTCCGCTGTTTTGCTCTTAACCTTCACCAAGCCTAAACCCTCTTACGGGCCGGATCTCTCTAGATCCGTTGACTGTTGTGGTTTAGTGTCTTGCTCTGAACCAAGGGCTGTATTACGGATCTGACTTGTTTCGTGTTTTAATTTTTCAAGTACCTCGGAGCATTTATCGCCGGCGTTTGGACCTTACACACGTCATCGGTCACTACAGAGCTTAGCACTATTGTTCCCATTTTAATACTTATTTGTCATTAATATACATGTTTTAATATTGATTTTTGACACATTATATAAATCAATATATAGTACTACTAGTCAATATGAATTAAAAAGTAGAAATTAAAGAAATGATGGAAAAAATGACGAAAAATTGTTCGAAATTCACATGAAATAATAAATTAGAAAAATGAAAATTGAACCAAATAAAATAAGCGTTAATTCATGTGAGAGAATCTACGTACCCGACAAAACGAAATTTGTTTAGCACCAAACATAAGTCTAATTAAATTCGATGTAGTATTTTATTACTATTAATACACAACACATTTATTTATTTTTAATTCTACATATTTTGCAATCATTAATGAGAATTTTCTTTATCTTTTTGAATGGAAGTTAGGGGACCAAATATTTTATTTTATTTTTTAATGCGGTAAGGTGTACTTCTCAATTCCCATTACTAACAACTAATAATTAAGTACTGCTTCACACTGGTCGAGTCTAGGTCTAGGCCGAGCCGAACAAGATGAGTTGCGAGTTGATAAAAGCAGTCCCGCAACCTGACGAGCTGGGCTAAGCGGGCCACAGACCGGGCCGATTAGCTCACGAACGATTCAAGGAGATTAAAGGTAGATACATGTCATCCTGCAGCTTTCTGCGCCCCGTATTCAATAAATTAAAGATCATCTCGATGGGCGGCCAGTCCTTGAAGCTTGGCCCGAATGTTTAGCGGCGAGCACCCTTTACTTGGCCAATTAAAAAGTAACCGAATCAATTCGTTCCGCTCGATCTCACGAGAAACACTACTATCGAAATTCGTATATGCATTCAACTGTTTTGCTCACAAAAGAAAAAAATAGTATTCCAATTTGATTGGTTTTGTTTTTAACAATCTAAATTATATACTACTACTACCTCTCTCTATCCAGAGTAAGTAAAAGAAGTGTGAAAATTACTCGGAAACTGATGGAGTAACAAATAATAACAATCAAAGAAAAAACAATAATAAAAGAAAAAACAAGCAATGATGAGAAAAATAATGAATCAAATAATACTTCGTATTAAATAGACTAGGGGTCGGATCCTCGATTTTCTATTTCGAAATTCAATTCTTGCATGTAGAAGTTCAACAAAACAGCAAAATGTCTTTAATTACAGGTAAGTTTTAATGTGGTTTAATTAATCTAAAACATGTAATTGTCTAACATCGTCAAAAGTATGTTGATATAAATTTAATATTTAATCGAACACTTTATAATGAGCAAACTATAATTCAATTGTAGTTATAAATTTAGTTACACTCGATTTTAAACGAAAAATAAATATTATGATTTGATTTAATTTATTCATTAGCAACAACAAAAATCGAATAATCAAATCTCAGTACATAATATCACCATAATAAAAAAGAAAAACTTACTAGTATTGATAACAAGAATTCAAAAGAGAAGTCTCAAATTCTAAAATAATATCAAGATCAAAGAAAAATTAAAAAGATAAAAGAATCTAACATCTAGGTCTAGGTGAAAAGCCTGAAAAACAGTCACGCTTGAGACAACTGCACTGAGCGAGATCCAGGAAGTTATCGCTAGCCAACTCGATCTGAGTATCAGATAAAATTCTAAATACGTGCTAGGTGGGCCAAGTTTGGCTTCTAGGAAGACTTGCTGTCGAGACGTAGCAAGCGTCAGGTCAGTACATTCAAAGTGGTCTGATCTCGCCACTTGGCGAGTGTCGAGAATTTTTTGCACTGCGCAATTTTAGTAATTTGATCATCTCGAGTTCGTTCACTGTCGAACCATCTTGAAATTTGAAATGTGTATACACAACTTTTTTTCTTTTATCTGAACGGTTCAAATTGGAAGATAAGATTCAAGGTAAAATTATTTCCTTACAAATATGGAAATAACTTATAACTCGACATCTCATTCGTTTTTCTTTCTCCAATATCTATTGTCATTTAATCAGAGTCTGTAGATCATATTCATATATAACCATACAACCTCATCAAACCAGAGTAAATACGTAGATAAATTGAAGTTCCATGATGACGGTTGTATTTAATGGAATGAATTTAAACTTATATTAATTTTATTTTTATTTTTGTATTATACCAATTTTTGTTGTTTATTCCAACTTTCGATATGTAGATAAATGAAAAATGTTCAAACAATATGTAATGATACCACAATTTTTTAAACAAAGTAAAAAAATATCTACATTTAAAAAAGTGACCAAAATTACTTTATGAGTTGTCTTACAAGTTACCTCAAAATAAATTAAATATAATAAAAATTTATTTTTAATATAAATTTTTATCTCTCATTTATTTAAATTTGTATTCACAAATTTACTTATTTAAGTAATACTCCCTCTGTTCCATAGCAATAGGTAAAATTGGTCAATGTTGACTTTTTTTGTCCGTGAAATACATATGATAAACGGTATTCAAAAATTATGAAAAAATAACTAAAATATAATATAACTATTGAATTGTATTTTAGTTATTTTTTCATAATTTTTGTATATTGTTTATCATATGTATTGAACGGACAAAAAAGTCAACGCTGACCCCCTGTGCCTATAGCTCTGGGACAGAGGGAGTATATTTTTTAATTTAAAAATATATTTTTATATATTTACGTTTTTTATATAAATTAAAAATAATATTTTTTTATAATTTTTTGTTTCAACTTTTATCGAGAGAATAAAAAATAATTATATATGAAATAAAAAAATATAATTAAACTTTAATTTTCTTTATATCAAATCAAGGGCTGGGTGTTTGAGCTCGAAAGCCCGAACCAAAAACAAAAAAAAAACTTAAAATGAGCCGAGACAAATATTTCGAGGGACCGACCCCTGGGTGTTTGAGCTCGAAAGCCCGAACCAAAAACAAAAAAAAACTTAAAATGAGCCGAGACAAATATTTCGAGGGACCGACCCGAAATTCCATTTGACGGTCCGAGTTCGGATACCATAATATTTGGGCTCTCGGCCCGAGAGCCCGGACCCGGACCGCCTCTTCAATACTTTTAAGGTAAATATTATATTGTGTACTATATATTATACACTCCACCAAGTATTAATATAGCATTATTATATTATTATATTACACTTCCTATTATTTTTATATTACACCAAGTATAAGCATTATTATATTATTATATTACACTTCCTATTATTTTTATTTGTTATAGACTTTTCACAAATATCAATAAACAAGTAAATTACTTAATTTAACTCTTATAAATTCAAGACTCTTTATTCGTCCGCACTCTTAATATTTATCATTTCTTTACAATTATATTAATATAAAATAAATTCATAATTAATAGGGAGCAATTAATAAGAGGTATAATATGTTAAAAAATCTCAGAACGTCAAATAAATAGTAAAAAAGAAAAAACTGTCAATTAATATGAATTGGAGGGAGTATTATATAGGAGTATATTACGTAAATGTGTAGTAAAATACATTCAGGCATCGATACTATCGGTTCCGTCTTTTGCAAATTAGATCTAGGGTTCGCAGTCTCAACTGTTTTTCTCCTCTAAAAAATCGTTCTTCCTAATAGCTTTTAATAGATAGGAAATTTCTGAATACTCCGTCTTACTTTCAAGAAAATTATCTAAGTTTCGTGCGTGCTGTACTATCATAGATCGAGAATTTCTGAAATTTGTATGAATTTTTTAAAAAATTTAAGTGAAATTTCATCTAAGAAGACATATTCTTAGCTATCTATTGAAATTTTTTTTTATTTGTGAAATAATATAAATTTATATTGGTTTGTTTGTTGGAAACTGATTGAATTATTGAAGCCTTAAGTTGAATTTGTTGCTGAGTCTGTGTTTCGAATTCCAGAAATTAATTTAGCATCTTGAGCATGGAAAACTCGAAAATTCGGCTCGGCCCGCCGGGCTCGGTCCAAGGCCGGTCTCTAGGTTCTAAAAAACCCGGCTTGGACCGGACCGACGAACTCGGGTTTTGGTCCGGGTTTTATATTATTTGAGCCCGACCCGAACCACGCCCAACCCTAATTTAATCCACGACACATAAAAAAAATAATTTTATGAATTTTTAAGTCATCTCATTCTCGTGTCTTTTCCAATAATACAAATTATTGAATAAAATTACTAATAATAAGTTATGTTAAGCTGATTTTAAAAATACAAATAAGACGAATCAAAATGAGAGCTTAAAATAGTTAATGGTTAAACTTGTATAATCATATTTAACTTGAGAAACCCATTTTGACCCTCAGAAACCCTAAACCCAAAAACCCAGATCAGAGATCGAACCAGAGGAAACAATGTCGGAATCGGAGGGAAAAACAGCAGAGATATCACTGAAAGATCAGGGCAATGAATTTTTCAAAGCTGGTAATTATCTCAAAGCAGCAGCTCTCTACACTCAGGCGATTAAGCGAGACCCATCCAACCACACTCTCTACAGGTCAGTGTTTGAATATGAAAATCCCATCTCTATACGCATCCACTTCAGAAATTAGGTTTACGTGCCTCTTAATTTTGATTTTAATTTGTGATTTTTTTTTACCAGCAATCGCGCTGCAGCGTTTCTGCATTTGGTAAAACTTAACAAAGCTCTTAACGATGCCGACACAACCATCAGCTTGAAACCGGATTGGGAGAAGGTGCATTACTTAGAAATGAATCATTTATATTTATTTTGTGAATTTCAACTTTATTTACATGTGAAATGCCACTGGTTCCTTCTGCAGGGTTATTTCAGGAAAGGGTGCGTTCTGGAGGCTATGGAACGATACGACGATGTACGTAGTTTTTGTTAGTTTAACCCCCAAATTATCCACGAGGTGTCATTTTTTTTATTACTTGCTCTACAGGCATTAGCTGCTTTCCAGGCTGCCTTGAAGTTTAACCCACAAAGTTCCGAGGTGTCCAAGAAAATCAAGAGGCTCACACAATTGTCAAGAGATAAGAAACGGGCTCAAGAAGTTGAAACAATGAGATCGAATGTTGACATGTCAAAGCATTTGGATTCCGTGAGAAAGGAACTAGTAAGTCCGTGTTATTTGGTATTTCTCATAAGAACATGTTCTTTTTGCTTCAAATTTAGCGGGCCTCAAATAATACAATTAATGTAGGATGTGTCAGCCATTGATTTTTATCTTTATTTTTTCTTGCAGTCTCAGAAGTATGGTGAAGAAGATTGTAAGGAGATTTTCTCTTTCCTCGTTCAAACAATGGAGAGCCTTGTGAAATCATGGCACGAAACTTCAACTGTGGATCGTAGAGCTTATTTCTTACTCCACAAGGAGAAAACAGATACAGATAAATATGCACCCGTTGTTAATATTGAAAAGGTTAGTAACCTTCGACACAGATATGCTCATGTTTCATTTTCTTCAATACCTAATTACCTAAAACATTTGTTCTTCTCTATGATTGAGTTAGTGAAGCTTGTATGTTTTCTTCCTGACTTTTTCAGGCATTTGAATCACCGGATACACACAGCAGTTGCTTTCCATTCCTTAGGCAGTATGCCGAAGAGTCTTTCTCACATGCTGCTTGCATAGTGGCCCCGAAAAATTTGATATCCTATCCTCAGGTAATGTGTAACCTCTATAGACTCCCTTGTTTTTACATTTAATGTGTAGTATAATGTGCGTGTGTGTGTATCCAAGAAATTTTGCCATGATAATATTAATGGTTAGTAGATATCATTAAGAAGTTTACATTGACCAAGCTGAAGGCTCTGAAAAACTAGATGTCCAGTGGTTTTAATGAAGGGTGATAGTCTATATTTTCTTAATTAATACTTTAGGGGTTTGACATTATGGTCCTGAGCTTTCTGATTTATTTTCACTTGAATGTTAATTCTGTTGAAGAATAGATAAACTTTAATTATCAGAAAAGAGCATTAAAGTCTGTAGGACATATTAAAGCTCCCTTGTTATCCTTACAGATTGAACTGATAATTCTGCTGTTGTCTCTCGTAATCAATGCAGGTGTGGAAAGGTCAAGGGTCGAGAAAATGGAAGCATGGGCAAACTGATGGTTTCTTTTTTCAATTTGAGACACCATCTCTTCGGAAGATATGGTTCGTTCCCAGCTCTAACGAGAAGGGTCAAACCTTGTGCAGGTATGTCTCCATTCATCAACCAACATTTTAAACATTAAAGCACATGCATGAAGAAATGAAACGGCATGTAGAAAGTGCATAGAGTTATAGTTGTGCAGAGTTTCTCTTGCTTGATGATGACGGGGGACAAACTCAATATAGAAATGTGTTATCATTATTTTGAGTACTTGAGAGAATATAAATCTTGACAACTCTATCTTGTTGCATTGGATCTGTCAAAAGGCCCATTATTTTCAAATCTTGAGCCCCTATCATGCCAAGAATGTTTAAATCATACTTCTGGGCATACCCGTGTTGACCGGGTCGGGCCAAAAAATGGTATTGTATGTTGTATTATGAAGGCAGTTTGATGAAAAGAAATTCTGATTGGTCAAATACCTTTTTTAACAGGGATCCTGTTACTCTAGACATTGGTGTGCATGAAATTATCCCCCGTGTATTCAAGGAGGCATAAATATATATATATATATATATATATATATATATATATATATATATATATATATATATATATATATATATATATATATATATATATATGCACGAGACATGGAAGTAGCCAATTATGAAGCATTTAGTACAAACCTTTGTTGTCGGCATCTTGGTTTTGGTCTTCAATCAGTATTCAAGAAAGTGTCCAAACTAGGGTGCTTCTCATCAGAATGGGTAAGAAACTGGACCACCAAGGGAGCATGTAGTACAAACCTTTGTTATCTCATGAAGGATTTTGAAATGTACAAAAAAAATGAATTCCGTTCTCTCATTCCCGTTGGTTTGTTTGTTTGAATTTTGTTTTAAATTCGGCAGCCCAGGTTGAAATGCCGTTTTTGCTTGATCTCATGAATTTTCTTTTCTTGTTCCTGGCTTTTGAATTGTTTGCTTTATTATAAGCCAGTATTTGATCGAACATTAAGGACTGGTTTGTTGTCTAGGTTCTATCTTGTTTGATTTACCAAGTGTAGCACAGCGTTGGGTTGTTATTTACCCACTGAGCTCGTAAGATGACTGGAGCTTCACTAATCCTTTGAATTCATTCTGAGCTTTTTCATGCCTGGATTTATATACATTTTAAAGTCAAAATTGATGTGTGCAAATGTCTGCTTGTACTTCTGGATTTACTTTAGTTCTTTCCATTTTAACGTGTACTTTGTAATGCCTAATAGTATGAATCAAATTGAATACAGACATACATAACGAATTGTGTTAGATGTTGAGAATGACAAATTGTGAAACTTGGAATCAATGCAAGCTTAACAAAGAGAATCAGTGATACCATAAGACTCGACATTACATTTATCGCTTTTCTTAGTATATCAATAGCTAATTTAAAATCTCACTTATTTCAAGTCTATAATTTTATTATTGAAAAATAGCAAATGTTATGTTTTTTGGATTGATTTTGTTGGAACAGATTTGAATTGAATTGAACAAGTTTGAATGAAATTGAAATGAACGAGTTTGAACGAAGTTGACTGATTCAAAACCATGTATTATAATTTATAATGACAATAGTTTACATAAAACTATACATTTTAATTATTTTCATATCAAAATAAATCGATCAACTAAACTTGATTGATCAAACTCAATTTAGATCTTGATTGATCGAACTCAATTTAATTCAATCGAAGTAAAATTAAGTTTAAAAGATAGAGTATCAACTCGAAGTTGAAAAGGTTGACCCATTTTAAACACAAAATGATACTACTAACATGTCACAGTGTGAGTTAATTCTTCGAAATACCAAGAAACCGAAAAGCCATATCTCAACTGCCAACAACTCTCATAAATTCCCTACTCTTCAAACTCAACATTCCGTCTGCAAACGTTATTAAGATTTCGAGTCACCCCTTTGACAATCTCACAAAGCCTTTACTTTGGCGAAAAAAAAAATACCTAACCTATAGGCTATATCCATCACCCTTCTCAGGGGCTCTCTCATTCTCAATATCAATTTTTCAGTTTCTTGATCATCATCATGTCTACAGTTCACTACGCTGCTCTTCTTGCGGTGATACTCGTATTTCAAGCTCACTCTGTCACTTCCAGCTTCGACATCCCATTTTTCTCGCCTCCCTCAGGTTTCCCCCCTAAAAAGGAACACTTTTTTTTACATGGGTTGTGATGGGATTTCGATTTTGAAAACTTCTTGTTGATATAAGCTTGTGGGTCGTTGTGAAATATTGAGTATTTCTTAATTATGAATTACCTAATTAATTTTGTTGGGACTGTGAAAATGTATAGGTAACAATAATTCGTGCATAGCAAGTATCTGTGGAAAGGGAAATTGTGTGGTTTCAAATAATAGCACTTTTGGGTACGAGTGTCAATGCGACTCCGGATGGAAACAAGCTCGTTCCGATGACGATGATTCTCTCAAGTTCTTGCCTTGTATCATTCCCAACTGTGAGTCTCTCTCTTTGTGTGTGTGTTACTTTGAATCGGATAGATATATTGAAGTGTTTACATGTATGGATTACAAGATGTAAGGAATAGGTGTAATACGTATTGTGCAAATGTTTCAGGCACACTACTTTGAATGGGATAGATATATTGAAGTGTTTATATGTATGGATTACAAGATGTAAGCAATAGGTGTAATACGTATTGTGCAAATGTTTCAGGCACACTCAACAACAACTGTGGAAATGCCCCAGCTCCCGCTTCCGACAATCGGAACAGATCTAACTTAACGTTTTTTGATCGTACGTAATCTAATATTCTCGACTACTTTTCATCGGGACTCGATCGATTGTGTTATTCTATATGTGTGCGCGCTAAGTATTCCGTGTTTTTTCTTTCTCATGATTATTAGCCTGCTTCTGGAGTTACTGTGGTGGAGGCTCGTGCAATCAGACCTCTATAGTCACACACACATGCGAATGTCAGGAGGGTTATTTCAATCTGTTCAATTCAACGGTTTTCCCGTGCTACAAAGAATGTAAGAATATAATATACTACTATGAACTTTTCTTGCGAGAAATTAATTTCTGAAATTTATCTGGTTCTTGTAGTTGCAATTGATGATTAAACTGTCTTAAGGTTTTTTTCGATCACTCACACATTTATTTCTCTCTTCACATTTGTTATGTCAATATAAACCTTGAAGGATAGTTCTTAAACTCACCCTTCTGAAGTTACTAAGAAGCTTGAGTAAATCTTTTGTATAATAAAGAAATTAAATGTGGTACTAGGTGCACTTGGATTGGATTGCAGGACCCTTGGGCTCAACATGATCAACTCCTCAACTTCACGGCCCGATCCAAGGCCCGATACAGCCAATAATAGTTCAAGCCGCGGTCAGAGTACAATCCCTTGTTTTGTTCATCTTTTTTGTTCATCTTTGCTTTAAGCAACATATGCTTTGGTGTTTACCTGATATTCTACTTCTTTATTGGTTACAGCGGAGAGCTTGATCCCGAGACTCGCATTTGGTTTGTTGATTACCATTGCGAATACATTGGTTCTGATTGTGTGGAAGACCTGCTAAGAGATAGAGACTACCATTTTTATGTGGAGGTTTTATAGTAGCTATCTAGAGTTCAGATAAACTCAGTGTTCTATTCCATGTATTTTTATGGTGTGATTTGTAAAAGGTGCAAGACTTTTACCAAATGTGTTCAGTGGGACAAAGCAAGGTATAGTTTTTGAGATTAGATATGAATGAAAATGTAGCAAACAAAACACTTGAATCTTGCATTTGCTATATTGTTAGAAATCGACACTGATATATATATATCAATTGGGAAAGCAAAACGAACAAAATATCCCATCATTATTATTATTATTTCTCCTAACAAAACCAGACTCAATTCCCTTCCTCGGATCCGAAAAGCTTCATTCTCGACAATGGTGTTCTCAAATACCCTTCCACCTCAAACTTCTTCGGGGACAGCTCTCTGTACTTGGCGAACTGTTCCCGGGCCTCAACATTCTTATCCATCAAACTAAAGATCATCCCTTTACAGAAATAAGGCCTGAAATCAGACGGATCTTCTTCCACAAGCTCGTCGTAACTTCTCAATGCCTCTTCAATGTTCTTGTGAAGAAACTGCATTTGGGCCATGATCAATCTCACATCTCTAGCTTCTTTCAATTTCTTTTCGTCTTGCGCGAATCGCAATGCCTCCTCCAGCCGAGTCATCACCGTCTCCCTCTCCCCGGCCCGATCCATTAACAGAGCGTTTTCAAACAGAGCCTCGAAGGACAATGGGTTTCGGGCCAGAATATCTTCGAAGGCGTCGCGGGCTTCAGAGATTTTCCCCAATTCGTTGGAAACCCTAGCGATCAGAAACTTCCATTCGAGGTTATCGGGCTGGGCTGATGAGAGTTTCTTTAGGATGGACAGGCCCTCTTCGTCCTCCCCTGATTCGAGCTTCTCCTGGAGGAGACTTTTCAGGGCGCCGATGGCCTCAGATTTGGATCCCAGCAACCGGGTCAGGGGCGAATTCGGGGAATTTTCTTTTTCCTCCACCTGCTGCTGTTGAGTTTCTTCAGTGTCGATTAGGGTTTCCGAAGACGTGGTCGGGATCTCCGCCCAGGCGGGGAGGACGGCGAACTTTCCGAATGATGCGGCGGCTGCCAATACTGCAGCGCATGCGGCGGCTTTTAGAGGGAAGATGATCGCTTTTGGCGAGTTAGACGGAGCGCGGCTGCTTGATGCGGCGGCTCTGATGGTGACGGTGTTTTTTCGAAGGGTATTGTGGGAGAAGGGGAAATGCGGCGAGCGGAGAATGCGGATTGCGGATGAGGTGCGGAGTGAGTCAAGCGGCGGTACGACGGCAGTGTTAATTGAGAGAGTTGAATTCATGTTTTCTTAGGTTTTCAAGGGGGTTAGGTAGAGTAGGGGGAAGATGACTGAGAGAATTTAGCTTCGAGGGATTTATGTTTTATGGTTTGAAGACCCGATCCGACCCGGTATTACGGGCCGGGCTGTTGTTGCTTGTTTAGCGAGGAGAATGAGTGGGCCCGAGTCTGACTTGGGTTAGGCAAGGCTAAAAAAAAGTCGCACTTTCAGACTTTTCAGTATTATGCACATTTTTTGTAAAACAAATTACTTTATTTTTTTTAATTTAAAATATAATTTTATCACTGTTCCCATATCTTAAATTGTATTTTTAGTAAACTTATTTAAATAATTTTTAACTTAAAAATATAATTATTTCTATTTTTTTATTAAAAAATTAAAAAAAAAAATACTCTCTGTAACTCTTAAATAACTTCACGCATTCTTTTTTAATTATTTCATATATATTTTCACACCCTAAAAAGAATATAATTACTTACTTTTTCACTTAACAATACAATTATACTCTTAACTTTTCATATAGTTGTCTACTTTTACAATTAAACTACATTTAATTTTCACTTAAAATGCAGTAAAACCTCTGTAAATTAATATTCGATAACTTAATAGTCCCTCTAAATCAATAGAATTTTCCGGTCTCAACTTGATCTTTCAAATAAAAAAATAATAATTTATAAAAATTAATAACTTTTCTAAATTAATAAATTTTCACGATCCAATATGTTATTAATTTATAGAGATTTTACTGTACTAAATGGTTCCATGATCAACTACAGTAAAACCTCTATAAATTAATACTCGATAAATTAATAAGCTCTTCAAATTAATAAAATCTCCCGATCCCGATTCGGGCTTTTATAAAAATGATCGAATTCGATAAAATAATATAATAATATTTTTTTCGAAAAACCCTTTATAAGTATTAAGTCAAATCAAAACTCTAAATTAATAATTTATAAATATTAATTAGAATTATAAATATTATTGTAATTTTATAAAATATGAATCTATTGTTACTTGATTTGATTTGTCTTAATATTTAAATATAATCAAATTGAAATTGAATTTTATCTCTAATTTTTTTAATTGACACCAAGAGTTTCGATGTTGGAGTCTCTAGTTGCAACAAAAAAATTGATGAGTTGTCGCTCAAAAGTCAAGACCTCCTTTCTTGTTAGCGTGTCTAACAACATTGAATATTCATCTTCATTTTCGTTATTAGTAAGATTTTCTATAGTTAATATCCACAACAATTTTCTCTAGACTTTGAACAAATATATTCATCATTTTCACTTGGATAATTGGATGGGTCACCAATTTGTTGACGTCAATTTCAGTGCCATAACCAATATTTTTGAACATATTTTGAAGCACATTTAGGCATTTTTGAAATAATTCAGTTATTTCAATTAATAGATACTATATAATTCCAAAAATATAATATTTAATAGTAGTATTACATTGATTTCATATTATACATGAAAATATTAATCAGTTGATAAATGAATTTTAATTCGTTTATTTTAAATATAATATTCTTAAATTTATTGAATTTGATAAATTTCTCTTTTAACTAATAAAAATTTAATTTATCGATATATTAATATCTCTTTAAATTGACGAAATTAGTATCACTTCCCGTGCGATACACGTGATTTACTTGTTAGAAATAATATAAAATTTTATTTAATTAATCACTTGTTAGAAATAATCTAAAATTTTATTTAATCTCCAACGTATTTTACCAAAAAATTATTAATGGACTAAGAAATTATTTTATTTAATAATCGAATTCTCACTTAAATTTCTAAACTCGGATTAATTTCATTATTAAATGTTATCTCAATTATGATTTTTTTTATTGTTTTCAAAGATTACGCATGTTTGATGTAATTTATAGTATGTAAGCTTCTTGGGGCATAGCCGAGTAAAATCTGTGGTGATGTTGGCGTAATTCCCCGGCGACTTAGAGTTCGAATCTCGGATATGATAATTTTTCATTGAAATATTATGAAGTTAGTCCTGAGAATTGGGATGAGACCTATTGGCTCTTTCCCACATGTGTCTGCTTCTCGGGCACATCACTCGATTTACATTCTACCCCCAGATCGAGGAGCTTCTGATCTGGTGGGAGGGGAGTTTTTCGTCTCTGTAGTACGTTTCTCGTCTTTGCATTTCTCGAGTGTCAAACGCATCCAACAAATACCTAAACCGATGGGGAAAAATCAAAATAAATGGAAAATAAAAATTATAAAGTTGGAAAATAAATAGAAATATAAAAAAATTGAATTTACTTGGTGAACATGAAGGGGATGAGATGGCACAAATGCAATTATATTAATATAACGTACCGATAACCTGCAAAACAAAATTTTCAGAACTGAATTAGGAATAAACTAAAAATTAAAAAAAAATCTAGTCGAACATAATTAATACTTCGACAATTTGATTCTGGAATATGCGAAAAAATCATAATTAATATATAAAATTAAAAAAATCGAGGAAAAAAATGAATGTATAGAGGAACGTATACATGTAAATCGATTCAATGTTCAAAAAAATAAAAAGGAACATATGAAGCTAGATTAGAGCAAGATAAAATAATATACCTAAAAAGTTTGATTAAATTTTTTTTTAACTCCGGTGGATTAAGAAATATGAGGAGATAGATTTTTATGAGATCAGATTAATTGAAATTAAATTAATATTAATGAAATAAAAAAAAAGAAAAATAGAAAAATATATATATTTAAGATGATAATTAATTATTATTATCAAAAATATATAATTTAAAATTACTATTTAGAATTTATATATAATTTAAATATACATAATAATATTACTACTTAAAATTTATAATTTTTTATTTATAATTTATAGTGTGAACACAACATTATTATTACTTTTCTATTGGTCTACTGGCATTAGTGATCCAGAAATTATATATATATATATTTATAGTGTGAACACAACATTATTATTACTTTTCTATTGGTCTACTGGCATTAGTGGATCCAGAAATTATATAGATATAGATAGATAGATTTCACGATCACGACCATATTAATTTATAGAGATCTTACCGTATATAAGCTAATGTTTTCTACTACTCCAAGACGGATTTTCCAGTGTAGTAGGCCTGTCAAATGGCCGGGCCAGACATTGCCGGCCCAACCCAAGACCATTGGGCTTTATGAATTTCATGGGCCTGGCCCAGCCCAAGCCCATTGAGCTTTCTGACAAATGGCCGGGTCAGCCCGAGACAAATTTTAATGATCCAAAAAATTTCAATGGCCCAGACCAACTTTGGGCAGCCCATCGATTCATTGAACTTTTTTGACCCATAATTAAATATTAAAATATATATATTTATTTTGATTTAATATTATAAAAATTATTAATTACATTAATTAATTTAAAAAAATCTGAATTTTCATTTCTCAAAAAAAAAAAAAATTAATTTAAAGTCATTCAAATAATTTTAAATAATAATTTAATATTTTATTTCTACTAAAAATAATATTTATATAGTCAAATTAGATAAATAAATAAATATATAAAAATAATTAATTTTAACATTAGTATTAATTCAAAAAAGTAAAAAAAAAAATATAATCGAGTCGGTTCAATAAAATCGGTTCAAGCCCTGCCCAAACCCATCGGCCCATCAGACTGGTCTAGTCTGGCCAAAAAAGTTCGACTCTTTTTGGGCCCTATATTTGAGGCCCAACTCATCCTTTGATCGAGCTTGCCTATGGGTCGGGCTTCTTTTTGCCAACTCTAGCCTCTAGGGGTGAGGGAGAGGTTCCTGAATGTAGGCATCAATGAATTTCAAGTTTGTTGTGAAGATGTTATGTTTGCTACGAAGATGTTACTTATGAGTGTTATGTTAGATGAGTTATTTTGCTATGAAGTAATTTGTTATGATTTTTTTGTTATGAAGTGATTTGCTATGATAGATGTTGCTTATGAACCTGAACCGTGCTTTTTGTTATGAAGTGTTTGGTCATTTATGACTATATTTTGTTATGGTAAAGCTGTTTTTGTTATGATGTTGTTTATACAAAAACTCAGATTTATTGTCTGTGCAAAAATCAACTTCATTTCATTACACTTTACAACAAACTATAATTCATTACACGAATAAATCATAACATTGCTACAACTAACAAAATAAAAATCACATAATAACATTGCTACAACCCATAAAGAATAAATCATAACATTGCTACAAGCCTACAACTAACAAAATAGAAATCACATAATAACATTGCTACAACCCACAAACTAAAAATTAAAGAAAAATAGATCGAATTCAGTACATGGCAACAACTTCATCACTGAAAAATTAGAAAAAGAAATAATAGCAAAGAACAATGATTGCAAGATTTTTCTTCAAATCCTCCATTTCGTCAACTTTAAAATTAAGATTTTTGAGAAGTCCAAAAATAATTTGATGGCACATTTCACATGCATGACGATCAATCCAACAAAAGTAATTGCACTCTCCAGTGTGAGAAAAAATGTAAGAAATTAAAAGAAAATCAAAATCTGGAAGAGAGAGAAAATTGCATACTCACCCGCAAGTCAAAAACTTCTCTCGGGGTTCAAATGAGACTACGACGTGCGCCTCACTACTGCTTTTTCGCATCGGCAAAATTCTATCCTAGAATTTGATGAACATATTTTAATATTCTTCAAAAAAGGGGGAAATTTTAGGGTTTCGAAAAGATGGACGAAATAATGAATTGCAGAATACGATTTCTCAATTTATTTTTGTTTATTTTTATTATTTTAATAATGTTGACCAACCATTGACTGAGGGTATATTGGAAACAGTCATAACGGTAAGTAGGAAGTTACTATTGTACCCTTAAAATCGAAATATTCCTTATAATATTCGACTCTGACGAGTCGCGGGTAAATTTGTGTAAATGTGTTAGACTTCAAGTAGTAGTAATATGCAACAATTTTCAAATCAAATAAAAAAATATAAAAATTTGTAAACCTCATGTATGAAACTATAATTTACCCTAAATATAATAAGAATATGAGCATACTTATCAATTTTGGAGTGTGAATAAAGTCACTATGTGTATAAATTGTACTATAAATAAATATTTTGATTTTGTAAATGCTTTGCAACTCCTCATATATATGAATGTTTTAGAATATTATATTACTTATAAGTATACAGTCAGTGGTGGAAATGCCTGATCGGGGACACACTCCGACTACGAAAACTCCACCTTTGGAACAAACGGTAAGAAGGTGGTTGTCAAAGCAAACCACTTTCTTTCTTTGTTTCCTCTATGTATTTATTTTGCTTTACATAATGTTGTAGTCAGTGGCGGAGCCAGAAAAATTAGAAAGGGAGTCCAAATTCGAAGATTCAACAATCCTCTCAACAGTAGATTATTCAACATTCGGAGATTCGGTAGAAAAAATTGTACTCGAATTCGGTAATTTTTTATTTCGAATAACAAACTTATCTATAAATCTGTCATAAAAATTGAAATACCATGAGACTATAACTAGTATAAAAAAACATAACTCATAAAACTCAATCCCTCTATCGATTAAACCAACAACAAAAATAACAATTTAATCAAAACAAATCACAACCATAAATCAATTTAATCATTCAAAATCGAACTAATTTTTCAGGGTTCCATTAAATTAAACAATAATTGAATCGAACATGGTAAGTGAAAAATTAGGACGATAAGTGTGAGTGAAAGAAAAAAACTTTTCTATCCGTTTTATTTTTTAATATTACTTTTTTAAATTAATTGAGTATATTCTTTTAGTTAGAGTATAAAATTGTATTTTATATTTACTAATTTATTTTTTTATTTTATTCTAATTAATTTTTTTTTAATTTAAATTATTTAAAAAAAAAATGGGAAAGGGGGTCCACTGACCCCCTTGACCCCCCTTTCCCTCCGCCCCTGGTTGTAGTATCAACTCTTCTATTTCCGTATTATTAGGTCTTCATCTCCCTGCCTTGTCGGAAAATGTCTCTCATCAAATTATAAATCGACTTGTTGAATCCTTTGGTGCGTCGCCCTTGGGGAACAACTCGTTGGCATGCGATGGCGGAAAAAGTTGTTACGTACATTACACCGTAGGTGAACTGCTTTACGTTATCCTCCAAGGCCTATAATGCGTATTTAGTTTTGAATTGGAACTTGGTTGAACTAGCTACTGACCTAACATTTCATTTTGATTATAATGTTCGAGTGCACTTTGAATTGTTAACATGTACATTGTCTTTTTTTTGTTTTTGTTTAAATGCCATCTCCTTTAATACTTGAGAGAAGAAAAAAGATGAGAGGTGGCTTTAATCAAAAGTGACAATGAGTAACAAGTAGATTAAAAATAGAATCTTATTAGAGTGTTTGTATATCATTAGATTCATTACTTTAAAAATAGAATAATGTACTCCATGTAATAGGAGTAAATAATAAAATTCAAAAAACAAGCTGTCTTTGTCTTCCACAAAGAATTCCCCTATGGGTCCCATAAACTAATTAATTATTAATTCACTGAATAATTCCCATTTCCCAATTGAAATTACACTTCAATATATTTCACATCCAATCAATTCACCCACTTTATTCTTGTTTTAGTACTATATTCTAATAACCATATCCTTTTTGTTTGAGAATAGTTGAAACATTTTATTTCTAAGTTCTAAATTCAAGCTCTTTAAAATTAGCAACACTTTGGATATATAGTTGAAATTAAAAAAAAAAAAAATTAGAAAAGCCTCGTGCTGCCAAACAAAGGGCATTGGCCATTGAGTTTGAGTTTTCAAAACCAATGGACAGCGATTCTTACCGTACGGACCGGCCCACTTATTTACGATCAAGGCCCACTTAAAATTCGGATAATAAATCTCAAACCAGTTTTGGAATGAAACGTTTACAATTATTTATTTATATTTAAATCCAATCAATTTATTATTATTATTATTTAAAGATATGAATTTTATACGTGCATGTCAAAATTAAATGCCCGCGTTTTTCCAGCTTTCAAAATGAAGGTTTGAGCGAGAGAAATTGTAAGCCACACGATGTGAGAAACATCTGCATTAGATGCGGAGGTTATAACTCCCAATCATTTGATCATCACCGTTCATTCTGTTGATGTATGCCGTGGCCCATGGGGTCTTTCTCATTCAATTCTCCAAACATAATGTAGTTTGAGTTTGGGTGTATGTCTTCAAGATAAGCCCATCGTTTTCATTGTCATTAATATTATTACGGAAACATATTCCTACTCTCATTTTGTATACACTTAAACTTTTGAATTTGACACTTTCATATGTTTTTTTAATATTATCCAAGAAAAATAAAAAATGTCGTATTAATATAATAATATTTATCACATACTACTTCATTCGTCTTTCCAAAATATGATATAATGTCTCGTTTTAAAAGTTATCCCCGTATAAGAGGAAAGTTTCTAATAGAGGCCCAATATTTAATTATCTTATTTATTTTATAGCTCAATATGTTTAGAGTTTTATTAGTATTTATATTTTGTTTTGTTCATTGAATTAGACAGTTATTTTTACATTGAATAAAAGAGTTTCTCTTTGTTTTATCATTTATCGGTATTCATATGAATCAACGATCTATGATCGATTAATTCTCGGTATTCCTCGGAATCAACGAGTTTTAATATTGTTCTTATAGCTTCCCTGCGTCAGTTTCGTAAATCATTATTATGCTCTTACAATTGTATATAGTCACGGTACCCTAAAGTATGAAGATTTAGTCACGATTTTGTGATCGAATGAGAAGATGGAGATTGAGTAGTGAGATCACCCGAGAGAAGATCTGAGCATTCAAGGCGGTGTGAGGAATGTTTTAAAAGGTTTACCACTACTACAAAAACTTGTTGGGTTTGGTGGAGCCAAACCAAACCAATACGAGCCGGCGACGAGCGCGAACGGAGTTCGCCGGAAGGAGGAGCCGAAGTCTCCTCAGGAACTGGCACGTTCGTGCCACCTCTTCAGCAGGCCTGGCACGTTCGTGCCATCCCTTCAGCAGATTTGATAGACTTTCAGCAAGGTTGGCACGTTCGTGCCACTTCCTGGAAGCTTTTGGGCCAACTCATTTTTTGGGCTTTTTTGGGCCTTCTTTTGGGGCTTTGACTAGGTGTTGACCCTAGTATTATATATATTTCCTCCCCCTCACATGTATCTTATCCAAAACCATTTGCTAGCCACCATAGAGAGAGAAAAATAGGGAAGAGGGTTAGAGTTAGATTTTTGGGGAGAAAAATCTTGTAAGCTCTTGGAAGCTCTCGTTTATTTTTCGGTGTATCTCGTTTGGTAGGCTAGAGTGTGAGGATCCTAGAGAGAGTCGTGAGAGTTAGAATTCGAGGGAGAATTCTTGTAAAGCTCGGTGTAACGATTCGGTTTATCTAGTGAAAATCGTGGCGGCAAAGTGGATGTAGCCTATTTAAAGGTGAACCACTATAATTCTCGGTGTCGTGTTTGTTTGCTTCCTCGTTTCGTTTGTGTTGATTGCTTCGATTGTGGTTTGCTCCTTTATTGCTTGAATATGTATATTGTGTATGCTTGTGGTGCATCGAGGTGAAGGTTTTCGACGCCGATCCAATCGCTCGATTATCTTGTTCGTGTGTGCGGAATCGTGTAAAACAATAGAACACGAACAACATGAAGATCTAGGCACACATTATATGTATAGACACATATTTATATATATACATCCAATATATATATATATATATATATATATATATATATATATATATATATATATATATATATATATATATATATATATATATATATATATATATATATATATATATATATATATATATAAGGATTCGAGCAGACTTACATTCGGTGAAGCGTGCCTCGTTGATGTCAATGAGGTGGTGTTGAGTCGATTGAACCACCTCAATGGATCAGCCTCGAAATGTTCACCTTGTGAATGACCTCATCACTCTTTTGAATCGCCCGGATGTTGAAGCCGCACAAATGACCCGGCCTCTACGTGTTGCACACGAACCCGGATGATGAACATGCTTGTGGCTTGTAAAGACGTCTCTCCAAGAGCTCTTTTCTCTATCTTTTTGTGTGGAATTTCGTGGGTGATGTTCAAGTGTCATGAAAATCAGATTTTCATGTCTTTATTCATCTCCATTAACCACTCCATGTAACCCCCCCATTATGTGCATCATAATGCACAACTAATGGTGGTTAATGGGGAGATGAAAGGACACCTCCACCTAATCATGCCAAATCATGATATGTGGTCCCATTTGCTTGTGTGGCATGTCATGTCACACTATGTGACATGCAAGCCATGCATCCCATGCATGTATAATTCCACGTAAATATTGATTCTAAATCTATATAATTAACAAGCAACGTAATTCATCATCGAGTCCATGTGTGACCCTGTAGGTATTATTATCAATCAATATTATATTGCTCTCAGCAATAAACAATATTATAAACTAATCATTTAACATCCAAAAGACGAACTTATGACTTTATAGATTGCACACGTAGGATTTGAAGGACACAACCCAACAATCTCCCACTTGGCCTTCAGAGCCAGTGTGCTGCCAACTTCCTGTTGTCACTTTATGTCTAAGTTTGAACTTGAGGTAAGACTCGAGTCATCCTCAATCGGCTCAAACCTTTCTTGGACTATGAGACAGACTGCAAAACCAGATTTATCACTATGATACGAATCTGGATGTGGCCAAGCTTTTCCAAAGTCTCGACTCTCCAAGTGGCCGGTAAGACATATATCCCATTATAAAAAATGGAGGACAATCCCATCTTGTCAATCCAAGCTCTCCCACTTGCTTCCCGATATACCCAATAACAAGTTTTATAACCTCATTTTACGAAAGGCGTTTACTTGTATCAAAGTATACCATTTCACAATGGAATCACTCTGGACTACTCAGGTCAGAGGAAATTGCTCGACAGTCAATGAAATAGTATTATGACTCAAAATCTCAAATACTATTCCAGTCGGGTCTGTTCGATCATTAGCTCCCAACTAATATCTATGTAATTGTACTTGATGTCCCACATCACTAGCCCATGAAGCGGCGCTATAGTACACATTACAATCTAGTTCTTTGTATTATCGGTTTGTCCGTACTCGATTATACGAACAAGGAACAACTATATGATTCAAGTATATCAGTTCAACCATTGGGACATCATTATGCGGTAAGTCGACCTCATAACCCAATTGATATAACTTAATCATTTGGACAATTCATATAAATTAAACCATATTTATATGAAGAAAAATGTATTATACATATGAGTGAATGTTTACCAAATCTCCAAAAGTATCTAATACAGTAATATAAATCACAACCCATCTCTAAGATGTCTGATCTCTATTGCAGTCGTGAAAGCCTCAAGCTTAAACTGCTGGAGAGGTTCAGAAAGCGGGTTTGCAACCTTACCAAAAGTTGCAACTTTATTATCTTGATGTCTCCACAAAACTATCTCCCAGATAATGTGGAACATCCTGAGCACCAGGTTTAGATTTGTAGTGCTCCCTAGGCTCATTGTCTTGCGCGATAGATCTACTATAAATAGAGAACTATCAGATGGGTCGAGCTAGTTATGCCACCTAGTTCATTGAAGAACTTTCAAATCTGAACTACCAACGTCACTGCATCCAATGCAGTATTGTACTCAGCTTATGTAGTTTAATTAGCTATATTGCATTGCATGGAACTATTCCAGCTAATTTCACCTCTATCCAGACAAAAGATATAATCAGATTAAAATCGGAAATTATCTTAGTCTGTTATGAAGTTTGCATTCAAATAGCTTGTTAACATCAACTCTTTTGTCTTCCAAAGACAACAAAATATTCTTTTGTCCATCTAAGGTACTTAAGAATATTCTTGGCCGCAGTCCAATGCGCCTCACTTTGGTTTCCTTGAAATCGAGTCGTCATGCTCAAAGCATACGATACGCCCGGTCGTGTACATACTATGGCGTACATTATAGACCCTATTGCCGAAGCATAAGGAATGTTTTTCATCCTCTTTTGCTCATCAGGTCCCGTAGGACATTGCATCTTGCTAAGAGATGTGCCATCAGTCATTGGAATGAGACCCTTTTTGGCGTCTTTCATTCTGAACCTATCAAGCACCTTATATATATAGGTCGCTTGACTAAGTCCAAACATCCTTTTCGATCTGTTCCGACAGATCTTGATGCCCAATATGTACTGTGCTTCTCCAAGATCCTTCATTGAAAAACAATTTTGAAGCCATTCTTTATAAGAATTAAGCATAAAAATATTATTTCCAATAAGGAGTATGTCATCGACATACAACACAATGTATACAACGTAACTCCCACTGATCTTCTTGTAAAACAAGAATCTTCCGAGTTCCTCTGAAATCCAAAACCCAGTATGGATTCATTGAACTGAAGATTGCTACTCCGATATGCTTGCTTTATTCCATAAATGGAACTATAAGCTTGCATAATTTCTCAGCCTTATTAGGATCGATAAAACTCTTTGGATGTGTCAAAACACATTCTCTTCTAGAATCCAATTCAAGAAGTTAGTTTTAACATCCAATATTATCATAACTCATTATCAAGATGAGTCACAATGGCTAAGTTAATCCGAATGAAGAAATCACAACAACTGGTGAAAAAGATTGATCATAATCCACCTCGTGAATATAAAACTTTTACCACCAAAATTGCTTTGAAAACCCTAGGTTTTCCATTCATGTCTATATTGATCTTGAAGAACTATTTGCACTCGATAGGTCTAGCCTCTTGATGCAAATCTATCAAGTTCCAAACTTGATTACCAAACATTGAAATCATCTCGGATTATATGGCACCATACCAATTTTTAGTAGCTGCACTCGTCATAGCTTGGATATAGTTCGAAGGTTCATCGCTTTTCAAAAGCATGACGTCATATCTCTCATTGATCACAATACCTAAGTATCTGACTAAAAGAGATATATGCCTTCTGGACCTACAAGGGCTGGTATTGTTGGGGATCGTGCATGTATACGCAGCGGAAAACAAAAATTTTATGAAAAACTGTTTTTCATTAATGTAAACATTTTACATTATATTTATTTTATTTTATTGAAAATCATATTTTCAATATTACATGCATTAATTGATTTAATTCAAATCTATTAGAATCAATAATTCACCATTTAATTTAATTATCAAATAATTAAATATTTAATTCATGCATCCCATACTACACAAATTAAATCTAGCGCAATTATATTTATCATATAAATTAATTACTTCTAGCGCAACTATATTAATCATATTAATATATTACTTGTAGCGCAATTATATTAATCATATTAATATATTACAATTAATTACGCAGACATAATTAATTTGCGTCAAATTGACAATTAACATAATCTTATTATTTAATTCTAATCAACTTGAGTTTATGTAAACATCCGCACATAATTAATTTGCATTAGATTGACAATTAACATAATCATATTATTTAATTCTAATCAACTTGGTGCAATTAAATTAATCAAATTAATTAATTACACATATATAATTAATTACGTAAACATGTGCACATAATCAGTTTGCGTCAAATTGACAATTAAGATAATCATATTATTTAATTCGAATCAATTTGAATTTAATTGACATTTAAATTAATCACAATTAATTTTTCTTTATCGATTAAAAATCCCATAGCGCAAACATTAACAGTACATAGCGCAAACATTTAACGCAAACAATTAAATCTAAATTTAATCGTAAGTACCTCAGGGATTCATCGGACGAAACGAGGTTCGTCGGAAGTCGCGCGGATGCGACGCGGGGACGGCACGGGTCGTGTGCGGGGAGAGCCGAGCGAGTGGCGGGGCTCTCGGCTGGACTTGTGTGTCACGGCTGGAGCGCACGGGCGCGACTCGGGCTGTGCTCGGGCGTTCCTTCGGCGTCTCTCGTCTAATCAGGTTTCACCTCGTATAGGTAATCCAACTTACGTATTGCACTAGAAACACGTAAGGGAGAATACGACGGGAAAAGCGGGCCGGAAAAACGGTGCCGGAATCGGATTCCGGCGAGGGGAGGCGGCTGCCGGCGGCGGCACTAGGCGGCGGCGGGCGGCGGCTCCGGTTGTCGGCGGTCCTCCGAGGGAGGAGCCGAGGGGCGGACGAGAGGGAGAGAGGAGAGGAGAGAAAGTGAGGCTAGGGTTTTGAGCTCTTCACTTTGGTGTGTTTATTCTCATGCCTATGGAGCTCCTTTTATAGGTGAAGAAAGGAGCTTGTTGGGCTCAAACCCTAATGGATCGGATCCATTAACCCTAGCCGGCCCAATACATTAGCCGTCATTACGTTTCTCCAAAATTGACAATCAATTTCAACTCCGAAAAATATAACGATTATATTTTCTTTCTCGTTTTAATTTTCTCATCAATATGAGATAAAAATAAAATTTTCCAATTTCACAAAATCGGAAAGCCCATTTCAGGGGTACTGCTAAATCGGGAAATTTCCCAAAATAGAAAGTGTACACCATCGTGTCCGTTTTCTTTAGCTCAGTATTATTTCCAACTCATAATCACAATTATGAATCTCGGATTCAATCATATTGACCTCCGACTATATGTACTTAATTAACAGTTAATTAATACATGATCGTATTCAAGGATCGGTTTACACGAGAATGTGACCCTCAATGGTTCAGGTGTATAACTAGCCGTGGGCTCACAACATATTGTGATTCGAACAACATATTGTTCTTATTTCAACTACTCCCAAGAGTTTTAGATTAATAATCATATTATTTAATCTCCGAAAAAGTCGGTGCCCAACGAATCAGTGACGAGCGTCTAGCAGCCACGCTTCACTAATTCCCTAGATACAAATGAAGTGCCTGCAAGAACCTTGTAATATAGTTAGCGTACAGTACGATCCCTCCGATACATATGTCCCGATCAAACTAGAGATATTGGTTAATCGAGATCTCTTGTTGAGTTTGATAACTGTGCGTACGTTCTAGGTTTCGTAAAATCCAGTCGTGATTGATTCAGAGAAACACATTTCTCTAATCACCTCACTATTCAACTCTGGCCAGAGATTCCGGGACTACGAACCATCAGAACACACAGGACATCCATGATCTATATCAAGCGATCAGATCCCCTACTACCATGCACAGACTTCACATCAGATTTCGAACTGCACGAACATTGTCTCCTTTTTCGACTTACTCCCTTTCCAGGGAATCAGAGACACGTCACGATACAGCTAGTCCTATGATGAAGTCACGGTGATGTCTGGGTCTTAAGGATTAATTGTGTACAACTATATTATGGAATTCTCTACTCGATCAGTGATAACCACTTAGAGATTCCAGGGAGAGGGGGTTCAGTGAACTCATCAACAGTGAGCACCCACTCAAGTATGTCGATGTCCCAACACCGAGGCTCGAGATTAGCCCACATACACTAAGTGCTAGTCTCAAGGGGGAAAGGCCGGGTATCCTTGTTATTGGCGTAACCCATCGACTAGGAACTGAGTTTGACCAGTTACGTTGCGTTAACAGAATTATCTCTCGGTTTCCACAAAACCGAATTCATACAACATGTGTAACCGTACAGGACTATATCTATGATTCAACATTGGGAGCAGATATAGTATATGCCATTAATAAAGGTTTCATTAATTAACGAAATAAACCGTTATATAACGGAATACGGTTAACCGCTCGGCCAACCGTTGGCTCGCCGGTCACCTATTCCAACAGGTATGGTTTCCAAAACCATAGGAATACTCTCAACCCAGTCTTGAGTATTCATCATTGGTTGTTCCACTTGAACCTCGTTCAAGATAACCGAGCTCCCACTGACTTTCTAGGAAAGATATCTCTTTTCAAGAAAATCACCATCTCGAGCAACAAAATATTGTTCTCAGATAGATCGTAGAATTTGTACCCTCGAGTTTCATATGGACATATCATAAGGAAACTTTTATCCCATTTGAGTTCAAGCCCTATAGAGATAAATCTCTTCATAGAAGCTATAGAACCTCAAATCTTGATGAAAACAATTTAGGGACCCTCCCTTTCCATACCTAGTATGGTGTCTTTATCAACAACTTTTGACAGTGTCCTATTCAGTGTATATGTTGAAGTCAAGAATAGTGTGTTCCCAAAAGAGTTGAGTAGTTCAATTAGACTCATCATCGATAGATCGAACTCTATCTAATAGAGTTAGTTTTCTCTTTTCCGAAACATAACCTTCATGTGCTTGTGAACTAATAGGTTCTACATACATCAGTATGGATCATCCCTAATTAATTACTCACATGTTCTCCTTTCTCCAAGAAAGATGACATTGTTATCTTTTCAATCACACATCATTTACATGTATCAAATGACTCCAAGTCAAATGATTCTAAAATTCCTTATAAAAGAAGTTTCGTTACATGTTTAGATTTTGATTTGACTTAATCAACAATGTTGTAGTTATGTCTCATTAAGACTTATTCGATTCGGCCCTTGGTGTTAATGTTATATATGATTTGTCAAGTTAAAGTATACATAAACAATATAATAATCGTACCAAAACAAAGAATATATAACTCACAATAAAAATAGTTACCAAACTATTTAATAGTGAAAAACTAATCCATCAGTATCCAATACTGAACCAATATTCATTGTTTATTGAAAGTACGAAATTACATGGTTATAATGCTGGAGTAGTATACTTAATGTCTAGAATTGAGTATTCTGAACTCCTTGTACACTTTCATTTACCTATTAATAACAGACATTCATTTTCCTTTAATTATTATTAATTAAATATATGCAAATTATAGTCCTGGATTTTATACGTTGTAGTTAGTATGGTGTGCATGGGCACACAGAAGATCATACTATCGGTTACTCGTATTTAATCGAACAGATGCTCACGACCTAGATGGACACGGACCAATCCATCGGTATAGTCGTTGTGTGAGAGAGAAAATAATTTATCTTAATTATTTTATCACACTTGTACACTTGGTGTATTGAGCGGATCGAATGAGACTCATCAATTAGGTTTGCTCGGCGATAATTGATTTGAGACTCAGTGTATTTTATTCTTAATCCCCGATACAATTACGGGTATGTATATTTAATATAAGTGACTTTGATTTTCCAAAGGAATTAACCGATTTAATTATTGGGTTAATTACCGGTTAAGTTGGGTCAATATATTTTATATATGGCATGCTGTGAATTCTTGACGGGACAGTGTATCCCGGTAGGGTTGATAATATCCTCTAGATGAGCTCATAAGGATTTATTATGTAAACCTCGCGAGTGGATTTGTTCCGCATAATAAATAAGGTTGAGTGGTACTAGTCTCGGATATAAGAGATGAATAAATTTATTAAGCAATAAATAAATTTTATTCATGGATATTTAAATCTTAAATACACGGAATAAATAATACTACCGGAGAAATATTATTTGGATATAATATGGTTTAATATTGGGAGTGCAATTAATTTATATAGTGGAAAATAAATTAATTAATATTGATAAGGATTAATGGACTTGAGCATTGGGCTCAATTTAATCTTCAATATTGGAAGCCCAATATTCCACCTCCTTTAGATCCCCTACGTAGCCTATAAAAGCACTACATGGCCTTCATAAATCATAAGACAAGAATATCAATACTTGATAGTTCTAGAGAGTTGAAGGAGATTCATAGGAGTTCGATAGATCGTCGCCCACCCGACGTTCGAACGGAGTGCAAGGAATACGTGGGAAGATTCAAAGGTCATCTTGATTTCGTTTCTCCGAACAACGAATCGAAGGTATAATATCTAAACACCCTTGATATTATTTGTTTTGGTTTATCGAGAATACCGTAGAACAAAGATCCGAAGATTGAAACCCGGATTAGACGACGAACGCGTGGTGGCGATTTAGAATCGCCGGACCACGGCGATCGCCGCCTAGGGCTTCGACCGAGCGTCTAAGGGGCGAACCCCGGCTGGGAGCCGGGGTGCGATCGATCACCCGATCGATCGCGGGCGGCTGCTGGGCTCGACAGCCCAGCTGGAGGCGCGCCACCCCAGGTGGCGGCGAGTCACCGGACTCGCCGCGGGGGCTGCTGGAGCAGCCCCAACCGATCGCTTGGAGCGATCGGCGATCGATCGCGATACACGATCTCTCGATCGCGTGAAACCCTAGCCGAGGGGTTCGGCTGGGCGTGCGCGTGGCTTCGGCCACGTCGTGCGTTCGGTCGAGCTCCGGTGTGTGCAACGGTGTTCGCATGATCTCCGGCGAATGGTTTTTGATCGGGTTATTGTTTCCGCAATTTTAATAGCCCGGGATATCGAATTCAAACAATTGGTATCAAAGCCTTGGTTTACGTTCGCGGTATTTTCGATAAAATTGTTCTACCTTGCAGGGTTCCGACTATTATGGCTTGATTAATTATTCGTTTAATTTATTTTGTCATGATTGTTGGTTTTATTAAACTCTCGGACATGTCGAGATTCGTTTTTGGTGGTGAATGCTTGTAATAGTAAAAATTCGAGGGTTGACCGAATTTAGGTTTATTATTATTGTTTTATTTTTCCGGAAAATGTATAGGGTCGATTTCATGTATAGAATCGATACCGGATAGTGTAAAATTAAATTTGTAATTTATTTTGCGTTGGATCGATGCCGAAACGACCGCCGGAAAAGACGTGTGACGAAGGAGATGATCGTGATGGAGAGGACAAGGATCGACCATCCCCATGGTCGATCCCATGAGGATCGATCGACCCTTGCATGGAGGAGCCGCCGGCGATGGTGGCCGGCCACCTCCTAGGCGTGGGTCGAGGGTGGCGCGGGGATCCCCACCCCGTGCTATCCCGGTCCGGAGATTTGCTTTCCTAATTGATTCGGATTTTTCCTTTTTTAGTATTCCTATTTTTGGGAACTCTCATGGATTAGGAAAAGAATCAATTTGGAATTAATTAGGATTCCTAATTGATTATTTCTATTTTATGGAAATATTCATGGATTAGGAATCTAATTAATTAAGAAAGTAGAAGAGTCCTAAATTATTTTATTTCCTTATTTCATTATAGAAGTCTTCTAGAATATTCCAAGTGGGTCTTAGATAGATTATTATAGAGATTTAATGAAGTAGAAAAGAAAAATAAAATAAATAAAAAATATTAATAATATTTAATTTTATTTTTTGATTTATTCGATTGACTTAATTATTATTAATTAAGTATCTTTTGGATTTATTAAAAATAAATAGATTTAAATATTGGAAATTAATATTCTCGTCACATGGAGCATTCAAGAACGAAGACTGAAGACTAGAAGATGCGTACGGAGATGGAGTAAAGCCATAATAGTCGGAAAATAATATTCTAGTATTATTTTGACTATGTGATAATACTATGTGCTTTATTACATGTATGCATGCTATATGTGTTTACTTTATGCACTAGATAGCGTATCCCTTTGTTATAAAAAGCTAAGTGGGAGAGGGTATGGAAACATACCCATGGTCTCCATTGCTGCTCTCTTGGTGACTTTTATAAACTTTTGAAGTTTATATAGATAAGTTATTGGAGGAGAGTTCTTGTAATTCCTCTTACGAGAAACATTGATTAAGTTCATCAAACAATGCCTAATTTGTCTTTCCAAAACTGATTTCAAGTCGACTCATTCTCACCCCGGGGAGTGGAATGGAGCCAAAGCCACTTGGTCATGTCGAGGACACAAATTAGAGGCAGTCGTACCATCTTTTGAAAGTGGATCGATTGTCTGCTCGGCTCCCTCATTTATGAGAGATAGGGTTGTTCGCATGGTGAATCACTGGTAAGAAACTTCGAGTTTCACTTATGATTCTCCGTGTCTTGATTTACAAGATCGAATGGATCAAGTAATTGGGAGTCAATTATAAAGATCTCTTGGTGTAGTAAACGTCCACACCACGTGGCTTGCTATGCTGACGGATTTTGGATTAATTGATGTAGACAGTTGTAAGAAATTGTGAAGAGTTGTGAAGTTGTCGTAAACGTCCACACCACGTGGCTTGCGGTAATGTAGCAATTCCAAACGATTTACTTTGGTGCTGAGTAATGGTTTACACTTAGATACGCATTATAGTATTCCTCCCCACGAGGTTACGCTATAAGAGATGTATGACCAAAGAAAATCTAATTGCTAAATCATTTGGGTGGGTAAACGTCCACACCACGTGGCTTGCCTTACCTGATGGGATTTTAGAGGCGATTAGTGATTTAATGATATTATTAAAGGGAGATAATATCGGATATTAAATTGTTTGTTTGTTTTATGTGCTTATAGGTTAAGAATAACTGTGACCCCACTTTGTGATATACTTAAAGATGAAAACTCACTGGTTCCCTATAGTAATGTTTGGGAAAGAAATCTGGACAGTGTTCAGACTGTTGAGCCTTCCGAATCCACTATTGTCCCAACTGATGAGGACATTGAAAATGACCTCAAGGAGATGTTAGGACATAGTAAGGAAGCCGGACTAGAGGTGATTGACATACTCATTAAGTTCAGTCCTCTTGAGGAATCGCTTAAAAAGGATTTCAAAAGAGATGAACTGATAAGTATGATCAGAGAATCACAAGCTCTAGTGGCCAAGTTGGAAGTGCAAGCAAAGAAGCCCAGTGGTTGTGAACCACGGATTGGGAAGAGCAAGCCGCGAGGCAAGTGCTTTCGATGCAAGCAGTCTGGGCACTGGAAGTCTGATTGTCCTCTCATCAAAGGTACAAAATTTTCCTTAGTCACCGAAACATTATCAGTGGTGTTATCTACCACCTGGTGTGTAGATACGGGGGCCACTGATCATGTCTGCAATTCATTGCAGGGGTTCCAGGAAACCCGGAGACTTAGAGAGGGAGAGATCGTGGTCTACATGGGCAATGCCGCGAGGGTGGCGGCTGTTGCAGTGGGAGACGTTCACCTACGCTTTAGTAGTGATAGGATTTTAGTTTTACATAATTGTCTTTATGTACCCAATTTTAGAAAGAATTTAATTTCGATTTCTAAACTTATTATGAATGGATATTCTGTTTCTTTTGACCACTCTGTGATAATAAGAAGAAATAGTGAGATTATCTGTTCTGGTACATTGGTAGACGATTTGTATGTGCTAAATCCTGAGTCGAACACGATGCAACTAACCGAGAGTAATAACACATCTACGAACACCAATAAGAGAAAGGAACTTTCTAAGATGAATCAATTATACTTGTGGCATCTAAGGCTAGGTTATATAAACTCAAATAGGCTTCAAAGTTTGAAAGCTGATGGTCTAATCAACGATGTTGAAGGAGAGGACCTTCCAACCTGCGAATCCTGTTTAGAGGGTAAAATGACCAAGCGTCCTTTTTTCTGGTAAAGGACGTAGAGCTGAAAAAGTATTGGATTTGATTCACTCTGATGTATGCGGACCTATGTCTACCCAGGCAAGGGGAGGGTACGAGTATTTTATCACTTTCACTGATGATTACTTAAGATATGGATATATATATCTGATGAGCCGCAAGAGCGAATCCTTTGGCAAGTTCAAAGAATTCAAGGCTCTTGTGGAGAACCTTCGTGGTAAATCCATAAAGTGCCTGCGATCTGATCGCGGAGGCGAGTACCTGTCTGGAGAATTCAAGGCATACTTGGCAGAGAATGGGATTGAATCCCAACTGACTTCACCATATACTCCCCAGCAGAATGGTGTGTCAGAAAGAAGGAATATGACTCTTATGGAAATAGTGCGATCAATGATGAGTTACTCGGACTTACCTATTATGTTCTGGGGACATGCCTTGGAAACAGCGGCGTATATTTTGAATAAGGTTCCAACCAAAACGGTACCAACCACACCCATGGAATTGTGGAGTGGGCGCAAGCCTAACTTAAGACACATTCGGATCTGGGGATGTCCAGCACATGTGTTGCGACAAGGGGCCGATAAGTTAGAACCTAGATCAGAATTACGGCTGTTTGTAGGATACCCGAAAGGAACTAAAGGTGGCATGTTCTATAGTCCTACGGACCAGAAGATCGTTATAAGTACTAACGCTCGGTTCTTAGAGGAAGACTATGTCATGGACCACAAGCCCAAGAGTGACATTATACTTGATGAGTTGAGAGGTAACAATGAAGACTTAGATACAGCCGAACCGAGTAGTAATACACCACTAGAACCTGCACCTACTATCACTGTTAATACACCGGAACGCCGTCGTACTGGGTGAGTCTTCGGACTCTGGACCTGGAGTTCATGAAATCGATCCCCGGACCTATGATGAGGCGGTACAAGATATAGATGCGCCTTCTTGGAAGAAAGCGATGAAATCCGAAATTGAATCTATGGATTCTAATTAAGTCTGGGATCTTGTAGAACCACCAAACGGCGTAAAGCCAATTGGGTGTAAATGGGTATACAAGAGAAAGAGAGGATATGACGGAAAGGTTGAAACCTTTAAAGCTCGGCTTGTTGCGAAAGGCTATACTCAGAAAGAGGGAATCGATTATGAGGAGACCTTTTCGCCGGTAGCCAAGATAAAGTCAATCCGGATTCTCTTATCCATAGCAGCTCATATGGACTATGAGGTGTGGCAAATGGATGTCAAGACAGCTTTCCTAAATGGAAGTCTTGACGAGACGATTTATATGAAACAACCAGAAGGATTCATTGCTAAGGGGCGAGATCATCCAGTGTGCAAGCTTAATAGATCCATTTATGGATTGAAACAAGCCTCGAGATCGTGGAACCTGCGGTTTGATGAAGTAGTCCAATCTTTTGGATTCAATCAAAGCATGGACGAATCGTGTGTGTATTGGAAACGTGATGGAAAGAAGGTGGTGTTTCTCGTGCTTTATGTAGAAGACATCCTTCTCATTGGCAACAGTGTGAAGATGTTATCAGACATAAAGGGATGATTGTCTAGGCAATTCGATATGAAAGATTTGGGAGAAGTTGGACATGTTCTAGGGATCAAGGTTATAAGGGATCGCCGGAATAAAATATTGTACCTATCCCAGCAATCTTACATAGACACGATTCTGACTCGTTTTAACATGCAAGATTCCAAGAAGGGTGAACTACCCTTCAGTAAAGGAACTTATCTTTCTAAGGAGATGTGTCCTCGGACACAGAAGGAGAAAGACAGAATGAAAGCAGTTCCCTACGCTTCGGCTGTGGGAAACTTGATGTATGCAATGTTATGCACGAGGCCTGATATCTGCTATGCAGTTGGCGTAGTAGCGAGATATCAGAGTAATCCTGGAGAGGCTCATTGGACTGCCGTAAAGAGCATTTTCAAGTATTTGCGAAATACTAAGGATTATGTTCTGAGTTACGGAGCAGACAATCTGATTCCTTTGGGTTACACGGATTCGGATTTCCAAGCTGATAAGGACCGGCGTAAGTCGATATCAGGCTATGTGTACACTTTGGGAGGTGGAGCCGTATCATGGAAGAGTGTTAAGCAAAAGTGCATTTCGGACACTACCATGGAAGCTGAATATGTTGCAGCCTCAGAGGCAGCGAAAGAGTCAGTTTGGTTCCTTAATTTCCTCCAGGACTTAGATGTGATTCCGAGTTTGCCCAAGGCTATGACAATTTATTGTGATAATAGCGGTGCAGTGGCAAACAGTAAGGAACCACGGTCCCATAGTGCTACGAAACACATAGAGCGCAAGTACCACCTGATTCGAGACATCGTCAAGAGGGGCGATGCAGTAGTCACCAAGATAGCTTCGGAGGACAACCTAGCGGACCCTTTCACCAAGATACTTCCTAAGGAAGTATATTTCAAGCACTTGGAGGGTTTGGGAGTCAGAAGTTTGGAAGATAAGACTAGACCTTAGTATAAGTGGGAGATTGCTGGAGTAGTATACTTAATGTCTAGATTTGAGTATTCTGAACTCCTTGTACACTTTCATTTACCTATTAATAACAGACATTCATTTGCCTTTAATTATTATTAATTAAATATATGCAAATTATAGTCCTGGATTTTATACGTTGTAGTTAGTATGGTGTGCATGGGCACACAGAAGATCATACTATCGGTTACTCGTATTTAATCGAACAGATGCTCACGACCTAGATGGACACGGACCAATCCATCGGTATAGTCGTTGTGTGAGAGAGAAAATAATTTATCTTAATTATTTTATCACACTTGTACACTTGGTGTATTGAGCGGATCGAATGAGACTCATCAATTAGGTTTTCTCGGCGATAATTGATTTGAGACTCAGTGTATTTTATTCTTAATCCCCGATACAATTACGGGTGTGTATATTTAATATAAGTGACTTTGATTTTCCAAAGGAATTAACCGATTTAATTATTGGGTTTATTACCGGTTAAGTTGGGTCACTATATTTTATATATGGCATGCCGTGAATTCTTGACGGGACAGTGTATCCCGGAAGGGTTGATAATATCCCCGAGATGAGATCATAAGGATTTATTATGTAAACCTCGCGAGTGGATTTGTTCCGCATAATAAATAAGGTTGAGTGGTACTAGTATCGGATATAAGAGATGAATAAATTTATTAAGCAATAAATAAATTTTATTCATTGATATTTAAATCTTAAATACACGGAATAAATAATACTACCGGAGAAATATTATTTGGATATAATATGGTTTAATATTGGGAGTGCAATTAATTTATATAGTGGAAAATAAATTAATTAATATTGATAAGGATTAATGGACTTGAGCATTGGGCTCAATTTAATCTTCAATATTGGAAGCCCAATATTCCACCTCCTTTAGATCCCCTACATAGCCTATAAAAGCACTACATGGCCTTCATAAATCATAAGACAAGAATATCAATACTTGATAGTTCTAGAGAGTTGAAGGAGATCCATAGGAGTTCGATAGATCGTCGCCCACCCGACGTTCGAACGGAGTGCAAGGAATACGTGGGAAGATTCAAAGGTCATCTTGATTTCGTTTCTCCGAACAACGAATCGAAGGTATAATATCTAAACACCCTTGATATTATTTGTTTTGGTTTATCGAGAATACCGTAGAACAAAGATCCGAAGATTGAAACCCGGATTAGACGACGAACGCGTGGTGGCGATTTAGAATCGCCGGACCACGACGATCGCCGCCTAGGGCTTCGACCGAGCGCCTAAGGGGCGAACCCCGGCTGGGAGCCGGGGTGCGATCGATCACCCGATCGATCGCGGGCGGCTGCTGGGCTCGACAGCCCAGCTGGAGGCGCGCCACCCCAGGCGGCGGCGAGTCGCCGGACTCGCCGCGGGGGCTGCTGGAGCAGCCCCGGCCGATCGCTTGGAGCGATCGGCGATCGATCGCGATACGCGATCTCTCGATCGCGTGAAACCCTAGCCGAGGGGTTCGGCTGGGCGTGCGCGTGGCTTCGGCCACGTCGTGCGTTCGGTCGAGCTCCGGTGTGTGCAACGGTGTTCGCATGATCTCCGGTGAATGGTTTTTGATCGGGTTATTGTTTCCGCAATTTTAATAGCCCGGGATATCGAATTCCAACATATAATACTAAAATAAGGCCCTAAGGCAAAACAACATCCTATGATCATACGGCTAATGCAGCGACCTTCGCTCCATTTCTCGCCCGTAGATCGACATCTCTACTCATCAAACTTATACTTCTATGTAGTTCCTCCACATACAAATGTGAGAACCACATTTGGAATCTAATACACAAGAAGTAAAATTTGCGAAATTTAATGTCAATAACATTAATACCTGAAGATGAAGCAACCCCGTTCTTCTCATCTTCTTTGAACTTTGGGCAAATTCAATTATTCTCAATAATTGACTCTTATTTGAATTCCCGTTCATAATTATCCCAATATAAAAAACGTGATAAATCGTAAGTGAAAATTCGAAGTTTTCTGACCAGCGATATTATGATGCAATTGAAGCCCTATCTCTCATAAAATATGAGGGAGCCAACCAGACAATCGACTAACGCCATCCCATGGCTCGAAAGTCTCTAATTTATGTTATTGATGAACTAAGTGTTTTTGGATTAGATCACTCCCCGAGGTGAAAATAATCCTAACTTTAGAATTCATCATATGAAAGATAAATTAGGCATTTGTTTTGAAATTGAATAAATATGAACTTCTATTTGTTTGCAATTAGTGTCCTACACTTTTGCAGTAGACGCGTTCAGATTCCCTAGGAACCCGAGTAGCCTTTTTTCCCATGCTCTTTTGTATAACCCATCCCGTATCATAAGAATTTCCCTCTTAGGATCCTTCTCAATCGTCGGCTCTACAACCTTGAGCATCCCGTGGATCTCACGTAGCGATTTCTTCAAACCATTCATATGGAAAATTTAGCCTAAAGGCATCATAACCATCATGATGGGATTGAAGTATGAAATCGGTTGCCAACTCATCATTTTAGGAAAAACCTAGGCGATCACTTTTAATCAAATAATCCAATCATTTGATGCACATGTGGTCCCTTAGGTTCCCCTTTCTCCAGCCAAGCTGAAGCGATGGCCCTGGTCATACCGAACCGCTCAATCATTGTATATTCCCCGAACATGATATTGAGTTGTTCAATGATATCTTAGGATGTGGTTATCTAACACAATTTCCTTGTCTTCGTATTTGAGGACCATCCTCAAATTACGTTGTGAATCAAGAAAATTTGTTCAATTTTTCATAATCAAGAATTGAACCAAACTTGAATTGAGTTGATATTTGACATGATAAACTATAAAAGAAAGATAAATAAAGTATGTAAACATTCACAAAGCGTTAAACAAATAAGGTCGTCTAACAAGCTACCTATTTATTCTAGTTTGTTCAATCGATATCTAATATCGTTGTTCCCTTGAACAAAACGATCCCAAGACCCTCATCTTGCGAATCCTTAAGCCGACTAAGTCCGCACTTAAGAAAACCAAGATATGTAGACATCCCATGTCAATGACATCTAATGTCACTCTCGGTCGATAAGAATCCCTTTCTCATCTCATGTCTCAATAGCCACGCCTGCAGTGGATCTATCGATGAGAAAACCAAACTCACGTGTAAGGGTCTAACCCTTACTCCCACTTATCCCAAGATAACAAGTAGTACTCCGCTGAGGCGGACCTACCAACTTATGATCGAGGGCTTCATGGGTGTGATGTTTTTGGACAAGACATTATACTCATTATTTTGGGAACTTGCATGCATAGGTGTTATATGTAAGTTGAACATTTTTAACATATATAAACCTAGAACTAGCAAAGCAAGCAATACATACTCGAACGGCCCCTAAACTCACAACACACAGAAAAAAGAACGAACGAAAAATATGCAAAACTCCATGAGTAGCGCCCCGTACATCGAAACATCGCCATGCTGATTTTTGAGGGGGTAGCGACCGCTACCTCAGTCCAGACCATTTTTCGGCCCCGGTAGCGATCGAGCAGCGATCAGCCTAGCGTTCAGGGTAGCGACCGCCACCCCTAGGGTAGCGACCGCTACCTGCTCCAGTGGCTGGAAAAATGCTTCTTCTTGCTTCGTTTCTCTTCGTATTCGTCGGTGCTTCGAGATCCAAGGTCGATCCGTGGATCAAATCCACTGCTTACAAGTTGTACAATACATATGTAAAATAAACCTATCTATTACAAATGATTCCAAGGCACGCAGTCCTCCAAATTACAACTGATTCCAAGGCACGCAGGCCTCAAAACTAAAGCCATTCGGTACGTAAAAAACACGATTGCATTCACCCAACCACTATCTGTGGTTGGCCTTACATCTATGACAAGCAATCAACACCACAACAAAGAAGCACATAAGAGCAATTATGTTATTTAAAATTGTGTCCAACACAAAACATGTGCACGAGCCCTAGTCTCTGATACCAATTGAAGGTTTTCGACGCCGAACCAATCGCTCGATTACCTTGTTCGTGTGTGCGGAAGCGTGTAAAACAATAGAACACGAACAACATGAAGATCTAGGCACACATTATATGTATAGACACATATTTATATATATACATCCAATATATATATATATATATATATATATATATAAGGATTCGAGCAGACTTACATTCGGTGAAGCGTGCCTCGTTGATGTCAATGAGGTGGTGTTGAGTCGATTGAACCACCTCAATGGATCAGCCTCGAAATGTTCACCTTGTGAATGACCTCATCACTCTTTTGAATCGCCCGGATGTTGAAGCCGCACAAATGGCCCGGCCTCTACGTGTTGCACACGAACCCGTATGATGAACATGCTTGTGGCTTGTAAAGACGCCTCTCCAAGAGCTCTTTTCTCTATCTTTTTGTGTGGAATTTCTTGGGTGATGTTCAAGTGTCATGAAAATCAGATTTTCATGTCTTTATTCATCTCCATTAACCACTCCATGTAACCCCCCCATTATGTGCATCATAATGCACAAGTAATGGTGGTTAATGGGGAGATGAAAGGACACCTCCACCTAATCATGCCAAATCATGATATGTGGTCCCATTTGCTTGTGTGGCATGCCATGTCACACTATGTGACATGCATTCCATACAAGCCATGCATCCCATGCATGTATAATTCCACGTAAATATTGATTCTAAATCTATATAATTAACAAGCAACGTAATTCATCATCGAGTCCATGTGTGACCCTGTAGGTATGATTATCAATCAATATTATATTGCTCCCAGCAATAAACAATATTATAGACTAATCATTTAACATCCAAAAGACGACCTTATGACTTTATAGATTGCACACGTAGGATTTGAAGGACACAACCCAACTCGAGGATATATACGTATTGCTTGTGATTGGTTGGTGTCGTTGTTGGTTGGTCGGGAATTCGGTACACTCGGGTTGAGTGGATTCCCGACAACGGTTGGAAGTCATTGTTCTCGGGGGATTGGTAGTAGAGTTCGGGGTGGATTCGTTTGGAGATCGATCGGAGTTTCCGTCACGCATTTGGCGTGTCCGGTCGATCGGGTATCGACGAGTCAAGGAAAAAATTCCTCGTGCTCTCTAGGCGGGTCTCGGTGGTCCGACGAGTAGTCGGTGGTCTCGTTGACGTAAAGCACCGCCCGCCTTCCCGGTGTATACAATCCCATCAATTGGTATCAGAGCTTGGGCAAGAAGCTTAGACGAGGATACAATTTTTGCTAGGAGCATCAATTGGTATCAGAGCCAAGTTGAGAAGCTTGGTATCAGAGCTTCGGTTGAAGCGGTCGGAGGACAATGACGGGCAACGACATGTCGACATGGTATGGAGTGCAATCGAAAGGTTCAACGGGTCGGATTTTGCACATTGGAAGGTGCAAGTGATGAACTACTTGTTCGGGAAGAATCTTCATCTACCGTTAGTAGGCGAGAAGCCGGAGGGTATGAGCGAGGCGGAATGGGCTCTCCTAGACCGACGAGTACTCGGGTTAGTCCGTTTGACGTTGTCGGAGAACATCGCTAGAAAGGTGATGATGGAGAAGTCGACCTCGAGGATGATGAAGGTGTTATTCGACATGTTCGAGAAGCCGGTCGAGAAGTCGTCGACGAGAAGCAAAATCTCCTTGTTGGAGCGGTTCTTTCATTTGAAGATGGAAGAAGGAGGATTTGTTGCGACTCATGTGAACGAGTTTGAAACGATCGTCAACAAGTTGTCTTCGGTTGAGATCGGGTTCGATGATGAGGTTCGGGCCCTTACTCTATTGGTGTCTCTACCGAGTAGTTGGGAGCCGATAAGAATGGCGTTGAATAACTCCGTTGGAAGTGATAGATTGAAGTATGCCGATGTGAGGGATCGTGTTCTTGCCAAGGAGGTTAGAAGAAGGGATTCTGGAGAGCAATCGACTTCAACGACTAAGGCCTTGAGTTTGAGCCGAGGTAGAAATCATTACGGAGGTTATAATCGCGGGAAAAGGGTGGAGTCGAGCAACGGGAAGAAAAAGCGATTCTTGTGTTGGAATTGCGGTAAATCCGGTCACATAAAGCGACTTTGTAGAAAGCTTCCGGGGAATGGAGGTGGTGCAAAGGTTGTGACGGGTGACGAGAGTGAAGATGACTTATTGGTATCTTTGGGCTCTTGTGAAGTCTCTCGGGTGGTCGACTCGGGAGCGGTGTCTCACACCATGGCGAACCGTGATGGCATGTGTGTTGTCGGGGGTCACGGAGAGGTGCATCGTGAAGATGGGGAACCTTTGGAGGTCGTGGGTGTTGAAGACGAAATTGTGGAGATGTCGTGCGAGACGTCTCGATTGTCGAAGGAGGTGTGCGTGCCGAAGTTGACGTGGAGTGTGATCTCGGTGAGTCGACTTGAGACGGAGCACAAAGATTACTTCGATGATGGGTCTTGGAGAGTGTCGAAGGGTGTGGTGATACTTGCTCTTGGTCGAAAGACGAGCAACCTTTACACTACGACGGGAGGTCGTGAGATTGGTGTACCCGACAACACCAATGGGCTAATGCATTGTGGGCTATGTTGTATGAGCGAAAGGAGGTTGCAAACAAGAGCGAGTTCGGGTGTTCCTCATACGGATCGGAGTCCGGTTCTCGAAAGGAGACGAGTTCGATTCTCGGTGATTGAGAAATCGAATATCGGAAAGCGGAGACATGATGATGGAGGTGTTCCGGTAGAAGACCGACTGGTGGAAACCTTGGAGATCAATCATATGCTTTCGGGTCGAGATGGTAGAGCAATGCGGGCCGGTAAATCGAGCAAGCGGGAGTTGAAAATTGGAAGCGAGCCGAGCTCGTTATTTTCACTCGGAGACTCGTCGGTGAGAGACGAGGTATCGAAGCCCGACATTTCCCATTCGGTGGGAGTTGCTAGACGATTCGAGTGCTACTCGGTTAATCGTTTCGGAGAGAGTCCCGTGGAGAGGATTCGAAAAACGAGGAGTGGGCAAAGGAGTCGTAGAGCTAGCAACGGTAAGAATGTTGGAGGCTATCGGTTGAAATCGTCGGTTAGAGACGATGGGATGAAGCTCGACATTTCTCATGCGGTGGGAGTTGTTAGACGATTCAGGTGCTACTCGGGTGATCGTTTCGGAGAGAGTCCCGTGGCGAGGATTCAGAAACCGAGGAGTAGGCAAAGGAGTCGTAGAGCTAGCAACGGTGACAATGTTGGAGGTTATCGGTCGAGATCGTCGGTGATAGACGATGGGCATGTAAATGCCGATGTTGCTTATTCGGTGGGAGTTAGCCGGTTCACGAGCAATCCGGGGTGGCGACATGTGGGAGCTTTGAGAAGCACGGGTTCCATGTTGCGGTTTCGGAGGTCCGAAAGGGGATTGCGTGGTGATGGTGAGGTTAACGGAATGGGCGATGTTGAAAAGAGGAGAGCGTCGAGGGTTGTTATGAGAAACCCGGAGATCGAAGCTCGGTCTAAGCACAAGGTGCTTGAGACGTTCCGGGGAAGTCGTATGCCGACCGATGTGTCAAGAAAGAAGGCGGTGATGCCTTAGAAGCCGAGGTCGAGTGAGACTTCGGTTAGACTTCTCGGATGATGAATGTGGCCGCCGCCACGGATGATGGGGAGTGTAATTTGGTTGTGTCTCCAGGTGGGAGATTGTTGGGTTTGGTGGAGCCAAACCAAACCAATACGAGCCGGCGACGAGCGCGAACGGAGTTCGCCGGAAGGAGGAGCCGAAGTCTCCTCAGAAACTGGCACGTTCTGTTGGAGTTGTGTACTTAATGTCTAGATTTAAGTGACAGAAACTCACGATCCATTGCCATTAATCTATTTAACTAAATGAACAATTGTTTGCATTTATTTAAATATATGCAAATTATAGTCCTGGATTATATACGTTGTAGTTAGTATGGTGTGCGACGCCACACAGAAGATCATACTATCGGTTACTCGTATTTAATCGAACAGTTGCTCACGACCTAGATGGACACGGACCAATCCATCGGTATAGTCGTTGTGTGAGAGAGAAAATAATTTGTCTTAATTATTTTATCACACTTGTACACTTGGTGTATTGAGCGGATCGTTGAGATTCATCGATTAGGATTGCCGGCGATAATCGATTCGAGTCTCAGTGTATTTTATTCTTAATCCCCGAAACTATTGCGGGTGTGTATATTTAATATAAGTGACTTTGATTTACCAAAGGAATTAACCGATTTAATTATTGGGTTAATTACCGGTTAAGTTGGGTCACTATATTTTATATATGACATGCCGTGAATACTTGACGGGAAAGTGTATCCCGGAAGGGTTGATAATATCCTCGAGATGAGTTCATAAGGAATTATTATGTAAACCCTGCAGGTGGATTCGTTCCGCATAATAATTAAGGTTGAATGGTACTAGTCTCGGATATAAGAGATGAATAAATTAATTAGCAATAAATTAATTTTATTCATGGATATTTATATCTTAAATACACGGAATAAATAATACTACCGGAGAAATATTATTTGATATAATATGGTTTAATATTGGGAGTGCAATTAATTTTATATAGTGGAAAATAGAATTAATTAATAATAGTAAGGATTAATAGATTTGGGCTTGGGCTCAATTTAATCACTATTATTGGAAGCCCAATATTCCACCTCCTTAAGATCCCCTACGTAGCCTATAAAAGCACTACATGGTCTTCTCTATTCTCATAACTTGAAGAACACAATTCTAGAGAGAGAAAGTAGAGAGGGAGATCCATGGAGTTCGGAAGATCGTCGCCCACCCGACGTTCGAGCTAGTGCAAGGAATACGTGGGAAGGTCTCAAGGTCTTCATAGATCTCGTTTCTCCGTACAACGAGAACAAAGGTAAAATCGTTGAACCCCCTTCGATGATTTTAATTAATTCGTATATGCATATGAACGAAGATCCGGGGATGAACGAAACCGGGGACGGGGATCGACCTCGCGGTGGTGATCGAAGATCACCGGACCGCGGAAGGTCGGGAGATCCCCGCTGGGATCGAGAGCATCAAACCCTCGGCTGGACGCCGAGGGGTGCGATCGAGCTAGGGCTCGATCGCGGTGGCGCGAAGGAGCAGCCCCGGCTGGTCGCCGGGGCGGGCGATCGATCATGTGATCGATCGCCGGGGCAAGCCGCGGCTGGAGCCGCGGCAGTCCGCTGGGCGGACGAGGGCCCCTCCGGCGATGGCGGTGAGTCGCCGGACTCACCGCCGGGGGTTGTTCCGAACAGCCCCGGGGATGCGATCGCGCATCCCCATGCGATCGCTCAACGCGATCGCAAACCCCACATGGGGGTGCGGCTAGGGCTAGCCGCGGGCTTGCTCGCGGCGGTGCGCTCGGGCCGTGCTCCGGCTCTTGTAGCGGTTTGCGGTGGTTTCCGGCGAAAGGATTTCGATTGGATTGTCGGTTCCGCAATTTTGACAATCCGGATATTCGAAGGATTTCGGTCGGAATTAATTAGATGATTTATTAATTTAAATTTATTAATTCCGGGACATCGATTTTCAACAAATGGTATCAGAGCGTTGGTTCTAGTTCATGTGTATATGCGATAAATTTTTCTACCTTGCAGGGTTTCCGACTATTATGGCTAGATATGATTATTCGTTAATTATTGTCATAATTGTTTTTTTTAAACTCTCGGACATGTCGAGATTCGTTTTATGTGTGGTGAATGCTTGTAATAGTAAAAATTCGGGGGTTGACCGAAATTTAGGTTTATTATTACGTTTTACTTTTCCGGAAAATGTATAGGGTCGATTTCATGTATAGAATCGATACCGGATAATTGTAATTAAATTCATGTAATTTATTTTACGTTGGATCGATGCCGAAACGACCGCCGGAAAAGTGTGACGGAGGAGACGAAGAGAGGGAGGATTCCGGGATCGATCAACCCCATGATCGAACCCCAAGAAGGGACGATCGATCGATGGTAAAAGGGGGCTGTCCGCGGGTTCTCGGCCGCGCCTAGCCACCGGTGGTGGTGGCGCGTGGCTGTGGCGACGGTGGTGCTCCCCATGGCCGGCGATCGATGGTAGGGGGTGCGGGGTCCTCGTGATCTCGTGCTCTCCCGCCAAGATCCAACTTTCCTAAATTATTCGGTTTTCCTATTTTGAGTATTCCTATTTTTGGGAATTCTCATGGAAATAGGAAAAGAATTAATTGGAATTAATTTATTTCCTTATTCTATTATAGAAGTCTTCTAGAATATTCCAAGTCTAACTTGGATAGGATTCTAGAGATTTAATAAAATTGGAAAGGAAAATAATTAATTATTAAATTAATTTATTTCCTAATTGATTATTCCTATTTTATGGGAATTTTCATGGACATGGAAATTAATTAATTTTGGAAAGTAGAAGAGTCCTTAATTAATTTTTCCTATTTAATTATTCCTTTATGGAATTTTTAATGGATTAGGAAAGGAATTAGTTTGGAAGGATTAGGAGTCCTAAATTATTTTATTTCCTTATTTCATTATGGAAATCATCTAGAATATTCCAAGTGGGTCTTGGATAGATTATTCTAGAAATTTAATGAAGTAGAAAGGGAAAATAAAATAAATTATTTTATTTCCTTATTTCATTATAGAAGTCTTCTAGAATATTCCAAGTGGGTCTTGGATAGATTATTCTAGAGATTTAATGAAGTAGAAAGGGAAAATAAAAATAATAAAAATATTAATAATATTTAATTTTATTTTTGATATATTCGATTGACTTAATTTTCGAATTAAGTAACTTTTGGATTAATTGAAAATAAATAGATTTAAATATTGGAATTAATATTCCCGTCACATGGAGCATTCAAGAACAAAGACTAAAGACTAGAAGACGCATACGGGGATGCGATAAAGCCATAATAGTCGGAAAATAATATTCTAGTATTATTTTGATTATGTGATAATATTCTATGTGCTTTATTTCATGTATGCATGCTTATGTGTATTTAATTATGCATTAGATAGCGTATCCCTTTGTTATAAAAAGCTAAGTGGGAGAGGGTATGGAAACATATCCATGGTCTCCATTGCTGTTCTCTTGGTGACTTTTATGGACTTTTGAAGTTCGTATAGACAAGTTATTGGAGGAGAATTCTTGTAATTCCTTTTACGAGAAACATTGATTAAGTTTATCAAACAATGCCTAATTTGTCTTTCCAAAACTGATTTCAAGTCGACTCATTCTCACCCCGGGGAGTTGAATGGAGCCAAAGCCACTTGGTCATGTCGAGGACACAAATTAGAGACTTTCGTGTCATTTGATGACTAGATCGATTGTCTGCTCGGCTCCCTCATTTATGAGAGATAGAGTCGTTCGCATGGTGAATCACTGGTTAGAAACTTCGAGTTTCACTTATGATTCTCCGCGTCTTGATTTACAAGATTAAATGAATCAAGTAATTGGGAGTCAATTGTAAAAGTCTTTTGGTGTAGTAAACGTCCACACTATCGTGGCTTGCTACATTGAATGGGATTTTGGAACGATTGATGTAGACAGTTATAGAAGGGAGTAAAGGAGCGTATGTTAACGTAAACGTCCACACTATCGTGGCTTGCGGTGAATGTGCGTATCCCAAACAATCTTCTTAGATACTGAGTAATGGTTTACACTTAGGTACGCTTCTTAGTATTCTTCCCATCGAAGTAACGCTAATGATGATGTACGACCGAAGGAAATCTAATTACTAAATCATTTGGATAGGTAAACGTCCACACTATCGTGGCTTGCCATATCTGATGGGATTTTAGATGTGATTAGTGGTTTAATGATATTATTTAAGGGAGATAATATCGGAGATTAAATCGATTGTTTGTTGTTATATGTGCTCATAGATTAGGATATGGCTTTGAACCCACTTTCTGTGATACGTAAGGATTTTAAACTCATTGGTCCTTAAATGTAATGATTGGAATAGAGATCTAGACATTGTTCAGACTGTTGAAGAGTACTGGTTAGTACTCAGTAAGCTTTGTCCTCCCAAGCCTATTGACATAGGCGGCTAGACAAGAAGCGATGAGGATACTCATAAAGGCCAGTCGCTTCGAGGAAACGCTTAAACACGTTTTTGAGATGATTGACCTTTTAGACGAGTTGAGACGGAAATCGCAAGCTCTTGTAGCCAATGCCAAAGGTTTCGAACCTAAGGGGAAAATCGGGGGAAAGGAAAAGCAAGCAAAGAAACCCAGTAGTCCTAGGTTTCTTGGACCACGAGATGGGACGAGAAAGCCATGAGGCAAGAGATTCTCGATGCAAACAGTCTGGGTACTGGAAGTCTGATAATCCTCTCAAAGAAAGTACGAAATTTTCTTTAGTCGTAAAACATAGTCAGTGGTATTATCTACCGGAACTTGGTATGTAGATATGGAACCACTGACGGTATGTGTTTTTTTTAAATGCGAGAGGTTCCAGGAAACCTAACGACTTGGAAAAGAAAAGATCGTAGTCTACATGGGCAATGTTGTAGAGGAGGCAGCAGTTGCAGTGGAGGACATTTTATAGGATTTCATTTTGGGTTATTGCTTTTATGTACCTTTCAAATTAGAAAGAACTTTGTTCTGGATTTCTAATAAATGGATATTTTATTTCTTTTAATCATTTGATGGTTATAAGAAGAAATAATGATATTATCTATTTTGGTACATTAGCTAGCAATATATAAATGATGAATCCTGAGTCCACCACGATGCAACGAACCGTAGTATGAAACTCGTTTTACTAATAAGAGATTTCTTTATCAATTATACTTGTGGATTCTTATGCTGAGTCATGTTTATTCAAATAAGAAGTTCAAAAGGTCGAAAATTGATTTTTGATCAATTAAGTTGAGGGAGTGGACCTTCCGACCTATGAATCTAATTTGGAGGATAACATGACTAAGCAATCCTTTATGGATATAAGATGTGAGATCCGGACAAGTATAAGAATTGATTGACTCTGATGTATGCAGACCTATGTCTACTCAGACAATAAGGTACGAGTACTTCATTTGATGATTACTCGAGAAATGGATTAGAATACCTGATGTGCCACAAAAGCAAGTGTTTTGACAAGTCAATGGACACTAAGCAATTGTGGAGAACCATCAAGGTATATCCATTTGTAGCCTGTGATTTGATCGCGGAGGCAAGTACCTGTCTGAGGAATGCATGGCATACTAATCAGAGATTGGGATTTGATCCCAAATGACTACACCATACACTGTTGTGTAGAAATGGTGTGTCGATAATAAGAAATGGAACTCTTATAGAGATAGTAAAAGATGAGTTATACGGAACTACCTATGTTCTAAGGATATGTCTGGAAACAACGGCGCATTCAAATGCGGTTGTAGAATGTCCTAGAAGAACAAAAGATGTGTGTTCAATAGTACTATGAACCAGAAGGACGTTATAAGTTCTAACGCCCGGTTCTTAGAGAAAGACTATATGATGAACCACAAGCCCAAAGTGACATGATACTTTGAAATGAGAGAGAAAGATTAAGACTTAGAACCAGCCGAACCGAGTAGCGGTACACCACTAACTGCACCTACTGTTATCACTGTTTATACACCGGAATGCCATTGTAGTGGGAGGTTATGGGACAACCGGAGATATTCATAAGACTAGGAGAGTCTTCGGACTCTGGACCTAGTATACATGAAATCGATCCCTGGATCTACACAAAGGCCGTACTAGATCTAAATGTGCCTTCTTGGAGAGCAATAAGGATTATTGCTAAGAGGCGAGATCATTTAGAGTACAAGCTTAGTTGATCCATTTATGGATTGAAACAAAGCATTGAGTTCGTGGTACTTGCAAATTGATGAGATAGTCCATTTTATGGATTCATCAAAAGCATAGACGAATCGTGTGTATGGGAAACGTGATGGAAACAAGGTGGTGTTTCTCGGAGGTTTTATGTAGATGACATTTTATCATTGGTAACAATGTAAAGATGTTGTCAGACATAAAATGATGGTTGTCTAGAAAAATCGATATATGAGATGAAGAAGAAGTTGGAGCATGTTCTTAAGATCTAGGATCTCAAGAAAAGAACATTGTACTTCTCCTGGACATCTTACATATATATGATTATGGTTCGTTTTAACATGCAAGATTCCGAGAAAGGTTCTTTACCTTTCAGAGACGGAATGCATCTATCTAAGGATATGTGTTTTGGAACACAAAAAGGAGATAGAAGCAATGAAAGCTTGATAAATGCAATGTTGAAAAACGAGAACCTGATATCGGCTATGCGATGAGCATAGTGGGAGGATATCAAGGTAATCCTGGAAAGGAATATTCGACTGCCGTAAAAGTACTTTCGAAGTACTGTTCTAGACTACGAAGCAGACGAGCATTTCCTTTGGATTACATTCTCTTAGATTTCTAATCAAATGAGGACCAGTGTAAGTCGATATCAGGCTATGTGTTTCACTATTGAAGGAGAAGGAGTTTTAACATGGAAGAGTGATAAGCACGATGCTTTTCGGACTCTGCCATGGGTAACCAAATAGCGGCCTCGGAGGCAGCGGAAGTTTTGGTATAACTCCAGGATAATCTCTGGGACTTAGATGTGATTCTTAATTTGCCAAAGGCTATGTAAATAGCGGTGCAATGGCAAATGGTAAGAAATCACAAGTCCATAAGTGTAAGATAACACATAGTGCAAGTACCACCTGATACGAGTCATCGTCGAGGGAGACGACGCTGTAGTCACCAAGATAACTTCAGAGCGGCAACCTAGAGTGCTCATTCACATAGTACTTCTTGGGAGTACAACTTAAGCACGTGATGAGTATGGGAGTCGGGAGTTTGGAGGAAATGACTAGACCTTAGTACAAGTGGGAGATTGTTGGAGTTGTGTACTTAATGTCTAGATTTAAGTGACAGAAACTCACGATCCATTGCCATTAATCTATTTAACTAAATGAACAATTGTTTGCATTTTTTTAAATATATGCAAATTATAGTCCTGGATTATATACGTTGTAGTTAGTATGGTGTGCGACGCCACACAGAAGATCATACTATCGGTTACTCGTATTTAATCGAACAGTTGCTCACGACCTAGATGGACACGGACCAATCCATCGGTATAGTCGTTGTGTGAGAGAGAAAATAATTTGTCTTAATTATTTTATCACACTTGTACACTTGGTGTATTGAGCGGATCGTTGAGATTCATCGATTAGGATTGCCGGCGATAATCGATTCGAGTCTCAGTGTATTTTATTCTTAATCCCCGAAACTATTGCGGGTGTGTATATTTAATATAAGTGACTTTGATTTACCAAAGGAATTAACCGATTTAATTATTGGGTTAATTACCGGTTAAGTTGGGTCACTATATTTTATATATGACATGCCGTGAATACTTGACGGGAAAGTGTATCCCGGAAGGGTTGATAATATCCCCGAGATGAGTTCATAAGGAATTATTATGTAAACCCTGCAGGTGGATTCGTTCCGCATAATAATTAAGGTTGAATGGTACTAGTCTCGGATATAAGAGATGAATAAATTAATTAGCAATAAATTAATTTTATTCATGGATATTTATATCTTAAATACACGGAATAAATAATACTACCGGAGAAATATTATTTGATATAATATGGTTTAATATTGGGAGTGCAATTAATTTTATATAGTGGAAAATAGAATTAATTAATAATAGTAAGGATTAATAGATTTGGGCTTGGGCTCAATTTAATCACTATTATTGGAAGCCCAATATTCCACCTCCTTAAGATCCCCTACGTAGCCTATAAAAGCACTACATGGTCTTCTCTATTCTCATAACTTGAAGAACACAATTCTAGAGAGAGAAAGTAGAGAGGGAGATCCATGGAGCTCGGAAGATCGTCGCCCACCCGACGTTCGAGCTAGTGCAAGGAATACGTGGGAAGGTCTCAAGGTCTTCATAGATCTCGTTTCTCCGTACAACGAGAACAAAGGTAAAATCGTTGAACCCCCTTCGATGATTTTAATTAATTCGTATATGCATATGAACGAAGATCCGGGGATGAACGAAACCGGGGACGGGGATCGACCTCGCGGTGGTGATCGAAGATCACCGGACCGCGGAAGGTCGGGAGATCCCCGCTGGGATCGAGAGCATCAAACCCTCGGCTGGACGCCGAGGGGTGCGATCGAGCTAGGGCTCGATCGCGGTGGCGCGAAGGAGCAGCCCCGGCTGGTCGCCGGGGCGGGCGATCGATCATGTGATCGATCGCCGGGGCAAGCCGCGACTGGAGCCGCGGCAGTCCGCTGGGCGGACGAGGGCCCCTCCGGCGATGGCGGTGAGTCGCCGGACTCACCGCCGGGGGTTGTTCCGAACAGCCCCGGGGATGCGATCGCGCATCCCCATGCGATCGCTCAACGCGATCGCAAACCCCACATGGGGGTGCGGCTAGGGCTAGCCGCGGGCTTGCTCGCGGCGGTGCGCTCGGGCCGTGCTCCGGCTCTTGTAGCGGTTTGCGGTGGTTTCCGGCGAAAGGATTTCGATTGGATTGTCGGTTCCGCAATTTTGACAATCCGGATATTCGAAGGATTTCGGTCGGAATTAATTAGATGATTTATTAATTTAAATTTATTAATTCCGGGACATCGATTTCCAACACGTTCGTGCCACCTCTTCAGCAGGCCTGGCACGTTCGTGCCATCCCTTCAGCAGATTCGGTAGACTTTCAGCAAGATTGGCACGTTCGTGCCACTTCCTGGAAGCTTTTGGGCCAACTCGTTTTTTGGGCTTTTTTTGGCCTTTTTTTGGGCTTTGACTAGGTCTTGACCCTAGTATTATATATACTTCCTCCCCCTCACATGTATCTTATCCAAAACCATTTGCTAGCCACCATAGAGAGAGAAAAATTGGGAAGAGGGTTAGAGTTAGATGTTTGGGGAGAAAAATCTTGTAAGCTCTTGGAAGCTCTCGTTTATTTTTCGGTGTATCTCGTTTGGTAGGCTAGAGTGTGAGGATCCTAGAGAGAGTCGTGAGAGTTAGAATTCGAGGGAGAATTCTTGTAAAGCTCGGTGTAACGATTCGGTTTATCTAGTGAAAATTGTGGCGGCAAAGTGGATGTAGCCTATTTAAAGGTGAACCACTATAATTCTCGGTGTCGTGTTTGTTTGCTTCCTCGTTTCGTTTGTGTTGATTGCTTCGATTGTGGTTTGCTCCTTTATTGCTTGAATATGTATATTGTGTATGCTTGTGGTGCATCGAGGATATATACGTATTGCTTGTGATTGGTTGGTGTCGTTGTTGGTTGGTCGGGAATTCGTTACACTCGGGTTGAGTGGATTCCCGACAACGGTTGGTGTTGGAGTTATGTACTTAATGTCTAGATTTAAGTAACGGAAACTCACGATCCATTGCCACTAATCTATTTAATTAAATAAACAATTATTTGCGTTTAATTATTTATAATTAAATATATGCAAATTATAGTCCTGGATTTTATATGTTGTAGTTAGTATGGTGTGTATGGACACACAGAAGATCATACTATCGGTTACTCGTATTTAATCGAACAGTTTCTCACGACCTAGATGGACACGGACCAATCCATCGGTATAGTCGTTGTGTGAGAGAGAAAATAATTTGTCTTGATTATTTTATCACACTTGTACACTTGGTGTATTGAGCGGATCTGCTTGAGATTTATCGATTAGGATTGCCGGCGATAATCGATTTAAATCTCTGAGTATTTTATTCTTAATCCCCGATACTATTGCGGGTGTGTATATTTAATATAAGTGACTTTGATTTACCAAAGGAATTAACCGATTTAATTATTGGGTAAATTACCGGTTAAGTTGGGTCACTATATTTTATATATGGCATGCCGTGAATACTTGACGGGAAAGCGTATCCCGTAAGGGTTGATAATATCCCCGAGATGATTTCATAAGGAATTATTATGTAAACCCTGCAGGTGGATTCGTTCCGCATAATAATTAAGGTTGAATGGTACTAGTCTCGGATATAAGAGATGAATAAATTAATTAGCAATAAATTAATTTTATTCGTGGATATTTATATCTTAAATACACGGAATAAATAATACTACCGCAGAAATATTATTTGATATAATATGGTTTAATATTGGGAGTGCAATTAATTTTATATAGTGGAAAATAGAATTAATTAATATTGATAAGGATTAATGGACTTGAGCATTGGGCTCAATTTAATCTTCAATATTGGAAGCCCAATATTCCACCTCCTTAAGATCCCCTACGTAGCCTATAAAAGCACTACATGGTCTTCTCTATTCTCATAAGCACTACATGGTCTTCTCTATTCTCATAAGCACTACATGGTCTTCTCTATAAAAGCACTACATGGTTTTCGGCGACCGGGATTTCGATTGGAGTTGTCGTTCCGCAATTTTGACGACTCTGGATATTCGATCTCCGAAGGATTTCGGTCGGAATTAATTAGATAATTTATTTATTTAAATTTATTAATTCCGGGATATCGATTTCCAACCGGCGTACTTATGAGAATAGAGAAGACCATGTAGTGCTTTTATAGGCTACGTAGGGGATCTTAAGGAGATGGAATATTGGGCTTCCAATATTAATGATTAAATTGAGCCCAAGCCCAAATCTATTAATCCCATTAATATTAATTTATTTATTTTCCACTATATAAATTAATTGCACTCCCAATATTAAACAATATTATATCAAATAATATTTCTCCGGTAGTATTATTTATTCCGTGTATTTAAGATATAAATATCCATGAATAAAATTAATTTATTGCTAATTAATTTATTCATCTCTTATATCCGAGACTAGTACCATTCAACCTTAATTATTATGCGGAACGAATCCACCTGCAGGGTTTACATAATAATTCCTTATGAACTCATCTCGGGGATATTATCAACCCTTACGGGATACACTTTCCCGTCAAGTATTCACGGCATGTCATATATAAAATATAGCGACCCAACTTAACCGGTAATTGACCCAATAATTAAACCGGTCAATTCCTTTGGAAAATCAAAGTCACTTATATTAAATATACACACCTGCAATAGTATCGGGGATTAAGAATAAAATACACTGAGATTTAAATCGATTATCCAAGGCAATCCTAATCGATAAATCTCAAGCGATCCGCCCAATACACCAAGTGTACAAGTGTGATAAAATAATTAAGACAAATTATTTTCTCTCTCACACAACGACTATACCGATGGATTGGTCCGTGTCCATCTAGGTCGTGAGCAACTGTTCGATTATATACGAGTAACCGATAGTATGATCTTCTGTGTGGGCCCGACACACCATACTAACTACAACGTATAGAATCTAGGACTATAATTTGCATATATTTAATTATAAATAATTAAACGCAAATAATTGTTTATTTAATTAAATAGATTAATGGCAATGGATCGTGAGTTTCCGTTACTTAAATCTAGACATTAAGTACACAACTCCAACATGTCACTTATTTGAGAACATGTGAGGAATGAATCTTAGACCTTGAGTTCCAATCACATGTGTCACAAATCGGGATTGGTTTGACATGTTTGGTGATGGTGTCACAATGACTATGGTTATGAAGACTTTGAGAATTAAGATATTCGATGGCCATATTCGAATACGTGATATATTCAGGTACGTACGTTCTCGACCTGATGGGAATCTTGTCTCTCTCATCACGTTAGACCAGAAAAGTTACCAATACTACGCAAAAAGTGTAGGGTATTGGAGTAGATGACTTACAAGCCAACTATTGGTTGTGCATGGTTGATTGTATTCCTATTAAGACAATTCATGTTGTATTAATGAAATATAGTTAATGGCATTCCATATGTAGTCTCATGCACATCTATATATAGTCTTGATGAGTTTCTCTATTACTCTGAACTGGTTTAGGAGAACCATGAGATATTCAGTATACGACTATCGAACCTCGTTCCTAATATATGGGTGAATAACAAGAATATTCGACCTTATTTCATTTTGAGACTAATACTTAGTGTATTTGGACCGTATCTCCAGTCCACGGGTTGTGACATCGACATATATAAGTATGTGCTCATGTTGAATGAGTTTTCTAAACTCTCTTGCCTAGAAAAATCAGAGTTGTTCCCATTAATTGAGTAGAGATTTTTTATGATATAGTTGTACACCATTAATTCATAAGACTTAGATAGACATTACTGTGATTTCAATAAATGATCATTTGTATCGTGACTTGTCACTGAGTCTCTTAGAAGACAACTCAAAGTGACAATGTTCGTACGATCTGGAATCTAGTGTGAAGTATGTGCTTTGTTGTAGGAAATTCGATCACTTGATAAGTCATAAATGTCCGGTGTGTTCTGATGGTTTATAGTTCTTGGAGTTTTTGGCCAGAGTACACATTGAAGTAATTAGAGAGATGCGTTTCTCTAAGTCAACCAAAATTGAATTTATAATACAAAAAACGTATGCACAATTATTGAACTAAATAATAGGTGTAAGTGGACTAAAGTCTCTTTTTGCTAGGAGAATAATTGATACTCCCTCGGTCCGACAATGTTTGCTTATAAAAAAAATTCACGTAGATTAAAAAAAATGTTTTTATGTATTAAATAATATAAAATAATGATATAATGAGTTTAATTGAGTAAGTAATGAATGCGTAATGTGAAAAAGTAATAGTATTAATATAAATAAATGAGTATTGAAAAGATAAAAATGAGAAAAAAACTTTCTATTTATGGGTGTGCAGACTTTTAAAAGACAACCTAAAAATGAAAATAAGCATGATCGAGAGAGCATACACCTAGTCCAATTAAATATGAAAGTCCAATCAAATCTTCATTATAAACATACAAAACCATAATTGAAAAAAAAATAGATAAACACATTCTAAAAACACACACATAAAATAATTTTTCATTTATAAACACTGAAATTATCGTTATAAAATAAATAAAACATCATTAAAAAAACATTTTAAAAATATATTTATTAATTAACACTAAAATTATCATTATAATTGAGACTGTTTCATTATAATTGACACTGAAAGTACGATTATTATCATTATAATTGAGACTGTTTCATTATAATTGACACTGAAAGTACGATAAATCGTATAGCGCTAGGTGTACGACATAAATTTTCCTAAGGGAGTAAGATAATATATGGGTAGCTACACCACCATTTTTAATAAATTGAAATTTTAATTATTTTTAATTGATACACTACTTTTTGTTATAAATTGCCCTTATACAAACATTACACCACTTTTATTAATTGTAAATTTATTATTATTAAATAATTAATAAAAGTAGTAATATTTTTCTTCTATCAATGGCGTCAGCATCTTCCCAATTCTCTATCTCAATTGCCGTTGAGAATCAAAAGCAATCCTATTAAACCAAACAATACACACAATACTTGATCTCAATAAAATTCAACCTTTCAATTAATGAAGGATGTGTATTCATCCACTATTACGAAAACAATACTACAAAATACACACAAAAATTTAACAATTGTCCACAAATTACATGAGCATATATACGAGTCTAATCTCAATTGAAATTTATTGGCACATGAACGAATTCAAGTAATCTCTGGAGTCTGGCACGGCAAAATCAGAAACCCATAAATAAGAACTCCGATCGAAATGAGTTTTTACTTTTGTAATTAGAGTAAATATTTGCAGCGATAATTTATTTTTATTATAATTGATATAAAATTATTGTTAATAAATAATGAGTGATTAATTATTAATTATATAAGAGCAAATTAGGAAAATTAAGTGGTGCATCAATTAAAAATATTGTTGAAAATTGTGTGTTGGCCCATTTAATTGGAGCTGGCCCAATTAATTGAAGCAACCCAGCACCCACTGCAGCCCAACCCACTCCTTTTACCTAGCCCATTTGTCTTCAGCCCATCCTTTGTGGGCTTTGACCTATCCTGATCATTGATCTATACTTGGTATGTTGTGGATGCATCTGGGCCATCCATTGCTCCTATTTATTGGCTCCTCACCCGTAACCCTAATTCACACTACTCTTCAGATACTGTGTGTAACCCTCACCTTCACTATGTGCGATTTCTGTATCATCACCTTCATCACCTACTGTGGTGTTGCTGTGGTGTTGATTCCTGTGAGATCCTTGTGTGAGCCGAGTGGTGTGAGTGAGAGCCTATAAGATTGAGAGAGCTGTGTACTGTGGGTGCTGTTGGAGGGTTTCTGCGTTCTTTCCCTTGTTTGGTGGTGCCTGGATCCCCTGCTGTGATTTCACCTTCGCAGTCCTGAGCCGAAGCTCTAATCTCTCTCTCTCTCTCTGTTTTTCTGTTTATATATATATATATATATATACTTATATATTCCGCTGCATGTGCCCTTTGCATCCCATTCAAGCCCAGATCCTTGCACAGACCGGTGATCTTCGGAGATCCGTTGACTGTTGAGATCTGGGAGCTTGCTCTGGTTTTAGGGCTATAACAGATCTGATTTGCTTCGTGTTTTGAATCTTTCAGGTACCTAGGAGCATTAACCGCCGACGTGTGAACCTTACAGTGGTATCAGAGCGTTCACGGCGGAGATCGGCAACCGGATCTGCAGATCTGACCCCGTAGGGCTCCAGATCTGCAACCGCGAAGGTCGTTCGTTGCTCGGTACCTGCGTGGGAGGAGGCCCAGGTAGCAGATCCGAATTAGGTGTCCCCAGCCATTGTAAATCCGGGATTTCATCACCCCCTTGGCTGTAAGGTTGGCACCCGGATCGCCTGTGAAACGCGAAACGGGCCCTGCAATTGAGGTCACTTGCGAACACCTCGCAAGGTAAGTTTCTGTTAACCCCCTCATTTGCTTGTCAACGTGACGGTCAGCCCGCCTGGAGGCTTATTTGATGGTCTGCCCGCCTGGAGGCACTCTGTGATGGTGTGGCCCGCCTGGTGGTCGTTTTAGTGTTGAAAATCTGTTTTTCAAAAAAGTGTTGTTCAATATATTTTTTGGAAAATTCTTTCTGAAACTGAGTGTTTGAAATTTTTTTAAATTGAAAATAGCATGAACAATATGTTTTTCTGAGTTAACTGTCTCTATGTGTTTGGATAGTTAACTAGGGTTTTTTGAGTGATTGCTTGAATCCTGTGTGTGAGCTTTGTGTAGTAACTGTGAGTCTACTGTGGTGTGGTCTCTTGTGTTTCCCTTTTCTGTTTTTCTGGAGTTTTCAAAACTGGTAATCCTCTTTTCAAAATGTCAGGGTATAACCTTCCCCCTTTTGATGGTAAAAGTGATTTTGTGATTTGGAAACAGAAAATGAAGGGTATTTTGATCCAACAAAAAGTTTACAAAGCTATAAGTGGCAATTATGCTACCACTGACACTGAAGCTATTCAAGCTGAAACTAATGAACTTGCCCACTCTGCCATTATACTTGGTTTATCTGCTACTGTGCTTAGGAAAGTTAGTGGAATTGAATCTGAAAAAGAACTTTGGGACAAACTTGAAGAACTTTATACTGAAACTTCTTTGAACAGCAAGTTGTTTTTACTTGAAAAGTTTTTTAGATTCAAACTTGATATGAGTAAGGATATAAATGAAAATATTGATTCTTTCAACAAGTTAATCCAAGATATCAAGTTAACTGGTGATAAGCACATTGATGATTACTCTGCTATTATTCTGTTAAATGCCATACCTGACTCTTATTCTGATGTTAAGTCTGCTATTAAGTATGGTAGAGATGTTGTGACCCTTGAAACTGTAGTTAACAGCCTTAAGAGTAAAGAACAGGATTTAAAATCTGGTAGAACTCCTAAGGCCACTAATGATGTTAATTATGTTAAGGGTAAATTCAAGAATAAGAAGTATGGCACTCAGGGCTCAAAAGGCTCTGTGAGTCAAAACAATGATAGCAAGGGTAAGGGTAAATCTGATCCTAAGGCTAAGGGTAGAAAATGTTATAACTGTGGTGAAATTGGACATTACATGAAAGATTGCAATAAACCTAAGAAACAAAATGGTAATAATGCTAATGTGGTTTCTGATAATCTTGGTGATGTGTTTATGATGCATGATTTCTCTCTGCTGTCCAATGTGAATGCTACTAGTGCCTCTCTTCTGTGTGAAAATGATTGGCTAATTGACTCTGGGTGCACTTATCATATGTCTCCATACCTGCATTTGTTTTCAACTTATAAAGAACTTAAAAACTCATATGTCTCCATGGCTAATGATAAAAGGTGTTCTGTGAATGGTATTGGTGATATCTCTGTGAAATTTGAAACTGGTAGTGTGTACACTTTCAAAAATGTTAGGCATGTGCCTGACTTGAGTCAAAACTTGATTTCCTGTGCTGCACTTGAAACTGAGGGTTTATGTGGTAAATGGGGTAATGGGTGCATGACTATTATGGAGGGTTCTAAGGTTGTTTGCAAAGCTGCTAGGCAGTACAACTTGTATGTTTGCAAAGCTGAGTGTTATTTGAATAATCATGCAAATTCTGTCCATGAAAATGTTTCTGATTTATGGCATAAAAGGCTTGGACACATAAGTAAAACTGGTTTATAATTACTGCAAAAACAAGGTGTCTTTGGTGATGCTAAATTGACTTGCTCTACATTTTGTGATACTTGTGTGTTAGGTAAACAAACTAGAATGAGCTTTCCTGTGTCTCCCTCCCCCAATGTGCCCTCTACTAAGTGTATCCTTGAATATATGCATGCTGATTTTGTTGGAAATCGATATCCCGGAATTAATAAATTTAAATAAATAAATTATCTAATTAATTCCGACCGAAATCCTACGGAGATCGAATATCCGGATTGTCTAAATTGCGGAACCGACAACCCAATCGAAAAACCTTTCGCCGGAAACCACCGCGAACCACCGTACGCGAACCGGGCTCGACCAAGAACACCACGCGGGGATAACCCCACGCGTGCCCTAGCCGAGCCCCGCGAGGGGCTCGCGATTGCACACGGCAATCGCTGGGGATGCATCGAGCATCCCCCGGGGCTGCTCGTAGCAGCCCCCCGGCGGTGAGTCCGGCGACTCACCGCCGCCGTCGATCGGAGGAGGGGGCGCCTGCCGCGGCTCCAGCCCGCGGCTGCCCCCAGCGATCGACCGAAGTCGATCGCTCGCCCCGGCGTCCAGCCGGGGCCCTTCGACATGCACCGGCGGTCGAAGCCCTAGGGCTCGACCGCCACCCTCGGCGACCAGCCGAGGGTTCTCTTCGCGTGCGATCCCTGTCGGGGATCTCTCGGCCTCCGCGGTCCGGTGATCTTCGATCACCACCGCGAGGTCGATCCTCGTCCATGGGGTTCGTCCCTCGGATCTTGGTTCATGATATTTTCACGATAATTAAACGATAAAATCATAAAGAGGGTTTTACGATTTACCTCGTTCTCGTTGTTCGGAAAAACGTAGAACTCAATTTGACGACCTTTGAGATCTTCCGACGTATTCCTTGCACTAGCCCGGACGTCGTGTGGGCGACGATCTACCGAACTCCATGGATCCTCCTCTCTACTTTCTCTCTCTAGAATTGTGATCTTCAAGTTATGAGAATAGAGAAGACCATGTAGTGCTTTTATAGGCTACGTAGGGGATCTTAAGGAGGTGGAATATTGGGCTTCCAATATTGAAGATTAAATTGAGCCCAATGCTCAAGTCCATTAATCCTTATCAATATTAATTAATTCTATTTTCCACTATATAAAATTAATTGCACTCCCAATATTAAACCATATTATATCAAATAATATTTCTCCGGTAGTATTATTTATTCCGTGTATTTAAGATATAAATATCCATGAATAAAATTAATTTATTGCTAATTAATTTATTCATCTCTTATATCCGAGACTAGTACCATTCAACCTTAATTATTATGCGGAACGAATCCACCTGCAGGGTTTACATAATAATTCCTTATGAACTCATCTCGGGGATATTATCAACCCTTCCGGGATACACTTTCCCGTCAAGTATTCACGGCATGCCATATATAAAATATAGTGACCCAACTTAACCGGTAATTAACCCAATAATTAAATCGGTTAATTCCTTTGGTAAATCAAAGTCACTTATATTGAATATACACACCCGCAATAGTTTCGGGGATTAAGAATAAAATACACTGAGACTCGAATCGATTATCGCCGGAAATCCTAATCGATGAATCTCAACGATCCGCTCAATACACCAAGTGTACAAGTGTGATAAAATAATTAAGATAAATTATTTTCTCTCTCACACAACGACTATACCGATGGATTGGTCCGTGTCCATCTAGGTCGTGAGCAACTGTTCGATTAAATACGAGTAACCGATAGTATGATCTTCTGTGCGCCCATGCAACACCATACTAACTACAACGTATAAAATCTAGGACTATGATTTGCATATATTTAATTATAAATAATTAAACGCAAATAATTGTTTATTTAATTAAATAGATTAATGGCAATGGATCGTGAGTTTCCGTTACTTAAATCTAGACATTAAGTACACAACTCCAACAATCTCCCACTTGTACTAAGGTCTAGTCATTTCCTCCAAACTCCCGACTCCCATACTCATCACGTGCTTAAGTTGTACTTCCAAGAAGTACTATGTGAATGAGCACTCTAGGTTGCCGCTCTGAAGTTATCTTGGTGACTACAGCGTCGTCTCCCTCGACGATGACTCGTATCAGGTGGTACTTGCACTATGTGTTATCTTACACTTATGGACTAGTGATTTCTTCCCATTTGCCATTGCACCGCTATTTACATAGCCTTTGGCAAATTAAGAATCACATCTAAGTCCCAGAGATTATCCCGGAGTTATACCAAAGCTTCCGCTGCCTCTGAGGCCGCTATTTGGTTACCCATGGCAGAGTCTGAGAAGCATCGTGCTTATCACTCTTCCATGTTAAAACTCCTTCTCCTTTAATAGTGAAACACATAGCCTGATATCGACTTACACCGGTCCTCATTCGATTAGAAATCTAAGAGAATGTAATCCAAAGGAAAAACTCGTCTGCTTCGTAGTCTAGAACAGTACTTCGAAAGTACTTTTACGGCAGTCGAATATTCCTTTCCAGGATTACCTTGATATCCTCCCACTATGCTAACCGCATAGCCGATATCAGGTTCTTGTTTTCAACAATGCATTTATTAAGCTTTCCACACTCAAAGTGTAGGAAACTGCTTTCATTGCTTCTATCTCCTTTTGTGTTCCAAAACACATATCCTTAGATAGATGCATTCCGTCTCCGAAAGGTAACGAACCTTTCTCGGAATCTTGCATGTTAAAACGAACCATAATCATATATGTAAGATGTCCAGGAGAAGTACAATGTTCATTCCTAGAGATCCAAGATCTCAAGAACATATCAATTTCTTCCTATATCTTTCATAATGATTTATCTAGACAACCACCATTTTATGTCTGACAACATCTTTACATTGTTACCAATGATAAAATGTCATCTACATAAAACCTCCGAGAAACACCACTTTGTTTCCATCACGTTTCCCATATACACAATTCGTCTATGCTTTTGATGAATCCATAAATGGATCAACTAAGATTGTACTCTAAATGATCTTGCCTCTTAACAATAATCCTTATTGCTTTCCAAGAAGGCACATTTAGATCTAGTACTGCCTGTATGTAGATCCAGGGATCGATTTCATGTATACTAGGTCCAGAGTCCGAAAACTCTCCTAGTCTTATGAATATCTCCGGTTGTCACACAACCTCCCACTACAATGGCATTCCGGTGTATAAACAGTGATAACAGTAGGTGCAGTTAGTGGTGTACCGCTACTCGGTTCGGCTGGTTCTAAGTCTTAATCTTTCTCTCTCATTTCAAAGTATTACGTCACCTTGGGCTTGTGGTTCATTATATAGTCTTTCTCTAAGAACCGAGCCTTAGAACTTATAACGTCCTTCTGGTTCACAGTACTATTGAACACACATCTTTTGTTCTTCTAGGATATTCTACAACCGCATTTGAATGCGCCGTTGTTTCCAGACATATCCATAGAACATAGGTAGTTCAGTATAACTCATAATTTTACTATTTCTATAAGAGTTCCATTTCTTGTTTAAGACACACCATTTCTACACAACAGTGCATGGTGTAGTCATTTGGGATCAAATCCCAATCTCTGATCAGTATGCCATGCATTCCTCAGACAGGTACTTGCCTCCGCGATCAAATCGCAGGCTACAAATGGATATACCTTGATGGTTCTCCACAATTGCTTAGTGTCCATTGACTTGTCAAAACACTTGCTTTTGTGGCACATCAGGTATTCTAATCCATTTTTCGAGTAATCATAAAATGAAGTACTCGTACCTTATTGTCTGAGTAGGCATAGGTCTGCATACATCAGAGTCAATCAATTCTTATACTTGTCCGGATCTTACATCTTATATCCATAAAGGATTGCTTAGTCATATTATCTTCCAAATTAGATTCTTAGGTCGGAAGGTCCACTCCTTCAACTTAATTGATCAAAAAAATATCAACTTTCGACCCTTGAACTTCTTATTTGAATAAACATGACTCAGCATAAGAATCCACAAGTATAATTGATAAAGAAATCTCTTATTAGTAAAACGAGTTTCATACTACGGCCGTTGCATCGTGGTGGACTCAGGATTCATCATTTATATATTGCTAGCTAATGTACCAAAATAGATAATATCATTATTTCTTCTTATAACCATAAAATGATTAAAAGAAATAAAATATCCATTTATTAGAAATCCAGAACAAAGTTCTTTCTAATATGAAAGGTACATAAAAGCAATAACTCAAAATGAAATCCTATAAAATGTCCTCCACTGCAACTACTGCCTCCTCCACAGCATTGCCCATGTAGACTACGATCTTTTCTTTTCCAAGTCGTTTAGGTTTCCTGGAACCTCTTGCATTTAAAATGCACATACCGTCAGTGGTTCCATATCTACACACCAGGTTCCGGTAGATAATACCACTGACTATGTTTTACGACTAAAGAAAATTTCGTACTTTCTTTGAGAGGATAATCAGACTTCCAGTACCCAGACTGTTTGCATTGAGAACACTTGCCTATTGGCTTTCTCGTCCCATCTCGTGGTCCAAAGAGAACCACTGGGTTCCTTTGCTTTCTCGTCCTTTCCCCCGATTCATGCCTTTAGGTTCGAAACCTTTGGCATTGGCTACAAGAGCTTGCGATTTCCGTCTCAACTCGTCTAAAAGGTAAATCATCTCAAAAACGTTTTTAAGCGTTTCCTCGAAGTGACTGGCCTTTATGAGTATCCTCATCGCTTCTTGTCTAGCCGCCTATGTCAATAGGCTCGGAAGGATAAAGCTCATTGAGTACAACCTTGTACTCTTCAACAGTTTGGGTAATGTCTAGATCTCTATTCCAATCATTATATTTAGGGACCAGTGAGTTTAAATAATCCTTAGGTATCACAGAAAGTGGGTTCAAAGCCATTTCCTAATCTATGAGCACATATAACAACAAACAATCGATTTAATCTCCGATATTATCTCCCTTAAATAATATCATTAAACCACTAATCACATCTAAAATCCCATCAGATATGGCAAGCCACGTGGTGTGGACGTTTACCAATCCAAATGATTTAGCAATTAGATTTGCTTCGGTCATACATCACTTATAGCGGAACCTCGTGGGGAGGAATACTATAATGCGTATCTAAGTGTAAACCATTACTCAGTACCAAAGTAAATCGTTTGGAATTGCTACATCACCGCAAGCCACGTGGTGTGGACGTTTACGACAACTTCACAACTCTTCACAATTTCTTACAACTGTCTACATCAATTAATCCAAAATCCGTCAGCATAGCAAGCCACGTGGTGTGGACGTTTACTACACCAAGAGACTTTTATAATTGACTCCCAATTACTTGATCCATTCAATCTTGTAAATCAAGACGCGGAGAATCATAAGTGAAACTCGAAGTTTCTAACCAGTGATTCACCATGCGAACGACCCTATCTCTCATCAAATGAGGGAGCCGAGCAGACAATCGATCCACCTTCAAAAGATGGTACGACTGCCTCTAATTTGTGTCCTCGACATGACCAAGTGGCTTTGGCTCCATTTCACTCCCCGGGGTGAGAATGAGTCGACTTGAAGTCAGTTTTGGAAAGACAAATTAGGCATTGTTTGATAGACTTAATCAATGTTTCTCGTAAAAGGAATTACAAGAATTCTCCTCCAATGGCTTATCTATATGAACTTCGAAAGTTCATAAAAGTCACCAAGAGAACAGCAATGGAGACCATGGATATGTTTCTATACCCTCTCCCACTTAGCTTTTTATAATAAAGGGATACGCTATCTAATGCATAATTAAATACACATAAGCATGCATACATGAAATAAAGCACATAGAATATTATCACATAATCAAAATAATACTAGAATATTATTTTCCGACTATTATGGCTTTATCGCATCTCCGTACGCATCTTCTAGTCTTTAGTCTTCGTTCTTGAATGCTCCATGTGACGGGAATATTAATTCCAATATTTAAATCTATTTATTTTTAATAAATCCAAAAGTTACTTAATTCGAAAATTAAGTCAATCGAATAAATCAAAAATAAAATTAAATATTATTAATATTTTTATTTATTTATTTTCCTATCTAATTCTATTAAATCTCTAGAATAATCTATCCAAGACCCTCTTGAAATATTCTAGAAGACATCTATAATAGAATAAGGAAATAAAATAAATTTATTTTATTTTCCCTTTCTACTTCATTAAATCTCTAGAATAATCTATCCAAGACCCACTTGGAATATTCTAGATGATTTCCATAATGAAATAAGGAAATAAAATAATTTAGGACTCCTAGTCCTTCCAAAATAATTCTTTTCCTAATCCATTAAAAATTCCATAAAGGAATAATTAAATAAGGAAAAATTAATTTAGGACTCCTAAACTTTCCAAAATTAATTAATTTCCATGTCCATGAAAATTCCCATAAAATAGGAATAATCAAATAGGAAATAAATTAATTTAATAATTAATTATTTTCCTTTCTAATTCCATTAAATCTCTAGAATCCTATTTCAGGTAGAACTTAGAATATTCTAGAAGACTTCCATAATAGAATAAGGAAATAAATTAATTCCAATTAATTCTTTTCCTATTTCCATGAGAATTCCCAAAAATAGGAATACTCAAAATAGGAAAACCGAATCAATTTAGGAAAGTTGGATCTTGGCAGGAGTAGCATGGGTTGGGGATCCCCACACCACCCCCACCGTCGACCGAGGCCGAGAGGAGCACATCACCGCCGCCGCCACCCCAACCGGCCAGCCACCACCACTACCGGTGGCAGCCCACGGCCAAGGGGTGCGATGGCTGCCCCTCCCACTCGATTGATCCATTACTTGGGGTCGATCATGGGGTTGATCGATCCCCGGAATCCTCCCTCTCTTCGTCTCCTCCGTCACACTTTTCCGGTCGTCGTTTCGGACTCGATCCAACGTAAAATAAATTACAAATTTATTACTACGCTATCCGGTATCGATTCTCTACATGAAAACGACCTCAAACAATTTCCGGAAAAATTAAGAACAAGCATTCACCACACAAGAACAAATAACATCACCGAGAGTTTAATAATCAAGAACATTATTATGACATTAATTAACAAAATTAAATCTAGCCATAATAATCGGAAACCCTGCAAGGTAGAACAATTTATCGAAAAATACCATGAACTAAAACCAACGCTCTGATACCAATTGTTGGAAATCGATATCCCGGAATTAATAAATTTAAATAAATAAATTATCTAATTAATTCCGACCGAAATCCTACGGAGATCGAATATCCGGATTGTCTAAATTGCGGAACCGACAACCCAATCGAAAAACCTTTCGCCGGAAACCACCGCGAACCACCGTACGCGAACCGGGCTCGACCAAGAACACCACGCGGGGATAACCCCACGCGTGCCCTAGCCGAGCCCCGCGAGGGGCTCGCGATTGCACACGGCAATCGCTGGGGATGCATCGAGCATCCCCCGGGGCTGCTCGTAGCAGCCCCCCGGCGGTGAGTCCGGCGACTCACCGCCGCCGTCGATCGGAGGAGGGGGCGCCTGCCGCGGCTCCAGCCCGCGGCTGCCCCCAGCGATCGACCGAAGTCGATCGCTCGCCCCGGCGTCCAGCCGGGGCCCTTCGACATGCACCGGCGGTCGAAGCCCTAGGGCTCGACCGCCACCCTCGGCGACCAGCCGAGGGTTCTCTTCGCGTGCGATCCCTGCCGGGGATCTCTCGGCCTCCGCGGTCCGGTGATCTTCGATCACCACCGCGAGGTCGATCCTCGTCCATGGGGTTCGTCCCTCGGATCTTGGTTCATGATATTTTCACGATAATTAAACGATAAAATCATAAAGAGGGTTTTACGATTTACCTCGTTCTCGTTGTTCGGAAAAACGTAGAACTCAATTTGACGACCTTTGAGATCTTCCGACGTATTCCTTGCACTAGCCCGGACGTCGTGTGGGCGACGATCTACCGAACTCCATGGATCCTCCTCTCTACTTTCTCTCTCTAGAATTGTGATCTTCAAGTTATGAGAATAGAGAAGACCATGTAGTGCTTTTATAGGCTACGTAGGGGATCTTAAGGAGGTGGAATATTGGGCTTCCAATATTGAAGATTAAATTGAGCCCAATGCTCAAGTCCATTAATCCTTATCAATATTAATTAATTCTATTTTCCACTATATAAAATTAATTGCACTCCCAATATTAAACCATATTATATCAAATAATATTTCTCCGGTAGTATTATTTATTCCGTGTATTTAAGATATAAATATCCATGAATAAAATTAATTTATTGCTAATTAATTTATTCATCTCTTATATCCGAGACTAGTACCATTCAACCTTAATTATTATGCGGAACGAATCCACCTGCAGGGTTTACATAATAATTCCTTATGAACTCATCTCGGGGATATTATCAACCCTTCCGGGATACACTTTCCCGTCAAGTATTCACGGCATGCCATATATAAAATATAGTGACCCAACTTAACCGGTAATTAACCCAATAATTAAATCGGTTAATTCCTTTGGTAAATCAAAGTCACTTATATTGAATATACACACCCGCAATAGTTTCGGGGATTAAGAATAAAATACACTGAGACTCGAATCGATTATCGCCGGCAATCCTAATCGATGAATCTCAACGATCCGCTCAATACACCAAGTGTACAAGTGTGATAAAATAATTAAGATAAATTATTTTCTCTCTCACACAACGACTATACCGATGGATTGGTCCGTGTCCATCTAGGTCGTGAGCAACTGTTCGATTAAATACGAGTAACCGATAGTATGATCTTCTGTGCGCCCATGCAACACCATACTAACTACAACGTATAAAATCTAGGACTATGATTTGCATATATTTAATTATAAATAATTAAACGCAAATAATTATTTATTTAATTAAATAGATTAATGGCAATGGATCGTGAGTTTCCGTTACTTAAATCTAGACATTAAGTACACAACTCCAACAGATGTGTGGGGTCCTTCCCCTGAACCTACCCAAGGTGGCAATAGGTACTTTCTTTCTGTGATTTATGATTTTTCCAGAAAAGTGTGGGTGTTTCTAATGAAAAATAAATTTGATGTGTTTGCAAAATTTAAAGAGTTTAAGAACTTAATTGAAAATCAAACTGGTTTGAAAATTAAAACTCTTAGGACAGACAATGGTCTAGAATTTTGTAATGTTAATATGAATGATTTATGTGCTGAGGCTGGTATTAGAAGACATAGGACTGTTCCCTATACCCCACAACAAAATGGAGTGGTTGAGAGAATGAATAGGACTTTATTAGAGAGAGTTAGGTGTTTACTTGCTTCTTCTGGTCTAAGTAAAATATTTTGGGGTGAAGCTGTGTTAACTGCAACTTATCTGATAAATAGGTCTCCCTCTGTGCCTCTTAAGGGTAAGTGCCCTGAACATGTGTTTTCTGGAAAACCTATTGATTTAACTAATTTGAGAATTTTTTGTTGTTCTTCCTTGGTCCATCACTCTGGAGATAAATTAGAACCTAGGGCTAAAAAGTGTGTTTTCTTAGGTTACCCTGAAGGTACTAAAGGTTATAGGCTGTGGCTTAGGTGTGACCCTGGTTTCAAAACTATCACTAGTAGAGATGTTGTGTTTAATGAGTCTGAATTTCCATGTTTGCCTGTGAGTCAGTCCAATGTGAATGTCCAAAATGAGGTGGAGCTTGCTCCTGAAATTGATTCTGTGAATGAACATGATTCTAGTGATTTTCCTGATCCTTGTGTGCAAAGTTCTGATCCTGCTTGTGTGCCTGAATCTGTGAACTTGCCTATACCTCCTGTGTTGGACCCTAATGGACCTGTACCTGATGTATCAGGCCATTCTTTGCCAGCTAATTCTCAAACTGTCAACCCTAATGATTATAATAATTCCCCCATGCATGATAATGAAAATGCTTCTATGCCTAATAATTACCAACTTGCCAGAGATAGGGTTAGGAGAAACCCTAGGGCCCCTGCTAGGCTAAATGATTTTCAGTTAGGTGCTTTTGCCTTTAATATGCATGATGTGATTGACAACTCTGAACCTAAATGCTATGTGGATGCTTTAAAATCTGAGAATTCCAAAAACTGGCTTTCTGCCATGAATGAAGAAATGAACTCTTTATTGAAAAATGGAACTTGGACTTTAGTCCCTAAACCCTCTAAGTGTTCTGTTGTGGACTGTAAATGGCTTTTCAAAGTTAAACAAGAGGGAAATGATATCAGATATAAAGCTAGGTTAGTTGCCAAAGGTTTTTCACAAAAAGAAGGAATTGATTATAATGAAATATTTGCTCCTGTTGTGAAGTTTACTACTGTGAGGATAATGCTTGCTTTGTGTGCTCATTATGATTGGGAACTGAAACAAATGGATGTTAAAACTGCCTTTTTACATGGTGACTTAGAAGAACAAATTTTCATGAAACAACCAGAGGGTTTTGTTGATAAAACTAAAACTGAACATGTTTGTCTTTTGAAAAAATCTCTTTATGGTTTGAAACAGTCACCTAGGCAATGGAATAAAAAGTTTGATGAATTCATGATTTCTCAAAAGTTTAGTAGAAGTTCTTATGATCCTTGTTTGTATTATTTGAAATCTGCCATACCTGTTTTTCTTGTGCTTTATGTGGATGATATGTTAATCCTTTCTCCCAATTTGAACTCTGTGAAAGCTGTTCAACATAGTTTAAGTACTAAGTTTGAAATGAAAGATCTAGGAGATGCTAAGAAAATACTAGGTATGAACATTGTGAGAAATAGAACTGAAGGTTACATTCACCTTAATCAAACTACCTATGTGGATAAATTGCTAGAAAGGTTCTCCATGCTAGGTTGCAAATCTGTTTCTGTTCCCCTTGCCTCTCATTTTGTGTTGTCTAAGGACCAGTGTCCAAAGACTGAATCTGAAATTGCTTATATGGTTAATGTGCCTTATGCTTGTGCTGTGGGGTCTGTGATGTACTTGATGGTGTCTACTAGACCTGATATAGCTTATAGTGTTAGTTGTTTGAGTAGGTACATGGCTAACCCTGGACAGCCTCATTGGGAAGCCATGAAATGGCTGTTCAGGTACTTGTCTAGTACTAGAAGCTTTGGCCTGAGATTCACTAAGTCAAAGGCTGGAGTTATTTTGAGTGGTTATGTGGATTCTAATTATGCTAATGATAGGGATTCTAGAAAGTCTTCTACCTCTTATGTTTTCACTGTGTGTGGTGGCTGTGTTAGTTGGAAATCTCAGTTGCAAAATGTTGTTGCCCTTTCTACTACTGAATCTGAGTATATTGCTATAACTGATTCCTTCAAGGAAGCTATTTGGTTGAAAGGTCTTTTATCTGAGATTAAAATGCTAAGTGGTAGTGTCTCTGTGTTTTCTGATTCCCAATCTGGCATACAGCTGTGTAAGAATCCTGTTTTTCATGATAGAACTAAACATATTGATGTTAGGTACCATTTCATTAGAGAACTTGTTGAAACTGGTTATATTCTACTTGAAAAGATATCCACTCATCATAACCCCTCTGACATGGGAACTAAATCACTGCCCTTGGAAAAATTTATTTTCTGTTTGAAATTTCTGCATTTTGATGCCTGTGATTAGTTACTCCTGTTTGTTACTACTTGCTCTGTGCTCTGTGTTCTTTGTTGGTGTTCTGACCCTTAGGTTATTACCCCATTTAATTCTTACTGTGTGTAAGTTGAGTCCCTAGTTAGGACTATCTTTATAGTTTTCTCTGAATGCCTCAGGTAGGGCTGAGGAGTCACTATAATATTTTGTTACTTTGTGTAACTTGCCCTGTGCACTTAGGTGTACAGGGCTAAGGCTATGATAAACTGTGTTTGACTGTGTTTGCATGTGTGTGGCTTATAACCAGCATGTAATGTCTTTATAAGGTGACTGAGCAGGTTGATCCAGTGTATTGCCAACAAGGTGGAGAATGTTGAAAATTGTGTGTTGGCCCATTTAATTGGAGCTGGCCCAATTAATTGAAGCAACCCAGCACCCACTGCAGCCCAGCCCACTCCTCTTACCTGGCCCATTTGTCTTCAACCCATCCTTTGTGGGCTTTGACCTATCTTGACCATTGATCTATACTTGGTATGTTGTGGATGCATCTGGGCCATCCATTGCTCCTATTTATTGGCTCCTCACCCGTAACCCTAATTCACAGTACTCTTCAGATACTGTGTGTAACCCTCACCTTCACTGTGTGCGATTTCTGTATCATCACCTACTGTGGTGTTGCTGTGGTGTTGATTCCTGTGAGATCCTTGTGTGAGCCGAGTGGTGTGAGTGGAGAGCCTATAAGATTGAGAGAGTTGTGTACTGTGGGTGCTGTTGGAGGGTTTCTGCGTTCTTCCCCTTGTTTGGTGGTGCCTGGATCCCCTGCTGTGATTTCACCTTCGCAGTCCTGAGCCGAAGCTCTAATCTCTCTCTCTCTCTCTCTCTCTCTCTCTCTCTCTCTCTCTCTCTCTCTCTCTCTCTCTCTCTCTCTCTCTCTCTCTCTCTCTCTCTCTCTCTCTCTCTCTCTCTCTCTCTCTCTCTCTCTCTCTCTCTCTCTCTCTGTTTTTCTGTTTATATATATATATATATACTTATATATTCCGCTGCATGTGCCCTTTGCATCCCATTCAAGCCCAGATCCTTGCACAGACCGGTGATCTTCGGAGATTCGTTGACTGTTGAGATCTGGGAGCTTGCTCTGGTTTTAGGGCTATAACAGATCTGATTTGCTTTGTGTTTTGAATCTTTCAGGTACCTCGGAGCATTAACCGGCGACGTGTGAACCTTACAAATATTAAAATTATAAAACATGAAAATGTACTTAGAATAAATGGGGGTGTGAATAGCTCTATCCATAATAGTATATATATTTATAAATAATTAATTAATATTCATTTTTCTTGAAGAATAAGTAAATTTTAAGAGTAATTTATAAATAAAATCTCAATGGTTGAAAATTAAACACAACACAATAATTATTGAAGTGTATTGATAATGAAAACAATATTCTTTCGCTCTCTTCTCCTTCTCTCCCACCACCATTGGTGATCGAAAATATTCTAAACTATTTTTTGATGTCGCGATCATCGTAATTTCTAATTATGTTGAACCTCAATAATATTTAGTTCAATTATTCTAGTTGAATTCAATATATGTGGTGCTATTTGATAGATGAAGAAAAAGCGTTCGAGAACTGATCGAGTCGAGATCGAGTTTAAAGTTTAGGATTTAGAGTTAAATACATATTTTAATTTTTTATATGTTATAATTATTTATTATTGGTTGATTTTGATAAAAGTGCAATTTTAAAAGTTAATATGCAATTTAGGATACTGATTTTTCTTAATTATAATTTAAAATATTTTTATTTCAATTGATATTTTATTAATAATAAATATAATCTAAGTGTAAGAGTAAAATAGTAATTAATTTTTTAATAATATGCTCTTAATTATAATTATACAGAAGTAATTACTCTAAAAATTAAATAAAATAAAACACTAAAACACTTGATAACAAAATATATTTTATGAGATTTTAAATTTAAATACATAAATCAAAATACTCTTTTTCAAAATATACTTTTTTTATTTATAAATTAACTATCCAAGTATAAGATTTCACATTCAATGTTTTATTTTTATTATTGAATCTTTCTTTTCTTTATAATATCCATAAATGATAAATATTTATATGTTGGTATATATAATTATTAATTCATTATCTTATATTCATGTGCAATTTATAATAGAAGTATTTAGAGAGAGGGGACTTTTGATTTTTAAATTTACTATCTAAACCACATAAAATATACTTCATATTTAAGGGAAAAAAAATTTTATGTTATTTATTTACTAGAGTGTTATAATTAAATAATTATAATAAAATATACATTTTAAAATGTCTAATTATTATATTACCCATACAAAAATATAATAATTTGAACGTATTAAACACTTGAACATCAATTACATTATTTGTTTTTATTTTTTTAATTTAATAATTTAAAATTTATTGTGAAATATTTTTTGCTTAATATTGATGATTAAGTAATTTTGAATTTAATTTTGTTTTTTTAATTTAATAATTTAAAATTCATATTTTTTGTGAAAACAAAAGAATTGCGTAATTTTTATGATTAATTTTGTTTTTTAAATTTGATAATATAAAATAAGATTTATTGTAAAAAAAAAATCAAGGATATGATTGAGTAATTTTTAATTTGAATAATTTAATAATTTAAATTCATATTTGTTGTGAAAACAAAAGAATAATTTTGATGATTAATTTTATTTTTTTAATTTGATAATTTAAAATAAAATTTATTGTAAAAAAAAGTTAAGGATCATATAATTTTTAATTTGAGTAATTTTGTTTTTTTAATTTTAAAATTTAATATTCAGTTTTTTTAAACGAAAAAGAATTGCAAAAAGGAGTTGCGTAATTCTTGTGTTTCAATTTAATATTTAAAACAAAAAGGGTGATTCGAGTATAAATTAGGTTATTGAATTATAAATAAACAATAATAATTACCCCTTATTTAAATTGTCCCTTTATAATATATACAGAGTATATAATTTTCAAAATAAATATATAAAAAAAGACACAAATATAAATAAATCTAGTTAATTTCATAGGATCTTAACTATGAACTAATGCTAATTAATGTTTAAAACATTATAATTATTGCAACAATGTTACTTCCAATAAATTACTAGAACAGTACAGATTATAAGCACCGAGGGTAAAAGTGTCATTATAAAAAAGTATTCGTCTATAAAATACATGGGACAAAGCTAAAATCGTTTCTGCAAGTATAATTCCCTTCACACACACTGTAAAGAAGAATTGTCCTCAGTCCTCACCCCCATTAACTTAAGCTAATACCACTTTCCTGAATCATGGAGAGGCCTAAATTTCAGCCGATTTTCCGGCCTCCGGAATCTCCGATAGAGCCGATGGAGTTCCTTTCTCGCTCTTGGAGTGCTTCCGCTTTCGAAATCTCCAAAGCTTTCGCCCCCCCGTACCCGCCGCCCAAGAGCACTCGTCGCAACGATACCATACACGAGGACGCCGGCGCCGAAGAATCCGCCGTCTCCGGGAACCCATTTTCTTTCGCTTGCTCGGAGACGTCGCAGCTCGTCATGGAGCGGATAATGTCTCAGTCTGTGAGTCAAAGATCTCGCCTTTATCGCTCTCTCTCTCTCTCTCTCTGTTTTTGCCCCTGTTTTTTTTTACATAAAAATATGCCCTTTTCTTTTTGTTCGAGCAAGATTACAAATTGGATTTTGGAATTATTATTAGGTGGTGCCAAAAGAAAATCATAATCTTTGTTTTTGTCCCCATTCTATTTTGGTGTTTGCCGCGCATGTTTGAGGCTGAGCGTGGAAATTTCATTGACTACTGAAAAAGGGTTTCTGGATATTTTATTTGTTTCCATTTTTTTATAAGGAAATGGTGTTAATTAATTAATGAAATAAATGAAAGTATGATGGATGATTTTATTGGAAATCCAAAGAGTTACTTGGAACTTCCAAGCTACTTATTTATTGATTATTGAATTGGGTGTCTTTTCTTGGAGAAGACAATAGTACTTTACTTAACTATTACTCCTACAATTATATACTCCTATGTATATACAAAAAAGTATTCTTGCTCTCTGGTGAATGATTTTTTTTAATATTATTTTTATTTTGAAGGTCCCTCCCCTCCTTCATTGAATTATTCATTCCCCGTGGCCTATCTCTTATTAATTGACCTGTATTGTGATGATGATGTGTGTACAACATTTATAGCAGGAGGTATCACCACGCACTTCAGGGAGGCTATCACACAGTGGCCCTCTTACCGGCGGTGGCCTGAGCTGTGGTTCTTTGACTGACAGCCCACCTGTTTCACCTTCTCAAATGGATGATCTCAAGGTTCCTCTTTTTTTCTTCAAGTTTCTCTTTATTTATTTTATTATTATTATTATTATAATTTGTTCTGTTTTCATTCAACAACACAAAGCACAAGTTCTTGAGAGAAAGAAAAAACATCAGCTTTTTCTTTAACCAAAAAACATTCTCAGAGTACAGTAGTACTACCTACCTTGATGCTTTTTACCTTTTTTTATTAAGTTATTGTTTTTTGTTTTCTTGATTTTTTGTTTGTTTGTTTATTTCAATTCAAAACAATGCAAGTACAATACACTTTTAATAAATTTAGATTTCTTGTATACAATTTGCAGTATTGCCGGCTGTCCAATCAAATCAGCAGCAAGTACAAGACCTCATCAGCTGTTGCCGCCAATGGTGGTGGGAAGACAGTCGGTCGATGGCTGAAGGACAGGAGGGAGAAGAAGAAAGAGGAAGCCCGAACTCAAAATGCCCAACTCCATGCGGCTGTTTCCGTTGCTGGGGTTGCCTCAGCCATCGCCGCCATTGCTGCCGCCACTGCCGCCTCCTCTGGCTCCGGGAAAGACGAGCTGCTGGCCAAGGCTGACATGGCGGTGGCCTCTGCTGCCACGCTTGTAGCGGCTCAGTGCGTGGAGGCGGCTGAGGCAATGGGAGCCGAACGTGAACACCTGGCAGCAGTAGTGAGCTCAGCCGTTAATGTTCGGTCAGCTGATGACATCATGACTCTCACAGCTGCAGCTGCTACAGGTAATGTATGCGGGCAAAAACTATTCGTCTACAGCAAATAAAATAACCACATATTATTAATGTTGTTTTTTTATTGTTTTAGCTCTTCGTGGGGCCGCCACATTAAAGGCGAGAGCGTTGAAGGATGTGTGGAATATTGCGGCTGTGATCCCTGTTGACAAGGGAATGGGAATTACCAGTGGAGGCGGTAAGGGTGGGAGTAATGGAAGTTCGAACTCGAGCTGTAGCGGCGAACTTGTGCCGGAGGAGAATTTCCTCGGGATTTGTAGCCGGGAATTGCTCGCCAGAGGCTCTGAGCTCTTGAAGAAAACTCGAAAGGGTATAAATAAAAAAAAAAAATCATGTTTTTGTTGGAGGAAATATTTGATCATATGCAATATTATGTTTTTTTTCCTGACAAATAGTAAAATGCAGGTGATCTTCATTGGAAAGTAGTGTCTGTATACATAAACAGAATGGGTCAGGTAAAAGCCTTTTTCTTTCGATGATTGAATCATTAAAACCTTACTTTGAAGCATATCAAAGTATTCAAATATACTCTTCTTTTTTTCTTTACTTCACAAATCTTGGACAACTAACTTCATTTCAAAAGTTTTCGTAATGTGAATCTCTTGTTTTCTCTTTATCTCAAGAAATACTTTTGCATCGGGCAGGTGATGCTGAAAATGAAGAGTCGCCACGCTGCTGGGACCTTCACAAAAAAGAAAAAGAGTACGTTTTTCTTTTCTTTTTTGTGAGAACGGACTTGTGATGTTGGTGGTGGGTCACAATCTTCTGCATAGGGATTTGAGAAAGTCGATAAATAATTGACATCAAGATCCAATCTTTTTGTTATTTTTGTGAAATTTTCAGATGTTGTGTTGGATGTTATGAAGGATGTTCCGGCATGGCCGGGGCGCCACTTGCTCGAAGGGGGCGAGCATCGGAGGTATTTTGCGTTGAAGACCATTTCACGAGGGGTTGTGGAATTCGAATGCCGGAATCAAAGGGAGTGTGATATTTGGACTAATGGTGTGTCAAGATTACTGGCAATTGCTGCTGAGAAGAACAGCAGACACAGAATTTGATGGTTTTCTTTTTAGGACAAGGAAGGAGGAGTAGAGCATATTATTGTCTTATCATCTCTCTATGTTTGGGAATTGAACTAACTAATGATTTTGAAATTAGGGTTTGGGGATTGGTGAAAGAAAAAAGTGCACTAAAGTGTAAGTTATCCAAATGGGATCTCTCTCTTTATTTTGGAGAATGATTCTTTTGGGCTTGTGTGTGTTTGTTTTTGTAATGTTGAAAAAAAAAAGTAAAGTGATGTAAAAGCTAGAAAATCATGTGATTTGTGATCCAAAGTTTTTTATTTTTGTTTTTTTATTTTTAAGATTTGGTGAAAAAGGGAAAGTTGGATTTTGGAGTAGGGTTGGTCAAAAGGAAGGTGAATCCCAATGTTTGACTATGGGATAAAAATGTATGAAAGGAATAATGTATGATGTTCATTGTGTTTATGAATGTGGGGCATAGATAGTGAGTTAGTTCCTTTTAATTGCTAATTTTGTCTTTTGGTTAATGTTTTTGAATTTGGTTTGGTTATTGTTGGTCTTTATATGCAATTAGGCCTCTGTTGTTTTATTAATGAATTCAAACTTTGTTTTTATTTTTATTGGAGATAACTTTGTATTTACCTCATTATATAGATTAAACTATTGAATGCGAGAATTTTTAAAATGCACATTTTTATATACCATACACTTTTTTATACACTCAATATATAAAAGGGGAGTGAAATTTGCACTCCTAAAATTACAATTTGCACTCCTATTTATTATTTTAGTAATAAATTATTTAATACACATTATTAATACCTGGTTTGCCCCTCGATTGTTTTTTTTTTTCTCTACTTATTTCCCTCATTCAGACGATAACAATCTCCCTCATTCAAAACAAGAATCTTCTCCTTCAAAACAAGAACTACTCGGCCGCAATTTTAATTAAGATTAGAGAGAAATCATTTCCGGGCCCTTTTGAATTTTTCATGAATCTAATAACATGGAAGAAGAGTTGCAGTCGAATCATTCATCTTCTACCTGTGAAAATCCCGTCAACAATGGTAAGGGTTTCTATTCAATTCAACCCATCTCTCCTCCCACCTTTGTCTATTGTGATTAAAAAATATTTTTGTTCAGTCTCGTTGCCAATTGTTTATTTTAATCTTTTTCATATGCTTAATATTTTGAGAAAGTTGCTTCATAGTTTGTTTCTTTTTTAACTTGAAGGTCCTTATATGGTTGGTGTTCCTAATGAATTTCTATCATTATCAGACCAAACTTTTGAAAATCGAGATGAGCTTATTAGTGTTGTTCGTAAAATAGGGTTGCTACAAGGATATGTTTTGGTAATAAGAAGATCCAAAGTTAATAACTATGTTATTATGGGTTGTGATCGAGGTGGTTTATATCGTACCAAAACCTCACCTGTAAAGAAAAAAAATAAGTCGTCTTCTCGCAAAATAGATTGTCCTTTTAAAATTGTGGGAAGACGGAAGAGTGAAGGGTTGTGGAGAGTCGAGATAACCAGCTTGGAACATAACCATGAGCTTTCCATTGACATGGCTGGACATCCATATTGTCGTCGGTTTACTGAAGATGAAGCCTTACATGTTAAACAAATGAGTCGAGCTGGTATAAAACCACGTCAAATTCTTTCTTCACTTAGACAAAGTAACCCAAATTTGCTAGCGGTTTCGAGAAATATATATAGTATGACGGCTCAAATTAAGAAAGAGAGTCTAAGTGGAAGGTCAATTATTCAAGCACTGTTAGACGAGCTTGGTGGTGCTGGTTTTTTTCATAATCTCAAATATGATGACAAAGGATATTTAACTCATCTCTTCTTTGCCCATCCCATTTCAATTGAGTTGTCAAAAAGTTACTCCAATGTTTTTGTGATGGATTGTACTTATAAGACAAACAAGTATAGGATGCCGTTACTTGAGATTGTGGGAGTTACCAGCTTTAACAGTTCATTCTATTCATGTTTTGTTTTTATGCAAAAAGAAGAACAACAAGATTATACATGGGCTCTTGAAATGTTCAGTAATATGTTGGGAGATGAAAAACGTCCGGTGGCGATTGTAACTGATAGGGAGTTGGCCTTAATGAAAGCTATTCAAGTTGTGTTTCCGACGACTTCTAATCTTTTATGCATATGGCATATCGAAAAAAATATTCTTGCACATTGCAAGAGTAAGTTTAAGGAAGATGCAGAGTGGGAATTTTTTATGTCATCTTGGAGTACCCTTGTGAAGTCTTGGGACGTGCCGACATTTGTTGAAAGCTGGAATCGTTTTCAAGTTGATTATAAAGAATATTTTCCAGTTGTCAATTATCTTGCTAATACTTGGATCCCATGGAAAGAGAGGTTTGTATTTGCATGGACAGGACAAATTTTACATTTCGGTACTAATGTTACATCTAGAGCTGAAGGTGCACATGGAACTTTAAAGAAGTATCTTCAAGTTTCAACTGGCGGTCTTCGTGAAGTAAAGGACAATGTTTATCTTGCTATTCAAAACCAGTTTCAAGAAATTAGAACTCAACTTGCCAGTGAAAAGATTAAAGTTTCTCCACAACTTTGCATCCCATTCTTTAAAGAAGTGATTTATAAGGTGTCTTTTTATGCCCTATTTCAGTTACACAAGCAGTATGTGTTGGCAAATACCAAAGATTATTCTACTCAGTGCAAGAGTCATTTTTTCAGAACCACGGGTCTTCCATGTGCACACATGATCAGACAGTTGAATATTGAGGTGCTTCCTCTAGATCTCATTCATAAGCAGTGGATAATAAACACAAGATCTTTCACTATTAATGGCCATCATGCAAGCTTGGATAATGAAGATTCATTTATCGGTCTTTTATCTGATCTTAAAGAGAAGTATGTAAAACAACCGATAGTGCAAAAAGAAAATACTATAAGACAAATTTCTCAAATTCTGGGCACATCTGGTCCTCTTGTATTTGAACCTACTCTTCAACCTCATAAAGGTCGTCCAGTTGGATCAAATAAAAGAAAAGAAACAAGTTCTACGAGGAGAGAACCTTCCTATTTTGAGGTAGTGGAAAAAGTACCTCGAAAATGTAGTAGTTGTGGTAAGGTTGGCCATTATCGAAATCGATGTACATCCATTAATCAGTCTACTGGCATTTGATTCACGGTTAGATGAAGCTTCCATCTTTTTGTTCAATTTTGTTTTTCCAATTGATCTACACATTATATTTTTGTTTCTTTTGTGTCATTTTATTATTAACTTGTTTTTGTTTTATTTTCTTGCAGTAAATGAGAAAGACACTCAACACAATACACAATAGATTGATATGACAACCAACACCAGCTCATAGAAGTTAGTTCATCTAGTCGCAAATTGGAGAAACTTTTGATTCCGCATTATTTTCATCATTAATAACTCGATATTTTTAAATTTTCTTCATTAAATTTTAGTGTGAAGTATTGATTTGTTTACAAAATTGCAGATTACTGTATGTTTTGTCTGGAGTATAAACATGCTTATTTTGACTCATTGGAAACTGACGATACAATGTTAAATATCAGTTAAAAATAAAAATTTATATCAGCAATTTTCTTGTAAAAATAATGTTGTTTACGCAGGATGAAAAGAAATATAATCGCACATTTTTTAATTAAAAAAAATTAAGAAAAAAAAGTGGGGTGACATCACAATAGGTAATATGTTTAAAAAACTATAATTGAGGGTAAATTAGGTATTAATGATGTGTATTGAATAATTTATTACTAAAATAATAAATAGGAGTGCAAATTGTAATTTTAGGAGTGCAAATTTCACTCCCCTATATAAAATTATCTTTCATAACTCAAATTACAAAATTAGCCTCATCATACACCAACTACTAACAAAAATAAGATGAAGTAGATGAAAGTTCGAAAAATTGAAAACCCATAGAAGATAGAAGTTTGACCACTTAGAGCCGAACATATGCAATATGTTCGATAACTTCTGGTCGAAAATAAGCGATAGGGTTCGGCCAATTTTGCTCGAAGTATTGGCATTTGCTCGATCATCGGTGGTCGAACCGATATATCCCTTTGTTTAACTGTTCAAAAAGACAAAAATATAAAACCCTAGTTTGATTTTGAAAAAAAAAAAAAAAAGATATTTTAAAACTAAATTAACTCTTTGAGATTTCATCTTGGTGGATGGTGGTGTTGTTAATTCTTAACTAAAAATAGTTTAAACTTGGTGCTTTTTTTTCGTTGTGTTGCCTGTGCACCTGTAGATTTTGAGATTAAGAAACTCGTGTGTATTCTATGTGAATAACTAATAAATTGTTAGAAAAAACGTAAACGGGTTAGTCCAAAACCGGAATAAAACAACAAAAGCGGAAAGTAAGAAAGATCGTTGAGGTTGCTGCCGAGGAGCTTGCACTTTCCGCAAGTCAGTAAAGCCCCGTGTATGCGACGGTTACAGGCTCTCTGACCCCAAAGATACAACGGCGAAGCGGGGATCGAACAAATGCACACTGAATCGAACCCTCGATTTGAATGGTAACTGGGAAAACAGAGCACTCGATGCGAATGATATGATGATATGATTGGCAAAATTTTCGTGCGTGAAATGATGCATGCTCGTTTCTACTTATAGACCTCACTCGGGGAAGTTACGCACCACTATCAAGGTGGTAATGGGCAGCAGTTACGATGAGTGGAGGGAAGCACCACTCCATCTCCAACTGCCCCATGTTCTGCAATTAAAAATAATTAATTAATTCACGAAATTAATTAATATCCAGAAAGATTAAGCTGGGCCGAGCCCAAAGCATTAATTAATTAATATCCAAAAGCTATAGGTTGGGCCAAGCCCAAAGCCTTAATCAGTGTGTTCAACGAGCCCAAACATTCAATCGGCTTGTGTCCAAAAAGAGGGTCGATTAAACGAGCCCAAACATTCAATCGGTCCGTGTCCAAAAAGATAGGTACAGCCCAATAATCCCAATTGGCTCAGTGGGCCCCGGGAAGCCCAGAGTCCAAATCACCAAGGAGCTAGGGGAGCTAGGACCGAGACCGGGTCGGGTGGGGCGGGGCGCGCGCGTGTGGCCCTTGCCATGTACCGCTAAGGGTGCATGGACTTAGTCAACTTGTTGAACACTCATACTCTCTTATCACATTTAAAGAGAAATGAATTTTGGTATTCTTTCTATGTGGGATAACCAATATCCCAATAAAATATTAATTGCTTACATTTACCAAAGTAGTATTTATGGCAATCTTTACACATTTATTTCTCACTCACCGATTAACGGATTTTGACGAAATAAAGTCTCATAATTACCTCGTAACACGTAGATAATTATAGTAACGATTAAACTCGAAATCGAATACATTTTATTAGCCATAAAAAATTACAAACTTTGGACAAAATACATGAATTATTAAATTACAACAATAATAATTCCAACATAAATATTATAATAAATTATCAATTAAAAATATAGGAGGTGTGTGTAGTAATTTAGTTTTTGTGTAAAAAGGGTACAATTGGTATAATTCATTTCGGAGGTATAAATATTTGTAGCTTTTTTTAAATGATAATCATACACATTTTAGTTTGACATATAGCTCATTATATTGAATAATCCGACACCACCTACGTAATAAAAATATATTTTAAAAATTAAATACTACTCCATATTTTAAAATTTAAATTTAAAATTTAAGTACTATATTTTAAACATAGTAAAAATATAAAACGTGTTATCCTTCATTTAAGTCTCTAGTCAAATTGTTAGGTGATACTTACTGTACACCTAATTTTTGTTCTTTTGGACCGTGAATTAAAATAAACTGAATTGAAATGTAATTAATTGAAGTGAACTTATATTTTTATAAAATTAATACTAATTTCTATATATTATTTAAATATATAATTTTTTGTAATTTCAATTTAAAATGAATTGAATTGAGCTGTATTGAACTAAAATTAATTGAATTGAACTAAATCGAACTTAAATTAAATTCAAAAGAACATGGTTGCTTAGTCAAATTGTTTATAATGTAATTGTATAATGAATTAATTAATTACCCTTCAAATCATGAAAAAAAACTCAAATATTGGGCATTCTCAAACAACTCTTTCTCGTGGAATGAAACTGGATTGGATCTTTTTGTTTATTGGGCTGAAACTGGATTAGTTCTTATTGGGCCAGGGATTCCTCTTGCGTCATCCTACAACAAATTTCACCCAAATTCGCGTCTTTTTTCTCTAAGCCGCCGGCCAAACAAGCATCCACCACCGCCGCCGCCGTGTAATCATCTAAGTTTCTAATTGTTGGATTTATATAGAGCAGTAGAATTGAGGTTGCGTGATACGTATTCAATTTTATTTTCCACGCCCGCCTCAAACCCTAACCGAGTAAGCATTTCCGCTTTGAACTCGCCGGAATCGGCGTTATTCTCTTTCTACTCGTCAATTACTCGATGCTTTATTTTTCACGTGTACATTTTCCTACGTGTAGGAGTGAGTGGTCACGTTTAAGCTCGTTTTTTTGTATGTTTTTAGCTTCGATTCCTTCGAATTATTTCTCAACGGTTGGTTTGATTGATGAATTCTTGATCTGAGTTTTTGCAGGTTCTGAGTAAAATTTACTGTAATTCATTTTGACCAATTAAAGCATTGAGCACCCCTGAAATGAAGATGTATGTTGATTATAGTTACATTTTCATTCACTTCAATATGAGCCCACCAAGTGATTGCAGGGTTTAGCCTTTTCTCTTCAGACTTATCTATATTTTTTTTTGTCATGTGGTTTACTGCAGAATAGAACGAAGTGCCGGAGCCCTTACTAATTTCGAAGTGCTCGACCTGTTGAGATCAAGAGGAGCTGCAAAAGACGCGTCTCGTGTCATGGCCCATGTCACACCGTCTGAATACAAGGTTTGAGAATTGTTTATATTGCATAGTGTTGTGTTTAGATGTTTTTTTTTCGTTCATGCCTTTTTTTCTTGTAGGTTTTCGACTATTTAGAACAAACTCCTGCCTTCAATCAAACAAGGGAGATGATTGGTAAACTTGTGGAGGAGTGCAAAAAATATGACCTTGCAAAGGCTGAGATTCTTAATGTTGCCAACATAAGGCCATCATCTCCTGTTGAGGTTTACACGGTAAGCTCTATCATATTTTAGTAATCAAAATGGTCTTTTAGATCCTTATTCCTGTCATGCTTTAGTCAATGTTGAGTATCGTTATTTTCTATCCAAAATTCATATTCTTCGCATAATTTGGTTAACAAGACTTATGCCTATCTTGGTTGTGCGGATTGGAGGAACTTGTAGCTCATCGACCCCAGCAATATGTTATATGCTGCTCGGAAAAAAAAAATCTTTGGATCCTAAACTCGTAATAGATGATTAAGCCTAAAAAAGCTCATCTTAGTAATAAACTACAATGTTAACCCTTTTTATTGGATGAACTCCGTGGGGGAATTCATTTTGATCTCCTTTTAAATCTTACAGTATTCTTTTCTGAATCTGTGTATTTTTATAGAAATCTAAGCAAGCGTTGTTCGGTAATATACACGATGCCAAACATGACCTCGGTTTTATATTGATAGGTTTTATCTTCTAGGTCGACATGAATCGGCAATTAACAATATTATTGGGCCCTCATTAGATAAAAGCCCATTTTCTCATAAAGTATATGATTCCAATCACTTGTACACTACCCATAACTTATGTGCTTTAGTTGGGTGACCAGATGTGCTGGGGCATGATCAATAATGTAGTAAGTACAGTCAGGTTGCTTCAAATTTAAACAGGATCTGTATTATTGCATTTGAGATTCAAGGGTTTTGGTTTCGTTTATTATTGGATAAAACGGATATGTTTCTTTTGTAAATATGCAATTACATTTTCTTCATCTGATTTTGAGTTGGGGCAGATCATCGAGAAATGTGACATGCGGATGGAAGATAAAGTTGAGGATCTTGTCGAGTCCGTCACCCGTATTTTGCCACCTCATCCGTCACAAAAGAATGAGCCCGACGAGGAAACGTCGAATGGCAAAGAAGAAGGGGAAGAAGAAAAGGAAGAAGAAACCACAGAGGGAAAACAATAGTAAAACTTTCGGTTAACATTTACTAATGTTTTCTGAACAAAATACAGTACCAGTTATGTCGAATTGAGATGGTATTGTCTCATCAGTTATGCTCTTACATTTTACCCTTGTTTAATGAGTTTTGGTAATAAAAAAATTACTACTAGTATTATTCGGTTAGTAAATTATTATTTTAGTTTTGCAGAGGTTATTTTGTAAGTATACTAAAGATTACATTCCCGATACTCTCTCTGTAACCAATAATTATCATTTAAAAATTGAAAAGGCAACAAAAATATTTCAGTACTCCTAAATTGTATGCAGACTATGGACCAAACTCCAACATAATAAATTATTATTTTTTTCCTTTTTTCTTCTGTAATTAATTTCTATTTTTTTTTTCTTTTTAGAAAAATTCTCTTAAGGCATGAAGAGTTTGTTACCACATTTGCATCTCCAGGCCTCTGGATAGTACTCTAATGGCGTACTCACCCCTGGCGGAATGGGCACGTGCACTGGTTTACATGGCCCACAACTCCCACACTTGGATCTGCACGAAGGTGGCGATGATCCCGGCCCGCCCAATTGCCGCCGTGTGGCCCGTTCCACTGTACTCTTCCTTATTCCAACACCTAAGAGTCAAAAAGAAAATAAATGGACTCATTAAATTGTTTATGCATATTAATTACAAAAACAAAATTACAAGTTCTTGAAAATAAATAAAATTAATTAATAGAGAGTATATATGTGTCATGTGTGTGTGGTGGACTTACTGAATTGTCGAGTTGGGTTGAATTGTAGAGGTGAGACCGATAAGGCAAGAAGAAAAAAAGCCATTGCGGCGAATGAGAAGGTGATGAGGTGGCGGTACAAAGCCATCGTGCTGGCGCCGGAGGCACGTGTGTGTAATAAAAATTATTATATATAATGAAATAAAGTGAGTGAGAGTGAGAGTGAGAGTGAGAGTGAGAGAGAAGGAATGCAGTGATTAATGAGGATAGACTGGATAGTAAGAAGAAGAATACTAAGTACAGACTATAGAGTATAATGAGAGTGTTTGCGTACGTGTGATAGAGTCCGAGTCAAAGGTCAGACGACTATTTTATGTGTGTGATTGAGGAGAAAAATAAAGGGGTGAAGAAGATAGGGACTTTTGAATCATATGTATGTGTCGGTTTCATAAGGCTGGAATTAATGCCAACTAATTTGAAGCCCAGCAAGTCTAGGTATATTATGAAATTAACCAAAAATAATTTATTAGAAATGTTATAAATAGTTGATCGACAACATAAATGTGTTGAACGATTAACGATTTAATTAAAAATGTATTTTATTCAATGTGATGATTATTGATGATCATAGATCAAAATATCACTCATTAATTCAAAATATCCAAGAGCACAACAAAGTGACTTGATATGAGGCAGCTAGAATACAACTAAACTTGAATAACCAGTTTGTCACAAAATCAATAATTATAATTTTCATCCAAAATCTCCGGAAACTGCAGCCGCATTTCGCTGTCATGCGCCAGGATCGCCTCCACAAATGATTCAGACGACGAAGAAGAAGAAGCAGTCAGATTCCCGAGGCACGATATTTTAGATTCCTGCAGATAATAATCGTCACGATTTTCATTAGTAGTAGTGAGGTGGTCATGCGTAACAAGCCCCTCTTCTTGCAAATGAACACTACTCTCATTATTCTCTAACACCATTAATCGTTCATCTCCCAGAATATAGTCGCTACACATGAAGCATTCACAAGGCGCAATTCGAGCCTCATCACACCCAATTGCCTCGTTACGAAAATGAGCAATCATCTGAACTTGGTCTCCATTAATATTCTCGGGTTTCCAAATGGGATTCTGATGAAGAAAAGGGTTTTTTTGGTTTGTAGAGCCGCTGATTTTTTCGTACTCGGTTAGAAGCTGAGAGAAGGGCTTGTGAGTGACGGGGTCGATTCCCATTTTAGAAAGCTTTTTCTTAAGCTTTGTGTTCCAATAGTTCTTGACATCGTTGTCTGTCCTTCCGGGCAACCGTCTAGCAATCAAAGACCATCTACAAATTAAAACAAATTAATTAATTAACAAAATAATTAACTCATGATTAATGTGTTAATTGAAGGGTACGTACCTGCTACCAATGGTTTTGTGGAGATGAAGAATGCATTCTTCTTCATCGGGTGTGAAATTGTCGTGTTTGAGATCAGGCCGTAAATAATTAGTCCATCTTAGTCTACAGCTCTTCCCACATCTGTTGAGGCCTACACAACACAAAACAGAACACCTCATTATTATAAAATTATAATTACAAATAGTTAACAATGAATTAAAAACAATATTAATTAAAAATGAACCTGCTTTCTGAGGAACTAAGGTCCAGTTTCCAATTCCATATGTTGCTACATATGCAAGGATTTTAGCATCTTCTTCGGGTGTCCATGGCCCTCGTTTCACGTTAGCCTTATCGCAACAAGGAGGCCTTCCCATTTTTTTAATATAATTTTTAATTGAACATTAATTGTGGTACGTGATATACATGTTTATAACAAAAGGATCAGAGGAGGAGATAATTAATTAACAAGTGAAGCATGAAATGCATGTAATCTTGGCTCCCAATTGCATGATTATGAAAAATAAGAAAACAATTTCACATGATCATCACGCATGCAATTTCTCTCCCTCTTAATTACAATACCTACCACTCAACTTTGGCCTCATTTCATTACAAAAAAAATAATTCAAAATATGAGTAGAAAAACTAAGAGTAAAATTGTACAAGTAAAAGCAAATACACTAGCAAAAAGAGTATGTATAATCGAAATATACTCCATAGCAATTAAAGAGAACAAAGTTATCGATACAACATGGTAGACGATCTTGGAATAAGCGTAAAATGTGAAAGCAATATTATAAAAAACTGAACCACAAATAAAAGATTTAGACATTAAAAGGACGATTTGATTGAAATGCTAGCATATGAACAAATATTTACAACGCATCACCCCTCATTCTCTCTTCTCTCGTCCGCTATTTAGATTTCTCAACACTTCTTCAGAACTTAACGAAAACCCCTTAAAAATGCTCTCAAAATTCAAGTATAACATGTTAATACCACAAATCCTTTGTAATTTACAAAAGATTAATACATATAAACAAGGATTAGTGTACTTTACAAAAGATTAGTGAGGTAATAACACATTTTATCTCTATTAATTTTGCCCGTGTTGAGTACAAATCAAGCCCACATCGGAAAATGAAGGGAAGTTTGCCTAGTTGATAAAGAGACCCACCACTCCATTAGTATGAGGCCTTTTGGGAAAGAGTTCCAAAGTAAAAACCGTGAGAGCTTTGCCCGAAGCGGACAATATCATATTAATGCGACCCAACACCTAGAGTTGCTGGCATTCGGAGTGTTTTCTCATTGCTCAAAAATGTTTATGTTTATATGTCGTGACTCATATTGCATACCATAAAAAACCAAAAAAATTGAATGAACCCAATGAACTATGCAATTCTTCCATTCATGTAAATATTTAATTTTTAATTAAAATAAATATTTAATTATATTGCATACCATAAAAAACCAAAAAAATTGAATGAACCCAATGAACTATGCAATTCTTCCATTCATGTAAATATTTAATTTTTAATTAAAATAAATATTTAATTGTTATGGCATTTTATAAATATGTAGTTATTGTAAAGAAATTTTGTAGAGATTTAAAGTTGGGTTAATAACACTTTAAAAAATATTGTTAAGGTAAATTTACAATCGATGTGGGATATGTAGACTCAATTTTGTCAGCTCTACTCGTGGACTTAGTGTCAACTTTGGGCAAGCCTGAAATTTCATCGGCTTGGTACCCATTATCGTGTTGAGCCCTCTCTGATATAATTTTAAAATTGAGTCAATAACACTTTAAAATATCTTGTCAAAGTGATAAGAATATCCAACTTATATTTGAAACTTAATATCTATTTCCATCAAATTTGAGATATTATTAGAGTATATATAGTCGCGAGTGGATCTTAATGGTTTGTACCATTATAAAGACCCATTTTTTTATGATAAGGGCTTGTTTGGTTGTCTAAGATAAGTTATCTTAGGATAAAATAAATAATGTCTTTTTGGTCTTGTTTGGTTGTCTAAGATAAGTTATCTTAGGATAAAATAAATAATGTCTTTTTGGTCCTGTTCATTCAATATAATTTATCACACCCACTTGGACGGATAAATTATCTAAAGGTATTTACTAACGGGCCTGCTTATCTAGTGCAGGCCCACTAACTACAAACCAAACATCCTAAAAGCTATAGATAACTTGGTTATCTTACTCTTATCTAGGCCACCAAACGCCCCCTAAGATGATAAGACGAGAAACTCCACCCGAGTAATGGTTTGTAATGGGTGAGATTTAAATCGAGAGATTTGCTCGATTAACAGACATATGTGAGAAAGAAGAAACATAATTTTTACCCCTGAACAAAAATTATAATATTTCAATGAAAAATTTGTCTTACACAAGGATCTCGAATTTGCGTCTTTGAAGTTTTGCACTCACATCAACACAGACTTTAGGGTGCAAAGACTTATTTATTTATTGACAATGTGTGAAGATTTTGCAAGTTGATAAGCAAAATAATTTAAATAATAATTTAAACAATTTAGATTTATCTATTCTACAAATTTGTATGGTTACAAAATTTTGATTTTATTTTAAATAAAATTAATATGGCATTTTTTAAGAGAAATGAACTTTTTTTAATTTCAGTTCAATTAAATTCAAGTTTATTTTAATTAATTAAAATTTAGTTGGTTTCAATTTATTTCAAAATTAAATTACCATAAATGATTTCAAGTACACCTACAATCTAGTTACTATTTTTCATATATAGATTTTTTACAAAATATATTTAATGATAAGTAAAAAATATTATTATTATAAAAAAAAATAATGTTATTTTTTTATTTTCTATAAACTATCGTTACACCTTTTACCCTGGACAATCTATGAGAAACAATTTTCGAATTGCCGTTTACCTTTTTATATGGAAGAATTGCATAGTAATTTGTTTCATTTTCAGTTGGACTCATTGGTTTTTCAATTCGGTCTCACACAGAAATTCAAATTTCAAAGGTTGTTCATGTTATTATAGTATTATGTTTGTCTCAAACTAATAATCACACTTTTTTTCATAAAATACAAAGAAACTATATCATTAATTTGAAACGGAAGAAAGTAAGTTATTTTATCGAGTTTGTCCATATACATATAGTGAACAATGTTGATCAGACCACCTATACGAGTCTCCTTGCTCGAGAACCACTCGCATTATTATTTTGTTTGTTTATTTTTTTCTTGACACATTTTTTGACACACATTTTGATATATTTCCAAACTAAAAATTCAAATATTTTGTGCTCCACAAATCACATATACATAAAAACAAATTAACAAAAACCCAAAACAAATTAACAAAAACACAAAACAAATTTCAATGGAGAGAACAATCTCGAACAAATACCCAAACACCAATCAATAAAATAAATAAATAAATATATAAATGGCTTTATTTAATTAGTACTCAGTAGCAGTAAACTCTTCATCCTCAACCAACCCGACTTGCAGGAGAATTAGCCATAACCCCGACTCTCATGGCGATTGAGGTAAATTACACACAATCACCCCTGTATAAATTTTGTAACAAGGATTAAATTAATTAGTAGTAATATATACACTACTACAGGCATGGTTCATGCAAGAAAATGAGGACGATGATCAAAGGCTCCCACATCACAAGAACCCGCCCGAATTCGTCTCGTCGGATCACTTGGTGGATCTTGGAGTTCTCCACTGGCACTTGGATCCGGATAAATTTGAGAACGACCCGGAACTCAACAAGATCCGACAAGCCAGAGGATATAGTTATACGGTATATATACCATATCACACACTCATGCACACCAAGTGTTTGTAGAAATGTCCCAACGAATTAATTTGTTTGTTTGAAGGATTTGCTGGAGTTAGCTCCTGAGAAAGTGGAAAACTATGAGCAGAAGCTCAAGAACTTCTACACAGAGCACATACACGGCGACGAGGAGATACGCTACTGTGTGGGAGGGAGCGGGTACTTTGATGTGAGGGATAAGAATGACCGTTGGATTCGGATCTTTATCAAGCCCGGCGACCTGATCGTTTTGCCTGCCGGGATTTACCACCGCTTCACACTCGACACGGGTAACTATATCAAGGTAAAACAAGTTTTAACTTTGTTTAGCTAACTAATGAGATAGCACAGTTTTAACTGTCAATTAATGAATGATTTAATTCGTTTTATTTTTCAACTTAATTAATTGCAGCTGATGAGATTGTTTATCGGAGAGCCGGTGTGGACTCCGTACAATCGGCCCCAGGAGGATCATCCGGCGAGAAAGGAGTACATCAAGACCTTGTGACATGAATTGTAGAGTAATATCACAATCATGAGTCTTGATTGAAACACATTCCAAATGTAATATTGATACATATTGGGCTTGTAATTTTAGCACTTTTAGAATAAGTATAAATTTATCATTAAAATCGTCTGTGAATGAATTATTGAAATTTAATTTAAGTGTAGTTAATCATTTAAATATGATGATGATTGAAATGCACTTAAAATTTGATGTTTAGAACACATTAAGCATCAAGGGCAAAAACAGTCATTTGGCTAGAAATATAAATTTGTCGTGCAATAGGAAATAGGAAACGATGTTCGTTTCGACCAAAACGTCTTTTTGTTCTTCAGTTTCAGAAATGCCGCACCACTTCAATCAATGACCATGCACAAGTTTTTCAGTGGATTTGAATGATTTCAAGTGCTTCTTGATCCTAGTCAACTGATCAGGCGCAGCATGTCTCATCCAATTTCGATTAGAATTAGATGAATCAGATTTGAGTTTGGTAGGAAATAAACTATTTGCCTCAAAGAATAATTTCATTGATGACAATAAATAGTACAAGATAACCTAAAAATAAGGAAATAAAATAACAACTAAACAATAGAAGATATTGATAAATCACATAATATTTGTACTATCGCTAACAGAGTTGATCGTAGGATTCCTATGAGCTGAAAATTGGGGAATACTATGTGTAACTAATTTGTTTAATTCTGACCTCATTCATTATTGTAACACTTTTTGATTGCCTTGAGAGCTTAATAAGATTAAACCACCGCATCTCTCCCCGTACATGTACGTAGATCATCGAAGTTAATTTCGATCAAAACATGTAAAACTCTTTTTTATTTTCTGTGTTTAATTTAAGTTGCATTGTGATCTTGAGAGTTGGTAGATATTTCTAGGTTGTTATTGAGAGTTCGTAGATATTTTTAAGATGTTGCAATTGAGAGTTCGACTTTTGATTCATTTTTTTTTTTTCGCCATTGTTGGAGTTTGGAGCTCGAGTTTGATTTTGAGTTAGACAGTGTGTTTGATTTTTTGATAATCCTATTCCTCAACAAAAATTAATCTTAATTCCAATATTAATTTAAATATGATAAAATTAAGTATACATTATAAGTATACGAAGTATACTTGATAGTATAGTAGTATTTTATAGTCTCTCCAATAAAAGTTGCAATACTTTTCTTTTGGAATGTCCCATAATAATTGATAAATCCAAAAAAAGAAATAAACATTTTTACTTTTTTATTTTAAATTCATACTATACAACTACTTTGTAATCCATCCACAACTACTTTACTTTTCAATTTAAAAATACATTAAACCCTTTATTTTTTGTCAAAAGTTAAAAAAATAACATTTTTCTTAAACTCCGTGAAAAAAAAGTGTTGCATATTTATAAAGTTGGAGGGAGTATGAAATAATTTCAATATTTTTTTAATTAATTGGTACTCTTTTCTTATTAATTATTAATTAATTGGTTATGATTAGTTAAAAAATACTAGGAAATAATCAAAATAAAAAATTTATTTTATTGAAAAATAAATTAAATGAAAAATTATTTTTCCTCAATTAAATTTATTTATTTGAAAAAATATGAAATTAAATGATAAAAATATTTTTAAAGATATTATGGTTTGTGACACAAGTATTTAATAATTTAGTAATAAATTAATGTAAACAAGATACTGTAAATACTCCATATAATAATTTAGTAATAAATTAGTGAAAACAAGATACTGTAAAATAAGAAAAAATATTATTCTTTTTGTCCCGTAAAAGTTGTAATACATTTTTTTTAACCGTCTCATACTAGTTGTCACATCTCAAAAAAAAAAAAACCATCTTTACGGAATATACCCTTAAAATAACACAATATTTTTAAAATACTATTACTTTTACCTAACAAAATTACTCTCCCACTAAAAAAAAGATTAAAATATACCTTTACTTTGGTCAATAACAATATAATAGTATTATTTCTTAATTTTCATACTCATACCAATGGCGGAGCCAGATTTTTTTTAAGACAGGCTAAAATATTAAAGACTTAGCTTAAGTAAAATAGAAAAAAATTGTGATGAAGAGGTTTGAACTTTTGACCTACAAAATTTTAAACATAACTAAAACCAATTTTATCAACTCAATTTGAATTAAATTAAGATATTTTATACTCCATATATATTATATATGAAAGTAAAGAGAAAAAAATATATAAAAAAAGATAAATGAGAAAAGAAAATGGATAGACTTACCTTTAGGACGTGTTTGGTAAGACCGAGTTTTTATCTTGGTGACTGATTGGATAACTTAACTTATTTATCTAGTTCAACTATTATATTTAAATTGATGTTTGGTTCACCACGATTACATAAAAAGTGTAGGTGCTATTCAAATATCAAATGACAAAAATGTCCTCATCAATGAATTCAAATTACAATTTTCATCGTCTTCTTCCGTCCTTCCTCTAAACACTTCTAAACATGAACACGGGTCCTTACATTTATTTTCCATTTTTATGTCTCAATTTCAAAAAAAAAAAACTTAAAAAAATCTTCTCAAAACAAAGATAACAATAATGGAGAGGATGATTATAAAACCCATAAAATAAAATTAAAATTAAAATACAAGAAAAAAATTCAAATAAATCAAATAAAATAAAATTAGATCTGTATGAACATACAACCTCAAAATTAATTTTGAATATTTATATGATGTGGATCCAATAAAATAAGATTTTTAAAGAATTCATTTAGAGCTTACCTTAATTAATTTTATACTTGTTACATCTCGTAAATGATGAAGAAGATATGAAGTTCCTACATGAAATTGACGAAGAAGACCTTCAAAAAAACCTTTGCAAAACTCAAGACTGAAATGACCGTCAATTGTAGTCGTATTTTTTTTCTTTAAATATGCAATGGGTAAATTAGTAATTGTATCGCTCAATTTTGTTACTGTTATGATAAGAGAGCCCATCCCACACTTTTGGGTTGTTAACTCTACTAAAGTTGAACAGTATTTAAGAACGGGCTCCTTATCTATCAAGGGCCCATATAATACAAACCAAACACTTGATAAACAAGTTAACCCAACTAACTGGGAGTTAACTAGCCCACCAAACAGACCCTTAAAGGATTGAAGGGGGACTGACTAAAGCCCACCCAACCATAACGTGGCTTCGCCCTTAAATTGTACTAGTGTGAGTGTGTGACACTATATATAAGAATAACATACGTCTAAAGATTTTGTGTATAAGATATATTGTACATTAAATAAAATAACTAATGATTCTAGGGATTATAAATCGTATAAATTTTGATTTATTTAAATATGTTATTAATTTTGATAAATAAAAATATTTTTAATAAATATTTTATAATATATTAATTTCATTTAGTCTTATTGAGAAGTATATATATTTTTAAAATGAGACTTGAAAAATATTTAATTTATAAGAATAAGTTTATTTCTATAACTATAGAGTTTGTACAGGTATAAATTGATTTTGGTGTAAAATCTATCCATACATATATAATTTCAGGATACATTAATGTCACGTGGACCAATAGAAAAACAATAATAATATTGTGTTCACACTATAAATTATAAATAAAAAAATTATAAATTATAATTAATAATATTATTAAACATATTTAAATTATTATATATAAATTTTAAATAGTAATTTAAAATTATATATTTTTGGTAATAATAATTAATTATCATCTTAAATATATACATTTTTATTTTTTTTCTCAAAATTCTTTTTTATTTCATTAATATTAATTTAATTCCAATTAATCGTATCTCATAAAAATCAATATCTTCCTATTCCTTAATCCATTTGAGTTAAAAAAATTGATCAAACTTTTTAAGTATATTATTTTCTCTTGCTATAATCTTTCGTATGTCCTTTTTTATTTTTCTGAACATTGAATCGAGTTATTAATTATGTTCGACTAGATTTTTTTTTTAATTTTTAGTTTATCCCTAATTCAGTTATGTTAAATTTGTTTTGCAAGTTAACATACTTTATATTAATATAATTGCATTTTTATATTTTTATTTATTTTTCAACTTTATAATTTTTATTTTCCATTTATTTGGATTTTCCCCCAGCGATTTTAGGTATTTGTTGGATACGATTGACACTCGAGAAATGCAGAGAAGAGAAACTTCTCTTCCACCAGATCAATGCAGAGAAGGGAAACTCCTCTTCCACCAGATCAGAGACTTTTCGATCGGGTAGGATGAGACGAGAAACTTCTCTTCCACTAGATCAGAGGCTCCTCGATCGGGTAGGATGTAAGATCAATGCAGAGAAGATAAACTCTTCTTCCACCAGATCAGAGGCTTCTCGATCGGGTAGGATGATACGGGAAACTCCTCTTCTACCAGATCAGAGGCTCCTCGATCGGGTAGAATGTAAATCGAGGGATGCGCCCGAGTAGCAGACACATGTGGGAGAGAGCCAATAGATCTCATCCAAGGACTAACTTCATAATATTTTAATGAAAATTAGTCATAGCCAACAAGCCTCATCAAAGGACTAATTCATAATATTTCAATGAAAATTTGTCATATCCGAGATTCGAACTCTGGGAATTACACCAACATTACCGCATACCTTACCACTCGGATATGCCCAAGAAGCTTACATACTATAAATTACATCAAACATGCGTAGTCTTTGAAAATAATAAAATTTTTATAATATAAATTACATCAAACATGCGTAGTCTTTGAAAATAATAAAATTTTTATAATTGAGATAACGGTTAATAATGATATTAATACAAAATTTCAAATTTAAGTGAGAGTTCGATTATTAAATAAAATAATTTGTTAGTCTATTAATAAATTTTTGGCCAAAATAGTTAGAGACTAAATAAAATTTTAGATTATTTCAAACAAAGCACGGGTAGTGATGATACTAATTTTATAAAAAGAACGCCACAGCATTTGACTTTGACTATCCTTTATTCAATTAACCTAGACACAAAACGTTTTGACACTTCCACCTCCATTATTTATTCGTCTCCCCATATCCTTTTGTCCCGAAAGCTTTGCGAGAGTGCTTTTGTCCCGAGAGCTTAGCGAGAGATGGGTTCTGTACGCCAGGTACACAATTTCCCAAAATTTAGGTTTTGATATTTCGATTTTGTATGATATGATTATATATTTAGAAGAATCGATTCCTTTATTTACTATCTGAATGTGTGCAAACGCGTTTTATTTTGTTCGGGTTGTTTCGATTGATCTTTGTTGAATTCTTATGAGAGATAAATACGATGGATACCGTTTGATGTTACAAGACGTTCGAGAAGTTTATATGGCCCTAACATTTTTGTGGCCTTTTTTAAAATTTTGTTCCGTGTAGGATGAGAGGGAAGAAGTAATTGAGGCATGGTACATGGATGACAGCACCGAAGACCAGAGGCTACCTCATCACCGGGAACCAAAAGAATTTGTGTCCTTTGAAAAACTCGACGGTACACCTTTTATTTTTTTCAATCAAGCCTGTTTTAGTAATTTCAAGTATTCTGAACTGGGTTGCATTCCGTTTTTAGAACTTGGGGTTCTTAGCTGGAAGTTAGATGCCGATAACTATGAAACAGATCCGGAGCTGAAGAAGATTCGTGAAGCTCGTGGATATACATACACGGTATGCTACTATTCCAGTGATCACCAATCGATCGGGGTTATAAATTGGCATTTATTTTTATGATCTTCATCTCAAAAACAATTTTCAGGACTTTTGCGAAGTTTGCCCAGAAAAACTGCCAAATTACGAAGAGAAGATCAAAAACTTTTTTGAAGAACATCTCCACACAGATGAGGAGATACGCTACTGTGTTGCTGGGAGTGGTAAGTTCATGATAATTAACTTGAGTTGCTCATCGTCATGCAAAATAATAACAATACGGAGTATGATATATAATTTATTTTTTCTTCGTATGGAAGGTTATTTTGATGTGCGCGATCATGGTGAAGCTTGGATCCGTGTTTGGGTGAAGAAAGGGGCACTAATTGTTTTGCCAGCTGGAATTTATCACCGTTTTACACTTGATTCAAACAATTATATCAAGGTGAAGATAAAAGCATGTACTCCCTTTTGTTTGCTAATTATTTGAATCGACACCTATTTCTTAAGACGGGCTTCCAATTTTTGTTCATCTCCTTAACCTTTTCTTTTGTCATTCTCAATTGGGAAGTTATTTTTGGGCACTTGTAAGTATTAGCATGATAATCCAAGATGCATCTCTTGATTAATAGTAAATGTTAATATGCAGGCAATGCGACTTTTTGTTGGTGAGCCTGTGTGGACCCCGTACAATCGCCCTCATGATCACCTTCCTGCAAGGTTTGACTTATATCAATATTACTTGAAATTCCTAAACCCCAATACCTTATGTGTGGTGATTCCATGATGAGAAAAAGTCCCGATTACTGGACCTCAAACTCTTAATCGTAATGTTAAGAGAATTGGATTTATTTCTAGCTGGGCATAGTTTATATAAGTATTCCTGAACTGGAAAGAATGAAGGATGAGAGTTCAATTCTCGAGTGTATTTTCATGATGTGCAGGAAACAGTATGTCGAGGCTTTTGTTCAGAAGGGGCAAGCTGATCGAGCAGTTGATGCTACAGCTTAGATGGTGGCATTTCGTTGCATGCAAATTATCTGGGGGATTTGGAGTCTTGCTTAATTATATGAGCTTTCTTTAGTAAAGTGTTTGCCCTGTAATACTACCAGTTTGTCCTAATAATAGTGGACTTGAGGTCCACCATACATGTCCAAGGATTTGCTTGAGAAAGGGTTTGTATTTATGCTAATGTTATTTTCATAATTGGACTATAATATTTAATGCCATGTTATTATGTGCTACCTCTCCATCTCTTCTTTTTTGGTCCATCTCCTAAGACAATGCACTTTCTTTTGTATTTTTTTGTTATGTTACTTTTAGGGTAACCCCAATGGTTGTGAAATGGCAAGGGCCATTGCCATTTTTTGGCAAAAAGCTCAAAAAATCAACCCCAATGATTGAAATGGCCCTTGCCAAAAAATGGCTCTTGCCAAATTTTCATGTATATTTGACCAAATATACATGGAAAAATGGCTCTTGCCATTTGTTCCATGTCATCACAATACTTCATTTCAACCACTCAAAATTCAACCATCATTTTTTAATTATAAAATTGATATAATTAAATACCAAAAAGCAACATAATATTATTTAATTTAATAAAATGGCTCTTGCTATATTTAAACCATTGGGGTACAATTTAGCAAATATCAATTGACACTTGTTATTTTTTGGCAAAATAGAAGATAGCCCTTGCCATTTTAGCAAAACCATTGGGGTTGCTCTAAGAGCTCCCAAGTTTTTGAAAATAAAGAGTTCTCAAATTAAGATGCTACAAATTTATACTCCATCTCTCTCTCTCTCTCTTATCGATCCATCTATCTCGTATCTCTCAAAGTAGATTGGGAAATAGACATTTATTTAGTTATTTTCCAAATCTCTTATCGATACATCTATCTCGTATCTCTCAAAGTAGATTGGGAAATAGACATTTATTTAGTTATTTTCCAAATCTTCATTATTTTCATCTTAAGCTTATGAAGGAGAGCTATTATGATAATTCATAATCAATTGAGATTTTTTTTTAATTTAAAGTGTAAATAATAATGAAAAAAGAGAACAAAATGTGGAAATAGTTATTAATTAAAAGTAATTATTAGATTTTTTTAGATAGAAAATGTACTTAGAGTCTTGAACTATTATGAAACAAAGATCGTATAAATTGTGTACTCGTTTTGCTCAAGATGCACAACTCAGTGGTACAATTTTCGGTTTTGTGGGTACAATTTTTCGGTGATGTAAGTTCAATTTATTGTGTACTCGTTTTGCTCCTGAAGCATAGCCCAGTAGTAAAGTTTGAGGTTATGCGGGTACAATTTCTCGGTGATGCAAGTTCGATTTTCGGGTATGAACGATTTTCAAGTGGGACAACCTTTTCTTTTTCTTGATTTTTTTTCACATGTATCTCCTACTATAGAGTTTTCTGTATTTTGAGTAAAAAGAAAAACGAAAACGAAGAACTCAGAACATGATTTTAATTACTTAGGATCGGCGGCTAGCTATTACAAGGCAGCTATAAATAGTTGTTCCCTAAACTTAAAAACCTTAGCTGGGAATTGGGGAACAATGTATAGTTGTCCCAAGGATAAAAAAGTAATAACACAATAATTAAAAGAGAGCTAAAATTAAGTTACAGAAACGACGTCGTTTGTAGAAACCCAATTGAGCTCGATTTAGGGCAATAATACGACGTCGTATGAGCGCATGATTGGGGAAAAACGATCAGTTCAATACCCCCCGCAATCGGAGCGCGGAGGACGTGGAGGTATGAACGGAGGCGCGTGAACGGTTGAACCGAGAGGGCCTTAGTAAAGACATCCGCGATTTGATCCACAGTTGGAATATGATGAGCAACAACAGGTTTGTTTTGGATTTTGTCGCGGATGAAGTGAAGGTCGATTTCAATGTGCTTTGTCCGAGCTTGGACGACTGCATGAGAGGACATGTAAACGATGCTGAGATTATCGACCCAAATAACTGGGGTTTGAACAGGAAGCGCACGCACCTCCTGTAAAAGGGACTTAACCCACATAACCTCAGTAATAGCATTCGCAAGGCTGCGGTATTCGGCTTCCGCACTCGAGCGGGAGACTGTATTTTGCTTCTTGGAACTCCATGCAACAAGGCTTTTACCAAAAAAAACACAATGGCCAGATGTAGATCACGATCATCCGGATCCGAGGCCCAATCAGAATCAGCAAAGGCTGTTAAAGACAAATGAGGGGATATGAATAGCTGCAGGCCATGCTTGTTTGTAGAGGAGATATAACGCAAGAGCCTTTTAACTGCCCTGTAGTGAACTGTGGAAGGATATTGCATAAATTGGCTAAGTTTGTTGACAGAAAAGGTGATATCAGGCCGAGTTATAGTAAGGTATTGAAGGCTGCTAATAAGCATCCTATAATGAGAGGGGTCTGAATATGATTGGCCATCAAGTTTAGAAAATGTGGTAGAGCTGACCATGAGTGTAGGAACCCCATTGGCCTGTGAGAGACTGCCTTCTTTAAGAGGTCAACCATGTATTGATGTTGAGAGAGATGTATGCCATCAGTATTATATGTCACTTGGATGCCAAGGAAATAATTAAGTGGTCCCAGATCTTTGAGGGAGAAATGAGTAGAGAGCTTCTGAATAAGAGAGGTAATATGAGAGCTAGAGGTTCCTGTGATTATGATATCATCAACATACACTAAAACAAATAGTGTGAGTGTGGCAGTGTGATGAATGAATAGGGAGGAATCTACCTTTGAATTTATGAACCCTAGCTGGTGGAGAACAGTGGTAAGCTTATCAAACCAGGCCCTTGAGGCCTGTTTAAGGCCATAAAAGGCCTTATGAAGCTTACAAACATGCTGTTGTTGACCTGGCACCTCAAAACCAGGAGGTTGAAGCATGTAGATGTCATGATCTGAATCTAAATTGCCCTTGAGGAAGGCATTGTCCACATCTACTTGTCTAATAGACCAGCCTTTAGAAATGGCTAAGGTGAGAATGATTTTAATGGTTGTAGGCTTGATGACAAGACTGAAAACATCATGGAAATCTACATCTGGAAGTTGAGTGTAGCTCTTGGCAACAAGTCTGGCTTTGTGTTTAAAAATGGTGCCATTGGCATTTCTTTTAAGTTTGTAAACCCAGCGGCAACCTATGATGTTTTTATGAGGTGGTTTGGGAACAAGTTTCCAAGTGTGGTTTTTAATGAGAGCATTATACTCAGTGTATAGCAGCAGTCCAAGAAGGGTGAGCTAAGGCTTCTACAACAGATTGAGGTTCATGGGGAAAATCTATTTCAGAAATAAAGGTTTTGGGTTTGAAAATACACTACAAAAAAATGGTTTTTGCGACCACGAAATGTGGTCGCAAAAAACACCTTGTGGTCGCTAATACTGTTTTTGCGACCACACGTGGTCGCTAATGCGTGGCTGCTAATGCTTGGTCTCAAATGCTCTTTTGGCGACAACTGCGCGGTCGCGAATGTTATTGCGACTACGTGATTTATTCGCGACCACACATGTGGTCGCTAATAACCCGTGCTGATGTGGCAACAAGTGATGACATGGCACATGTTTAGCGACCACTTGTGGTCGCCATTTCTGAACTTTTTCAAATGAGATTTTCATGCATTAGCGACAGCGTGTGGTCGCTAATAGTTGCTTTTTTTAAAAAAAAAATTAAAATTGTAATTTATAAACTGCAAATCAATCTCAATACAAATACAAATGCAATCTAAAATCATAAAAAATTATTCAAATTCATCAACACACAATCCTAATAGAATAGCCAAATACATAACACAGTACAATCCGTACTATTATCCATGACGCTGTTTCAAACGCGATAAGAAAGGAGACTTGAGAAACGAACCCCTCCAACAAAACACGATTACCTTTTCAGAAAATCCAAACTTTTCTCGACTCTAAGTCGTCCCACATGAACAATCCGATGTATGTCGGGTTCCCATCGCTAAACAATCAACAGTCTTTAGGGTGAATTTTAAGTAATATTCAACAATAAAACTGTTGTTCCTCCATTCATTTTAATTAATCAAACCTTATCTGATCATCAATCCTGCAATCTTCTGTGGATAAACGTTCAACTTCAGCCTTTCATGATGATAAAAATAAATATTTGTCAAACTTCAAACCAAGTTCTTCATGTAAACAAACAGTTGATCATAAAATAGAATTACTTTTTGGACAACATAAATTTCTCTAATGCGAAGTTTTAACTCTCAAATCAACTTTTGGTTTCATATCAACATTTAATATTTATATTACAGTATATTGTAAATTATTTGCCAAAGCTCATCACTATATGTCCCTTTTCTATATTTGCTCATTAACTGAGAAATTAAAGGGCATATCCTTACATATTTCTCATCACAATAATGGCATAAGTATGGCATACTCCCTCTGTCCCGATGAAAGTGTCCAAATTACTATATTGGATGTCCAATTGAAAGTGCCTTAATTCTATTTTTAATTTTGTTTTAATAATTACAACCAGACACACAACCCACTACACATAAAATACATGTCTGAGCAAACTTCAAGCACATGATAGAGTCTACTAATGTACTGCAATAGGAATGAAGTACTATAATTGTACTTTCAAGTGGGAGACTTCCCCTGTAGGTGCCCCAAAACCTCTGTCACAACAAACACCGTGAATTATAAATACACCTTAATGTAAAGATATGAGCATAAAATAATATTAACATACTTCCAATGAATGTGATTCTTTGTCATCTTTTTCCATCAAGCCAATCTCTTCAAGAACATTTGTGATATCATAAATTCTCCTCTTTTGGACCTGTACAAAAATAAAATGGATTTAAGAACCACTAGCTTACCTAAAACTCGTAAAATACGTTTAATTCACTTAGAGATTCGCTCCCGGTCGGGTTACGATTCTAAGATCGTGTTAATCGCATTTTGACTTTCCGGTTTATAGAAATCAATCACTTCGTTCATCATATAATCATCCGAGTTATTATTTAGTTACACATCTTAAAAATCAAAAAGTAAGAACAATTATTAAATATGAAAACATAATTGAAAAGCAAGTATAAAATTACATAAGCAAGAACGAAATTAAATAAACGAGTTTGATAAAGGAAATGATTCAACGATTTAAATACATTAACAAACATTCTAACATTCATAAGAAATCAAAGCAAAGAGAACAAGACAATTTAAAGTGCAAACTAAGAAGAAATTACTTATCGAAACTAGTACAAATTATAGGCCGTCGAACTATATCGTGCTCCTCGTGAACGTTGCAGTTGTCAATGGCTTCGTCCCCGATCTTTTCCCACAAGTTCAGCAGGCGAAAGTTTTTTCTTTTCTCTTCTGGTTTCACACCTAAAAAGCCTCACAAAGTGATGCAGCCCCAGAGTCGTCGATGGTACAAGACCCGGTGCATGTTCCAGTTGGACCAGTGACGCGCTCGAGAGCTAAGAAGTTCAAGGCAAGCTTGTTAGCATTGATCGAGGAAGTATGGGCGCAAGAGCTGATGAAGAAACCCATTGGTGAACGGGAGAAGTCAAGCCTTGTCAACTTGATTATGTACGAGGAGGCCGATCCATCAGAGGACATGGAGTTTCAAGCTGGAACATTGAAGACGAAGCTGGAACGGAGGTCAGACGTGAGCCGAGGACGCGCCGCGGAGTTCGGCCCCAAAATTGGCAAGGTGTCGGCCGACACCATATACCCGTCGGCCGACAGCTTTGAAAAAGATCCGGACTTGCAGACTTCCGGGACCGCGTGCGAAGGAAAATCCGTCTGACGAAGGCTAGATGTCGGGCGACAGGATATCCCTGTCGGGCGACAGGGTGGCGTCGGGCGACAGCTCTTGCATGTCGGCCGACAGGTGTCGAGAATTTTTATGGAAATCGCGATTTCGCGATTTCGAGACTTGGCAGCATATTTTCCTTTTGTTTTTGTGACTTTTAGGTCAGCCTATATAAAGGCTATGAACCCTTTGTTTTAGAACACAACTTTTATGATATTGAAATTATTTGTGAGTTTATTCCTCTCTCGAATTCGTTCTCTTTTTCGATTATCCAAAGAGATCAACCGGCGAATCTACGAAGCATCCATACTTCGTCGTGTGTCTTCATCGTTCTTCGAATTGCTGAGTCAATCGCGTGTTGGGGTTTAGGTTTTCATCTAAATCATTCCACGAATTAACCCAGAGGTTTGAGATCTCCACCCAAGGTATCCAATTTCCGTGTTCTTCGTATCTATTCCTTCTTCTATCAATCGAGGTACGTATCACAAAGCCTCCCGAAACCGCCCCCATAACTGCCTGTTTTCATTTCATAATTTAATAAAAATGTGGGTAACGACCGCTTGGCATGGGGCAGCAGTCGCTATGATGTAGCCCCAGATTCGTCGATGATTCAAGACCCGGTGCATGTTCCAGCTGGACCAGTGACGCGCTCGAGAGCTAAGAAGTTCAAGGCAAGCTTGTTGGCATTGATCGAGGTAGTATGGGCGCAAGAGCTGATGAAGAAACCCATTGGTGATGTGGAGAAGCTGAGCCTTATCAACTTGATTACGTACGAGGAGGCTAATCCAACCGAGGGGTTTGAGTTTTAGACTGGAACGACAAGGAAGACGCCGAAACGGAGGTCAGACGTGAGCCGAGGACGCGCCGCGGAGTTCAGCCAAGAAATTGGCCTGGTGTCGGCCGACACCATATACCCGTCGGCCGACAGCTTCAGAAAAGGGACGGAGTTGGCAGATTTTTGGGACTTCGTTCGAAGGGAAAATCCCGCGGATGAAGTTAACTTGTCGGGCGACATAAGATACCCGTCGGGCGACATTTGAGTGTCGGCCGACACCCTTTTCCTGTCGGCCGACAAGTGTCCAGATTTTTATGAAAATCGCATTTCGCGATTTTGAGACTCGAGACGAATTTCTTTCTTCTTTTCTTTGGTTTTTAGGTCAGCTTATATAAAGGCCTTGAACCCTATTGTTTTAGACACAACTTTGAACAATTGAATTATTTTATGTGAGTTATTTCTCTCTCGATTTCGTTCTCTTTTCGATAATCCAAAGAGATCAACTAGGCGAATCTACGAAGCATCCATACTTCGTCGTGTGCATCGTTCTTCAAATTGCTGAGTCAATCGCGTGTTGGGGTTTAGGTTTTCATCTAAATCATTCCACGAATTAACCCAGAGGTTTGAGATCTCTACCCAAGGTATCCAAATTCTGTGTTCTTCGTTTCTATTCATCCTTCTATCAATCGAGGTACGTATCACGCTACCCCTGTGCAGTCCCCAAATCATCAAAATGGCAGCGATCCATGAGCGTTGCTTGTAGCGCTTTTTTTTAGCGGTCAAGCTAGCGACCTCTACTCTCCATGTAGCGACCGCTACATAGGATTTTTGGCTCTTTCTTCGTTTTCTCGTCCTCGACTCGTCCTCGACTCGTTTCTTTAGACGTTCCTTCGACTTTGCACCTGAAACATGCACAATAAACCAACTCCAAACACCCATGAGATCAACACACAAGACTCGACATAATCCTAAATAAATACTACAAAATAACCGACATGACTAACACATGACAACTAAAAACAACGACATAATCACACACACACGACACAAATCACCCCCCCCCCCCCCCCCACCCCACGCTCAAATTCTTGCTAGTCCCGAGTAAGGTAAAATCAACCAACACGTGTGTTTGCGCAAATCACCTACTTGAACTCACTACAAACCACAATTCAACCAACTTGTCATGAACGAGAAAAATGAGAAATGATAACATGTCACTCAAGCTCGCCAAACTCTCCAAGTGTATCCCTCAAAAATATGAAATGGTATCAACACGTCAAGTACATCAAGAATGTATATATCAATATCATCACAAGAAAATCCGCATACTTTGACAAAGAAGAACTAAGAATCAGTACGAGATTGCAAATAAAGTAGGCTCTGGTCATAGGTTGGGATCAAAATAATAATAATACAAGTAAAATCGCACTCGACACCCTCCTCCACCGAATGAACTCACAAATCACCCTCCTACACCAAATGTACACATCTCCACACTTCCCTTTTAACAACAATACACATCTATGAATACATGTTCTCGATAGGCTTTATTATATTTAATACTCCCTGCTTTTTACTTATTATTATTCTTATATATATATATATATATTTTTTTTTTTCTTAGTTTTTGTTCTTTTCTTTTTTTTTTTCTTTTTTTCTTTTTGTTTTTTGCTTTTTTTTTTATTTTATTTTCATCCCTCATCAATTGTTTTCACAACCAAAAAGTATTTGTTTTTTTTTATTTATTAGGCTGTAAGCTTTTTCAATCATACCTAGCCTTAATACGAGAAAACATGTTTTCAATATATCACAATCCCCGAAACCTCACACAACAATCTCGTAACCCCTCATAATTTCATATCTCTCGTGGAACACTCAGTTACAAGAAAAAGGCACCATGTAGGCTCAAAATTTTGGCGGGAAAAATTTTCTTCGACCATATTTTTGTGTTTGATTCCTGAGTTTTTCGGCATCGTTTTGAGCTAATTTGGTGCTACCGTATTTTTTTGTTCCGGAATTTTTCCGATTTCTTTGTTCCTTTCTACGTCGTAGTTGTGTGTTTTGTGGGTCTTGTCGAGTCTGAACTCATTTGGTAGGTCGAGGAGTTCGATATTTTGAGAGAGTATACGAGTGGTAAAAGGCAGAGTGTGTGAGAACATTAGAGTGAAAAGAGCCATACCTGAGTGAAACACGAGTGCTGAGTGAATTCCATCTTGAGTGATACACGAGCGTTTGTGAGGTGGTGAGGTTTCTTTACTTTATTGCTTTTATTACTAACCTTTCTGTGCAGGATGTCTGAAGAATCGAAGAGTAAGGAGACGATGGAGGGGTCTACTGAAAACCTTCATGTTAAGTTCCTCATGGAAGCATTGCGTACTGAACTAGGGAAGATCATCTCAACTGAGATGGATGTGGTGCATGATCGACTACTTGCCCTAGAGGAAAACTCTCGTCGAGAGAATACAGAACATCGGAGAGTCGCACGACGCAACATAGGTCGAATTGAACAGCATCGTCAGAATGGCCGAAACAGGGACGCTAATTCCGACGATGATGAAGCTCCTGAAGTAGATGACAACTTGAGCAACATCAAGATGAATATTCCTTCATTTTTGGGAAAGAACGATCCTGAGTTGTATCTGGAGTGGGAGCGAAAAGTGGATCTGATGTTTGACTGTCATAACTATTCTGAGCTCAAGAAGGTGAAGTTGGCAGCGATAGAGTTCTCTGAATATGCACTGGTTTGGTGGGATCAGTTTGTTACCAGTCGGAGGCGGAACCGAGAACAACCTATTGAAACGTGGGCCGAGATGAAAGCTGTGATGAGGAAGCGATTTGTTCCTACTCATTACTACCGAGAGTTGTACAACAAGTTGCAGAATCTACGACAGGGGTCGAAGAGTGTGGATGAGTACTTCAAGGAAATGGAGGTATCTATGATTCGAGCCAACATTGAGGAGGATCGAGAAGCTACCATGGCTCGGTTTCTAGCTGGATTGAATTGGGAGATTCGTAATGCGGTGGAGTTGCAACCGTATGTCGAATTGGAGGACATGGTTCACATGGCGATAAAGATTGAGAGTCAGCACAAGAGGAGGGGTAGTTTTAGCAGTGCAAAGCCGAATCAATCTTCCTGGCGATCACCCCAAGGCCCGAGTGGTTCTACACCTAAAGGGAACCAATGGAAGAGAGAGGTTCCACCTCGAGATGAAAAGAAGACCTTCTTTAAAGGTCGTTCGGAGGGAGCCAGTCCAGCGACTCAGGGCAGTTCATCAAATCCTGATAGCCGCAACCGGGACAAAAAGTGCTTCAAGTGTCAAGGGTTTGGGCACATTATGAGTGAGTGTCCTAACCGACGACTCATGATCTTGAGAGACGACGGAGAAGTCGTGACTGATGGTGAGGACGAGGAACCGGCACCTACAACTACAGTGGATTCCGAGGAGGAGGAGGAGATTCTTCCCATTGATGGACAACTGTTTGTAGCTAGGAGAGTATTGAGTGCCCAGACACAGCCCGTTGAGAGGGAGCAGCGAGAGAACCTTTTCCACACGAGATGTCATGTGCAGGATAAGGTGTGTAGTGTCATCATTGATGGAGGGAGCTGCACGAACGTGGTTAGTGCTACCATGGTTCAGCGATTGGGATTGACTGTGGTGAAACATCCGAAGCCTTATCGTCTGCAGTGGTTGAATGAGTGCGGCGTCATCAAGGTGACCAAGCAAGTGAAGGTACCTTTCCGCATTGGGAAGTATGAGGATGAGGTGTTGTGTGACGTCATCCCGATGCAAGCGAGTCACATCTTGTTGGGACGACCGTGGCAGTTCGATAGGAGAGCCATACACGACGGTTTCACCAACAAGTACTCGTTTGAGTATAATAATAAAAAGGTATCACTTGTTCCTCTCACTCCTAAACAAGTTTATGAGGATCAAGTGCAGATGCAAAAGGAGGCAGCAAGGGCGACTCCCAAAGAGCAACCCTTACCCAAGAAGGAGAATGCCTTGATTCAAAGAGCCTATCTTGCTCGGGCTAGTGAAGTGAAGGAGGCGGTGAATGAGAAGAGGCAACTGTTCGTGTTGTTGTGGAAGGGGAACCTGGTTATTACTAACGATCTACCCCCTCTACCCCCTTCTATTCAGTTTGTTTTGCAGGAGTTCGATGATGTTTTCCCGGAGGATACACCACCTGGTCTACCACCCATCCGAGGGATCGAGCATCAGATCGATTTTGTGCCCGGAGCTGTGCTACCAAACCGCCCGGCTTACCGCACCAACCCGGAGGAAACGAAGGAGTTGGAGAAGCAGATTGGCGAGTTGTTGAACAAGGGGCACGTACAAGAGAGTTTGAGTCCTTGTGCGGTACCAGTCCTTCTAGTACCCAAAAAGGATGGCACGATGCGGATGTGTTGCGATTGCCGAGCTATTAATAACATCACGGTAAAGTATCGACATCCCATACCTAGACTTGATGATATGCTTGATGAGTTATGTGGATCCTGCGTGTTTTCAAAAATTGATTTACGTAGTGGATATCATCAGATTAGGATTAAAGAAGGAGATGAATGGAAAACTGCTTTCAAAACAAAACTTGGCTTATATGAGTGGTTGGTTATGCCTTTTGGTTTGACTAATGCTCCTAGTACATTTATGCGTCTTATGAATCATGTTTTGCGTGCTTTTATTGGGAAATTTGTTGTTGTATACTTTGATGATATCTTAGTGTATAGCAAAAATCATGACGAGCATGTGGTTCATTTGAGGATGGTTTTGATTGCACTTAGGCAGGAGAAATTATATGCTAACCGTAAGAAGTGCGTCTTTAGCACGGATAGAGTCGTTTTCCTTGGTTTTGTTGTTAGTGCACAGGGTGTACAGGTTGACGAGGAAAAGATTCGAGCTATCCAAGAGTGGCCAACACCAAAGAACATTGGAGATGTGCGGAGTTTCCATGGTCTGGCCAGCTTCTATCGACGGTTTGTGCCTAATTTCAGCAGCATGGCGGCACCTTTAACCGCCGTGATCAAGAAGAACGTGGAGTTCAAGTGGGGAAAGGCACAAAACGAAGCCTTTCAGAATTTGAAGGACAAGCTGACACACGCCCCGGTACTATCTCTTCCTAATTTTTCTAAATCTTTTGAGATTGAATGTGATGCTTCTGGAATTGGTATTGGTGCAGTGTTGATGCAAGAACGACGTCCGATAGCCTACTTCAGCGAGAAGCTCAATGGAGCTACTTTGAACTATCCGACGTATGACAAGGAGTTGTATGCCCTGGTGAGAGCTCTTCAGACGTGGCAGCACTATCTCTGGCCTCGGGAGTTCATCATTCACACCGACCATGAGTCGTTGAAGCACCTCAAGGGGCAAAACAAGCTGAACAAGCGCCATGCGAGATGGATGGAGTTCATTGAGACGTTTCCATACGTCATCAAATACAAGCAAGGTAAGGAGAATGTGGTGGCTGATGCCCTTTCTCGGAGGTATGCTCTAATTTCGACCTTAGATGCTAAATTACTTGGCTTTGAGCATATTAAGGGTTTATATGAGCATGATGATGATTTTGGTGAGATTTTTAAAGCATGTGAACATACTGCTAGTGGGGATTACTTTAGGCATGATGATTTTCTTTTTAGGAAAAATAAACTGTGTGTGCCTAAATGTTCTTTACGTGATTTATTGTTGCTTGAATCTCATGGTGGGGGATTAATGGGACATTTTGGAATTGCTAAGACTTTATCTGTGTTGCATGAGCATTTCTTTTGGCCTCATATGAAACGTGATGTTGAGAGAATATGTGGTCGTTGTCTTACATGTAAACAGGCTAAGTCTAGAGTTAGTGCCCATGGTTTGTATACGCCTTTGCCTATTCCTACATCCCCTTGGATTGATATTTCTATGGATTTTGTGATGGGACTACCTAGGACTAAGCGAGGTAGTGATTCTATTTTTGTGGTAGTTGATCGTTTCTCTAAGATGGCACATTTCATTCCATGTCATAAAACTCATGATGCATCTCATGTGGCTGGATTATTCTTTAGGGAGATTGTTAGACTACATGGCATGCCTAGGACTATTGTGTCGGACAGGGATTCCAAGTTCCTTAGTTATTTTTGGAAGACATTGTGGTGTAAGCTTGGTACGAAATTACTGTTTTCTACTACTTGTCATCCCCAGACTGATGGTCAAACTGAGGTAGTAAATAGGACTTTGTCTACTTTACTACGTGCTATTATAAAGAAAAACATTAAGTCTTGGGAAGAATGTTTGCCTCATGTTGAGTTTGCTTATAACCGATGTGTTCATTCTGCTACTAAGTTTTCGCCATTTGAGATTGTGTATGGTTTTAATCCTTTAACTCCTTTGGATTTATCTCCTTTACCTGTGCATGAGCATACTGATCTTGATGGCCAGAAAAGGGCTGATTTTGTGAAACAGATACACGAGACGGCAAGGATGAACATAGAGAGGCGAACCAAGCAATATGCGGAGCAAGCGAACAAGGGACGTCGCAAAGTAGTCTTTGAGCCTGGTGATTGGGTGTGGTTGCATATGCGCAAGGAGAGGTTTCCATTGCAGCGCCGATCGAAGTTACTTCCTCGTGGCGATGGACCATTCCAAGTGTTGGAGCGTATCAACGACAACGCCTATAAATTGGAGGTATGAACGGAGGCGCGTGAACGGTTGAACCGAGAGGGCCTTAGTAAAGACATCCGCGATTTGATCCACAGTTGGAATATGATGAGCAACAACAGGTTTGTTTTGGATTTTGTCGCGGATGAAGTGAAGGTCGATTTCAATGTGCTTTGTCCGAGCTTGGACGACTGCATGAGAGGACATGTAAACGATGCTGAGATTATCGACCCAAATAACTGGGGTTTGAACAGGAAGCGCACGCACCTCCTGTAAAAGGGACTTAACCCACATAACCTCAGTAATAGCATTCGCAAGGCTGCGGTATTCGGCTTCCGCACTCGAGCGGGAGACTGTATTTTGCTTCTTGGAACTCCATGCAACAAGGCTTTTACCAAAGAAAACACAATGGCCAGATGTAGATCACGATCATCCGGATCCGAGGCCCAATCAGAATCAGCAAAGGCTGTTAAAGACAAATGAGGGGATATGAATAGCTGCAGGCCATGCTTGTTTGTAGAGGAGATATAACGCAAGAGCCTTTTAACTGCCCTGTAGTGAACTGTGGAAGGATATTGCATAAATTGGCTAAGTTTGTTGACAGAAAAGGTGATATCAGGCCGAGTTATAGTAAGGTATTGAAGGCTGCTAATAAGCATCCTATAATGAGAGGGGTCTGAATATGATTGGCCATCAAGTTTAGAAAATGTGGTAGAGCTGACCATGAGTGTAGGAACCCCATTGGCCTGTGAGAGACTGCCTTCTTTAAGAGGTCAACCATGTATTGATGTTGAGAGAGATGTATGCCATCAGTATTATATGTCACTTGGATGCCAAGGAAATAATTAAGTGGTCCCAGATCTTTGAGGGAGAAATGAGTAGAGAGCTTCTGAATAAGAGAGGTAATATGAGAGCTAGAGGTTCCTGTGATTATGATATCATCAACATACACTAAAACAAATAGTGTGAGTGTGGCAGTGTGATGAATGAATAGGGAGGAATCTACCTTTGAATTTATGAACCCTAGCTGGTGGAGAACAGTGGTAAGCTTATCAAACCAGGCCCTTGAGGCCTGTTTAAGGCCATAAAAGGCCTTATGAAGCTTACAAACATGCTGTTGTTGACCTGGCACCTCAAAACCAGGAGGTTGAAGCATGTAGATGTCATAATCTGAATCTAAATTGCCCTTGAGGAAGGCATTGTCCACATCTACTTGTCTAATAGACCAGCCTTTAGAAATGGCTAAGGTGAGAATGATTTTAATGGTTGTAGGCTTGATGACAAGACTGAAAACATCATGGAAATCTACATCTGGAAGTTGAGTGTAGCTCTTGGCAACAAGTCTGGCTTTGTGTTTAAAAATGGTGCCATTGGCATTTCTTTTAAGTTTGTAAACCCAGCGGCAACCTATGATGTTTTTATGAGGTGGTTTGGGAACAAGTTTCCAAGTGTGGTTTTTAATGAGAGCATTATACTCAGTGTATAGCAGCAGTCCAAGAAGGGTGAGCTAAGGCTTCTACAACAGATTGAGGTTCATGGGGAAAATCTATTTCAGAAATAAAGGTTTTGGGTTTGAAAATACACTACAAAAAAATGGTTTTTGCGACCACGAAATGTGGTCGCAAAAAACACCTTGTGGTCGCTAATACTGTTTTTGCGACCACACGTGGTCGCTAATGCGTGGCTGCTAATGCTTGGTCTCAAATGCTCTTTTGGCGACAACTGCGCGGTCGCGAATGTTATTGCGACTACGTGATTTATTCGCGACCACACATGTGGTCGCTAATAACCCGTGCTGATGTGGCAACAAGTGATGACATGGCACATGTTTAGCGACCACTTGTGGTCGCCATTTCTGAACTTTTTCAAATGAGATTTTCATGCATTAGCGACAGCGTGTGGTCGCTAATAGTTGCTTTTTTTAAAAAAAAAATTAAAATTGTAATTTATAAACTGCAAATCAATCTCAATACAAATACAAATGCAATCTAAAATCATAAAAAATTATTCAAATTCATCAACACACAATCCTAATAGAATAGCCAAATACATAACACAGTACAATCCGTACTATTATCCATGACGCTGTTTCAAACGCGATAAGAAAGGAGACTTGAGAAACGAACCCCTCCAACAAAACACGATTACCTTTTCAGAAAATCCAAACTTTTCTCGACTCTAAGTCGTCCCACATGAACAATCCGATGTATGTCGGGTTCCCATCGCTAAACAATCAACAGTCTTTAGGGTGAATTTTAAGTAATATTCAACAATAAAACTGTTGTTCCTCCATTCATTTTAATTAATCAAACCTTATCTGATCATCAATCCTGCAATCTTCTGTGGATAAACGTTCAACTTCAGCCTTTCATGATGATAAAAATAAATATTTGTCAAACTTCAAACCAAGTTCTTCATGTAAACAAACAGTTGATCATAAAATAGAATTACTTTTTGGACAACATAAATTTCTCTAATGCGAAGTTTTAACTCTCAAATCAACTTTTGGTTTCATATCAACATTTAATATTTATATTACAGTATATTGTAAATTATTTGCCAAAGCTCATCACTATATGTCCCTTTTCTATATTTGCTCATTAACTGAGAAATTAAAGGGCATATCCTTACATATTTCTCATCACAATAATGGCATAAGTATGGCATACTCCCTCTGTCCCGATGAAAGTGTCCAAATTACTATATTGGATGTCCAATTGAAAGTGCCTTAATTCTATTTTTAATTTTGTTTTAATAATTACAACCAGACACACAACCCACTACACATAAAATACATGTCTGAGCAAACTTCAAGCACATGATAGAGTCTACTAATGTACTGCAATAGGAATGAAGTACTATAATTGTACTTTCAAGTGGGAGACTTCCCCTGTAGGTGCCCCAAAACCTCTGTCACAACAAACACCGTGAATTATAAATACACCTTAATGTAAAGATATGAGCATAAAATAATATTAACATACTTCCAATGAATGTGATTCTTTGTCATCTTTTTCCATCAAGCCAATCTCTTCAAGAACATTTGTGATATCATAAATTCTCCTCTTTTGGACCTGTACAAAAATAAAATGGATTTAAGAACCACTAGCTTACCTAAAAGTCGTAAAATACGTTTAATTCACTTAGAGATTCGCTCCCGGTCGGGTTACGATTCTAAGATCGTGTTAATCGCATTTTGACTTTCCGGTTTATAGAAATCAATCACTTCGTTCATCATATAATCATCCGAGTTATTATTTAGTTACACATCTTAAAAATCAAAAAGTAAGAACAATTATTAAATATGAAAACATAATTGAAAAGCAAGTATAAAATTACATAAGCAAGAACGAAATTAAATAAACGAGTTTGATAAAGGAAATGATTCAACGATTTAAATACATTAACAAACATTCTAACATTCATAAGAAATCAAAGCAAAGAGAACAAGACAATTTAAAGTGCAAACTAAGAAGAAATTACTTATCGAAACTAGTACAAATTATAGGCCGTCGAACTATATCGTGCTCCTCGTGAACGTTGCAGTTGTCAATGGCTTCGTCCCCGATCTTTTCCCACAAGTTCAGCAGGCGAAAGTTTTTTCTTTTCTCTTCTGGTTTCACACCTAAAAAGCCTCACAAAGTGATGCAGCCCCAGAGTCGTCGATGGTACAAGACCCGGTGCATGTTCCAGTTGGACCAGTGACGCGCTCGAGAGCTAAGAAGTTCAAGGCAAGCTTGTTAGCATTGATCGAGGAAGTATGGGCGCAAGAGCTGATGAAGAAACCCATTGGTGAACGGGAGAAGTCAAGCCTTGTCAACTTGATTATGTACGAGGAGGCCGATCCATCAGAGGACATGGAGTTTCAAGCTGGAACATTGAAGACGAAGCTGGAACGGAGGTCAGACGTGAGCCGAGGACGCGCCGCGGAGTTCGGCCCCAAAATTGGCAAGGTGTCGGCCGACACCATATACCCGTCGGCCGACAGCTTTGAAAAAGATCCGGACTTGCAGACTTCCGGGACCGCGTGCGAAGGAAAATCCGTCTGACGAAGGCTAGATGTCGGGCGACAGGATATCCCTGTCGGGCGACAGGGTGGCGTCGGGCGACAGCTCTTGCATGTCGGCCGACAGGTGTCGAGAATTTTTATGGAAATCGCGATTTCGCGATTTCGAGACTTGGCAGCATATTTTCCTTTTGTTTTTGTGACTTTTAGGTCAGCCTATATAAAGGCTATGAACCCTTTGTTTTAGAACACAACTTTTATGATATTGAAATTATTTGTGAGTTTATTCCTCTCTCGAATTCGTTCTCTTTTTCGATTATCCAAAGAGATCAACCGGCGAATCTACGAAGCATCCATACTTCGTCGTGTGTCTTCATCGTTCTTCGAATTGCTGAGTCAATCGCGTGTTGGGGTTTAGGTTTTCATCTAAATCATTCCACGAATTAACCCAGAGGTTTGAGATCTCCACCCAAGGTATCCAATTTCCGTGTTCTTCGTATCTATTCCTTCTTCTATCAATCGAGGTACGTATCACAAAGCCTCCCGAAACCGCCCCCATAACTGCCTGTTTTCATTTCATAATTTAATAAAAATGTGGGTAACGACCGCTTGGCATGGGGCAGCAGTCGCTATGATGTAGCCCCAGATTCGTCGATGATTCAAGACCCGGTGCATGTTCCAGCTGGACCAGTGACGCGCTCGAGAGCTAAGAAGTTCAAGGCAAGCTTGTTGGCATTGATCGAGGTAGTATGGGCGCAAGAGCTGATGAAGAAACCCATTGGTGATGTGGAGAAGCTGAGCCTTATCAACTTGATTACGTACGAGGAGGCTAATCCAACCGAGGGGTTTGAGTTTTAGACTGGAATGACAAGGAAGACGCCGAAACGGAGGTCAGACGTGAGCCGAGGACGCGCCGCGGAGTTCAGCCAAGAAATTGGCCTGGTGTCGGCCGACACCATATACCCGTCGGCCGACAGCTTCAGAAAAGGGACGGAGTTGGCAGATTTTTGGGACTTCGTTCGAAGGGAAAATCCCGCGGATGAAGTTAACTTGTCGGGCGACATAAGATACCCGTCGGGCGACATTTGAGTGTCGGCCGACACCCTTTTCCTGTCTGCCGACAAGTGTCCAGATTTTTATGAAAATCGCATTTCGCGATTTTGAGACTCGAGACGAATTTCTTTCTTCTTTTCTTTGGTTTTTAGGTCAGCTTATATAAAGGCCTTGAACCCTATTGTTTTAGACACAACTTTGAACAATTGAATTATTTTATGTGAGTTATTTCTCTCTCGATTTCGTTCTCTTTTCGATTATCCAAAGAGATCAACTAGGCGAATCTACGAAGCATCCATACTTCGTCGTGTGCATCGTTCTTCAAATTGCTGAGTCAATCGCGTGTTGGGGTTTAGGTTTTCATCTAAATCATTCCACGAATTAACCCAGAGGTTTGAGATCTCTACCCAAGGTATCCAAATTCCGTGTTCTTCGTTTCTATTCATCCTTCTATCAATCGAGGTACGTATCACGCTACCCCTGTGCAGTCCCCAAATCATCAAAATGGCAGCGATCCATGAGCGTTGCTTGTAGCGCTTTTTTTTAGCGGTCAAGCTAGCGACCTCTACTCTCCATGTAGCGACCGCTACATAGGATTTTTGGCTCTTTCTTCGTTTTCTCGTCCTCGACTCGTCCTCGACTCGTTTCTTTAGACGTTCCTTCGACTTTGCACCTGAAACATGCACAATAAACCAACTCCAAACACCCATGAGATCAACACACAAGACTCGACATAATCCTAAATAAATACTACAAAATAACCGACATGACTAACACATGACAACTAAAAACAACGACATAATCACACACACACGACACAAATCACCCCCCCCCCCCCCCCCCCCCCCACGCTCAAATTCTTGCTAGTCCCGAGTAAGGTAAAATCAACCAACACGTGTGTTTGCGCAAATCACCTACTTGAACTCACTACAAACCACAATTCAACCAACTTGTCATGAACGAGAAAAATGAGAAATGATAACATGTCACTCAAGCTCGCCAAACTCTCCAAGTGTATCCCTCAAAAATATGAAATGGTATCAACACGTCAAGTACATCAAGAATGTATATATCAATATCATCACAAGAAAATCCGCATACTTTGACAAAGAAGAACTAAGAATCAGTACGAGATTGCAAATAAAGTAGGCTCTGGTCATAGGTTGGGATCAAAATAATAATAATACAAGTAAAATCGCACTCGACACCCTCCTCCACCGAATGAACTCACAAATCACCCTCCTACACCAAATGTACACATCTCCACACTTCCCTTTTAACAACAATACACATCTATGAATACATGTTCTCGATAGGCTTTATTATATTTAATACTCCCTGCTTTTTACTTATTATTATTCTTATATATATATATATTTTTTTTTCTTAGTTTTTGTTCTTTTCTTTTTTTTTCTTTTTTTCTTTTTGTTTTTTGCTTTTTTTTTATTTTATTTTCATCCCTCATCAATTGTTTTCACAACCAAAAAGTATTTGTTTTTTTTTTATTTATTAGGCTGTAAGCTTTTTCAATCATACCTAGCCTTAATACGAGAAAACATGTTTTCAATATATCACAATCCCCGAAACCTCACACAACAATCTCGTAACCCCTCATAATTTCATATCTCTCGTGGAACACTCAGTTACAAGAAAAAGGCACCATGTAGGCTCAAAAGGTTAACTAGGGAGTCCCTCGACGGGCACAGTCCACTACTAAAAAAATTGCCATAGAAATCGGGTATTACCCGATATAAATGAGTTATGCGACCGATGTGTATGGAGCCGATGTCTATACTAGCCATATTTCAGACATCGGATATAAACCGATATCTGTAAATCCATTTAAATCAGTTTTAATTATTTCAGTAATCGGTTATTAACCGATATCAGTATTAATATTTAAATCAGTTTTAATTAGGAAAATCGATATAATTGAGCACATAAGAAATCGAGTATTAACCGATTTCGTTGTGAGCACATAAACTTGATATCTAAAATATTTCTAATTTATTTAATTAACAAAAAGTGATGTCTATTACAATTTGATACATCATTTTACTCTTTTACAAGCGATGTCCTTAACACTAAAAATACACCAAATATATAAATATATTAATAAAAACATTAATACTATAATATTAATTTGCTTCAATAACATCCTAAACATTGTCAATATTAACTAATATCCAAGACATTCGATCAAACACCGATAGAAATCCAAAACATGATCAAAAAATAAACATCATAAATAGCCGATACTCGTTGGTGTCTTCTAATCGATCTAAGTAGCCTTCACCACCTTCGCCATGAATGCATACCTATCTGTCGATCTGTGAAAAAAATAAGGTAAAGAGTGAGTTTCTTGTTCACTAAATATATTTGATTAGTAAGAAAGTACATGAATAAACAGCAGGAAGCTCAGGCACTCTCTTGTCTAAGATGTAACTCCATCTCACCTGTGGAAAAGAGAAGGGTGGCCTCCTCCTACCTACGCCAAAATTAATATCTTATCAAGCTCATTCAATCTAGAAAATAGGAGAAATAGTTAAATCAATGCATTCATAATTAAGATTGTGAACGTAAAAGGATAGAACTTCAGCTTTCTTGGAATTCTTTATTTCAGTTTGGATCAACATTTTCTCCTCTAAAGTCCTCTGAAAGACAATTGTAATACACAGTATTAAAGAATTCTCATATATTAAAGCCCAAAATACAAAAAAAAAAAACATCACTCCTGACACATTCCCTATTCTATTTTAGGGTAAGTAGGGCATTATTAAGCTGCCCACCAGATAAGATGAACGAGCGAGCTCGACAAAAGGAGATAATAAATTACAAGGACACACAATGACACAACATCTTCAATAGTTACAGTAGCAATCCCCTCCAATTTAAAAGGAACTAAGTATTTAAAAGTGTTTTTAAGCAATATTTTTCCTAAACATTTATCAGAGAACTCATATAAACCATATTACAGTACTAGCTAATTCAACATCACCTAAATAAAGAGTTGATGGAAGATATTATAATCATTCTCTATGAACAAGGACACAAAATGACACAAAAAAAGCTCGAAATAACTTCTTTTATGGACCATATTCATCGATCAATATGTTTGGAAGCTCAAAATAGAACAGGTGCAGTGAAACACCCCAAAACTTAAGTCCAAAGATTTCTCGATTACTCTCTGAAAACCATAAGACAAAAAAAAAAAGATTTATTAAATCGCACCAAAACCGGTTCCATGTCTATTCGGATTCTGATATTGCTCAGAAAATACTTCTTATTTTTTTTATTTCACAATTCACACTGGATCAGAACTCACCTCCTCATAAGGGTGGGACACCACTGAGCAATATAGAAAGGATAACTCCAGCACTCCAAATATCAGCTTCAACTTCATAATTTCTACGCAATACTTCAGTTGCAAAATAGTATGCACTACCGACAATATCCCTGAATATATCTCCTGCAATTACATATCAGTCACTCTTGCTTTCAGTCGGAATTTTGAGATCTTAATCGATGGAACAATGTTTAGACCATTCTCCCTCGATTTGCATTTATATCAATTTTCATGATATAGTTTAACCTTTAATCATTCTTACAAGTGATTTAAACAAAAGGCCAACAAAATCATCCAAATTGACATTTTTTATGATATAAACCATCAAATTAATGACTTGTAAATGCATAGATGATTCCAAACCTCTTCAATCCCTAATTTTGCTCCCAAAAAATCCACACATCAAAATAATTCGTAAATTATTAAAAACCAGAAACCCTTACCAGGTTTGAAAAACATGGACAACCCGAAATCGGTGGCCCTGAGAGGTGAATCCTCTTCCGCGTCGGAAAACATAAAATTCTCCGGCTTCAAAGCCCCAGCGCCGCCCTCTCTGAGTAGTACCCCCTCGCGATGATCCGATCTGGACCTCGCGGCGGACGTCTTCGACGTCTTCGCGGTTGAGGAGCTTCCATTTAGCGATTGACTTGCACACGAGTGCCCTGCGAGTGGCACAGTGGGTGACGAGGTTGGTCACGCCGAACTGGCCTCGGCCGAGCTCCCTCCCGAAGATGTAGGCGGAGCGGACGTCTCGACATGTATGAGGCGGTCTCCGAATTGTGGCCGGAGATTGAATCGGTTTTCTCTCACGAGTCCTGTCGCAGGTGAGGACCGAGGCGGAGGCGACATTGGAGGTGAAGGAGGATGAAGAAGAAAGTGAGGGCGACGGTCGAAGATATTTTTCGGGTGGGTGAATAAGGGTTTTTTAGAGCACTCCCAACGGTGGGGAGGCAAAAATCCCACTTTCTCAAATTTTGCCACCAAATTTGCCACAAACAGTAAATTCATCCCCAATCATAAAACTCAAATTTTAACTCAAAAAGAATATTCTTTAGAATATTCCTAATTTTATCAAACAATAATTTTATTTAAATTACATTTGTATATAATTAAATTTATAATATGATATGTATGATAAGAAATTTAAAAATAAATAAATTAAAATTTCATATTTTATTTAATAAAAAAATATATAAGTTAGGAAAAAAAATACGAAAATTCAATAAAATAACACATTACAATTATATATTAATACAAAAAAAAATTACATAGTAATACACCATAATGCAAATTAAAAAAAACATAATGCAATACTAAATATTAATATTTGTAAAATTAATGTTGAATTTATGTTTCATTTCTCTGTTGTATTTTATGTTTTAGTATTTTGTATTAAAATTTCTATTATTAAAGTTTAATTTGTATTTGTATTTTTTTAATTTACATTTTTCTTAATTAAATTTTAATTTTATTTTCTTTAAAATAATAATAAATATAAAATTGTGGCCTAAAAAATAAAATGTCACATTACTTTTAAATTAAAAACATAAAAATCAAATGAAAATAAAATAAATATACAATATACATAATAACTAAAACTAAAAAAAAAAAAAAAAAAAAAAAGAAAATGGTTGCCACCATGAACAGTGGGTAGGCAAATTTGCCGCCCACTGTTCACCCTCTCTATTCTGCCACAGGTTTGAAGACCCCCATTGGGGCTGCTACAGTGGTGGTGGGGAGGCAAATTTTGCCATTGCCTCCCCCATTGGGAGTGCTCTTAGGGGGAAATGGAAGAAGATAAGTTGGTGTTTCACGAATGAATCAAATTATAATTTGGGAAATCTGTAACTTATAAATTTTTTAATTTTTTTATCATGTACTTAAATCGATGCAAATTTCAGAACCGATAACGAGTAAAGATTTTTTTTAAAATATCAATTAAATCACTTACACCATCCAAGTGATTTAATTGTTTTTTAAAACGACTTCATTTAAATCGATTTCATTTAAAAATGATATTATTATTCAGATTTAAATCAGTTATTTTTAAACTGATTAAAATATATACACTTACATCGGACGCATTTGGAGATGATTTAAATGAAGTGATGTCTATGACTCTGTTTTTAGTAGTGGTCATTTTTTGGGAATTTATAAATGTGGAGATAATCCTAGCAATCTCATACGTCATTTTCTCATTCTTAAAAATGGCAAAGTAACTTCCTATTCATGCAATGTCACAACAAAGTTTAATCATCCGTTCTCGAAACAATTCCAAAGAAATCTTATGTTCAACACTAAATGAATATCATAAGTACTCTCCAAAGAAAATAGGCTCCAAAGCTCACATATATAGCAAGGAAAAACTCATGTATATCATAACTCATTTCCTCGACACATGACAAGTAGTACAACCTACAAACCAAGTGAGTTCAAGCAACAACTTAACCTTATCCACATGTAGGCCGTCGAACTATAAAGTGCAAACTAAGAAGAAATTACTTATCGAAACTAGTACAAATTGTAGGCCGTCGAACTATATCGTGCTCCTCGTGAACGTTGCCGTTATCAATGGCTTCATCCCCGATCTTTTCCCCCAAGTTCAGCAGGCGAAAGTTTTTTCTTTTCTCTTCTGGTTCCACACCTAAAAAGCCTCACCAAAGCCTCCCGAAACCGCCCCCATAACTGTCTGTTTTCATTTCATAATTTAATAAAAATGTGGGTAGCGACCGCTTGGCATGGGGCAGCGGTCGCTACCCCTGTGCAGTCCCCAAATCATCAAAATGGCAGCGATCCGTGAGCGTTGCTTGTAGCGCTTTTTTTTAGCGGTCAAGCTAGCGACCTATACTCTCCATGTAGCGACCGCTACATAGGATTTTTGGCTCTTTCTTCGTTTTCTCGTCCTCGACTCGTCCTCGACTCGTTTCTTTCGACGTTCCTTCGACTTTGCACCTGAAACATGCACAATAAACCAACTCCAAACACCCACGAGATCAACATACAAGACTCGACATAATCCTAAATAAATACTACAAAATAACCGACACAACTAACACATGACAACTAAAAACAACGACGTAATCACACACACACACACGACACAAATCAATAACCTCTATATTGGGGATGATATCCAAGAAAAATAGAGGGTGTTGATTTCATGTCAAGTTTGTCAGTATTGTACCGTTTAAGGAAAGGAAAAACTTGACAACCTAAAACTTTAAGACAGGTATAGTCAGGTAGCTTACCAGTAAGAATTTGAAAAGGGATCCCATGATTAAGGTATTTGTGAGGTACCCTGTTGAGAAGATGCACAGCAGCCCCAAAAGCATCCTCCCAAACTGGTGCAGCAACAGAAACTGATGGTGTGTGACTTGAGGGACTTCTGGTGTTGGTCGGTGTGGAGATGGCATGTGAGAGATTGAAATGGTATAGGCCATGGTCAAGCATCCCTTGCAGAAGGACCTCCTTTGTGGCTTTGTCCTTGACAAAACAAAAATCAGAATGAAATTCAAAATAGACATTGTTGTCTTTAGCAAACTTGGAGACACTCAACAAATTTTTGGTTATTTCAGGGACATGTTGTAAATGAGTGAGTTTGAAAATTGGGGAGGGATGGGATGTGGACTGAACTAGAGCCTTACGAACATGTGAAATATCAAGATTCATACCATTGCCAATTTGCAGCTTATTTCCACCTTCATAGTCATTTGAAATATTCAAATTTGAAAGTTCATTTGTAATGTGGTGTGATGCTCCTGAATCAGGATACCAGCTAGCCTCTGAGCCTCCTTATGCAGATGAGTAGTGAGCAGAGCCTTGATATGAGACTTAGTATGAGCCCTCCTGATTTGTACCTTTAAAACCACTATCAGAATTTGCAGCTCTTTGATTCAGGTTAGGGACAAAATCAGATTCAAATTTGTGATAGCATTTTTCAACAGTGTGGTTATGATATCCATAGATTTGAAATTGAACTTTGGGACCTCCAGTGGTTCTTCCACCTCTACCTCTGGCATTAGATCCCCTTCCTCTATAGTTAGTGCCTCTATTAGAGGAAACTGAGCCACCCCTAACTTTCTGCTGTGCATAATTTGCAGAAGCTAGGCTCCTTTCTGCAGTCATGAGAGTTTCAACTCTGCTTTCATAGCTCAACAATAGGGAGGTGATCTCTCTCATTCCAAAATTCTCTCCTTTGGCAGTTACAGTGACAACCACGGCATCATATTCATTTCCAAGGCCACTCAGGATATGCAAAATCTGATCCTCTTCTCTCATCCTTTCTCCTGTGCTAGCTAAAGCATCACATAAAGCCTTCATTTTGTTGAGATATTCACTCATGATCAATGACCCTTTCTTTTGGTTTTGCAGCTGCAACTTGTACTGCATCCTAATTTTTGCAGTAGACTGGCTAGAGAAGCCCCCTTCAAGATTTTGCCAGATTTCAAATGAGGTGTTAAAACCCACCATTGATATGAGGATTGAATCTGGGAGTGTGGATAATATCCACGAGGCCAAGAGTTGATCTTGCCTCTGCCAGATGGTATATTCTGGATTTACCACCATGAATCCATCTTCTTGGTTTTGACTTAACTTCACAGGTGGGGTCAAACTCCCATCAAGAAAACCTTCGAGTTCATGTCCTTTCACAGCTGTGAGGACCTGCTGGCGCCATATAAGGAAGTTTTCATCCGATATAGCTTAACGGATACTTGATGATGACTGAGCTGTATAAGACCCTGTTTGTTAATGGCGGTTGAATCACTGCTTTCTGTTGCCATTGAAAAACCTATGAGGCTTTCCAAGTTAACACCTGCGCTCTGATACCATATAGAGTTTTCTGTATTTTGAGTAAAAAGAAAAACGAAAACGAAGAACTCAGAATATGATTTCATTAGTTGGGATAGACGGCTAACTATTACTGTACAAGGCAACTATAAATAGATGTTCCCTAAACCTAAAAACCCTAGCTAGGAATTGGGGAACAATGTACAGTTGTCCCAAGGATAAAAGAGTAATAACACAATAATTAAAAGAGGGCTAAAATTAGGTTTCAAAAACGTGAAACGACGTCGTTTGTAGAGACTCAATTGAGCTCGATTTAGGGCAATAATACGACATCGTATGAGCGCATGATTTGGGGAAAAACGATCAGTTCAATACCTACTAGTTCAGACAAGTCATTCGATATATATCTCACCGAGATATCAGCAAAATTTTGGTCTATGCTCTATTAACAAAAACAAGTAAAAATCGTGTAGTCGTTCATATCACATACGGAAGAGGTTTAGATAAGTATGAGGGCAATATCGTCATTGTGCACGCGTTGCTCTCAGTTTAATGATCCAGTCGTCGTCTTCTGAGTCTCCTCTCAAATCAGAGCCCCAAAGCGAATAACTATTCGTATAAAATCACTGTTTCTCCATTTCAGATCTAACCGCATTGTCTCCGACGCAAACCTATACATAAATTGCACGTATTTGTGTGTATTGGCGTTGCTAGAAGAGACAGAGACATCAAGGATGGGCGGTGTGCCGTCGACGCCACGGATAGGCGGCGGAGCGCGGCCGCAGGAGACAGCGGAGTACCTGATTGGTGAATTCGTCGGAGATAAGTCGTTTCCTCTCACCTCCGAATACTGGCAGAAGCTTCTCGAGCTTCCTCTCGATCTTCGATGGCCATCTCACCGCGTTCGCCATGCTTGCCAGCTCTTTGGTCAGTGCAACTGCCGCCTTTATTCTCTCATTATTATTTTAAGTTTTCTTTGATATTAGTTGCATTACGAATGAGTGTTCACCGACTGTGATCGAGTATGAATTTGCATTTTAAAATTTAAAAAAAAAAATGAGCTCATAGTATTTAACTTTGTAAAATAGATTTGAATTAAGTGAGTTTGAAATTGAACTTGTGCAGGAAAACATTTCTGTTTCCGAGCTTGAGCCTGAATTTTACCTTTAGCATATATATGATATAGGAAACGTTTGAATTTGTGAAATAGAAGAGTCCTGTGCTGGAAATCTATTTTTGTTGTGATGCCTATGAAATTTAGGATATGATAACGGTAGAGTTTAAATTCGTTTTTGTCGCCTCGTAGTACAATTGAATGATTTTGATGCTATTATTAGAGGTAGGTGGTGAAGTTCTGCTTTAGTTATGTTATTTTGCCCTCTATGTTGCCAGCATTGTATATTTCATCACATCAACTTATTAAGAGCCACTTTCTCTAAGGAACTCTACAAAGAATCTCCTTAATTTGGGAGAACGGGATAGGAAGGGGGTTGTAGTGACCAAGCTTGGGTGACGGTTGACAAAATATACAGGGCTCTGCTGTACAACTCATGCAATAAAAATGCTTTATTTATTATTATTACTATTATTATCAAATGTTCAGGTCTTCAGGAGAGTCATTGCAAGAGACTTAGGGTTGGTATGCAGATAATATTTAGATAGGGTTTATCATAAAAGATGAATAGATCAAGAATATTAGGCAATGATAAGGAGTATTCTGGCTCAATGCCCACCTGACATATGATTATATCCTAATTCTTCCATACATGTAAATAAATTAATTATTTTGGGGGAAGAGTTTGTTTGTCAAACTTTTAGCTTCCAAGACATGATTTCAGGTGCAGTTTATTTATATTGATGGGCACTTGTGTCTTTAAGTTTCACAAATCACAATGCAAGACTGCTGTAGACATCATGTTTTGCTTTTGTTTGGATCTATAGAAGACTGAGGCTCAAAATTATATTTTTATGGTTTTATAAGATTTTGAATTTTTTGTTTAAAGATGTTATCGGCTACTTTAGTATGATCCCAGAATAATGTGAGAAATGATGGTCACTCTATTATTCCCCATTGATGCTATATCCAATTAGCAAATCAGATAAATCAATCGCATAATATGTTAGTAATGTTGTTGTCGAAAGTATTTTTATGCCATATGGTTTATCTATTGGCTGATGATTCTCTTTTGGTTCTATTTGTGTGCAGCCATGAACAATTCTACCACAAGACACCTTGCGAAGATTTTTATTCACTTAGCTCGGTGCTTGCAGGAGTGTGTTTCTGGTCCTGATGTGGCCTCCCTTGTTTTCTCAAAAGCTCTCAATGCTTTGTTTGTATCATCTGTATTTCTGAAGTATCTTATTGAAACTTCTAAGAATGATGACTTTGAAGAACTATACCTATTTCTGGACGAATCTGAAACTCTTCCGTATAATCTGCCAAAAGGTTCATCTTGTAGCTTTAAACTAGTTCATTTTCTTTTCTTATTTTGATAATGGCTAGTTCATCTTGTAGCTTTATCCAATTTGGAATTTAAGTATATATAAGTATATATTTGCAAATCAGTAGCATCTCCTTCTATAGTACTCCATCTATCCCGCGGTAAGTGTTACATTATCCTTTTTGGGATGTTTCACCATATATGTTAAGTTTCCTTAAATAGGAAAAAAGTAATATCACATCACTTCACTTTATTATTCCACTTTATTTATAAAAACAATCAAATATTATAACCCCACCACACTCCGCTATACATTTAAAATACAATTATTCTTAATCTCCGTGCCGAAAAGAAATGCAACACATTCGGTGGGACAGGGAGTGTCATTCATGCCTGCTTTTTTGGGGTAAATTTGTTACCTCTTTTCCTTAATATCATTTTAGGATATGATTTGGTTGAATGATAAGGTAAACATTAATTAGAGCTTATGTATCAGACTTTGAAAAGATACAAATCCACTGGACTGAAATTGCTACAAAAGATATTTATAGGACCAGATATGTTATCTCATTAGATTCACGATGTTGCCTTCCCACATTTTTCTATAAAGTTTTCAATTTTCTGCTCATATTGCAAGAAAGGTTTTAGGACCTTGATGATTTACACATCATCTACCCACAGTTCTTATACTAAACTTTATTTCCCTTGTTTTCATCTTCAAAGCAGGTCAACGTGTTGAAAACTTCATCATATTGGCTGCGCTTGATTTTATTGGCAAAGTTGATGTCAGGTCTGCTGTGATTTATGAGATGTGACCTCAATTTTCTGACTCATAGATATGTATTTAACGATTATTATTTTCTCTATAGTCCTACAACATATCTTCTGCATCAAGAGCTGCTTAACTTTTTACTGATTGCCATGTCTACTCAACTCTGCTCTGGGCCAACTCCAGGACCGAATGATATACACCCTTTCATCGATGCAGCAATGACTCAGGTGTATTAAACTGCACCTCCACGAGATTACTTCTGATTGTTCAATTGTCTTCCAAGACTAATTGGCTGTTTTTCTTCTTCAGGAAAGCTCTTTGGTTAATTTGGTTGTGCACAAGTTATTTCTCAATTACATTACTCGACCTCATTTTCCTATAAACAGCTCATCTTTCATTATATTATCTGAAGAAAATCAGCCTGGTGTCCTTAGGAGAGTTGGCTCTGCTGCTGGTATGACATTGTTGCACACCCTTTTATAATTTATTAACTTAATGTAGATGTTCTGTCTACTCTTATTTGGTTGAATCTTGAGTTCTTTTGTAAACGTACGCTGAAAAAATCGGTTTGAAACATTCTTAAAATGGTATTTTTGTTATTTAGTCAGTTCACATTTCAGAATTTAGAACTTTTATTTTGTACCTGATCTGATTTCTTGGGCTTAACTCTCGCATTCTATTTTATGTATATAAACACCTTTTCTTTAGTTTTCCATGGTACATATTTCATGCCTTGTCCTGTTTTATTATTGGAGATAGACATTGAAGATATTTTCAACTATATCGCTTTCATGCTTGTATTAACTATGCGTGTTTCCAATTTATGTTCATACTGCAGAAATCATGACTATTGCCATAAATGTATTTCAGTGGACTATGTGTACTTAGTTCATACTTCCTCTTTCTGACCTAATTATAATTCATACTGCAGCAAACCTGATGTTATTTCCCTACAATTACTTGGTTAGCTCAACCGGTGAAGCTTCAAGAAGTCAATTGGCAGAAGGCAGTCTTAATGTTATACTTATTCTTAGTTATTACCATAAATGTATTTCAGTGGACTATGTGAAGTATAAAAGTGATAACAGTGGTTCAGAGTCCCTCCTGAAGGAAGAAACATATTTTTCTGAAAATCCTTTCCGGAAAGCGCTACAAAATGCCCAGGATATTGAATGTATGATCTTCTGCTTTGTCAGATCAACTATTGTTTGGTTGAAGATTCTATGATATATTTATGGCACTAACTTAAATATCTAAGTGGTCTCCATGCAGTTGATCGAAATGATACCGAGGCCAATGGTGGTTCTCTTATTAGACTACCTTTCGCTTCTCTTTTTGATACGCTTGGAATGTAAGTCTTCCCCCGCCATTTGCTTTACATGTGAAATTAAATTTATTAAATGTTCTGTATTACATTTTATTTTGAACCCTCTAGAAATTAGTTATAGAAATTAAATATTTTGGCTCAAATCAATGACAGAAGCTCAAGTAATATACTGTATGTGTGATTAATTATAAGAATATAGGTTACTGTGGGCTAGAGAGTGGTGGTTGTGAACCTCTACTAAGTTGGTTAGCATTTGCTAAGAGATCTGTTTTACCAAGGGATTTAAAACATGTTTTGTTCTTCCTTTTTGTGCAAAATGCTTTTTCAAATATAGTATTTTAAGTATTTTTGTTGTTTATATCTCCTCTATTTATTTATAATTATTATCACTAGTTGGTTTTATTCTCAGGTGCTTGGATAATGAAACGTCTGTCTTGTTGCTTTATTCACTTGTGCATGGAAATTCAGATTTTCTGGAGTATGTTTTGGTTCGAACAGACCTAGATACACTGGTATGTATCATAATTCATATATTCTTTAACATTTCCAAGTATTAGGTTGTCTTATCTTGGAGAACTGTCTCACTGGATCTCCATCTAGTAAAATAAATTGTATAATCTATTTGAGAAGATACATAAATGACAAAGGTAAGTGAAACGAATGTTCTCCAATGTTGCTATAGTTTTTTCCCATGCGAATAAGTTTGACATTTGCAATCATATTTATCTTCACAAAAATGCATTCATATCAGGCATATCATTTCTGCAGCTACAATTTTAGAAGGATGAGTTTATGATTGTTTGCCAGATCATTGATATTCTGTTTGCACTAGTTCCTTTTTCTCTGAAAAATAATATTGTTTTGCTAATGTCTTTTAATGATTAACAGTTGATGCCAATGTTGGAGACGCTTTATCATACTTCGAGCAGGACATCCAACCATATTTATATGGTTCTTGTTATCTTTCTTATACTAAGCCAAGATTCCTCTTTTAATTCCAGTGTTCACAAACTGGTAAGTAAAGATAGTTTAATTTGCCCATGCCAGTTTCAAATTCTAGGTTCACTGTGAGTTTAAATTTATTCTTACAGATGCTTCCCAACGTTCCATGGTATCAAGAACGTCGCCTGAATCAAACTTCTCTGGGTTCCCTAATGGTGATAATTTTAATTAGGACAGTGAAGTACAATCTCTCTAAGCTACGGGTAAGACTGAATGCATTTTCAAAAGATCATTCTGTTCCTCCCCCTTTTCTCCCTTGTGGTGCCTCTGCAGATTTATCATCTTAAATTGATAAGATATGACTGAAATCTACGTGTGAAAGATAAACTTGGAATCTTAAGTGCTATTGTAATATCTTACCTGCTGTTTGTACCAATACCTGAATATGCAATACTGCTCATTTGTGGCAGTAATATGAATTTCATCATTGCATTTGGGTGTTGAGTCATTATGATGATATTACTCAACAACAGATCATGATTGACTTGAGGCAATCATTACACCCTTTACTTTTGTTGACTTCAACTATTAGAATCTGACACATTTTCAGTATTGGATAAGCTATTAAGGATACTGGCAGTAATGAATGATCAGACGAAATCATCATGCTAAGTGCTAACCAGTTGTATTGTTTTTTAGTTCAAACTCTGCATTCCTTAGAATTAAAATCATTCAATGCTAATCTAATCATATTTAAGAGATTGTTAGCATGAGTAGGCCTGTCCTAAAAGGAAATTAATTTGAGCATTGCATGAAGATAAATACTTCAAACGATTGCAGCAGCAGGTTGGCTAGTTTACATTTATGAAAACTGGCGTCATAGTGAGATTCTTTAAATTGTCAATTCCACTTTCCGTTTAAAAGTTGAACTCGTCAGTAACTGTAAACTTGCTAGTTAACCACCAGATTCTTTTGTTTACCCTCTTGCAGTTTGTATATTTGCATGATATCAATCTGATTTTCTGAAGACAATGTATTAAAAATAAAATTAAAGACTGGTATTTTCTCAAAAGAAATCCTGTAAAGATTGGTACTAACGTTGGTTACTAAACAAATGCCTATCAATCACTAATACATAAATAACAGTGGGAAAAAAATTAAATTTGGTTATTGTCTGACATTGACATTCTTTTATGGAAACAGGATGTCTATCTCCATACAAATTGTCTTGCAACTTTGGCTAATATGGCACCGCATGTTCATAGACTGAGTTCATATGCATCACAGCGGTTGGTTAGCCTATTCGATATGCTTTCACGGAAGTAAGTCTCTTATATTTTTTCTATTTTATCGCATGTCTTTATAACTGGTGAAGTGATTGATACCAGTAATTCAGATTCTCTTGCTGCTTATGTTAGGTATAATAAATTAGCAGAGATAAAAAACGACAAGATGAGTCTAGCAGATGGTGATCCAAGAGGAGACAGCCTTCCAGATGATCCCGTGAGTCCTTTTTTCTTCAGTATATTGAAATAACAAGCCCATCTCAGTTTATGATTTTTATAATGTCTATGGTATTTATTTACCCTTACACAATATGCTGCAGTCAGCTGAGCTGCATATATATACTGACTTCCTGAGACTTGTGCTGGAGATACTAAATGCAATCCTGACTTACGCATTACCACAGAACCCGGAGGTATTGAAGTTGTCTTTCATTACCCAATCAAATTGTTGCTTACCCCCCTATTATTTGCTTATTTTTAGCTGTGACTTTCAGGTTGTTTATGCAATTATGCACAGGCAGGAAGTTTTCCTACCTTTCAAAAATCACCCACGTTTCAGTGAGCTGTTGGATAACATATATACTGTATGAAACTTTTTCATATTTCCTATGTTAATTAAATAGGGGATCCTGGAAAAATGTCTTGATGGAAATTTTGTAGGACAAATAGTTCACCCTATATTATCGGATGATGATTAAATAAAAAATAAAGTCAAAATTACCCTTGCCTAACCATGTGAGGATTAAAGGGTATGCTAGTCAGAAGTTTAGGTTCAAGTATAATCAGTTACAGTATATAATGATATGATGAAACAAAAAAAAAATTACCCTTGCCTAATCAGTTATATTTTGGAGTTTGAGACAAATCATTTTTACCCCATGGACTATTTCCCCATTTTCCCTAATAGATACAATGTCAGGTCTGGGTTTGGTGAGTGATATTGATAAAAAAACTTTGACTATATTGGTTTGAACATTTGCAAATTGAATTTTCTTTTATTACAGGTGTTGGATTTCTTTAATATCCGTATTGACGCGCAAAAAGTTGATGGAGATTGGTCTGTGGAGAAAGTGCTTGAAGTTATAATCAACAATTGTCGATCTTGGAGAGGCGAGGGCATGAAGGTATTGGATCAAATGCTTTCCCAAGGATTCAACATTTTAGTGCTTACTATTTTTGTGATGTGATTTATTATCTAAACCTGGTTTGGTGTGACAAGATGTTTGCGCAATTACGTTTCACCTACGAACAAGAGAGCCATCCCGAGGAATTCTTCACCCCGTATGTGTGGCAGTTGGTATTGTCTCACAGGTATACTTCCTGATCTTCAACTACATTTTCTAGTCAAATCCTTAAACTAGCAAAAATTCGGTTTTGCTATTGCCACTTATGAAGATTTTAAGTGTTCTTTGTTTGTTTTAGTGGTTTTGGTCATGTAAAGTTGTTCATGTATTCTTCTGCAGTGATTTCACTTTTACTCCTAGCAGCATCAATTTGTTCCCGGTGCCTCAAGAAGTAAGTGCCGGTTCCCATTTGATCTCTTCATTTGGTTAATTTTACAGTGACAAGTCCTTAACCTTTTCTTTTCTAATTCAAATCCAATGAGTTTAGGGATAAAAGTTGCTTGGGCCTAACCAAACTTCTTCTGTAAATCAAATAATGTGGATTGTTTGGAATGAATTTCAGGATATTAACGGAAATGATGTAGAGAAACCTCAGAATCCCGAGCTGATAGAAAACGAATTGCAATTCGAGGTGCCAGTATAGTTGAGTTCTTATTCGTCTGCATTCTGAATAGAATGAATACTAAATGGTGTACATTATATACTCACTTGAAATAGCAGGAGATTAAATTCGTTTATGTTTATAATACTCAAAATGTATACTAGAATCCTTCCTTTGTGGATGTAATATATGGTCATGTAATAGTAATAAAATTAGTATTTATGGGTTTTGTTGTTTGGTAATGATATTTTGATATATATTACTGTATATATTTATTATACTTAGAATATTTTTGACCAAACACATAAATTAATAAGCTTGTATATCAGATGATTGCAATCAACACTCCTGAATGATATTATGATGGTGAAAAAATAATAAGAATCTATGAAGAAAAACATCATATTCAATCCAAGAGTATACATATCATTTATAATGAAGCCAAGAAAAATTACACAAGTAGCAGAATTAAATTCATACAAATCACCAATTCATCATATTACACGCCACCAAACACGATCGATCGGACCCTCAAATGATAAATCACACAAGCGCACCACCTTTGACGAGCTCGGTGAAAGCCAGAGCCACCAAGCCAAGCATAGCGAACCTCCCATTCCAAAGCTCGGCATCTGACGACATCAACGCCCCAGATTTGGACTCGACGGTTATGCCTTTGAACAGAGGAATCAAGGATGCAAGGGACAACAACACGCTCGTGCCTAGGAACCACGAGACACCACCGTTTTGCACTTGCGAAAAGATATCCTGCCCATTGGCTAGTTCCACTCCGATGGCCGCCATGAATCCGATCATCGCCAGCCGGCCGTTGATTCTCTCAGGGGCCGGCCCGCCAAAGGCCAACACGTCGGTGAAGCTAGTGCTCACCTGATGAGGATGTCAAATATCATTTGTGAGAGTTGAGTAGTAATTGAGGGTAAATTGGTCATTAAAGTAAGACACTATGTTAGTCTATGAATATAATCCCATATGATTAAGCAAAATTGAGTTAGAAATAATGTATTTTGTTTTGTAACCAACAAAGTTAGGTACTAGGAAATTGAAATTGAAATTAAAAATATTACAAATAAAATTTAAATGGTAGCAATTATTTATCAATATACCCAAATTTACAACAAAAATTATAAAAAATAAATAAATAATGATTAATCCAAAATTGATATACCTTGGGCTTAGGAGGAGGGGTTGGCTTGAGAGGAGGTTCAGCCACCACCTTGATCTCATCGTCCTGTTATGTTAGATCAAGAAAAAAAAATACACTATTCATAATTAATACTACTTTATTATAATGAAAACCAAATAAAATTTAAAGAAAAATAGAAATAAAAAATTACCTCAGCCATACTCCTGACTCTGAATTTGACATCCCTGTTGAGTGGTGACACGCGTCTGGAGAGCCCGAAGATGAAATTGGAACGGGCCCTTGTTGAAGATGGGCTCACAGATGAGAGTGTTGCCATTCCATAGCAAGATGAAGCAGCCATTGTGTGTGTGTGAAAAAGAAGCTAGTGTGTGTGGTAATAATAGAGCTAGTAATGTAGTTGAGTATTTCCTGTAATTGGTTTAGGATGTAATAAATGCTTCGTATCGAAGTGGGCTACTTATAAAGTGAAAAGGAGGAAAAGGGGTGGATTGTTTTGCATCCACGTAGGTCGTCTATGGGCCGTCGAAGTTGATATACATGTTTTGAGATGGGTGATTTGTACAAACCATTTACCACAAGTTTTGAAGGATATGGGTTTGGTGGGTGTCTTTTCATTTTTGTATTCAAGTGCATTGTGATTAATGGACCGAGGAGAAATTTCAAGAATACGAAAATAGTGTTTGATAGTATTAGTGTAGAGTTTGGTCGACTTCACCAAAACGTATTAATTTTTCGAAACTCATTTTATTATTTTCTATTTTGATTAACTTTACATTTAGTTGTGCTGAATTAATTATTTTTGCATGATATTTGACGAAGTGTTGATAAATTAAAGACTATGTTATGCATTAAAGGAAGACTTCGAAGATTCTCATGGATGCTTAGAGTATCTCCGATGGTATACTTCATGTTGAGGTATAATTTAGTTGACACATCACAAAATAATAATACTTATCAATTTGTACTTCACCATCTCAATAATTTGAGGTACAATTTTTCACTTTTTAGGCAACCAATAGTATAAGACACAAAACCAATTTATACCTAGTATCCAATATTAGATACTCAATTTTTTCTTTCCTAATTTGTACCTCATTCCCCAATGGTATACCTAGATACAAATTTTGGTCACATAGGATTTGTACCTACCATTGGGGATGCTCTTAAAAGCCTATTGAGTCCAAATTATCAAAGCAATGAAGGAAACTCTACTATAAAGAGTTGAGACTATGCAAAAAGAGTTCAAAAAGGCCGCTAGCTAGGGTTCAAAGAATTATGTGATCGAACGGATGAAAAGACTCAGAATGAAAAGATCTCCAAATATGAAAGGCTTTGTAAAGCCAGAGATATGCTAAATCTAAGTCGTCTGAAGAATCTCGAAAGTTTCAGAAGCAGCCAAGAAGGGTCATAGGCTCGACTCATCAAATTCAAAGAAGTCTATAGATATTCTCTAGAATAGTCAAGTATACTTGTATATAATTAGTGATTTTTATAGAGAAAAATAGAGAGCTTTATTTGTAATTTGAAAAACTCTGCAACATAATTCCAAGTCTACTCTCTGTTAGATTAACATAGGATAGAACAAGTTTTGTGACATAAATAGTCTACTAATTATTTGGTTTGATAGTTTGCAACATAATTCCAAGTCTACTCTCTGTTAGATTAACATAGGATAGAACAAGTTTTGTGACATAAATAGTCTACTAATTATTTGGTTTGATAGTTTGAAGTAATTGATAGTTTATTTCGAATTAAAAGATGATTTATTAAATTTGATATTAAATATTTTACTCCGGGAAACTATATATGACAAACTAATTTGATAATATCTTCTTACTCTCCACGCAAGCGTGGTCAATCGTAAATGAGAATCACCACCAATTTTACCAAAATGATCGAAAAGTACTAAATTTACTATATGTTGTGAAAGATATCCTACTCTCTAGATTATATGATTCGATGGTGATGCAAGTCATATCATATCTTAACCCGAAAACTAAAAGACGGTCATTCATCAATTCATTTCACATAATCAAGATCATAATTGCTTATTTAATGCTTGTATATATACTTGTCTCAACTATTAGAAGTTGTCACACTTTCTTTGTATATTACAAATGAAAGTGTGATCATTTCTTTGGCATAGAGATAGTACTTTTTGTCAAAAAAATTTACTTGTTTTATGTTATAAACTCAAGAGAATTGAGAGAATAATATAGTAAAAAGAGAGACAATATAAGAGGAGAATATAATTCTTATGAATTGTTGTGAATTCATTCATATGGGGAGACCCCTTTATATAGGATACAAAGTAGGGTTTCTGTCTTGTTCACCAAGAAAGGGTAAACTAGTCATTCACTAATTAATAATATTCATAACACTCCCCCTTGAATGACTATTTACAGGATTGTTGCCTCGTTAAAAACCTTGTCAGGAAAACCCAGTGGGATAAAACCTCGACGAAGGAAAAAGAGTACAACTTGCTCCCCCTGATTGTAATCACCGAAGATCTTTGACTTTGTGATCAATCAGTCACATTAAAACCTGTAACTAATAAAACCATATAGGAAAAACTTAGTTATTCAAATATAAATTTTGGTCTTCAGGACACAACCTTCGAATTGTCGAGTTTCACATTCATTTGTATTATTGTATATTTTTCGTCCTTCAGGGACATGCCTTTACCAGACATCTATATTGACTAGAGCATTCACAATTGCTATAACCGACCGGTAACTCTTCTCGAGTATTTTAGATGCGTCTAGTGTTCAATATACATTTCTTGACAAATGAACAATAATGTGAACATCAATTCACAATCATTTGAACTTCAGGTTCAATATTTTAGTTTATCTCGTAAACAAACTCATATCGAGTGATGGACATGCCTCATTAAAAAACCTCGTTATAAAACCCTGTAGGAAAAAATACTCGAGGAAAAGAGTACATGACACATTCACATTTATATTGTGGTGATTGTCTCGTTAAAAACCTTTAACTAAGAAAACCCCGTGGGAAAAACTTAGTATAGGGAAAAAGAGTGCAATCAATGGTCTTCGGGACCAATCACTGGTCTTCGAGACCTTGTCTCAATATCAATTTTGTCCATAATGACATATATAATATGATATTGTATATGTTCTAATTTTCATTTCCTTTTATTTAAGGAATCTTTCTAATGACTTCTACATGGTCAGATCATACATTCATGCATATCTATATTTATCGTTGTTGCTGCCAGAAGTATAAGGTAGCGGAACTTAATGTCATCTTTAAAAATATTTGATTAACATCGAGCTTATGCGAAAAACTCTTGAGCAACTAATCTCGCGTTTATATCTCACCACATCATTACTCCTTTTTCGTACGAACACCCACACATATCCTTCTGGGATAATATTTTGAGGTGTGTACTATAGAGTCAAAATATATCTTTATTATTTAGCGAGTCATGCTCAGCCTCAATTGCTCATTTCTTATTTTTCGAGTGCTGCTTGCACACTATCATTGATTTAAGTTTTGGATCCAAATTTTCTAGAGCAACTCTTGAGACAAATATGTCGTTGACGACATTTTCCATGTTGATGACGATTCATTCAATCAACCAAATCTTTAATCATTTCCCAAAATATTTAATTTGGTTGTTCCGCAATCCCACGATTTTCTATTATCATGTGCACATGCTTTTTCAATGGGATTTTCATGTAACTCTCTTCAGAAGATTTTGAGGGTGACTTAATTTCTTTGTTTTTCCGCAGATTTGTTTTATATCTTAAGATCGATCTACTACGCTTCAGGCGTATATTAGAATCAACATTTGAGTTGATCTCTTTGGTATTTGAACTCTTATAGTTCATTTATCACAAATATATGTGATTTTGTCACACCTTCATTAATTTGGCAGATTACTTGCTGAATATTGCAAGTCACTTATTTTCATGAACTTCGGGTTCAATTGATTGATGCGTGGATCTAAAATTAAAGATCGTTTTCATTCCATGAAATTTCTCGGCATTTATAACTTTTATATTCTTATCTCCCCCTAATGCCGGGAAATGATCTTCCTTAAATATGCAAATCAACATAATTGATGTAAACCGATCTTCAGGATCGCGGGCTCGAGATATTTAATATACCTTATTTTCTAATATGCCCGTTCATGAAAATACACTCTAATGGTGATATGAATATAAGTTGCATATTAATTCGCAAATGGGAAATAACAATTTCCACGCACTTAATAATAATCATGATATGCATCATTTTCATTTTAAGTACATTTGTAGTACTCGTGGGGATAATTAGTAAAGCTCTTCCGGAGCCCACTATTAATATGTCTTATTTGCATAATAGTTGTTTTACCAACAATCCTTCGGGGATACAGTATTTTTACCAATCATCCTTCGGGGATATACAATATATTTACCAATGATCCTTCGGGAATCAAAATATATCTCAATATATAATTTTCTTATAAATTACATTTAATTGGAATCGACTTTTTCGATATTCCATGAGTACCCACATAATAAGATACATTCGTTCTCGATTTTCAAAAGATATCCTTCAGGGATAATTCATAAATAATCATTCTTTTAACGAGAACAATCGAATTTGTCGTTTCACTATGAGTATCATGAGATGTAACTTTATTCAAAAACATTTAATGTTTTGAACTTTGCTTCTTCGGGAGCATGTAACTTTATTCAAAAACTTTGATCTTTGCTTCCTCGGGAGATTTGATATTGCTGCGGGAATATCATATCATGAAGTTCTTCAAGAACATTTAAAATTTATTAGTTAATGTTTTTCAGAAACATTTAAAGTTTTATTTTGATATTTATTCATAAATATCATATCATAATGTTCTTCGGGAACATTTAAAATTTATTGCTACTACGAGAGCAATTTAATTTTATATTTTCAAACTTATTGCTACTACGGGAGCAATTTAATTTGATATTTATCGAATAATATCAAATCATGATGTTCTTCCAGAACGATCAATATAATAATTAAACCAGGAGTATATGTTCTTCAGGAACATTAAATTTAATTGATTATTAAGAATACTTGATTCGATATTGCTTCAGGAATATCAAATTATAATATTTTATTGATAGTTTTATATATGCTTCAACATATTTAAAATCTTGTAATCCAATGTGGAGTCAATCATATCACGTTTTGGTAGTACGACCAACTTCGGGTGATCGTATATTTCTTTTAAATCTTTCCACGAAACTATTGGATCTTTCATATAAATTTTCAAAGATATTTTCGAGATTATTAGTATATAATCATAATCAATTTGATATTGATATTTCTATAGGAATATCATATCACGATGTTCTTCATGAACATTAAAAACTTTAATTGATTTACTACGCATAACTAATTTGATATTACTTCAAGAATATCATATTATAATGTTCATCAGGAACTTAGACATAATTACTTTGATATTACCTCGGGAATATCGTATTATAATGTTCTTCAGGAATGAAATTTAATTGCTTCAACATGAGCAATTTATGAAGAAGTTTATGAATATCAAATTACAATGTTCTTCGTGAACATTTGATATTACTTCAGGAATATCAGATTATAATGTTCTTCGGGAACATATGATATTAAGAAGAAGGGAGGAGAAGTAGATATATTTATAATTATTAATGAATATAAACGAACATATAAATTCTTACCTTGGAGTTCGGATCTTGTATGAGTAGAACTTCGATGAAGAACGCAGTTGAGCTTTCGTGCTGATAACGTGTTATAAACTCAAGAGAATTGAGAGAGAATAATATAGTAGAAAGAGAGACAATATGAGAGGAGAATATAATTGTTGTGAATTGTTGTGAATTCATTCATATGGGGAGACCTCTTTATATAGGATACAAAGTAGGGTTTCTGTCTTGTTCACCAAGAAAGGGTAAACTAGTCATTCACTAATTAATAATATTCATAACATTTTATAAAATACAAATGAGATGATCTTTTTTTTTTTTTTTTTTTTGAAACGGAAGAAGTATTAATTTAAAATAGAATATTAATTTATTACTTTGACTCTCTTAAATTTTTATTCTCTTTGTGATTTATACTCTCAAAAAAACTAATTGTTTTATAAAATATAAATGAGATGATATTAAATTTTGACACGTGCACACTTATTAAAAAATTTTAATTTTTGAATATATTTAAAAAAATATATATATAAACGGCACCATTGATATATTAAAAGAATAATAAATAAGATGATGAAAAGTAAAAATAAAATCATATAAATAATAATTCAATAAAGAAATAGTTACTGTGATCCTTGCAATAATATAATCAACTGAATATAATTTTATAATTACTCAAAATAAAAATAAAAATAAATACTTAAATCAACCCTACAAAAAGAATTAAACACAAAAATTCTAAAACAACATATAAAAACGTACAAAATGGAAAATAATTGAAAAGAAAAACGAAACATAGAACATGAATCGAAATACTTACATTGAGTGCTGCAAAAAATACAAACAAAACCAACATGATGAAATTATTATTCAAACAAAAAAGTACAATATAATTATGAATCAAAACAAAATTATAAAATGTAAAAAAAATAATAGTATATGGTGATACATATGTCACACTTTATTTGTATATTACAAATGAAAGTGTGATCATTTCTTTGGCATAGAGATAGTACTTTTTGTCAAAAAAAATTATTTTTTTTTGAAACCGAAGTATTAATATAAAATAGAATATTAATTTATTACTTTGATTCTCTTAAATTTTTATTCTCTTTGTGATTTATACTCTCAAAAAAATTACTACTTGTTTTATAAAATATAAATGATATGATATTAAATTTTGAAATATTAAAAAAATTTAATTTTTGAATATATTTTTAAACTAGACAGTAAAATAATTGTGATAAAATATTAAAAAATAATTGAAAAGTACACATAAAATTATATTTTAAAGTAATATAATAATTTAATTAAGTTCCAACCATTTTCTATTAAATGTTTTTCTTCATTCCTTGTAAACTCATACTTATCACCTCCTAATCTTTTTTTGGTTAAAGGTATCACCTCCTAATCTTACAATAAATTATGATGCAACTCTTATGAGGATGTGTAACATGTCCATTTATTTCATATGTATAAAAACAATTATAAATTACCCTAATCTTACAATAAATTATGATGCAACTCTTGTGAGGATGTGTAACATGTCCATTTATTTCATATGTATAAAAACAATTATAAATTACGATATTTTTTACTTCATTTACATTCAGATTTATTGATGATCAATTCACAATTCGATGAAATAAATTATTGTTCTCTAATCAAAATAAATTACAAAAATTAAAATACATATATTATTTATTTTCCTTTGTTGCATTAGTTACTAGTAGTAGTCTAGTATAGTAGGAAAAGGCTACAGTTACACAAGGTGTACCGGGCCTCCGGTACACCGCCAATCAAAATATGACACGTGTCATTAATTAATTAATTAATTAGATAAATATTATTTTAGTTATTATAAAATTGATTTATTAATTAGGAAAATAAATCATGAAAATCTTGTAAAAAGTTCAAAAAATAAAATCAATATAATCTTTCCAAATATTAAATATATTAGAAAATCTATTAGATTTTTTCTCTTTATAATATAATAGTAACTAACAAATAAAATAAAATAAAATAATATATATACTAAATTGAAAAAAAAAACGTACGATTTTTTAAAAAAATAACTGACGATTTTAAAAAAAAAGTAACTTTTTAAAAAAATATATTTATATTTCATTTTTTAAGTAAAATTAATTTATACAATATTAAATTTTATATACACTAATTTAATTATTAATTTATAAATAAATATATTTAAAAAATATGAACAATATATGTGTACGTGATAATTATTGTTTTAAAATGAATGATTCATTCAATCTATCTTATATATGTAAATATGAAATAAAAATGAATTCATAATTAGTATTTATTTTTTTAAGAACCATGAAAATTTGAATCAAATATCTAATTGATTCAAATAATTCTATTAATTTTTCATTCTATCGTTATTTATGTACAAATGACAAATATTAATTTTATTTTTTAGGATTAAATTGTAAGAAAAACTATTTTGCATATAAGCATGTCAAAATATTTTAATATTATTATTAACCTGACATGTGATATTATGTTTCGTATTTATTAAAAATAAAAATAATATACTTTAAATAAAAATAATATTTTGTTTAAAATATTACATTTCATAGCTCAATTTTCAATATTATCTCACTTTTAATTATATTTTTCAATAAAATAAGAATGTCATAATATTTAATTCGAATATTATGTTCAATTTTGCAACTTATCTTTATAGTCTATCTTGTATGACTCCATCAATGTTAAGTAGATAGATTATGGTTTTAAAAGTTTATTTCATGTCAAACAAAAATAACATTAAATAACGAATTGACGTTAAATTTATTCATTTTTTACAATGTTAAGTAGATAGCGTATGGTTTTAAAAGTTTATTTCATGTCAAACAAAAATAAAATTAAATAACAAATTGACGTTAAATTTATTCATTTTTTTAGTAATGACTCACTTGATTTGTAGTTACGCAAAATTAAATTAAAAAACATAGTAAAATGTGGTTTAATTTTCAAATATATATTATCAACGTGTGAAATTAAATAAATATATTAAATAAAATAAATATTAATTTTTCACAAAATTAAAGAATTCATGATATATTCATAATAAGTTTAGAAAATTACATATATTATTATAATTTTAATACCTAATTATAAATTTTAAACATTAAAAATTATTTTTCTTAGAAAAAAATCAAATTTTCTATGTAAATGTAGATAGTACAAAAATAAAATAAAATAAAATAGGATTATATTTATTCAATGAATAAATTATCTGTTTTTAATTTTATAATCAGGTGTTAGCAAAAAATTACATGTAATTTTCAAATATCACAATAATTTTTAAGAAAATTTAATTTAATTAATGAATGTGACATTTTCTAAAGATAATACAAAAATAAACTTATAAAATCATTTTTACTTAAAATTGATACAAGATAAAATGATAGAGATAATTTGCACGTAGATCTCTATTATGATAATATTTTAAAATTGAACATAGTATTTGAATTGAATAGAAAAAATAATTTAAATAAAAATCGTAATATTTGATTTAAATATTACAATGATAGCTCAATTTTCAATATATATATATTTTGAATATTTTATTTATTTTATTTTAATTTATCTTGATTATTGATTATTTAATATTTTTAAATTAATTCAAAAAAATAATTAATTTTTATACTAATTTAATTAATTATTTTTTACTTTATTTTTAATCTATTTTGATTATTGATTATATAATATTTTTAAATTAATAATAAAAAATTGTGAAATTCTATTAATTTAATTAATTATTTTTAATTTATTTTTTATTTGTAATTTTTATAATTAAATTAAATGATATATAAATTAATTTTTTTTATCAAAATACTTTAGAAAAATAAAATATTTTTTTTTAATCTCTTACTTACATTTTTATTTAATTTTTTTTTACGATTTAATATATTTTTTATTTATTTATTTGTTATATATATTTTAAGGAAAACAATCTAATAGATTTTGAAAAATATTCAATATTTGGTATGATTATATTGATTTTATTTACTTAACATTTTAGAAGATTTGGTAATATATTTTCCTAATTAATAATTCAATTTAATAATAATTAAAATACTAATTATTTAATTAATTAATTTTAAAATGTCACATGTCGCATTTTGATTGGTGGTGTACCGAAAGCCCGGTACACCTTGTGTAACTGTATCATCTTCCAGTATAGTACCATATTTAAGCACGATCATATAAACCTATGGTATTTCTATCCTAAGGGATTGACTAATTTTTATGGCAATCCATAATCACGGAGTACTTTTTTATTTGGTATCTGCTGTGAATGACAAATCCATTCTCATTAATGAAATGTTATTTACAGATTCCCATCTTCTCGATAACCGGATGTTACAAGATAGATTCGCTTGATTTAAATTGATTGAATCGCCTTGTTTTAGAATCGACCTTTTAGTTCTCTTATCGTAGAAATCTAAGACAAATTGCATAAATATTCAATTGATGGTTTTGTGTATTTGGTCATTTTGCTTCTTGATGAAGGCTAGCTACTTCCCCGCGGGTAACAATGAAAGCATGAGAAGGCGTGTAGTATATTACACAGTTGGGGAGGGGTACGAAGATAAATTTGGGAAGGCAGGGACAACAGTATTTACTATTTATTAGACTGCTTGTACGTAGAATTATAGAGGAAAATCTTTTGATGCATAGATACTATCATCTCTTTCTTTCTCAGAACTGTTTAGATGATTCTAATTTTTTGTGCTCTGAACAAAGAAAAATAAAAATCTGATTGAAGCAACAGGTTTATGCACTCAAATGTTTGTGTAGGTACAGGAATTGGCTACTGGTTTTTTTTTTCTACCAATTTTTGTAATTTTCAGATCATTATAAGTAAAAAACAAAGGTAACTTTTTTCAGGGTTCTAAAAGATGCAAAATCAATTCCGGCTGGATTGTTTAAACAAAGGTAACTTTTTTTCACTTGCAGGTTAATCAACAAATAAACTCGGATCATAAATTCAAGCTCGATTCAATTAATATAAGCTCAAAAGTTAAAACACAAAATACAGAAAATTCAATAAAAATCAATCAGATTTGAACATTATTATATTAATTGTTTGCCCTCGTAACTAACATATTGACATCAAGGAAAACCCTGTAGAAGAAATATTCATTCATAAAGTAGCAACTAAGCATATACTATATCAATTGCCATATTTGAATTTCCTGGAAATAAAGGTAGCAAGTAAATGTAGGCCGTTCAATCCTTTGCATCTGCAATCCCACCTGGAGTTATTTGGAAAACTTGCTTCTGTTAAGGAAAAAAAAGATGGAGTTGCACGTAATTACCATGTGAACTGTGCGTGAACAATGATAAGTCTAAAATGTAGAAAATGATATTGCTTCGGCTTCAGGAAGATTTGGGGCATCAAACACCTTGCACACACGCTGTTCGCCTTTGCCCTTCCTGAACATAAGGCGTATAGTTGCAGCATGAGCCAAAACGTGCCCTCCAGCTGGCTTCTTCGGGTCAGATATAAAGACACCACCTCCGGGGTCAGCAATAACTACAATATCATCAAAAGTTTATAACCAAATAGTCCTTACTGCATTTGGGAAAATAAATGTCGGCAATTACGAGTTAGCTTACCCTGGTTGGTCATGTAGACAGCCACATTGAATTCCTCAGCAATCTTGATCATCCGTGAGAGCATCTGAGCCAATTTTTGCTGAAAATAGCAACATAAAAGAGAAAGGTCAAATTTCTTAAAGGATCAGAGCCCTTATAACTAATAGTACTAATAAATATTCTGATAGTTGGCCAAACCTGACGGTCGGCAAGTTCTCCTCTTCCAGTGAAATCCACTCGAAAGAGAGCTATCACCGAGTCAACAATCTGAAAAACAGGGATAATTCATAAGAAATATACCAGAAAAGCTTATTCAACATTAGCGAAAAATGTGTTAAAATTAGCTCACCAGAAGTCTGAAAGGCTCTTCTGCCATTTTCGCTGCTAGACTAAGAAGCAGGTTGTACTGATGCTCATATGTGTAAGCACGGGCATATATGATCTTTCAGAAAAATGAAGAGAATAAAAAGGATAATGAGTTGCCAGAAATTAATTGATTAGCATTTAGCACTACATTGGTAAACAACAAAAATAAGTGTTACATTGTCAAGTACAGCTCCTGGATCCATTCCAAACCTTTCAGCTATGGGAATTATCCGATCTGGTCGGCTAAGAGTGTATTGATTCAAGGAAAAACAAAGAAAGAACAAGGAAATACATCATAAATGAAGGTGTTTCTAATCTAAAGTCAGGACTCCGAGTTGTGATATCTCAAACAAAATGTTAGGGATAAATGATCAGAAAAAGGATACAATGTCCCCTCAGTATCAATGTAAGCAACCTTCCCGTTGCCTCCCTTCATATTAGTAGGAAGCTGCAAATTGCAAAATTAATTCCAGACCATTTGCGGAACATATAGAGAGTGAATATTATGTCACTGTTGTGTTCCTTCTTCTTAATGAAAAAATAGGTAAATATTATGTAGATTATTTCTGTTACACGCACACTTTTGCATAATTTGTTGTTTGTTTATTACCTGTGTGGAGACACAGAGAGTATGTGCCAGCTGTGTTTTTCCAGACCTGAACCATATGTTGATTACAGTTAATAGAAAACGAAATCATCGGCAGAAAGAAACTAACAAACAACGTGTTTTAATTGATGGTCACCTGAATTCCCCAAATGCCTCTGTAATTGCAGAAGTTTCTATTCCACCTTCAGCACGACATAAACACGATATATGCATAACATGAACATGTATATTGATATCAAAAGCACAAAAGCCATTTCAATATTTACCCCCTAAGTGTTCATCTAGAGCCTGGCTTCCCGTTGTGATGCGAACTACCGCTTTTCTCTGTACAACAAGCAATAGTTTAATATCAGCTTGAATGAAAATAAGTGAGTCTGCAAAAATAATAGTACTAATAATTTGCTACTGAAAGTAGCTCAAAAGTTACTATTATCCTCACCTTCAGCAGAACATCACTTCCAGTGATGTAACCAAAGTTCTGTGGATTGGAACCAGGAAAACAAACAGCATCAGCATACATCACATGTTTTGAAGAAACTATCGGCAACTAATTTCAAGCAAAAGTACTAACCACTATTTTCTCTACAGCTTCACAGATCTTTTCAACTTTTGCCTCTGAGAGTCCTTTGATTCCAGTCAAACTCTGTTCAATTTCCAGAAATTGCAGTTTGAATAATAATACACATTTAAGATAATAAGATGGTCGTGCTGGGATTCGATGTCCCGGGCTATCAAAAAATTGCGGAACCGATAACCCGATCAAAAACCCTCGATCACCGAAGATTGGATCCCCGACTCATCCGCAGAAGTCCGACCTTTGGAGACTACGCGCCCGAAGACACGCAGCCCGCCCCCAGCCGATTTTCTCCCACGAGTCGGATCCACGAACGCGAACCGCCTCACGAGCCGGGGCCCGACCGAACGCCCAGCGAAGCCCGAAGGCTGCGTGCGCCCAGCCGAGCCCCCGCGAGGGGCTCGCGATCGTCCTCGACGATCGCTGGGATCGCTCGCGCGATCCCCGGGGCTGCTCGTAGCAGCCCCGCAGCGAGTCGCTGACTCGCTGCTAGCACGGGGTCAGCCCCGTGCGCATCCGCTACGGGAACACCCGTAGCGCGCACGAGGCAGCTGCGGGTTATCCCCGCAGCGACCCGCGATCGAGCTCACGGGCTCGATCGCCCCTCGGCTTCGGCCGAGGGCTTGCTTCCGACGCGCCGCCGTCGAAGGGGCGGCTGGGGTCCGCCACGGCACCAGCCCGTGGCACCCCAGCGATCGACCAAAGTCGATCGCGTGCCCCGGCGTCCAGCCGGGGCTCCCCTTTCGGCGCGCGGTACCGGCGGTCGAACCCTAGGGTTCGGCCGCCCCTCTCGATCCCGACGGGGATCACGAGATCCCCGTATCCCGGTCTCGACGCTTTCCCGGATCGTCTTGTTCATGTATACATCACAATTAAACGACACAATTAATCAAGAAGGGGGTTTCTCGATTATTACCTCGATTCGTTGTACGGAGAAACGAATCTTGTTGATGACCTTGCGACCTTCCCGCGTATTCCTAGCACTTCGTCCGAACGTCGTGTGGGCGACGATCTATCGGATTCCTATGGATCTTCCTCACTCTCAAGACTTTATGATTGGCGTAGGTCAATTAATTCTCTCTTGAAAAGTGAAGACCATGTAGTGCTTATATAGGCTACGTAGGGGATCATAAGGAGAATAAATATTGGGCTTCTAATATTGAAAATTAAATTGGGTCCAACCCAAATCTATTAATTCTTATCAATATTAATTTTATTTATTTTCCACTATATAAATAAAATTGCACTCCCAATATTATTCCATATTATATCAAATAATATTTCTCCGATTAGTATTATTTATTCCGTGTATTTAAGATTTAAATATCCATGAATAAATTTATTTATTGCTCAATAAATAATATTCATATCTTATATCCGAGACTAGTACCGTTCAACCTTTATTATTGTGCGGAACGAATCCACTCATGAGGTTTACACAATAATTCCTTATGAACTCATCTCGGGGATATTATCAACCCTTCCGGGATACACTTTCCCGTCAAGTATTCACGGCATGTCGTATATAAAATATAGCGACCCAACTTTACCGGTAATTAACCCAATAATTAAATCGGTTAATTCCTTTGGAAAATCAAAGTCTCTAATATTAAATATACACACCCGCAATAGTATCGGGGATTGAGAATAAAATACTCCGAGATTTAAATTGATTATCCAAGGCAATCCTAATCAATAAATCTCAAGCTGATCCGCCCAATACACCAAGTGTACAAGTGTGATAAAATAATTAAGATAAATTATTTTCTCTCTCACACAACGACTATACCGATGGATTAGTTCGTGTCCATCTAGGTCGTGAGCAACTGTTCGATTAAATACGAGTAACCGATAGTATGATCTTCTGTGCGCCCATGCAGCACCATACTAACTACAACGTATAAAATCCAGAACTATGATTTGCATATATTTAATTATAAATAATTAAATGCAAATAATTGTTTATTAATTAAATAGATTAAATGCTATGATCGGGAGTTTACCGTTACTTAAATCTAGACATTAAGTACACAACTCCAACAATCTCCCACTTGTACTAAGGTCTAGTCATTTCCTCCAAACTCCCGGTTCCCATACTCATCACGTGCTCAAGGTGTACTTCCGAGTACTATGTGAGTGAGCACTCTAGGTTGCCGCTCTGAAGTTATCTTGGTGACTATTACGTCGTCTCCCTCGACGATGATTCGTATCAGGTGGTACTTGCTCTATGTGTTATCATCACTTTTCGAACTTATGACTTCTTCCAGTTCTCCACGCACCGCTATGTACATAGCCTTTGGTGAACCAAGAATCATATCCAAGTTCAGAGGTCATTCCGGAACCTAACCAAAACTTCCGCTGCCTCTGAGGCTGCTATTCGGTTTATGATAGAGTCCGAGAAGCATCATGCTTATCACTCTTTCATCCTTAGGTTCCACCTCTTCTAAAAGTGAACACATAGCCTGATATCGACTTACACTGGTCCTTCTCTGATTTGAGATCTGAGAACATGTAATCAAAGAAGATTTCGTCTTGCTTAATGTCCAGTACTTTCGCAAGTACTATTAAAACATCTGAACATCTCTTGTCTAGATTACTTTGATATCCTTCCACTACGCAAACCGCATAGTTGATATCAGGTTCTGGTTTTTCAACATTGCATCTACAAAGCTCTCCACACAAGAAGTGTAGGTAACTGCTTTGTCCATATCTATCTCCTTCATGTGTTCGAAACACATGCCTTTAGATAGATGTATTCTGTTCCCGAAAGGTAATAACCTTTCTCAGAATTGTGCATGTTTAAAACAAACCATAATCGTATAAGATATCTTAAGAGAAGTACAAATGTTCTAATCCAGAGATCGAAAGATTTCTAAGAACATGATCCAACTTCATCTTAATCTTATACCTCGATTCATTTAGACAACCTCTATTTTATGTCTGACAACATTTTCACATTGTCGCCAATGACAAAGTGTTATCTACACAAAATTCCGAGAAACACCACCTTTGTTTCCATTACGTCTCTAACACACCTTCTTCGCAAATTCCTATGCAGACCTAGGGATCGATTTCATGTATACTGGATCCAGAGTTCAAAACTCCTCCAGTCTTATGAACATCTCTGGTTGCATAACAACCTCCCACTGCAATGGCGTTCCGGTGTATAACAGTAACAACATTAGGTGCAGTTAGTGGTGTACTACTACTCGGTCAGGCTGGTTCTCAGTCTTTCCCTTTCCTCATTTTAAAGTACTTTGTCAATTAGGGCATTGTAGTTCATCTAATAGTTTTTCCTCTATGAACCGGGCGAGAACACCCTTCTGGTTCGTAGTACTATTGAACATACAATTACTTGTTCTTCTAGGATATTCTACAACCACATAGAATGTGCCGTTGTGTCCAGAAATATCCATAGAACATAGGTAGTTCCGAACAAACTTGTTCTTTTACCATTAGAATCCCATTTCTCATTCCTGATACACCATGTCTACACATCAGTGCATGCGCTTGAGACTTAATCTCAATCTTTGATTTATGCTATGTGTTATTTAGATAGGTGATAGCCTCCGCGAACAAGTCGCAGGCTTCTAATGGATATACTTTGAAAACACTCCGTTTTTATGGCACAACAAGTAGTCTAATCCATCTTCGAGTATTCTTGAAGGAATAACTCGTACCTTCTCTAATTACACATACCGCATTAATCATCAATCATTTTCTATATTTGTCCGAATTTCATCCTTTATCCAGAAAGGTTAACTTAGTCGTATCATCTTTCAAGATCGATTCTTAGGTCGGGAGGTCCATTCCTCCAACTATAATTGATCAAATCAATTTCGACCTTTTGAATCCCTTTTGAATAGATACTACCAAGTTCAAGAATTCACAAGTATAATGATTTGATAAGAGAAATACATCTAATAAGTAAAACAAGTTATACATAACGGTTTGTTGCATCGTGGTAGACTTAAGGATTCATCATTCATGTATTGCTATCTAATGTACCAGAATAGATATCACCATTATTTCTTATCCAAACCATCAAATGATTAAAGAAATAAAATATCCATTAATAATAAAGAAAACCAGAACAAAAGTTCTTTTTCAAAATAAGGGGTACATAAAGCAATAACTGAAATGAAAACTTAAAACAGATAAATGTCTTCCACTGCAACTGCTGCTACCCCAACAGCTTTGCCCATGTAGACTCGAACTCTTCTTCTCTAAGTCGCCGGGTTTTCTGGAACCCCTGCATTTAATGCACATACCGTCAGTGGTTCCATATCTACACACCAGAATTCTAGTAGATAATACCGCTGACTATGTTTTTTCGACTAAAGAAAAATCCGTACCTTTGAGAGGACATTCAGACTTCCAGTGTCCAGACTTGTTGCATCGGAAGCACTTGCCCTTTGTCTTATTAGCCCCCACTCGTGGTCCACTCCTCTTGGCACCACTGGGTTTCATGGCTTGCTTCCTTTTCTTGCCCCTACCTCCACCAGGCTTAAAGCCTTTGGACTTGGTAGCTACAAGCGCTTGAGACTTGCCCTTCTTGTAGATCCCCTCTGCCGCCTTTAGTTCAGTCAGGAGTTGCGCAAGAGTATAAGATAGTTTACCCATATTATAGCTCATACGAAACTGCTCAAAACTAGGGGCCAGAGACTGGAGTATGATGTCGACTTGCGTCTCAGCATCAATAGAAGCTCCTAGGACCTCAAGTTCATTCAACAAACTCATCATCTTAAGAACGTGCTCCCCTACGGGCGTTCCTTCAGATTGAGTAGTCGACATGAGGACTCTCATGGCTTCTTGCCTTGCCGCACGATCTTGCTCCCCAAACATCTCCTTGAGGTTAAACATCATATCATAGGCAGTGTCCATCGACTCATGTTGGGTTTGGAGTACATTTGACATGGAAGCCAAAATATAACACCTAGCCATTTCATCAGCCTTTTTCCACTTCCGATATGTCAGTTTTTCCTCATCAGTTGAGGCAGCCGTGGGCTCAGCAGGGCACACTTCATGGAGTACAAACTTGTACTCCTCCGAAGTTTGGACAATGTCTAAATTTCTCTTCCAATCAATATAGTTGGGGCCAGTGAGCTTATGCTCCTTGAGTATCATAGAAAGTGGGTTCATAGCTATTCTCTAAACCTATAAGCACATTTAAACAAACAATCAATTTAATATCCGATATTATCTCCCTCAAATAATATCATTAAATTACTAATCACATCTAAAATCCCATCAGGTAAGGCAAGCCACGTGGTGTGGACGTTTACCCACCCAAATAATTTAGCAATTAGATTTTCTTTGGTCATACATCGCTTATAGCGTAACCTCGTGGGGAGGAATACTACAAGGCGTATCTAAGTGTAAACCATTACTCAGCACCAAAGTGAATCGTTTGGAATTGCTACATTACCGCAAGCCACGTGGTGTGGACGTTTACGACAACTTCACAACTCTTCACAATTCCTTACAACTGTCTACATCAATTAATCCAAAATCCGTCAGTGTAGCAAGCCACGTGGTGTGGACGTTTACTACACTAAGAGACTTTTATAATTGACTCCCAATTACAAGATCCATTCGATTTTCGTAAATCAAGACGCGGAGAATCATAAGTGAAACTCGAAGTTTCTAACCAGTGATTCACCATGCGAACAACCCTATCTCTCATTAGATGAGGGAGCCGAGCAGACAATCGACCCACCTATCAAAGAATGGCACGAAGGTCTCTAATTTGTGTCATCCACATGACCAAGTGGCTCTGGCTCCATTCCACTCCCCGGGGTGAGAATGAGTCGACTTGAAGTCAGTTTCAGAAAGACAAATTAGGCATTGTTTGATAAACTTGATCAATGTTTCTTGTAAGAGGAATTACAAGAATTCTCCTCCAATGACACATCTATACGAACTTCAAAAGTCCATAAGAGTCACCAAGAGAACAGTAATGGAGACCATGGGAATGTTTCCATCCCCTCTCCCACTTAGCTTTTTATAACAAAGGGATACGCTATCTAATGCATAATAAAACACATAAGCATGCATACAAGCAATAAAGCACATAGCACATAGTCAAAATAAACTAGAGAATTATTTTCCCGACTATCATGGCTTTATTCCATCTCCGTATGCGTCTTCTAGTCTTCAGTCTTCGTTTCTTGAATGCTCCATGTGACGAGAATATTAATTTCTAATATTTAAATCTATTTATTTTCAATTAATCCAAAAGTTACTTAATTCGAAAATTAAGTCAATCGAATATATCAAAAATAAAATTAAATATCATTAATATTTTTTTATTTTTTTATTTTCCTATCTAGTTCTATTAAATCTCTAGAATAATCTATCCAAGTAAAACTTGGAATATTCTAGAAGATATCTATAATAGAACAAGGAAATAAAATAAATTAGGACTTACTACTTTCCAACTTTATTTTTATTCCTAATCCATGAATATTCCTATGAGTAGGAATAATCAAATAGGAAAAATAAATTTAGTACTAAATTAATTAAATTTCTAATCTATGAATAATTCCATGAAGGAAATAAATCAATAGGAATAAAATTAATTCTAATTAATTCTTTTCCTATTCCATGAGAGTTTCCAAAAGGAGAACAATCAAATAGGAAAAATCCGAATTAATTTGGAAAGTAATTTCTTGGTAGGAATAGCATGGGATTGGGAGACCCCACACCATCCCCACCTAGATGGATCGGCCGGCCACTCGGGGAGGAGCGCCGCCGCCGCCTAGCCACCCCGGCTAGGCCATGGGTCGATCACCATCATGGGATCGATCCCAAGCCCTACTCTCTTCGTCACTTCTTCGTCTTCCGGCGATCGTCTCATCATCGAACCAACGTAAATAATTTACAAAAATTAAATTACAATTCCGGTATCGATTCTATACATGAAATCGACCCTATACATTTTCCGGAAAAAAAAAGAACGTAATAATAAATCCTAAATTCGGTCAACCCCCGAATTTTTACTATTACAAACATTCAACCACACAAAACGAATCTCGACATGTCCGAGAGTTTAATAATCATGATAATTAATTAAGCAATAATTAAATCAACCATGATAGCCGGAAATCCTGCAAGGTAGAACAATAATCGAATATATACATGAACACGAAACCAAACGCAATGATACCATTTGCTGGGATTCGATGTCCCGGGCTATCAAAAAATTGCGGAACCGATAACCCGATCAAAAACCCTCGATCACCGAAGATTGGATCCCCGACTCATCCGCAGAAGTCCGACCTTTGGAGACTACGCGCCCGAAGACACGCAGCCCGCCCCCAGCCGATTTTCTCCCACGAGTCGGATCCACGAACGCGAACCGCCTCACGAGCCGGGGCCCGACCGAACGCCCAGCGAAGCCCGAAGGCTGCGTGCGCCCAGCCGAGCCCCCGCGAGGGGCTCGCGATCGTCCTCGACGATCGCTGGGATCGCTCGCGCGATCCCCGGGGCTGCTCGTAGCAGCCCCGCAGCGAGTCGCTGACTCGCTGCTAGCACGGGGTCAGCCCCGTGCGCATCCGCTACGGGAACACCCGTAGCGCGCACGAGGCAGCTGCGGGTTATCCCCGCAGCGACCCGCGATCGAGCTCACGGGCTCGATCGCCCCTCGGCTTCGGCCGAGGGCTTGCTTCCGACGCGCCGCCGTCGAAGGGGCGGCTGGGGTCCGCCACGGCACCAGCCCGTGGCACCCCAGCGATCGACCAAAGTCGATCGCGTGCCCCGGCGTCCAGCCGGGGCTCCCCTTTCGGCGCGCGGTACCGGCGGTCGAACCCTAGGGTTCGGCCGCCCCTCTCGATCCCGACGGGGATCACGAGATCCCCGTATCCCGGTCTCGACGCTTTCCCGGATCGTCTTGTTCATGTATACATCACAATTAAACGACACAATTAATCAAGAAGGGGGTTTCTCGATTATTACCTCGATTCGTTGTACGGAGAAACGAATCTTGTTGATGACCTTGCGACCTTCCCGCGTATTCCTAGCACTTCGTCCGAACGTCGTGTGGGCGACGATCTATCGGATTCCTATGGATCTTCCTCACTCTCAAGACTTTATGATTGGCGTAGGTCAATTAATTCTCTCTTGAAAAGTGAAGACCATGTAGTGCTTATATAGGCTACGTAGGGGATCATAAGGAGAATAAATATTGGGCTTCTAATATTGAAAATTAAATTGGGTCCAACCCAAATCTATTAATTCTTATCAATATTAATTTTATTTATTTTCCACTATATAAATAAAATTGCACTCCCAATATTATTCCATATTATATCAAATAATATTTCTCCGATTAGTATTATTTATTCCGTGTATTTAAGATTTAAATATCCATGAATAAATTTATTTATTGCTCAATAAATAATATTCATATCTTATATCCGAGACTAGTACCGTTCAACCTTTATTATTGTGCGGAACGAATCCACTCATGAGGTTTACACAATAATTCCTTATGAACTCATCTCGGGGATATTATCAACCCTTCCGGGATACACTTTCCCGTCAAGTATTCACGGCATGTCGTATATAAAATATAGCGACCCAACTTTACCGGTAATTAACCCAATAATTAAATCGGTTAATTCCTTTGGAAAATCAAAGTCTCTAATATTAAATATACACACCCGCAATAGTATCGGGGATTGAGAATAAAATACTCCGAGATTTAAATTGATTATCCAAGGCAATCCTAATCAATAAATCTCAAGCTGATCCGCCCAATACACCAAGTGTACAAGTGTGATAAAATAATTAAGATAAATTATTTTCTCTCTCACACAACGACTATACCGATGGATTAGTTCGTGTCCATCTAGGTCGTGAGCAACTGTTCGATTAAATACGAGTAACCGATAGTATGATCTTCTGTGCGCCCATGCAGCACCATACTAACTACAACGTATAAAATCCAGAACTATGATTTGCATATATTTAATTATAAATAATTAAATGCAAATAATTGTTTATTAATTAAATAGATTAAATGCTATGATCGGGAGTTTACCGTTACTTAAATCTAGACATTAAGTACACAACTCCAACAGGTCGATTCAAATTTCACCTTCTTCGTGTGCATCATCAATCCATTACATGTGTAGATGCCAGCATCCTGAAGCTTCTTAACATCCCCAGCATTGATTCCATGAGCTGTCACTGCAGTTATACAATATCAGTAGCTACTAAGAACACCATTTCATCCGAATATTGATCTATTTGTACTTTAGAATTTTCATTAGAAAAACAGCGAACCATACACAACGAACACAGCTGCAATTGAATCGTTCCAAATACTATCAGAAAAATCATTCAACAAAATGCAACGAAAAACGCTGAAGAAACTGCCAGATCTAAGAACTGGAATCTGAACTTCCGCAAGCAGAACATGAACGCAGGCATCGCATCACAAAACGAGCCAAAAACAACACAGAAATTGACATCGCGCGATGAAAATCCAGATCTCAAATGAACAGAAAACAGCGTCAGAGATTTGCTTACGTTTATCGATTGCTTCGAACATATCTTCATCTTCGTCGATCGCTTCTCTCTCCACGAGCTGCAACTGGCTCTGCTCTTCAGCTCTGATGCTCATTATTCGACCAGAAAAGGAAAAAGGAAAAAAAAATCAGCGATCGAGAAAACGAAATGTGATTTTGTTCGAGAATCGAATGGATTACTGAAACTGATCTTACTTGAACGAAAGCATTTTCGTCTGATTTTTGGGAGAGGAGTTGTCAAATTAAAAGCGCGGTTTAATGATCTGATGAGAGAGTGATTTGAAATTTTCGGGGTGAGAGAGGTTTATATAAATGGCGGGTGCGGAACCCATATACAATTATTAATTTAATTTCAAAGTAAGTTTGGGTTCCGGTTCAATGCGGCAGGGTGCAGGGTGCTGGGCGCAGAATGAATGACTCACTAGTCAGTAGTCAGTACGGTAGTTTAGGAAGACATGCGTTACTATCTCCCGCTGCACCATCTATAGTATTACTGAGTTTTTCATCTAAATATATACTAGTAAGTGATTATTTAGGAGTTTCGATAAGATACTTTATGACTATATCCATTTTTTAAAAACAGCTATCAAGCTGTAAACATTTTCGAAAACCAATTAAAACTATCAAGTTATAAACATTTTTGAAAAACAATTAACACGTCAATCAAGCATTTATTTGCGACGTTATACTGAATTGTATGAACAATTAGGGTATAGTTGGTTCCTTCTTGCTCGTCACTTGTCGTCGTTGTCGAGTTATCGTGGCTTCCAACATGCAATGAACAACTAGTAAAATTTAAAAATAAAATAAAAAATGGCACCAGTACTTGATTTATAACCGACATGTGAGATATTAATTCAAAATATCATCATTAATAATTGATATCTAGATAGGAATTAGCACGTATTTTACATCGCAAGCAAAAATATAGTATATTCGTATGTATATAATTATTCCTAATTCAAGTAATTAAACTTGATGTACTACGTGCTCGTGCTCGTGCTCGTGCTCGTGTTCGTGCTTATTTATATACTTCTGTCTCATACTAATAATCACACTTTATTCACAAAATACAAATAAGGTATGCCATTAGTCTGACACTGATGTAGTATATATAAATCTTTCGATTGCATACTTTTCTCACAGTCACATTACAAATGCATGAGATTCAAATCGAAACATATGAAAAGATATAAAACTTCTCTATTTACTTAGATACGATGATTGTAAAGAGACTTTTTTCACTAATAAGATAAGCATATAGTGTTGATCGATGTTTAATAACATTGACAGACACAATTAAAATTTTTATATTAATTACAAAAAATACCTCTGAGATTTCATGTTTATTACAAAAAGCACCCATTAGATTTCATGTTAATTATAAAAAGTACCTCTGAATTTTATTAGGTCAGAATTAAGAATTATAAAAAAGACGACGGTATAAATAATTATTTACCAGATTTTTTTTAAAGATTTTGACACATAATACTGCTTACCACAATGTTCATATATTCATTCTTTTGGTTGCAAAATAAGTGAATTTTAAATCGCAACCACAATGTTCAAATATTCATTCATTTGGTTGAAAAAGAAGTGAAATTGAAATCACAACGTGAAAATGTCGATAATCTTCTTCGTCAGTTAAATTATTCAAGAGGAACCTCGATAACCTCGAGATCATGTAGAAATGAGGAGGTCGATCGAGTAGAGAGAAAATAAAAGCCATTTTTTGATTTTATTTTTTTGGAGAAAATGAGAAAAATAATGAATTAATGAAAAATCATGTTTTTAAGTATTGTTCATCAAGTCACGAAGATGATTCAAATTCGGAAAAGTAGATTGATGTCACACATAAACGAAAGGTTCTGACTGTATACATGACAATCGCATTTCGGATCTTGTCCTGTTACCACTATTCTAAGTTAAACCAAACGAGATTCAATTTCGTAACATGAGAAGATATATAAGGCTTGTCTTATTACTTAGAAACGATAATCTTTAAGAGACTTTCGTCTCTCGAATAAGATAAACATATAGTCCATAATTGATGCATAATATATAATTTGAGTTAAAGCAAGACATAATTCATATATATATATATATATATATATATATATATATATATATATATATATATATATATATATATATATATATTAGGAATACTATATTTTCTGTTTTCCATGAGACAAGATTAGTATATGATCCTCATGTCATATTCTCTCTCTCTCTCTCTCTCTCTCTCTCTCTCTCTCTCTCTCTCTCTCTCTCTCTCTCTCTCTCTCTCTCTTTCTCTCTCTCTCTCTCTCTCTCTCTCTGTCTCTCTCTCTCTCTCTCTATATATATATATATATATATATATATATTTTGTTGTGCCTCTGAATACATATAAGAAATATAAAAATAGAATTCAGTATGACACTACCAAGCCACGTTAAGTCCGAGGCGTTGGCGATAAACGATGTTGATCCAGACGATGTAAACGATTGGAAGTGCGACGCTTGTCGTCTTCCCATCTTCGCCACTCACTTCGTCGTCACAGTTAACCTGATGGTCGTATGCACGATCAATGCGTCAACAAATTTCCAGAGAAATTTGAGGACCATCCATTGCACCCGGGGAAGAGCCTCGTCCGCCAAGATTTAAGAGATACTACTAGCGAAACACGTTGTTCGAGATGTAAATCAAAATGCAGGACCAGGTATTATAAATGTCTTGAGGATAAGCGTTGTAATTCCACACTTAAATTTTCGTGCGCTTTGCCGATCACAATCGTGCACCGAAGCCACGGGCACGAGCTGACTGCGACGAAGGGTTCATCTTGTTCCTTCATTTTCTCTGCTTGTGGGACCCAACATGATCAACCCGCGCTCGGATTAAGAAATCGCGGGGAGTGGGGTTTGTCGTCAAGGGCGGAGCCATTCAATGGCTGCGGTGAGCTGTAGATACGATAATTGTAAAGAGACTTTTTTCACCAATAAGATAAGCATATAGTGTTGATTGATGTTTCATAACATTGACAGACACGAGTAGAAATTTTATGTTAATTACAAAAAATGCCCCTAAGATTTCATGTTTATTACAAAAAGCACCCACTAGATTTCATTTTAATCATAAAAAGTACATCTGGATTTTTATAGGTAAGAATTAAGAATTATAAAAAAGATGACTAAGAAATAATTATTTACCAGATTTTTTTATTAAAGATTTTGACACATAGTACTGCTTACCACAATGTTAATATATTCATTCTTTTTTTTGGGTAAAGGTCATATATTCATTCTTTTGGTTGCAAAAGAAGTGAATTTTAAATCGCAACCACAATGTTCAAATATTCATTCATTTGGTTGAAAAAGAAGTGAATTTTAAATCACAACGTGAAAATGTCTATAATCTTCTTCGTCAGTTAAATTATTCAAGAGGAATCTCGATAACCTCGAGATAATGTAGAAATGAGGAGGTCGATCGAGTAGAGAGAAAATAAAAGCCATTTTTTGATTTTATATTTTTCGAGAAAATGAGAAAAATAATCAATTAATGAAAAATCATGTTTTTAAGTAGTGTTTATCAAGTCACGAAGATGATTCAAATTCGGAAAAGTAGATTGATGTCACACGTAAACGAAAGGTTCTGAGTCTTCTGACTGTATAAAGGACAATCGCATTTGGGATCTTGTCCTGTTACCACTATTCTAAGTTAAACCAAACGAGATTCAATTTCATAACATGAGAAAATATATAAGGCTTGTCTTATTACTTAGAAACAATAATTTTTAAGAGAATTTCTTCTCTCGAATAAGATAAACATATACTCCATAATTGATGCATAATATATAATTTGAGGTAAAACGAAGCATAATTCATATATATATTAGGAATATTGTATTTTCTGTTTTTCACGCTATAAGATTAGTATATGATCCTCAGCTATAAGATTAGTATATGATCCTCATTTCTCTCTCTCTCTCTCTCTCTCTCTCTCTCTCTCTCTCTCTCTCTCTCTCTCTCTCTCTCTCTCTCTCTCTCTCTCTCTCTCTCTCTCTCTCTCTCTCTCTCTACACATATATATATATATATATATATATATATATATATATATTGTTGTGCCTCTGAATACATATAAGAAATATAAAAATAGAATTCAGTATGACACTACCAAGCCACGTTAAGTCCAAGGCGTTGGCGATAAACGATGTTGATCCAGACGATGTAAACGATTGGAAGTGCGACGCTTGTCGTCTTCCCATCTTCGCCACTCACTTCGTCGTCACAGTCAACCTGATGGTCGTATGCACGATCAATGCGCCAACAAATTTCCAGAGAAATTCGAGGACCATCCATTGCACCCGGGGACGAGCCTCGTCCGCCAGGATTTAAGAGATACTACTAGCGAAACACGTTGTTCGAGATGCCGGGACCACGTATTATATATGTCTTGACGATAAGCGTTGTAGTTCCACACTTAAACTTTCGTGCGCTTTGGTGTTCACAATCGTGCACAAAAGCCACAGGCACGAGATGACTGCGATGAGGGGTTAATCTTGTTCCTTCATTTTCTCTGCTAGTGGGACCCAACATGATCAACCCGCGCTCGGATTAAGAAATCGCGGGGAGTGGGGTTTGTCGTCAAGGGCGGAGCCATTCAATGGCTGGGGTGAGCTGTAGATACGATGATTGTAAAGAGACATTTTTCACCAATAATATAAGCATATAGTGTTGATCGATGTTTCATAACATTGAGAGACACGAGTAGAAATTTTATGTTAATTACAAAAAATACCCCCGGGATTTCATGTTTATTACAAAAAGCACTCATTAGATTTCATGTTAATTATAAAAAGTACCTCTGAATTTTTATAGGTAAGAATTAAGAATTATAAAAAAGATGACGGCAGAAATAATTGTTTACCAGATTTTGTTTTTAAACATTTTGACACATAATACTGCTTACCACAATGTTCATATATTCATTCTTTTGGTTGCAAAAGAAGTGAATTTTAAATCGCAACCACAATGTTCAAATATTCATTCATTTGGTTGAAAAAGAAGTGAATTTTAAATCACAACGTGAAAATGTTGATAATCTTCTTCGTCAGATAAATTATTCAAGAGGAACCTCAATAACCTCGAGTTCATGTAGAACTAAGGAGATCGTTCGAGTAGAGAGAAAATAAAAGCCATTTTTTGATTTTATATTTTTCGAAAAAATGAGAAAAATAATCAATTAATGAAAAATCATGTTTTTAAGTAGTGTTCATAAAGTCACGAAGATGATTCAAATTCGGAAAAGTAGATTGATGTCACACGTTAACGAAAGGTTCTGAGTCTTCTGACTGTATACAGAACAATCGCATTTGGGATCTTGTTCTGTTACCACTATTCTAAGTTAAACCAAACGAGATTCAATTTCATAACATGAGAAGATATATAAGGCTTGTCTTTTTACTTAGAAACAATAATTTTTAAGAGACTTTCGTCTCTCGAATAAGATAAACATATACTCCATAATTGATGCATAATATATAGTTTGAGGTAAAACAAGGCATAATTCATATATATATTAGGAATACTGTATTTTCTGTTTTCGACGCTCCAAGATTAGTATATGATCCTCATTTCATTTTCTCTCTCTCTCTCTCTCTCTCTCTCTCTCTCTCTCTCTCTATATATATATATATATATATATATATATATATATATATATATATATATATATATATATATATATATATATATATATATATATATATATATTGTTGTGCCTCAGAATACATATAAGAAATATAAAAATAGACTTCAGTATGGCACTACCAAGCCACGTTAAGCCCAAGGTGTTGGCGATAAACGATGTTGACCCAGACGATGTAAACGATTGGAAGTGCGACGCTTGTCGTCTTCCCATCTTCGCCACTCACTTCGTCGTCACAGTCAACCTGATGGTCGTATGCACGATCAATGCGCCAACAAATTTTCAGAGAAATTCGAGGACCATCTATTGCACCCGGGGACGAGCCTCGTCCGCCAGGATTTAAGAGATACTACTAGCGAAACACGTTGTTCGAAATGTAAATCAAAATGCGGGACCACTTATTATAAATGTCTTGACGATAAGCGTTGTAGTTCCACACTTAAATTTTCGTGCGCTTTGGCGATCACAATCGTTCACCAAAGCCACAGGCACGAGATGACAGCGAAGAGGGGTTCATCTTGTTCCTTCATTTTCTCTGCTTGTGGGACCCAACATGATCAACCCGCGCTCGGATTAAGAAATCGCGGGGAGTGGGGTTTGTCGTCAAGGGCGAAGCCATTCAATGGCTGGGGTGAGCTGTAGATACGATGATTGTAAATAGACTTTTTTTCACCAATAATATAAGCATATAGTGTTGATCGATGTTTCATAACCTTGACAAACACGAGTAGAAATTTTATGTTAATTACAAAAAATACCCTGAGATTTCATGTTTATTACAAAAAGCAGTCATTACATTTCATGTTAATTATAAAAGGTACCTCTGAATTTTTATAGGTAAGAATTAAGAATTATAAAAAAGATGACGGCAGAAATAATTATTTACCAGATTTTGTTTTTAAAGATTTTGACACATAATACTGCTTACCACAATGTTCATATATTCATTCTTTTGGTTGCAAAAGAAGTAAATTTTAAATCGCAACCATAATGTTCAAATATTAATTCATTTGGTTGAAAAAGAAGTGAATTTGAAATCACAACGTGAAAATGTTGATAATTTTCTTCGTCAGTTAAATTATTCAAGAGGAACCTCGATAACCTCGAGATCATGTAGAACTGAGAAGATCGATCGAGTAGAGAGAAAATAAAAGCCATTTATTTTATTTTATTTTTTTCGAGAAAATGAGAAAAATAATGAATTAATGAAAAATCATGTTTTTAAGTAGTGTTCATCAAGTCACGAAGATGATTCAAATTCGGAAAAGTATATTGATGTCACACGTAAACGAAAGGTTCTGACTGTATAAAGGACAATCGCATTTAGAATCTTGTCCTGTTACCACTATTCTAAGTTAAACCAAACGAGATTCAATTTCGTAACATGAGAAGATATATAAGGCTTGTCTTATTACTTAGAAACAATAATTTTTAAGAGTGATACGTACCTCGTTGGGATTGGAAAGAATAGGAAAGAACGAAGAACGGAAATTGAGAAAGATACCGGCGGAAGGTCCCAAAACCTCTGAATCTGATTCGTGAAATAATCTAAGGACGAAACCCTAGACCCCAACACGTGATCGACGCAGCAACTTGGGGATGAGGAAGACACACAAACGAAGGGTGGATCGCTTCGTTGATTCGTCAGTTGAATTCTTTGGATAGTCGGGTAGAATTCGAACCCAGAGAGAATTTTAGTAAAACTCACAAAAAGTAATTTTATTTATCAAATCATAATTGGCTGCGTAAAACAATAGTCTTGGGGAGCCTTATATAGGCATAACCCTAATTAATTGAAAAAAAGAAAATAATTAATAAAACAACGCTGAAACCTAAATAATTAATAAAACTAACGCTGAAATTAAAGAAATTCAGCGCTGAAAATTTGTGAACATGTCGGCCGACATATATTGGTGTCGGCCGACACCAACCCCTCACTTCGGGTTCTTCCTCGGGCTGAGCCTCGGAATCGGCAAAAACTGGATTTTTGGCCCTTTGTCGGCCGACAGGACTTGGTGTCGGCCGACACCAAGCCAAAAGCTTGACCGAAATTCTCGTCTTCGCCCCGACGCACGCCCGACCCTCTTCCCGGGCTGAATTTGAACTTCAACGCCTTTTGCGTGACTTTGGGCTGCATCATTCCCCTCCTCTTCAAGAGGATTTGTCCTCAAATCCAAGCCTATGCCAGGCTCGAACACCACTCTCACGAACAGGCTCGAAACTTCATCAGTCTGCAGCTCACATGTAGTGGAAAACTAGGAGATTTATCTTCAGGGAAGACATCATGAAATTCCTGCAAAGCATAATGAGTAGAAAGGTGTAGAGAGAATAAAACGTTAGTGGTAATCAGCTCCTTCTTGCACAGCATCACCAACGTCGGCTGCCCCTTATTCACTGCCCGCGTCACCTGGTTGACATCGGTTGCACCAACCACACTCATGCAACTTTTCGTGTGAAGAAGACCCTCGGACTCCACCGAATACTTCTCCTCAATCTTCACCGAAGCCTCCTCCTCGGACTCCACCGAAGCCGACTCTTCTTCGGACTCTACCGAAGTCGAAGGTTCTGGCTTCTCGCCCTCATCATCAATCACTACTTTCCCAGCCTCCACTGATGCTTGTACCAGCTCCTCTAACAGACGCTCAATATTGCTCCAACTCTCGTGCTGGGTCTCAGCTCTGGGTCTCTTCTCATAAATGTCAGAAGTTTCATCCTCATCGGAATAGAACTCTCTATATCGACCATGGGGTCGATGACGATCGATCCGACCTCCTCGGTATTCTCCGCCTCTCCGATACCCTGCATAATCACGATGAGGTCTCTCCTTCAGGGCGGTGAGCCGTTCATGCACCACCTCCATCTCCGACTTAATGAACTCCCTCATTTCAAAGCGTAAGGTCTCCATGATGAGCTTAGCCTGTGGGTCATCCATCACAGTCATCCTGCAAAAGTGTTAGAAACAAAAGAAATAAAGAACTCTCTCCCTCACAGCTCTCGTGTATCTCTCAGTATGGTTTTTATCTCACTCACACTCTGCCTTTTGTCCTCTCAAATTCTCTCTTAAGGAATCGAAATTCCCAACCTTACTAGCCGAATTCAATCCAACAATATCCACGAAACACACAATAAGGTTCGCACTCCCAACCTTACTAGTCGTCTTCCCATCTTCGCCACTCACTTCGTCGTCACAGTTAACCTGATGGTCGTATGCACGATCAATGCGCCAACAAATTTCCAGAGAAATTTGAGGACCATCCATTGCACCCGGGTACGAGCCTCGTCCGCCAAGATTTAAGAGATACTACTAGCGAAACACGTTGTTCGAGATGTAAATCAAAATGCAGGACCAGGTATTATAAATGTCTTGAGGATAAGCGTTGTAGTTCCACACTTAAATTTTTGTGCGCTTTGCCGATCACAATCGTGCACCGAAGCCACGGGCACGAGCTGACTGCGACGAAGGGTTCATCTTGTTCCTTCATTTTCTCTGCTTGTGGGACCCAACATGATCAACCCGCGCTCGGATTAGAAAATCGTGGGGAGTGGGGTTTGTCGTCAAGGGCGGAGCCATTCAATGGTTGGGGTGAGCTGTAGCCCACCCTGATTTTTCAATGTTTACGTAATATATATATATATATATATATATATATATATATATATATATATGCAAGTAATTTCAATGTAAAAGGTTAGCTGGATTGACTTATTTGTCCCTTAAGACCCATGTAGGTCAGGTTCAAATCGATTCTTCTCCCTCTCATTTTCTTTTTTCTTTTTTTACTTAAAAATATTTTTTCATTATAGTTAGCCCGCCCGAAAAAAAAAATCTTTTTATCATAGTTAGCCTTTTTTTATTTAATTTTTTTTTCATTATAGTTAGGGGATCGATTCTTCTCCTCTCATTTCCCTTTTTCTTTTTTTACTTAAAAATATTTTTTCATTATAGTTAGCCCTCCCCGAAAAAAAAACTTTTCATTATAGTTAGTCCGCCTTGAAAAAAAATTCTGCCTCCGCCATTGTTTGTCGTACGTGTGTGGCCTTTGCGATTTTTGGATCCATCCTGATTGTGCTGAGCTACCCAATGATATCGTAGTCGGCGACAATGTTGTTCATCACAAGCACCCTCTTTTGCTAAGTTATGAAAATGTAGATGTTGTTTCAGCATGGAGTATGCGTTGGGGACGCTGTCAATCTAATTTATGTGACCTTTGACTAGAAGAGGGTTTGGGGTGGTATAGATGTTTCCATTGTGACTACTCTGCTCAAATCAAGTGCATCGTGTATTCAGATCCTCCTAATAGTTTAAAGCAAGGTACCTATATATATTTCGGCTATTTGTAAATTTATAACTGTTTCTTTGTTGTATTCATGATTTGCAGTGTTGTTTCGAACTGCAATAGTTCCTGGCCTGATTCATTTGCCGATGGCGGACGAACACCAAATTGTGGTTTAACGTATAATGAACATTATATGTACCATTGATTGTGATAATGATGAACGCGATGACAGCAAAGTGCACCAACACCCTTTGGTCATTTCCTTTTGTATTTTTAATATATCGATAGCTGAGTGGAGAGATGACTTGCTGTCCTTAATACGAATTTGCCTCGTATAAGTGCTTTACGGAATCACAGGCAAAAGTCTCCCAAGATAAAACAGCTATTAGACAATTATCGAAGCACTCGATACTGAATCTGACGAACAAAACAAGGAAATATTTATGCATTGAAAGAAATGAGAGAAGTAGAGAAATATCAATAACTCGAATTGTGTTCTCGGGTGAACTGAAATGTGTCGTAAAAAATGAAATGGTCAGCCTCATATAAGCATCAAAAAAGCTTCATGAACAGACGTGAAAGTCTAATCGGAAGAAGAGATGCGACCATTCTCAAACACACAGTGACTTTTTATATAAATAATATTAATAATAATAATATTCAATAGATGGAGAGTGGAGACACAACTTTTCAAAATGCACCAAATGATTTTCGATTGATTTTAATAATTTTATTAGGGTTGATCCAATACACAAATTCAAGTTTCATATTTCACAATCCACAGTCCGCGGCGGCGTACGTCTCTTTTCGAGTCCGAGTTTAACATATTTCACTTCTCTTTTTTTTTTATATTTTAGCAATTTAGAATACTCAAATATTCTCAAATTGTTATAAACTCAAGAGAATTGAGAGAGAATAATAGAGTATAAAGAGAGACAATATAAGAGGAGAATAAAATTGTTATAAATTATTGTCTTCATTCATATGGGGAGACCCCTTTATATAGGATAAAATCTAGGGTTTCTGACTTAGCCAACAAGTCATTCACTATAATATAATAATATTCATAACACTCCCCCTTGAATGACTATGTACAGAATTGCTGCCTCGTTAAAACCTTGCCAGGAAAACCCAGTGGGAAAAAACCTCGACGAAGGAAAAAGAGTACAACTTGCTCCCCCTGATTGTAATCACCGAAGATCTTTAACTTTGTGATCAATTAGTCTCATTAAAATCTGTAACTAATAAAACCATATAGGAAAAAATTAGTTATTCATATATAAATTTTGGTCTTAAGGACACAACCTTCGAATTTTCGAGTTTCACATTCATTTGTATTATTGTATATTTTTCGTCCTTCAGGGACATGCCTTTACCAGACATCTATATTGACTAGAGCATTCGCAATTGCTATAACCGGCCGGTAACTCTTCTGGAGTATTTGAGATGCATCTAGTGTTCAATATACATTTATTGACAAATGAACAATAATGTGAACTTCAATTCACAATCATTTGAACTTCAGGTAAAATATCTCAATTTATTTCGAAAATAAACTCATATGAAACATTCTAATGTCCTCATTATTATCGAGTGATGTGCATGCCTCGTTAAAAACCTCGTTATAAAACCTTATAGGGAAAAATACTCGAGGAAAAGAGTACATGACATTCACATTTATATTTTGGTGATTGTCTCGTTAAAAACCTTTAACTAAGAAAACCCTGTGGGAAAAACTTAGTAGAGGGAAAAAGAGTGCAATCACTGGTCTTCGGGACCTTGTCTCAATATCATTTTTGTCCATAATGACATATGTAATATGATACTATACATGTTCTGATTTCATTTCCTTTCAAATCAGAAATTTTAAAATCCATATAGGATTTTCATGCATGTATCTTTCTAATGACTTCTACATAGTCAAATCATACATTTGTGCATATCTATATTTATTGTTGTTGCTGCCAGAAGTATAAAGTAGCGGAACTTAATGTCATCTTTCAATATATTCGATTAACATCGAGTTTTTGCGAAAAACTCATGAGCAACTAATCTCGCTTTTATATCTCACCACATCATTATTCGTTTTTCTTACGAACACCCACGTATATCCTTCTGGAATAATATTTTGAGGTGTGTACTATAGAGTCAAAATATCTCTTTTATTTAGCGAGTCATGCTCAACCTCAATTGCTCGTTTCTATTTCTTTGAGTACTGCTAGCACACTATCATTGATTTAGGTTTTGGATCCAAATTTTCTAGAGCAACTCTTGAGCAAATATGTCGTTGACGACTTTTTCCATGTTGATGACAATTCATTCTATCAACCAAATCATTCATCATTTCCCAAAATATTTAATTTGGTTGTTCCGCAATCCCACGATTTTCTATCATCATGTGCACGTGCTTTTTCAATGGGATTTCCATCTAACTCTCTTCAGGAGATTTTGAAGGTGACTTAATTTCTTTGTTTTACCGCGGATTTATTTTATATCTTAAGATCGATCTACTACGCTTCAGGCGTATATTAGAATCAACATTTGAGTTGATCTCTTTGTTATTTGAACTCTTATAGTTCATTTATCACAAATATATGTGATTTTGTCACACCTTCATTAATTTGGCAGATTACTTGCTGAATATTGCAAGTCACTTATTTTAATGAACTTCGGGTTCAATTGATTGGTGCGTGAATCTATAATTGAAGATCGTTTTCATTCAATGAAATTTCTCGGCATTTATATCTGTTATACTCTCATCTCTCCCTAATGCCGAGAAATGATCTTCATTTAATATGCAAATCAGCATAATTGCTATAAACCGATCTTCAGGATCGCGGGTTCGAGATATACCTTATTTTCTATTATGGCTGTTCATAAAAATACGCTTTAGCGGTGATATGAATATAAGTGGCATATTAATTCGCAGATAGGAAATGCTTGATTCATTTCCACGCACTTAATAATAATCATAATATGCATCATCTTCATTATTAAGTACAATTGTAGTACTCATGGGGATAATTAGTAAAGCTCTTCCGGAGCTCACTATTAATATGTCTTATTTGCATAATAGTTGTTTTACCAACGATCCTTCGGGGATACAGTATTTTTACCAATCATCCTTCGGGGATATACAATATCTTTACCAATCATCCTTCGGGGATCAAAATACTTGTGTCACTCAAACATTATTGACGAATAATCAAATCAAATATTTTTCAAGAATATTTATTAAATTTAATAAATTAATTGTGTATTCTTCAGGAATAACACGTCAAACATTAAGAAAATAATCGAATTTTTCGATATTCCATGAGTACCCACATAGTACATTTATTCTCGATTTTCAAAAGATATCCTTCAGGGATAATTCATATGACGATAACAATCGAATTTGGCTACTATGAGTATCTTGATGTAACTTTATTAGAAACATTTAATGTTTGAACTTTGTTTCTTCGGGAGCAATTAATAAAGATAATTGTTACATCAGAAGTCATTGATTTGATATTTCTGCGGCAATATCATATCATAATGTTCTTCAGGAACATTTAAAACTTATTGCTACTATGGGATCAATTTAATTTGTTATTTCTTGAATAATACCAAATCATGATTTTCTTCCAGAACGGTCAATATAATATTTTAAATCGGAGTATATGTTCTTCAGGAACAGTCATTTTAATTGATTATTAAGAATACTTGATTTGATATTACTTCAGGAATATCAAATTATAATGCGACTCAAACTTGCGAGATGTTACTTTCATGATAGCTTTATTATATGCTTCGACAGATTTTAAATCTCATAATCCAATGTGGAGTCAATCATACCACGTTTTGGTAGTACGATCAACTTCGGGTGATCGTATCCTTCTTTTAAATATTTCCACAAAGCTAGTGGATCGGTGAATTTTCAAAAATATTATTTGAGATTATTAGTATATAATCATAATCAATTTGATATTGATATTTCTACAGGAATATCATATCATGATGTTCTTCAGGAACATTTAATTTTGATATTTCGTCAGGAATATCATATCATGTTCTTCAGGAACGTTTAATTTTGATATTTCTTCAGGGATATATTATCATAATATTCTTCATATCACATTGTTCTTCAGGAACGTTTAGTTTTGATATTTCTTCGGGAATATCATGTTCTTCAGGAACATTAAAATTTAATTTTGATTTTACTAAGCATAACTAATTTGATATTACTTCAAGAATATCATACTATAGTGTTCTTCAGGAACTCAATCATAATTAATTTGATATTACTTTAAGAATATCATATTACAATGTTCTTCAGGAACTTAGGCATAATTAATTTGATATTACTTCGAGAATATCAGATTATAATTATTAATTTGATATTACTTCAAGAATATCGGATTATAATGTTCTTCAGGAACATATGAATTTAAGAAGGGAGGAGAAGTAGATATATTTATAATTATTAATGAATATAAACAAACATATAAATTCTTGCCTTTGAATTCGGATCTTGGATGAGTAGAACTTCGATAAAAAACGCGGTTGAGCTTTCGTGCTGATAACGTGTTATAAACTCAAGAGAATTGAGAGAGAATAATAGAGTATAAAGAGAGACAATATAAGAGGAGAATAAAATTGTTATAAATTGTTGTCTTCATTCATATGGGGAGACCCCTTTATATAGGATAAAATCTAGGGTTTCTGACTTAGCCAACAAGTCATTCACTATAATATAATAATATTCATAACACAAATTAAATTTTTATAATTTCAACTTTTAACTATTATACTTTGTACATTAATTACTCTTTCACCCTTAAAAGAATTTTAATAATTATGCTCAAGTAACATCTACTCTTATAATATAATAAAACACGTTTAAAAAAAAAGAATTTTAATAATTATGCTCAAGTAACATCTACTCTTATAATATAATAAAACACTTTTAAAAAATTAGTAATTTCAACTTGTGTGAGACCTCATAATTTAATCGTTAAATTAAAAAAAAACATACTAATATACCAATAACCTATAAATAGTATTTACAAAATTAATTCGACTCTATACGAGCACTACCCATTAACACCTTTATTTATAAGGGTGATTTTGTATAAAAGGGTAATTTTTTATGTTTGTTTAAAAATAAATGACCCATCTTTTCCTAATTATAAATCAGGGGAATTTAATTAATAAAATGCAATTAAGAAAAAAAAACAAAAAACATGTGTTTGAAAACAAATAACAAGACGGTTAATAAATGTAATTAATTCCTTTGATTATAATTATAACTTTAACAATACTTTAATTAATAAAAAATAAAAAAATCAATAAACCCTAAATTTCAAAATATATTTTATAAGGTTTTAGATGTAATTTGATAAATTATACTACCCTTTTTCCGAAATAGTTCTATTTATAATCTTGTAATACAAAATGAGGTATAATCAAGTATTCAAATTTAAAAATAAATATTATTTGTAATTTATTTATAAAAATTATAAGTACAGTGCAGTACTAAGGAGTAATTAAACTTGAATGAAAGAGCATCACCAATGGTAGATACAATTCCTATGTGGCATGGAATTGTACCTAGGTACACTATTGGGGTTTAAGGTACAAATTGGAGATTGGAGAGAGAAAACAATAGTATCAAATTATTGATACTAGGTACAAATTGAAATTGTGTCTTGTGTGGTGGGTCTCACATCTAAAAAAGGTGAATAATTGTACCTCAAACCATTAGAGTAGTAAGGTACAAATTTATAAGTAGAAATATTTAGTGATGTGTCAACTAAATTGTACCTCAAAATGAGGTACACCATTAGAGATGCTCTAATAACGCTGCATAAAAGTAAAACCAAACAAAGAAAAAGGTTGGAGTAGTATGAATTTCATAAATCAGATATTGCCGAAATAAAAGCAACAAATTATTAAAATATAAATATCACTGCTCCGTCTTTCCTCCGCTTCCTCCCTAACTCACTGTCTCTGAAATCTAGGGTTTCTCATCTTTCCGCTCCCTCACTATTTTCACACATGTACTCTGATACATCTAACTTAATTTTTTATCCGTTTTGTTTCCCCTGAACAAATCCCCAATTTTTGATTTTTGATTTTCTTCGGGATCAATTCATGCGGTTTTAGTATGCAGCTCGAAGAAGTTGAAACAATGCACTCTAAGCAATTGGAGAACGTCACAAAGCCCGAATCCAGAATGCGAAATAATTCAGAGATAAGTGAGGGATTGGAGGCTTTGGAAAATTTAGGCGAAACGGATTTGAATTCAAACTCCATCGTCGATGTTTCTGGGAAAAGATTGGATTTTTCAGTTATCGACGAAGAGGAAAGAACAGTGGAGGAGGTGTACATGTATAAGAACGAGTTCAATTTGATCCCGAAAGCTGTGGGGAGGTTTAAGGGTTTGAAAACACTAAAGTTTTTCGCGAATGAGGTTAAATTGTTTCCTTCAGAGTTCAGGAATTTGGTTGAACTGGAATACTTGCAAGTCAAAGTGATGGAGCCGGGAGTTAGTGGGTTGGAGCTGAGTAAATTGGGGAATTTAAAAGAGCTGGAGCTTTGTAGATCGCCTCCAAGGCCATCGGCGTTCCCGATTCTGAGTGAGATTGCCGCGCTTCAGTGCTTGACTAGGCTCTCTGTTTGTCATTTCTCTATAAGGTAATACCAGTAGTTACATTTGTTAATTTTGTTCTACGGTATTTATAGAGAATTTCTTTGCTATTTTATTATGTTTAAGAGTATACGAATGTGACCTTTATATTTCCTTTATGCTGTCAATTTGCTCTTTTTATTGGTGAGGAGACTGTGTTTGATCTCTTAATTACTTATTGATTGGTGTTAAAACAGTTGTAGCTAGTCGGTAATGTTAAGATCACTTGAACATTGGACCTAACATGCCTCGTTCTTAATGTTATGTGTAATTGGAAAGTATTAGTTCAAAAAGTATGTCAAGATTAGGTACGATTTTGATGTCTGTTTATATGAAAAGGCAACAGTATCTAAGACACGGGGAGGAGTTTAAGCCGTATGATAAAAGGTGGGAAAATGAAAACTTGTGGAGGTGCTTTTGGTACCTTTTGAGCTAAATTGTTTGTAGCAATCAGTTACGCTTGCAATTATGGCACATCTTATGATTCTTATCTATCTATAGACTCACTCATCACATAAATTATTGACATATAATATGCAATATACATAAGCTTCCTTTATTTGCATTGTGAGTTTTTTGATGTACAATGTGAATTGTGCCTGTAGTTGTTAATTAGTTTGGGGAATTTTTGATTTTATATGTACTTTCTTTTCTTGCAGATACCTTCCTCCAGAAATTGGATGCCTTACTAAATTAGAGTACTTGGATCTCTCATTTAACAAAATGAGGAATTTACCTGATGAAATCTCTTTGTTGAAATCCTTGATATCTATGCGAGTTGCTAATAATAAATTGGTTGAGCTACCTTTTGGAATTTCTCATCTTCAAAGATTGGAGAACCTGGACCTGTCAAATAACCGATTGACTTCCTTAGGCTGTTTGGATCTTGAATTAATGCAGAACCTTCAAACTCTAAATCTACAGGTATGAACTTATGGCTCTAGCATTTCTTTTATTCATTGATTGTATTTTTAGTTTTGGTGGTTATATTGCTTAAAAAATAGCCATGTGCTTGTTATAAACATTTCCTTTGTTTTGTGGAAATAATTAATGCAGCATAACCTACTACGTGGTTGTCAAATACCATTGTGGATATGCTGCAATTTGGAGGGCAACAGCAGGATTATATCTAATGATGAATCTGCTGCGATGGATGTGTATGAAGTTGTCATTGAGGAGATTCGTGAATGTCCTGGTAATGAAGACGCTTCTCTCTCTCTTTCACACACACACCTGTCATTATTGCATATCCTCTCCTCACGTACATATTATCTTTTGTGACAACATGATCTTAATTTACTATATTGACTTGGTGTAGATTCTCCCACTGTTACAGTATCAAGTAATTCAAGTGGATTGTCTTCCAATAATCGATGTTTGGCTGCTCGTAGGGCCAAAGGGTGGAAACGTAGGTATAATTTGCAAAAGAAAGCTCGGCAGGAGAGATTGAATAACTGCAGGAAGTGGAAAGATGATGTTACAAGCCAAATCTCTTCGGAAAAATGCAAGACGTGCAGAGTTCCTGACAAATGCAATGAAAACCAATCAAAAGGGTTATCTGTCGTTGTAGATGCTGCGCCTGATAACAAAGATATATCCCATGACGGGGATGGAAATGATGGTCTTACTCCAAAGGAAGGGCCTTCAGATGGATGTTCATGCCCAGGCATTGATTCTGTTCGCTCACAGTCTAATTCAACTTTGGCCTCTCTTTCCGATGATGTTGATGTGCTGGATGGAGGTTCATCTTCTGAAGCATCGAATTATGTTTTAAAGTCAAAAAGGCATTCAGAGAAGGATCTTGACTATCCTAAGCCCACCAAATCCCGGAGACCGAGCAATGACCCCTCTTCTCTTTCATGCCAATATAGTGAAATATCATTTTGTGGGGTCAGGGATTGTCTGCCTGATGGATTCTACGATGCAGGACGAGACCGACCCTTTATGCCACTGGGTAATTACGAGAAATATATGTATGTTAACTCACGGGAAGTGATTCTTCTTGACCGGTAAGTGATTCTTCTTGACCGGTAAGTGCATCCTAATTTTTTGAATTTGCAACACTGTTTCTTGTATGTGACTGTGCTTTGCATTGAAATTGTAAACATTATATGCTTTTAAATTTTATGATCAGGGAAAGAGATGAAGAATTAGATGCTATTTTGTTGTGTACTCGAGCATTAATCGGTAAGTTTAGGCAGATGAAGAGTTCTATCGACGAACATAGAGACATTGCAACAGATAATTTGCACATGGCATCTTTGCTCGCTCTTTTTGTATCGGACCACTTTGGAGGAAGTGACAAAAGCAGTGTCGTTCAGAGGACACGGAAGGCTGTTTGCGGTGCAAACCGGAGTAAGCCTTTTGTTTGCACTTGTGCAACTAGGCTCGGTACTGACACTAATTTTTATAATAGAGAGAATGTGGATACTGCAGAAGATACTGTTTTCCTTGATATCGTTGAGCAGTCACTCCGATCTATAAAAGAAAGACGTAATTCTATTGTGGTTCCTATCGGAGGAGTTCAGTTTGGAGTTTGTCGGCACAGAGCATTGCTGATGAAGGTACCATTTCACTTATTTTATCTTTTTTCTCTTTCCAGAGCATTGTGCATACTACAACTTTTTAAGTCTTGTACAGTGGACCAAACCATAAATAGACCCTTTTTAAATCCACGATCCTTATTTTTTGTGATTTACCCATGTATTCAGTCTTGTTTTATGTGTATGTAACCACCCAGGTAAAAGTGGTTCTAGAAATGCTATTATAGTAAAAAAAAATGTGACTGAACTTAGTCGGAATGATCAAGTAATCAATTAAAAGAGTATCCGGAAATTTAGAAAGAGACCATAATGAATTTTGACTTATATGCAATGGAGGAGAATATATTATGTCAAATCTCAGGGGTAATAAAAAAAATAAGGTAGCAGGAAAAATAACAGGAAAAATAGAATTTATGTTGGAGCTGTTTTTATTTAGGGTATCATGGCAAATTAATTCGGAGAAAACAATAAGATAACAGGAAAATAGAATTTAGGTCTTAAAAAGACTGGTGAGGAAAAAGAATGCCCAACAGTATAATTAGGAGATGAGAAAATATAAAAATCCTCGTCACTCACGTGGTTAAAAATATCCAAAACTTAATAGCATTCAGGTCTTAAAAATTGAAAAAGAATTCTGGGCCAATCCAGTATGAACTGTGAACCAGAATCTGGAAATTTGAAATTGAAGAACCATGGACCATAACATAATACCACCTGTCCGTATGAATTTGCACAGCCCTAATCAGTGCAGTGAATTTTGTGTATCTGAAAATTCTGTCCTTCCATATGGTGTAGTATCTATGTGACCACATGGAGCCTCGGATACCTTGCGAGCTCGTTAGGGGTTACTTGGACTTTTCCCCCCATGCCTGGAATGTGATCATTATAAAGAGGGGTGAGTCGTTGGTCCGCATGATAGTTGACGCCTGCCATCCTCATGACATCAGAGAAGAAACTGACCCGGAATATTTTTGCAGGTTAGCGTTATAATAATTGCTTCATATATATAGGTATATATATATATATATATATATATATATGTATATATATATATATATGTGTGTGTGTGTGTGTGTGTGTGTGTGTGTGAAGCCCAATCATTTGTGAATTACAGGAGCTTCAGTATCTCACCAATTGTTTTTAATACAAAATATCTGTGATAGTAGTTGATATATTTTTATTTTAGGTATATTCCCTTAACCCGGGTCAGTGCTGTTGTAGCTCATAGCGCTGGAAGTCCTAATTGTCATTTTCCTTCTCTCTCTGTGTGTGACGAGATCGGAAAATTGGCATCCACCTCTTTGATGCATTGTAAAGTTGGATCCTTAGAGGCTGCAATGAAGGTATGCATTCTTTGCTTTGTATCAGAACATCTTTCTTTATCTTCCTTTTTTTTTTTTTTTAACTTCTTTATCTTACAAATCAAAGACACGCCACACCCAAAGGCGACTCGGTACCCTGGCCTCCTCCCAAAGAAAGGATGCATATTCCACTTGAGCTAAAAATCTTACTAAGTCTTATCTGCTTTTTGAATATTTGTGGTTCTGTAGGTCACTAGAACAAGAATCTGCTTATTATTTTAAGAAATTTTAAATTTATCATTTTTACTGCATTTGCATATCAACATAGGCACATAGCCTAGTCTTTTGTGTTCCCTTTTACCTAGCCCATAAACCAAATTACTTGTGCAATATGTAGGTCCGGACCCTTGACATATGTGGTGCTTCAGCCGATGAAGTTAGGAGCTTTGAGTTATCATGCTTAGGAGAAATCAGAATGTTGAGTGTCTTGAAGCATCCCTGTATTGTAGAATTCTATGGCCATCAGATATCATCCAAGTGGTCTCTCACTGCAGATGGAGATTCCGGAGGCCGTTCATTACATTCTGCTATATTAATGGAATATATAAATGGAGGCTCCTTAAGGGTAAAATTCTGAGTTCAGAAATACACTTTTTTTTAACCACTAACGTTTTTTTCTAAATATTGATTTATACCATTTTAATATTTTATTTTACAGTAATAAAATATAAGTTCTCTAAAAAAATAAGTAATTTACCACGGCTGAACTTGTGAACCGGTAGCTTCACTAGTTTGATGATTGGTCAGGTAAACCTTGTTAATTATTGTTTTGTTTTATCAGAGCTATGTGGAGAAACTATCGAGTGATGGTGAGAAGCATGTTGCTGTAGACATGACTCTATCAATTGCCCGAGATGTAGCATTTGCGTTGACGGAAATACATGATAAACACATAATTCACCGCGACATAAAGAGTGACAACATTTTGATTGATATAGAGAAGAGGCGCGAGGATGGCACGCCTATTGTGAAGATTTGCGATTTTGATAGAGCAGTCCCTCTTCATTCTTATTTGCACAAGTGCTGCATTGCACATGCTGGAATACCTCCGCCCAATATATGTGTCGGGACTCCTCGGTGGATGGCTCCTGAGGTGTTTCATGCGATGCATGAGAGGAGCTTATATGGTTTGGTAAGTTTCTTTCTGGGTCAATACTTGATGATATTGTGAATGTCTTTTGTATGTATCATTAACAAGATCTCTGTCCTATTTGGTATAGGAAGTGGATATTTGGTCATTTGGCTGCCTGCTCCTGGAATTGTTGACTTTACAAGTTCCTTATTTTGGATTGTCGGAGTCAGAAATTCACAACCATTTGCAGGTATGCTGCTATTATTCTGTTTCAATTTGTTCATGATTTATATATTCGGTTTAAGTATAGTTTTGTTCAGCGTTGCACATGAGGAATAATTAACTGTAAGATGTGGACAATAGATGTTAATATGTTGTACTGGGAAACTTGTTCTTCCCAATCTGCGTGTCAGTGCAAAGGTTTTTAGTGCAAATTTCCATTGAAACTTAAGCTTATACAAACAAAACAAAGCCCGTTCTCCTAATCTTACAAGTTCTCATCAGAAGCATTCAAAATACGCTCCTATGGTTCGTATTTGTTCCAATTTTCTCACAAAAAAAAAATAAAAAATGAAAAAATACACCAACTCAGTTTTTGTCCTTTTGAAATATTATCGGCCTTTTTTATAGTCATGCTACAAATGTCTTGGTAGTTAGTATTTGTATCTGTAATTATCCAAACAAACAAAGAAGAATTATCCTTTGGGCTTGTAGGATTACTCAAAACTTTATGATCTTGAACCTCTGAACACGCACGCATATTATGCAGATGGGAGAGCGACCTAAGCTGACAGAGAAGCTCGAGGCTCTGGTTGAATCCGATGGGGAACTTGAGACGGAATCCGAAACACTTAGATTTCTTGCTAAACTTTACCGCCGGTGTACAGAAAAGAATCCATCCAATCGTCCATCTGCACAAAACATCTATGACTCGTTGCTTGCCCGTTTCAACACGGGTACTACTTCCGAGCAAGAATAGATATATATATATATTTATTTGAAACCTTACTTTGATTCTCGAAATTTTGTAGCCCTTGTGAGCTTGTTTGGCTAGCATGAGGTATAGTTTGGGTCCTTGTAGGGCTCTACAATAACATTATAGAGTGGTCAGTCAATCTCTGAAGGTCATCTTCTCAGGGTTCTAAAAAGTGCAGTGTCTAGGCGGGAGTAGTAGTAGTTAAGTTAAGTTTTTAAATTATTGTTTTTTTATATTATAATTGTTGATTTATTTTATGTAAACACATTGTGATTCTTGTAACATTATAGTCTTGATGAGGGATTCTGTTGAGTTGCACTGTATCATTATAAGTTTTTGTTTCAAACATGTGATTTCTGTGTACATGTAAGAATGCTAAAACCACTCTGCTACCACACCAACATTTACATTAAATTTGATTAGACAGGTGATATTGAAGGCTCGCATCAGAATATGCAACAAAGGAGGGCCTATTAGTAATTAATTAATTATTGTGTAGGAGTATATTCTTTTGAATTTGCTTGCAAAAGTCAAAAGGAAATCAATGATTTTTGTTGTTGTTGCCAGGTCAACTCTTTTACAAACGTGGCATCCAACTGTGTAATCATTTCATCAAGTACATATTTTGGTTACATATAAGTGAGGAATTATTGTATGTACCCGGCACACCACGTCATTTTGATGATTTGTTGGTCCCTACCTATAAACATGCGACACGTGGCAACAAAAAAATGAGATGCAAATTCTTATTGTTTTTTACTTCTCCGTTGTTCCCGTTATTAAGAGAAAAAAATACTCCAAATAATATAAAAATAAAATTAAATGAAAACCACCTAAATTTAAAAATCTGATATAATGAAAAAATTAAAAAGAACACCCATGGTCTTTTGATGTCGGTTTAGATAATCGATTCTGAACCTGTAAAAGAACCAGTTATTCGTGTGGTAGTTATTCGTATGGTGAAGAATTATTTGGTTTCTTGACATCGAAACCATCAATTGATATTTTGCAACTGGGATATAATATACTCCGTATACTGTATATGTAAATAGGTCTCATTGTTATTTCTTGTTTAAGAGACAATTGAGTAAAACAAAACAACTCTGGGACAGGTTCGTAGAAGCAGCCGATTCAATAGAAATAATATTTGCATCTGCATATGATTTTGAAAGAACATAATCGGAATACACCACCCGCTGTTCATAGAATCTAAGAACTTCAAGATTTTTAGGTTTTTAAATTTGGGTGTTTTTCATTTACAGAATTTTAATTTTATAATATTTTATTTATTTTTCTTATTAAAAATGAGCAGACGAAGAGGTTAGAAACAATAGGATTTGTTGCCACATGTCTCATGTTTATAGGTAGGGACCAACAAATCATCAACATGACGTGGTAAACCGGGTATATATAATAATTCCTCACATATAAGTTGTATATTTAGGTGTTTCCTCTTAGAAGAAAACAAATTTATTTATGTATGGAAAGAGATAAATTTGGTAAGGTGATCATCTGACTCGATCGGTGTTATGTTCGTATAATATCGAGATGATTTGATACATTATTTTACAAGTTTCGACCATGATCCATACAATAAAAAAAAAAAAAAAAAAAAGTAATTTTATTTACGCATATATAAGTATGATTAAAGGCTACTAAGTATAAGAAAGAAAGAAATTGCCACAGCTTTAATCATGACTTAGCCGACCAAAATTTTGCCGATGTTTAAAAGTGTGTGAAGCAATGTGACGGCGTGCTCAGTGTTTTTCTTTTTGGCTCCGACGTGTCATGTCTTCAAAATTATTGCTAAAGTACAAATATCATAGGTAGTCCTTTTTTAATTTTCATTTTTTTTTCTTTAAAATAATTATTTGTACTTTCCTTTTTTTCCTTTTATACGTGTACAAGAGAATCTCTCTACTATAAAAATGCACCAAATATTACGGATCATCAACAAAATCTTCGAGTACAATGATTTCGTATAATAGAGCATTAATTCTTGATCGGTCATCAAGACGTAAGGATCAATGCATTGCTTCTACTTTGAAATAATGACTTTCGAACCGACCAATTTTATAGTACGAGTCAATAAGAGGTCACGAGAAGTCTGGAGATAGAGACTCGACTCACATATAATTAAAAAGTTACATCTTAAAATTAATTTGTAATATATTAAAAGGTAATTAACTTTGTAAACTTATAATAAAATGATATTTATAATTTTTATATAAATTCAATAAGAGACAACTCACACGTAACAAGTCATTTTATTTACGAGCAAATAACATCCAGCTGGATCCAATAAATCAGATGCGTTGATCTAGCAACAAACAAATATGCATATGGGCAATTCCGGATAGAAAATGCAACTGCAACTGCACGGAGGAAAGGTGTTGAAAGGGAAAATTACTTCATTGCACAACAATTATTAATTGTTTGAGGGGTAAAAAAGGAAGAAAAAAAAAAAAGAGATTGAAAGTGATTCACACACATACACACACTAGTAGAAGTAGTAGTGTAGGATTGATGAGCTGCGATCTTCAATTTCCTCTTTTATGTGAATCTTGCAATGCTTCACTTGTAAACAAAGTTAGCCGTGGAAAACTATGGTCCCCCATTACCCATTGCTTTCTTCAATAATATACTACAACTATAATTTGTTTTCAATTCATACATAATACTTGAACATAAATAATACATCATGTTATCGATTGTACGAAGAAAAACCGGGTTCTATATATCTGTCTGTAATCGTGTGTTCGAATTTTGCAATCTTGTCAACCATTTAGATCGACTTCACGTGCTCGTTTTAATTTCGTCGTGAAAAATCGAAAAGATATCACGAGTCCACCACAACCACCAAATCAAACCAAATTAAAATTACATGACGAACATTTTTTGGGGCATATATTTCATTCAATACAACACGGAAATGTCACGAGTGCAACTTAATAACAATAACAACAATACCACAAAAAACTTAAAAAAGAGATATAGAAAAAGGGGGTCCCCACCCCCACCTTTCTCCTTCCAAGTTCCAACCCTAAAGTTAATAAATGCTCTTAATTACAAAGATATAAAAAAACCCTCACTAACCTGCAAAATCTGCATGGTGGTGGTGGTGGCGTGCCTATATATTTAATTTGCATTAAAAAGAAAAAAAGAAATTAAATAAAACAAAGAGGGACCACTCTATGTATATGGTTTTATTTTTGCTACTCTCGTAACGATATATCAATACGTCTACTCGTGAAATATTTATTGAATTTGTTTGTTTATCGAATTTGTTGTTATTAATTAATTAATATTGCTTGGCCTTTAATTTCGCTCACCAATTTCTTTCTTATCTTTTATCCACTACTTTGGCACCTCTATTTATACCCACACACATGCCACTCTCTTTCTCTATGAAAAACCCTTCAATTTTTTGTGGCTTCTCAAAATCAAGAAAAACAAATATATATCGACTATATATATGATTTCTCCCTCATGAGTAATTGTTCACACCGTGCTATAGTATCGGTTGAAGCTGCCAGCGTGATCTAAACTTTTATCCGGGCACCTGTCGTGGAAAAGATAAGATCACGTGGTTGCTTCATCTGATGCCAGTTGCACGAATAATATTCAAACCCTAATGTGTATTGTACTTACTACCTAGGGTTCATCTTGCTGGAAAAGAGGTACTTTTACTTTTATTTTTCGTTTGTACTTATGTTTTTCATCTCCAAATTAAATTTATTAATTTAATTTCACGCTTTTAGAATTTCTAATGTTTTACTTGGAATATTGCTTTTATTCCATTAATAGTATTGAGTATTTGTTTAGAGAATAGCATCATAAATCTCAATAAATTAAGACGAATGATTAAAATGCGATAATTATTGTGAATTGAAAGAAAGATTTGTATATATATCATCACTCCCTTACTGTTGGAATTGAATTGGGTTGAAGCTTTCCCCGACCCAATGGACGACTCGGCTCCTTATGTATATGAAGCAGTACTGCAGTTAATCTTTTCGTTTGAAGAATTCCCAGGAATTAATCAAGTTGTTTATTTTGCCATCTGCATTTTGAAATGTATCATGTAATTCTGTGTGTGTATATATATTGGTTTCAAATGCTACTTAATTTTTTTCCTTTTCTTAAGTTCTTAATACCCCAGAAATTAATTGTGTGTAACTATATATATAGTTATATACTCCTATATTATAAAAAATTAATCAAGTTGAATTGGTGCATGATCTCAAGGCCCGGGGGAGTCCAAACAAATTAAGGCTGAGTTTTCATCAAGTTCTCCACAATTCAAATTTGTACAACAAACAAATTAACATTCCTGAATATATACTGTATTAATTAATAAATGTCTCAATTTTTCACTACAGTAATTCTTAAAAAAGAAAAAATCTACAATCACATAATTTTAATTTACACATTAAATACAATATTGTTTTTTTGTTTTCTATTAAAAAAGTAGGACATTATATTCTCAAAGTAGGAGTATAGTATACTGATAATTTTGACCATTTGTTCATAGTAATTAATGTTAGTCATAATTGAAATACTGTATATAATACTGAGAAGTAGCTAGAAATGAAATTGACCTAGGTACGTAGCTGCTAAGTAGAGCAATAGGCAATGAGAAAATGTGTTTGTTGCTGCAACAACAAATCTGAGTGCCCTAACCTATGCAATGCAATGGAAGCTTGATTTTTGTCTCTATATGTATTAATGAAAATACAGTACGTAGTATATATATATATATATATATATATATATATATATATATATATATATATATATATATATATATATATCTGTTGCCTGATCGGCTACTACTGCCCTCTGTCCACAGTCCCCACCGCCTCTCGATCATATTTACTCAACTCCGCCACAACACAAACAAACCGTAATTAATTCTTTTTCTTCAACTTAAAAACAAACAAATTGTTTGTAACAAAAATTACATTTTTTGATATATACAATTAGTTTGAGATATCATTAGAGTTGTAAGAATAATACTCCTCTGTCCCATTGAAATAGTCAGAGGTGGTCAACGTTGACCTTTTTTGTCGGTCCAATATATATGATAAATAGTGCACAAAAATTATGAAAAAATTACTAAAATAAAATTTAATGAAATAGTCAGAGGTGGTCAACGTTGACCGTTTTTGTCGGTCCAATACATATGATAAATAGTGTGTACAAAAATTATGAAAAAATTACTAAAATAAAATTTAATTATTAAATTTTATTTTAATAATTTTTTCATAAATTTTGTACACTATTTATTAGACCGAGAAAAAAAGTCAACATTTACCAAATGTGACTATGTATGTGGGACGAATTGAGTATGTGCCAATCGAACTCAGTGTTCAACACTTTGATAAGCTCAATTTGGAGTGAGTAAAAATTCACATTGAAAAACAACAATACTTTCGTCCCATGATATATATGCCTTTTACCCTTTTTTTTAATAATTACTACTCTGTCTCAACTATTTATACATTAGTTGATCCCATGATATATATGCCTTTTACCCTTTTTTTTAATAATTACTACTCTGTCTCAACTATTTATACATTAGTTGATAGACACGTAAATTAAAAATAATAGCATTACTCTATTTTTTAATATTTGGATAAAAAAGTAAGAGTTAAAATGTATTTTAAAATTAAAAAGTAAATTAGTTATAAATAAAATTTTAAAAAAAATAGGTTAAAAAAGTAAATAAAAAAATAAAAATAAAATTATATTTTAAAAATAAAAAATAAAATATTTATTCATTTTCATTAGTTGAAACATTAAAAAATGAAAGTGTAGATAATTAGTTCATAAAAAAATAATATCAAAAAGTAAAGTGTACTCTCTAGTCTCTATATCTCAAAACAGTTGACATATTTTCTTTTTATAAATGTCCCACAAACCACAATAGTGTACACATTTAAAAAAAAAATTATTTATATATTTTCATTTTAAAATACAATTTTATTCTACTTTATCCACCAACTTTTTAAATTTTATTTATCAATACTTTGATTTTCACTTTAAAATATAATTTAAAAAAACTTCTTTTCAAGAAAGTATAAGAGCATCTCCAATGCTGCCCAAGTGAAGTGGACATGGGCACCCTTAAATGTTCAATTTAGCATTGGAGGAGAACATAATAAAATGGGCATGCCCACCATAGAGGCCAAGCCCAATAACACTATTCATGTAAGTTTTTTAACTTTTTTGTCTTTGTTTTAATTATTTAATTATTTTACTCACATTTTAATTGGTTCTTCTAAAAGGTGAGGCTTAGCATTGTATGACTTTGCCCACTTTTTATCTTTGCCCATTTTGCGATGATGTGACATATAATAATGTCCACACAAAGGAAAAAGTGGGCTTTAGCATTGGAGATGCTCTAACATCTATTTTGATTGAGTAGTATAGTAATAATATATTGAGACAAAAAGAAAGCATATGGAAGTATGTGTCAAAATTTGACTCAAAAGTAGAAAAGAGAATTAGGAATGAATGTAAGATATCAATCTAACTCAACATGATTTTCGAATAGGAACTGGATTAGCCTCCCCGAATGTAGTTATAAGGAGAGCGAAGAAGAAGACATACAGTAGTTGTAACAATAACAAACTAAAACTAATTACTAGTAGTATTTTACATATCATCAATCTAATTAATTAGTTGAAATTAATCGAGCTGCTGCTGCATCTTTAATCATACTAAACGGCCTATACAAACAAAACGTAATTATTATTTTGTCAACAGTAAAACATGACTCTTTTCACATTCTCTTTGAGGGCCGGCAATGGCCTCACTCTGCACGTCTCCCCATTTTCCGGTAGCTCTACCGGCTCCAGGTAGAATCTAGCCCGGAATGCAGCTAGGTGAGCGTAGTAAGCCGGAGGAACTGTGCCAAACATACAAACAACAATCACCAAACTATATATTATACTATATTTTTCAGGTGGAATAAATAAAAATAAAAATAAAAATAAAAATTTTGTGTACTTCCCGACTTACCCACTGAGACGGAACGTGTGCACCTAGCGTACGTATAACAGAGATTGTTTGTCAGAGATTGAATTCCATCCGCACTAAAATTGTTTTCGTCCCACAGGACATGGTAATGAGCAGGCCGACTCGTACCCTACACATAGTTATAAGTTGTCGACCATCATGTTATTGAACAAAAAATACATTACATTACCTTAATGCATGTTGTTTATATATATACTAATTAACCTGAATCCCAGCATGGCTGCAGAGATAGAAGTCGAATTCGGTTGGATGACAGATTTTAGAATCAACCACTGTGCCTGCAATTGGCAATTGCATGCACCAATAAACAAATATATATATATATATCGTTCGACTAAAACCCTGAAACGAAATATAAGTGGAATTTTGTTACCTGGTAATATGTTTCCACTCTTGTCGGTGCTACTCTTGTCCCTGTGATTATTAGCAAAGAGTCGAGTGTGATGCCGTTTTTGAACTACGATAAAAGTCACCGGCGGTTGGTAATTCGGCTCTAACGAGGCGCAGGCCTGCATATTAATTTACCGCAATATTAAGGCATCATTATTTTATTTTTATAGTGCAAAAATAAAATAAAATAAAATAATAATAATCGTAACCTTTCGAATTGCATCCAACTCGAAAAGTAGCACCTGGTAAAACTGCCCTTCACTCACACCATCCCTGTAATGTTATATTGCCAACAGTAGCTCAAGGATTGGGGATGGATATATAAAGTTTCAAAATTCAGGGGTGGTTTTGTAATTATTATTTGAAAAGGAAAATAAACAAGACACCTGTAAAATATTATCCTCTGCGGCTTCTGTCCAGTAGCCTTTCGAAACGAAACCAGAAGATCCCTATCCAAAGAAAGATCATATATATATTACTGTATTAATTAAACTACAAACGTACGAATTTCAATTAAAATGGTAGTAGTATCATTCAAACCTGATCATGCCTCCGCTGACTGTACCACGAACGGGATCATTCCAAGTCTTGTACAAATCTTGAATCAATTCCTGCCTGTGAGCTTGAGCACAAACCAATCCCGCGTATTTCGTCACTTCCGGCCAATCTTGAGATGCCACAACCTACATTAATTACACGTGAAAAAAAATTTAATAACATAAATTTAAAAATAATTTTTCATTTCACAAAAAACCGTACTGCAGCAATCGAAGGGCTCGTCTCTTCTCCATTCTCAGGATGGGTCACGTCTGCTCCGAAGATAATTGTGGGAATATCACTGACCAATGGTATTCTACAGCTCAGCGCGTCTACAAGAACAGTGTTTCTACCCCCCATCTGGATCATCATCAAACAGATATAAGTGTAAAGTTCTGTGTAATAAAGTAAACGAAAAACGAAGACGACTGCACCTTAACATTTATCTTCAAGGACACATTGGCCAAATATTGCTTGTTGATCTTGAAGACGTGTTTCGTAAGGCAACACTGGGAAATCATACCAAGATCCGTTTCGCATATGCGCTTTAGATCACCTATCTCGACCGAAAACTAATGTCAGGCGGTATAAATAATACTATGAATATAGTGTATTATGTAAAAAAAACATGACATGGGCGTACCGTAGAGGGACCCATTGTTGTCCGGCAAAATAGCTAATAAAAGCTCCAGTTCTTTTCCCTTTAGTTTATTCATGCACGTATGATAAACATGCTTCAAGGCTTTCTCCACTTGATCGGGCCGGGCATTGTATGTCTGAATAACAGGCTCTGGATTAAACTCCTGTGATAAACAGACCATTAATATACAGTAAAGGATATCGATATTCGATACAAATGGGCCTCTAGGAGTTTCTTTTTAAAACAATTACCATGCCCGACACTTGGCACATTTGCGCCAGCTCATTACAAAATCCCCGAGCAACATTGTCTTGAACACTCCTAGAGAAGTTGATACACGCCCAACGGCTAACGGTCATGCCGTTTATCATTTTCTGTGTGATTAAACAAAAACAATTATTACTATTTTGTCATTTTGTGGTGAAGCTACGAAGGACAGATAGATGACCTTGTTCATCATATTCCATTGGCCTACTTGAGGCAGGCAGTCTTTTTCCTTGCCTGTCTCGTGATATTTTAACTGAGAAAAAAGCGGATGAGACGAGTTGGAAATTAAACATTTATTCGGAAACAATGCTAATTTTCATTTCTACAAAATAACTCTTACCCAGGGAGCAGGGAGAACTCTAGCCTCCACGGAAGCGAGTTGTTCACTGATTTTGATTCCGAACTCATTTGCGTAAGGATCTTGATCGTAAGCATTGTGGTGAACAGTCTGCATGCATAGAGAATATTGAAAGAATAATCATTTGGCCGAGATCGAAGAATATTGGTACCGACTTTTATGAAAAGTAGACAGGTTTGATAATTCTTACATTTTTGTCACAACCATTGGATGGTTTGATTGAACTTCTGACCCAATCAAATATATTACAATAACACCCCAAATTATTTGGAATATTACAGAGCCACAATGGGCTACTTGTAAATGTAATTAATACTTAGAAAGAAATTATGGGATGAAATTGTATAAGTAAGACCCGAAACCTCAAGGGTAGTTTAAGTAACTTGTATAATCCCTAACAAGTATGTTTCTTTTTATTTACATGCATGCAATCACCACTAAACACAGTCTTTTCTTGAACCGATAGTTTAGTATAACTATTCGACTTCCCGTTTTTCCGGATGAGACGCAAAACATGTATAAGAAAGCGAAGCAAAAATAACAATATCATAAAAAAAAACACCTGCAAAATATCATTTTCCCGATCCCTTGGCCTCTGGCACGTGAGCTTTAGAAGAGAAGTAATTTGCTTTTCGCTCAGCCTTTTGGTGTATCTTTGCCCCTCAACAATTTTACATGCCTGGAACAAAGAACATTAGTCAACCAACCAATATAAAAATAAAAAAAAGTTAAAAAAAATAAATAAAGAAAGAAACCGACCTCCATTGGTAAATAGTTAGCCTTCTTCTGGTTCCCTACTTGAAGGCAAGGCAGATGAGGATACTGAATTGTGAAACCATACATTTCTTGAAAATATTCGATAACTGATTTCATGGTTGAGTTATCGTCAACCGGAAATCTGAAAAATAGTCGCAAACCAATAACTTTCTTGATTAGTTCAGACGGGTCATAAGACTCATAAAAAGCTGTGCAAGAAAATATAAATGATAATGAAAGCTTACACTAACTCCCGAGTGGGTTGAGTCGTAATCCCAGTAACTCTATATTTCCTCCGTACGTCTCCCCTGTGCGTCACTTCCACTTTTACTCCTCTAAGACCCTTTTTAACCTGAAACGTAACAAAATGTGTTTTTGATTTTTGCACAGTAGAAATCTTAGAAAAAAACAAATTAAACTAAAAACATGCCTTAATTCTGTCAGAGTCAGATAATGGCCTCAACAATATGTCTTTCCCCAACAGCTGGGCGACAAATTCAATCACCGGTATAGCCTCAATAAATGCAGCCGAGGCCATGTCTGGACATTTAGAAAAACGACAAGATAATATTAATTGCACGAGAGAAAGATAAAGCAGCCATTAAAATCATGATGCAACTAATTAATTAGTTAGTTACCAATGTTAAGTGATAGTCCCATCTGAGTCGGCCTTATACTCTGGTAAAATCCACTCCATGCCTCTAAACCATCCCCAAGCCTTTGGGGTTTTCGGATTACCGGAGAAAAAAATGACCTCCCGACAGGACAAAACCTTTTTTCACACAAAACAAAAATTTAGCATTAATTAAAAAAATAAAAATACTCTATAACTTTTGTTTTTTGCTATTACGAAATTTTTCGTACTTTTTCATAGATAGTTCCCTCAGCACAATATCCAGAATCTGAAGAGCTTGCTTCGAGCCATCCGCACGTTTTCCGGCAAGAAATTGTTTCAAGTGATGTAAATTCGCACGCGCAACATATTTGATCACTACTTTATATTCTCGTTGTCTCCTGTAAATTTCGCCGAAAGTGAATAAAAGGCAACTGCATTTTATCAAAAAAGAAGGCACTAAGAAATAAAAAAATACTTGGGCTCGTGTATGTTTTCATCTTGATCAATAAGCTTAATTGTGAATTCCTTCAAAGAGAAAGGAAGTTCCCCGGCTATGTACAAACTCTTCCGACCATCATAAGCAGGCAACTTCATCCCCAAATCGGATTCTTTGTAGATTTTCACGAGCTCGGCTATGATAGCTCGATTTACCGCCTTAGACGACACTTCGGGCGTAATAGTTACCTGTAAGGTAAAATTAAATAAACCCATTCAAACAGCAAGAAAATGATCATGATCTAGACAAGGCTCATTAAATACTAAGTACTACACAACACAGGCAAAAAGGACAAAAATGGAAGGTAAAAAAACAGCCATTTACTTGATGATTATACCTGCAGAAGGACCAGAGGATATAAATAATAATGACATCCAATTCATAATGTGAATGTCACATATCTACTCAAAATTAAATTGTTCCTGAAATATGTACCCTAAGAAAAACTTACATCATATTGGTTCAGGTCCTTGTCCGGTAACTCCGCCAAGAAATGGTTAGCCTTGACTATACATTTGGTCCCCAGCTGCCCAAATCCGGGCCGGGCCGGAAAAGTCAAAGACTTGCTTGAACTAGGAAAAAAACCCATGTCTGGTTCACAGAAGTTGCCCCCACTTTCAACTGATGAATCCGGGCCCACCTCCGGCACAATGGCCCGGATAGATGGCTTGTCGACTGCCGTGCATGGCCGCATAGAGGTGTCGGGTTGATCGGACTTCCTGCCATTACGATTCCCCCTTCTTCTTCCTCTGTTTCTTGATGGAGGCAAAGAAGAAGCCTCGTTCTGGAGTTTGCTCTTTTGTGGAGGTTCTTGAAAAGGGGGGCCTTTGCAATTTTGAAAAGTATTGGGGGTTTTCTGAGATGGAGGAAGAGGGTTCATGGCTTTTTGAAGCTGAAGGGGTTTGATCACAAAGTGATCTGAATTTTCTTTCAACTGCTTCCCAATAGGCATTTTGTTTAGAGAAATGGATTTCCTGTTTTTTGTGGGTTCTTGATTTTATGGGCTTTAAAGATTTGGATACTCCATGCACTGATTTTTTCACAAACAGAGAGGTTTCATTATGTCAGCAAGATAAACCAAATTCAAAGAGTTTACAAGAATGGAAATTTTTTATGGTAATAATTGTAGGAAATTGTCACACGCAAAAGGGACTCATCAAAAGAAAACCAGGAAAAAAAGATCATTCAATGCAGGTACAGAGATTTACCATTACCTTGCAAAGTTCAAAACTAAAAATAGCTCACATATGATTCAACAACCAAACCAAGAATGATTAAATTAAACACAAAAATAAACTTTTGACTTCACATAGCCATAAATGAAGATAGTGAGAAATTTAAATAATTAAAAACAATTTCTGAGTAAAAAGGGTTTGGTAGGTGCTTATTTTTTCCAAAGACACACAAGGACAAAGTCCTTTTAAAAGCTAAACAATTGTTGACAAAGGGATTTTAATTATTACTAGTATTTTTTAAAAAGGTAAGAGGATCCATTTCTTGGCATTTGTTGAAAAATGAAGTGTGTATTCAGTAAGACTACATTTACATGGAGACAAAATAATATTTTTTACCAGAAACTTGAGGCCCCTTTTCAAACCTTCGATTATGAATCAAGAACAAGTGTAATTAAGAAATTGAATGGAATAGTGTGTATACCCAGAAGACAAAACCTTTCTCCATCTTGTCTCCTACCCAAAATCAATACTTTGCAGCAGAAAAAAACAGTCTTGAATAAATCCAAAATAATACAGACATGTATACATACACACACATATATATACGTGTCTATGTTTTGTGTTTGAAAAAATGTGATGATGACAGAGATAATGTATGACTGCTCAAGAAAAGAGAATAAAAACGCCTAGAAAGCAACAAAAGAGGAACCCAAAAAGCAGCACACACAAATCAAAAAATAACAGTGGTAATAAATAACACAAAACCACGAAGAATTAAAAGGAATGAACATTGAACAACTCAAATCAACATCTCAAAGAAGAAGGAAAACATGGGGTAATTGCAGAAAACGACGTCGCATTACTAAACACACGAAGGGGGTTATTGGTTTAATTAATTAACTGGTACGATAACTAAAAAGAGCTTCCAAAGATTCCAACTTTAAACTCACCGAGAACTTGTTCATTACAATACCAGTAATTAAAAGATTCCTCCCAATTTTTTTGTATTTTTTTTTAATCTGGGACTTTTAATTAAGAACTCAATCAATAAAAACGTGAAAAGGAAAAAAGGGATGAAAAAGAAAGTGGGGATGGATGATGTGAAAAGGTTGGGTTTTTGTATGTGCTAATAATAATGTGAGTATGTGACTGAGTTAAAAAGTGTGTGTGTTGTGTGAAGGGACGAAGAGAAAGAGATAGATGGAGGGGAATGGTGGTGATGATGAGAATGAATCTTTTATACACGCATGCAAATTGCAAGAGTGCTGCTTTTTATGTTCTCTTTTATCACGTGTAAGAGGCTCAAAACCTCAAGTGAAAAAAAGGTCCTCCTAAACTCTTTCATTAATAACATTTGAATTAATATGGTTAGATAATTATTTTTATGTTTTTTAAATAATAAGTAGTAACATTTATAATCTTAATAAATAAGTTGTAAATAAACTCAAATTATAATATATTCCTAGATTATATGTAATTTTATATTTTATTTTTATTCGACTCAACAATTGATTGGATGATCGGTCAATTAATCAGTATTTTGTGGTTTGTGATGGACACATTAAAAGTGCACGGATGTTCTGTTAACTAAATTAGAGTCCGTTTAGATAAGTTTATTTAAAATAGTTTATAAAATGTTTCAAGAGTTGATAAGTTATTATGTCTTATTTAATAAATAAATTGTTAAACGGATATAAAATAAGTATATAAATTTATAAGATAAGTTTATTTAAAATAGTTTATAAGATGTTTCAAGAGCTGGTAAGCTATTATGTCTTATTTAATAAATAAATTGTTAAACGGTATAAAATAAGTATATAAACTTATAAGATATTAATTTATTTTGGTGATTTAAAATCTATAGTTAAAATTACCAAAAATAAATTAATATATATGAAGAAAAAAATTATATTAACTAAATAATAAATTTGAAATTTTTGTATATATATATATAAAATGTAATAATTTTAAAGATAATTTGATATTTTATTATTTAAGTAGGAAGACTCTGTTTAAAAAAAATAACTCCCCTCTACTTTTTTTAAACCACTTATTTTAATGTTTTTTAAAATCTTTCTTTATAATTTTACCAAATAAATTTTAGCATCTTATAGACTCTTAGATTCAAATAATATGTAAAAAATTGATATTTTTATAATAATAATAATAATATTTATATATTATTTTATTATTAAAATTATAAATAATATTCTAATATAACTTTCAAAAATATCATAATATAAAAATACCATATTGGTCAATTCAGACAAAGATCTTTTGAAAATACGAAAACGATTAATTTTTAAGATATGTTGTGTATTAAGTTGTCCTAAATATAAACTAATTTTCAAGGAAGATGATACAGTTACACAAGGTGTACCGAGCTTCGGTACACCACCAATTAAAATGCGACACGTGGCATTTTAAAATTAATTAATTAAATAATTAGTATTTTAATTATTATTAAATTGAATTATTAATTAGGAAAATATATTACCAAATCTTCTAAAATGTTAAGTAAATAAAATCAATATAATCATACTAAATATTGAATATTCTTCAAAATCTATTAGATTATTTTCCTTAAAATATAGATAACAAATAAATAAATAAAATATATATTAAATCTTAAAAAAACATTAAAAAAAATGTAAGTAAGAGATTAAAAGAAAATATTTTATTTTTTTGAAGTATTTTGATAAAAAAATTAATTTATACATCATTTAATTTAATTATAAAAATTACAAATAAAAAATTAATTAAAAATAATTAATTAAATTAATAGAATTTCACAATTTTTTATTATTAATTTAAAAATATTATATAATCAATAATCAAAATAGATTAAAAATAAAGTAAAAAAATAATTAATTAAATTAGTATAAAAATTCATTATTTTTTTAAATTAATTTAAAAATATTAAATAATCAATAATCAAGATAAATTAAAATAAAATAAATAAAATATTCAAAATATATATATTGAAAATTGAGCTATCATTGTAATATTTAAATCAAATATTATACGATTTTTATTTAAATTATTTTTTCTATTTAAAAAAATAAAAAAATAATATTCAATTCAAATACTATGTTCAATTTTAAAATATTATCATAATAGAGATCTACGTGCAATTTTTCACTATCAAATTATCTCTATCATTTTATCTTGTATCAATGTTAAGTAAAAATGATTTTATAAATTTATTTTTTGTATTATCTTTAGAAAATGTCACATTCATTAATTTAATTTAATTTTCTTAAGAAATTATTGTGATATTTGAAAATTACATGTAATTTTCCGCTAACACCTAATTATAAAATTAAAAATAGATAATTTATTCATTGAATATATATAATCCTATTTTATTTTATTTTTGTACTATCTACATTTACATAGAAAATTTGAATTTTTTCTACGAAAAATAAATTTTTAATGTTTTAAAATTTATAATTAGGTATTAAAGTTATAATAATATATGTAATTTTCTAAACTTACTATGAATATATCATGAATTCTTTAATTTTGTGAAAAATCAATATTTATTTTATTTAATATATTTATTTAATTTCACACGTTGATAATATATATATGAAAATTAAACATTTTACTATGTTGTTTAATTTAATTTTGAATGACTACAAATCAAGTGAGTCATTACTAAAAAATAAATAAATTTAACGTCAATTTTTTATTTAATATTATTTTTGTTTGACATAAAATAAACTTTTAAAATCATACACTATCTACTTAACATTGATGCAGTCATAAAAGATAGACTATAAAGATAAGTTGCAAAATTAAACATAATATTCGAATTGAATACTATGACATTTTTTTTTATTGAAAAATATAATTAAAAGTGAAATAATATTGAAAATTGAACTATCAAATGTAATATTTAAATCAAAATATTATTTTTATTTAAAGTATATTATTTTTATTTTTAATAAATACGAAACATAATATCACATGTCAGGTTAGTAATTATATTAAAATATTTTGACATGCTTATATCCAAAATAGTTTTTCTTACCATTTAATCCTAAAAAATAAAATTAATTATTGTTATTTGTACATAAATAACGATAGAATGAAAAATTAATAGAATTATTTGACTCAATTCATATTTGATTCAAATTTTCATGGTTCTTAAAAAAAATAAATACTAATTATGAATTCATTTTTATTTCATATTTACGTATATAAGATAGATTGAATGAATCAATCATTTTAAAACAATAATTATCACGTACACATATATTATTCATATTTTTTAAATATATTTATTTATAAATTAATAATTAAATTAGTGTATATAAAATTTAATATTGTATAAATTAAGTTTATTTAAAAAAATGAAATATAAATATATTTTTTAAAAAAGTTAGTTTTTTATAAAATTGTCAGTTTTTTAAAATATATTTATTTATAAATTAATAATTAAATTAGAGCAACCCAATGGTTTTGCTATAATGGCAAGGGTCATCTTCTATTTGCCCAAAAAATGGCAAGTGTCAATTGTCATTTTCTAAAATTTACCCCAATGGTTTAAATATAGCAATGGTCATTTTATTAAATTAAATAATATAATGTTACTTTTTGGTATGTCATCATATCAATTTTATAATTAAAAAAAACTTGTTGAATTTTGAGTGGTTGAAATGAATGGTTGTGATGAAATGTCACAAATGGCAAAAGCCATTTTTCCATGGGGAGAATTTTTTTCTTGGTCCCATAAAGTTGGGTCATTTTCGATTTAGTCCCATGTAGTTACACATTTTCAATTTAGTCCCATATAGCTCAAATTTTTGTCCGATTTAATCATTTTTTGCCGGAATCTTCAATTTTGATTGGTCAATTGATGATGTGGCAGCCCGGAAGACGATCGCCAATTTGCCTTGACACGCTTCTTCTCCTGATTGGCGTCTGTAATCAATTTTCAAAGAAAAAAAAAAGAAAAATGTCACGTCAGCAAAACCTAATTAATAAATAAAAAAAGAAAATCAAAATTGAGAAACAGGCATTTACCGGTGGAGAATTACAGAAACAAAAAATCATTTCTCCTCAATTCCTATCCCTAATTCTTAAATCAGAAGAACCCTAATTCTCTAATCTACCCAATTTTGTTGATTCGGTGCGATATATGATTAGGGTTCTTGAATAATTGGGGAGAAATTGGGTAGATTAGAGAATTAGGGTTCTTCTGATTTGGGAATTAGGGATATGAATTGAGGAGAAAAGATTTTTTGATTCTGTAATTCTCCACCGGTAAATGCCCGTTTCTCATTATTTATATTCAAATTTTGATTTTCTTTTTTTATTTATTAATTAGATTTTGCCGACGTGACATTTTTTTATTTTTTATTTTTTGAAAATTGATTACAGTCGCCAATCAGCTGGAGAAGACGCGTGTCAAGGCTTCGGCGATCATCTTCCGGGCTGCCACGTCATTAGTTGACCGGTCAAATTGAAGATTCCGGCCAAAAAGGACTAAATCGGACAAAAATTTGAGCTATATGGGACTAAATTGAAAATGTGTAACTACATGGGACTAAATCGAAAATGGCCCAACTTTATGGGACCAAGAAAAAAATTCTCCCTTTTTCCATGTATATTTGCTCATATATACATGGAAATTTGACAATGGCCATTTTTTGGCAAGGGCCATTTCAACCATTGGGGTTGATTTTTTTGGCTTTTTGCCAAAAAATGGCAATGGCCCTTGCCATTTCACAACCATTGGGGTTGCCCTTAGTGTATATAAAATTTAATATTGTATAAATTAATTTTATTTAAAAAAATGAAATATAAATATATTTTTTTAAAAAGTTACGTTTTTTATAAAATTGTCTTTTTTTTTTAAAAAACTCGTACGTTTTTTTTTTTCAATTTAGTATATATATTATTTTATTTTATTTTATTTGTTAGTTACTATTATATTATAAGAGGAAAAAATTTAATAGATTTTTTAGTATATTTAATATTTGGAAATATTATATTGATTTTATTTTTTGAACTTTTTACAAGATTCTCATGATTTATTTTCCTAATTAATAATTCAATTTTATAATAATTAAAATAATATTTATCTAATTAATTAATTAATTTATGACACATGTCATATTTTGATTGGCGGTGTACCGGAGGTCCGGTACACCTTGTGTAACTGTAGCCTTTTCCGATTTTCAATGACTTTTCTTTTGTAGAAGCCATCATTGTTGTTGCTTATGCTTTCACGAATCACCACTACAACATAACAAATTTAAAAAAATCACTAATTTTAGTCATTTGGTTATTAATTTTGGACACATGTCATATTCTCATGATGTTGTCAAAAACCAACACCAACAACTATTGTAGGAATATGATTAGTAACAACTAGAAATGAATCTTTTTGTAATAATTTTTTTTCAATTTATAAATTTAAGATTTAGTAAGATGGGTAAAACTTATAACATATAATATTTGTACGGTTTCTAAAAAGGAAGAGGTAGGTAAAATAAAATAAAATAAAATAAAATGTAGATAAAAAATTATATAAGAATTTTGAGTTTTTTTTTAATAATTTATAAAATTTTATATTTTTTCATCTTTTTATTTGAAACGTCCTACAATAGTTGTTGGTGTTGGTTTTTGACAACATCATTGAATTAATATGCATTTTACTTGCTTATATTTATTTCTACTTTTGAAGAAATTAAGGTAGTTCAAAAACATTGGGTACGTACATCTAAGTTGGGCTAGACTCAAGTCAAGATAGCGGTTCAATCCATTGGAGTTCGTGGGCTTAATTGTTGGGCTGGCCGAGCTGAACATTTGAAGTCCATTTGCGGTTTTCGTGGACTGATCAAGCAGTGAAGTTAGTGAACTGAAAACAGCCTAGTCATAGGCTGAAGGTTACAAGACAAGTAGTACGTGTGTTGAAGTTTGTGAGAGTGGATTGATGTTTTGACCACGTTCGTGCACCATTACTTTGCACAAGAGTGATGGACAATATAATCGAGTGAATATTGATTGCCAACACTTACCGCTTTACCACTTACGCTCATCCCTTCCGGTTTCTCGCTTAATGGAAGGTCAATCTCATTCCCATACAAGGCGTCCTCAATTTTTCATTCAAAAATGCAAAAATCGAACCCGTTGAAATTTTCGATTCAGCCCTCAACATCATCTTTGCATCTAGCTTGTACTTTCCTCGTCATTCTTCTTAACTGTTAAGGAAATAAATATAATCAAATCATATTGATTTGATTATAATAATAAAATATATTTTTATATTTAGGATAATATATATTACTTGATTTGCGTTTATCTTTACTTTAATTATGAGATTCTATTTTAACACTATAAATAAGAGTATTCGCATACTCACCAATCATCGGTGATTTCATATTCACTCTGTCATGGTATCAGAGCACCGGTCCTAAACCTGGTCCTACACCTAGTTTAGTCTTCTTTCTTCCTTTCACTGACCTGGTCCTAAACCTAGTTTAGTCTTCTTTCTTCCTTTCACTGACCTGGTCCTAAACCTAGTTTAGTCTTCTTTCTTCCTTTCACTTTTCTCACGTCGGACTGGTCTCCTCCTTCGTGTTCTTTATTTGTACGTCGGACTGGTATCCTCCGTCGTACCGTCGATCTGCCGCAGCCACAACTTTCACGCCGGACTGATCTCCTCCGTCGTGTGTTGTGCCACAACATCTTCCTCCCTCCTCCTTCTGCAGCGCCAGAGCAGCCTCTTCCCTTCTCCTGCCGCAGCGCCAATGCATCCTCATGTCGTGCCGCAGCCGCCGCCAACTCCTTACCAAGCTTCGCGTTTGTCTTCAACCCACGCATCGCTTGAGGGGGAGTGTTAAGGAAATAAATATAATCAAATCATATTGATTTGATTATAATAATAAAATATATTTTTATATTTAGGATAATATATTTCACTTGATTTGCGTTTATCTTTACTTTAATTATGAGATTCTATTTTAACACTATAAATAAGAGTATTCGCATACTCACCAATCATCGGTGATTTCATATTCACTCTGTCATTAACATATAAAGACCTCTTGGTGTTGATGGCATGGGAGGTAATAGTTTTTTTGAACAAGTCTTTGTTCCCAAAGAGCATTCCCAGCTCAAAGTCGGGATTGAAGATCACTGATTTATTGAACTTGAGGTACTCTATAGTATCCTTCGCATCAGCTGAAACTCTACTAGCATCAAAGTCACAATGTCATGTGCAACAACATCATCATCTGACTCTGTTGTGGTGTTAAATATTCTATCAAATTATACTGGATTGTGGGCTTCAATTAACTCCAAACAATCTATTTATTTTCAAGAAAAAAGGGAGATTATTCAGTAATATGATACTAATCTTTTTTGGAAATTTTTGCATGCCAGATATTTTCTTCCCTTTTTCCTATATATAGTCCTTATTCTTTAAACACTAAATTTCACATATGCATCGTATATGGTAACTGTCTGTTGTACCGTTCTTTTGAGCGGGCTTCTGTTTCCTTGCCAGGCTTGAGAGATTGACTTAAGAAGAAATTTGTAGCTTATCGCTTCTTGACCTTCAGTTTTTTTGTTCCAGTGCGACCCTAGTCCATCTGCTTCGATTTCCCTCGGTCCGACTCGGCTAAAAATTATATTGAAAATAAAAGAAAACATAACCTGCAAAAATACATTCAAACCGATACCCGTGGAATAAAAATAAATCATGCGTAACTGAAATTACGTCTTCGACGTAGTATACCAATTTTTCGTGAAATTGGTTAAGTATGAAATACTTGTCGTGTCAAACTCAGCGCAATGCACCTCTGACGCACAGCGTAATGCAACTCAGACGCTCAGTGCAGTTGCAGACTACTCAGCGCAGTTGCAGACGACTCAATGCAGTTGCAGACGACACAATGCAGTTGCAGACAACACAGCTTAGTTGCAGACGACTCAGCTCAGTTGCAGACGACTCAACTCAGTTGCAGACAACAGCGCAATGCAACTCAGCGCAATTCGACTCAGCTCAATGCAGCGCACACACTCACAGCGCAATGCGCTCAGGCGCACACTCGACTCAGCGCAATGCTTTCAGACGCTCAGACGCACACACGGTTCAGCTTGCATCTCCGAAGTGTGATGGGAGAGCATCTTAAACTACAGCGTCCATGTGCTACCTTTCGAAGAGGGGAGCCGGGGTAACCGGCGTCCTCCGTTACTTGGTATTATGGATCTATGCAAATGATAGCTATGGGAGTTATATGCCAAGTTCACATATTCGCACACAGAGGAATAAATGCACTTGGGTCCGAAGACTATAACGGCCTCAAATCGATGTTTAACTAATAAGACTAGTCCATGACAATTCCGAGTGCGTATTCAGAAGTAAAGAAACTATTCTTTCAGACTTCAAAAATTTCGTGAACTCTTAGAGAGAACACATGCAGAGAGAGTTTCTTAGAGTTTGAAATCTCTCAAAGTCTAGAGGTTTGGTAAAAATGTCAGCGAGTTGTTTTTCGGTTGAAATGTGCTGTAAACTGACAAGATCACGCTCAACCAAATCTCTGATGAAATGATGTCGAATGTCGATGTGTTTAGTTTGAGAGTGTTGGACAGGATTTTCGCTGATTTTGATTGCACTTTGATTGTCACAGTACAGCACCAGTGGTTCACTCTCAAGAAGATAGTAATCCAACATTTTCTTCAACCATAGCAATTGAGTGCAACAGCTCCCAGCTGCAACATAATCAGATTCATTAGTAAAATAGATCAAGTTTCCAATCATGGAACTGAAAGATGTTCGAACAACTCCTCGATTCTTAGTGAATTCTGACAATCGCTCAGTTGTTGCCATGTGGGTCGTTGTTGATTCAAATTCATGCTTGTCAAACTTATCTTCCATATTTTCCGACACCTTTTGAGATACGAAGATAGGAGAAATTTCATAAGTACGAAAATCAAGAGTTAGCTTAGGAGAAGAAGTCTTGGAAGTAAACGCCAAGTATTTAGGCGAGTCAGATGTAGCTTCAGAGATTTTGGGCGTCAGATCCTTAGGTAGTACTGCCTGCGCAAGAGAGTTCGTGAAGGAATCCAAAATTTCTCTTTCAGTTGAGTCCTCTGATTTTTGTTTGACATTTTGACAGTTGCCATAGACGTAGCAATTGTTCTTAGCACGACACTTCAAAATGCACTTCCCTTCACCATCAAAGACTTTGCAAGAAACTTTGTCAAAACTGACATTCAGCTGGTCATCACAAAGTTGGCTTATACTTATCAGGTTTGCCACAAGTCTTTCAACATGGACTACATTCTTGATTGGTGGCAATCCTTTGAGATGAAGAGTTCCTTTGCCCAACACGATACCTTTTGCTCCCCCTCCAAACATGATGGGGGCGTCAGTCACAGGTTCGTAGTTTTTCAGAAATTTCTTTGTTCCAGTCATGTGTCGTGAACAACCGCTGTCAAAATACCAGATCCCTTTGGAGCCGGTTTCGGAGGCATTGAGTGCAACATTGCAGAAAATCCTTTGTCTCGGTAACCAAATTTTTCTTGGAGTGGAGTTGGAAGTAACTTCACTCTTTTTCACTTTTGGCACCCATTTCTTCTTGATTTCAATTTTCTGAGGATTGCTCTCAATCTTGGGTTTCCAGATTTTTCGATCTTTCAAAGGAAGAGAATTTTTCTTCTTGAGTTTCTTAGCCGATCCATTCTTATTTTTCTCAGTCACCAAGCCACGATTCACATCATCTTTCATTTTGTAACAATACGGCCTGATGTGTCCAAGTTTGTTGCAATAGTGGCAAACATACTTTTTCGTGTGCTTTACTTCCTTCCGTTTGATGTTTTCAACATTCGTAGCAAGAGGAAAAAGCATTTTGAGTTTCGAATTTGTAGATGAAGCACTACAAGAAAAATTGAAAATACTTACGGAATTTTGCTTACGGACCGTGTCCGTAAGGAAATGATTACGGATTTGCTGACGGATTTTTCATGCTGACGGATTTACTTACGGACCATGTCCGTAAGGAAATGCTTACGAATTTGCTTACGGATACGCCATAAGCATTTGCTTACGACCCTTAAGTCGTAAGGAAATTCGGCGCCAAAATTTCCCTCCAATTTTGCTTACGAATTTACTTACGGATGCGACGTAAGCATTTGCTTACGACCCTTAAGCCGTAAGGAATCTCGGCGCCAAAATTTGCCTCCAATTTTTCTTACGGATTTGCTTACGACGTATAGATATTATTTATTTTATGATATATACATGTATATCAAAAGTATTGAATTTATTAAATATAAATGTTGTAGCTCAACGGTTTCTCCCACCTTCAGGAAACCTGAAGGTGCTGGGTTCGAATCCCACACATCCCAAGTGTGGGTGACCGACCCTCATACGGGCAGCGGCGGGCCGGGTCGGAGGCAGGTGGCGGGCGGGTCGAGGGGCTTGGAGAGTTTGGTTGCGGGCGGGGTCGGAGGTTGGTGGCGGGCGGGCCAGGTGTGCCACAAATTATTTTAATAAAAATATTGGTCCGAATTTCCTTACGGCCTTTGTCCGTAAGCAAATGCTTACGGCAATGCTTACGATTGTTGGCGTAAGCAAATTCGTAAGCGGTTTTGGTCTTTAACTCCTTACGGATTGGCCGTAAAGAAAGACGTAAGGAAATGCTTACGGCGCTATAAAATCCGTAAGCAAATATTTACCTACGAAAGGTTTGCTTACGGCCTCAATCCGTAAGCAAATCCGTAAGTAAACAGTTTGCTTACGGATTTGCTTACGGATTTGGCCATAAGCATTTTCCAGTTTTTTGTAGTGAATACTCCGTCAAATTTTTCATCGAAGCATCTTCATGAGACGGATGTTGATGTCGGAATCTCTTGGAATATACGTTCCTTTTCTCAATCACTTTCCCTTGGTTCACATCATATTTCAACTTGTAGCAATAAGGTTTGATGTGTCCTGGTTTGTTACAGTAGTGACAAACAAACTTCTTCTTTGGCTTAACTTCCTTTAGCTTTGGTTTTTCAATCTTAGTAGAAGAAGAAGTGGACGCTTCTTTCAGAGAGAAACTTGGAGCTAATTTCTTTAGCTTATTTATGAAGGCATCCTCATAAGATAGAGAGTTCCTAGGTTTCTTGATGACAGTCTTTGGAGACTGGTATATAGCTTGACATTGAAACATTTTGAGGCGCTAGCTTCTGGAATCTCACTCTTGGAATCTGAAGTCATAACTTTCTTTCCCTCTGCAATCTCCTTTCGCTTTGAAGTTTCATTGTCACCAAGTCTTTCAGATTCAATTTTTGAATTTTCATCCGAAGAAGCCTTCACAAACTTCATTACCTTATTTTCAGGAGTTGAGTATATAGAGTTGAAAACTTGTTGGAATCCTAGTCCATGCCGATTTGGATTCATCAAGGAAGCAGCATTATCAAACACACAAGAGTTTGTGTTCATCTTCTTCAAAAGCTCATCCGTCATGTGCAATTTTTCTTTCAGACTGAAACAATTTTTGACACTCATAGCAAGATCTGTTTGAGTCTGTGTCAAAGTTGATTTTAACTCATCATTCTCAGCGTCAGAGTTTTTAAACAAATTTCGAAGCATTTTGACTTCGGCAATTTCCTTTTTCAAAGATGTCTTCAACTTGGAATTTTCAGCATTTGACTTTTCGAATGCAGATCTCAACTCAACTGCTTCCTTGAAGAATTTGTGCTTCTCTTCAAAGAGATCATCAAACTTTTGTTCTAGATTTTTCCTAGAAGCTTTCAACTTTAAATTTTCAGAGTTAGACTTTTCAACCAAGTTTCTCAACTCAATAACTTCTTCAGAGAGTTTTTGTTTTGCTTTAGAGAAATCATCAACGCACTCTTTCAAACATTTTAGGGACACTTCGAGTGTTCCTTTCTCAGTGATTGCTGCTTCATAAAGTTTTTGCAGTTCTAAGAGATTCACCTTCGATGCAAGCAATTCATCAGACACAACTTCATTTTGAGACACAAGTTATGTTGTTTTGTCCATTTCAGATTCAGACTCAGATTCGCAAGCTGAGAAAATTCCTTCATCACAAAATTCTCTATTTTTGGAGGTCATGCAGTTGATATTTTCGGCAGATGCCGTGTCTTTCAGATTTCCATTAATTTCGTACTCAAGCTCCTTTTGAAGTACAGAGACGCTCTCTTTCAAATCCAACATTTTTGTAGACTCAACTTCAGCTTGAGGTGTTTTAGGAGCATTCTATGTTAATTCTGATTCATACTCAGATTCATGATCTAAGAAAATTCTTCCAGAATATGTTTCACTGTTTTTGTCATCTTCATGCTCTCCAATCTGCAGTTTAGGAACTAGAGTAGTGAGAACGCAATATTTAGATTGGTTGACATGTTTGTGTCCTCCACAAGTTCTCTGGAGAATTTCCCAAGCTTCTTTAGATGATGTACAATTTTTGACAAGTTGATACATGTTGAGCTCCAACCATTCACGAATGAAACGTAAAGCTTTGTTGTTGGCAGTAGAAGCTTCACGCTCTTCTCTAGACCAATGCCGTTCGAGTTTGAGAATTTTGTTGCCTTTAGCATCAATAGTAAATGGGCGTTCCCAGCCTTCTAACACCGATCTCCAAGCATTGTAGTCACAGCGTTTAATTTCGATAGTAATTTTCGCCTTCCAATTAGAATAATTCTGATGTGTGAGCATTAAGGGTTTCTGAACGAACATCGGAGACTCCATTGTAGCGGAAAATATGAAGTCAAGATTCAGATCACGTCTTATACGTATGACGTCCTGCTCTGATACCAATTGAAATTACGTCTTCGACGTAGTATACCAATTTTTCGTGAAATTGGTTAAGTATGAAATACTTGTCGTGTCAAACTCAGCGCAATGCACCTCTGACGCACAGCGTAATGCAACTCAGACGCTCAGTGCAGTTGCAGACTACTCAATGCAGTTGCAGACGACACAATGCAGTTGCAGACAACACATCTCAGTTGCAGACGACTCAGCTCAGTTGCAGACAACAGCGCAATGCAACTCAGCGCAATTCGACTCAGCTCAATGCAGCGCACACACTCACAGCGCAATGCGCTCAGGCGCACACTCGACTCAGCGCAATGCTTTCAGACGCTCAGACGCACACACGGTTCAGCTCAGTTGCAAACTTGAAGTAATGAGAACCAAGAGAGTTTGACACAAGTGTTTATGTAATTGATTTCATTTCATTGAAAATAAAACGAAAACTATTACAAGTAGAGAACGGTAGGCAAACGAATACTAGAAGCAGTCCAAGTGACGCAGCACTCCCACACTCTAGAATCCCAACACTTAAACGCTTAGAGCTAAGTCACATAACCCTAGTATATTGCGTCAAGCGAACAACACTACAACGAAAACTCAAACACGGTGCGCACAACACAACACCTAAAATCTCCAACTAAAAACAAACTAAATAAAAACCTAATTCGGAAAGTGGATTGGGAGAAGTGATTTTCCAAATCGGGGTCACGGGTATTTATAGGCGTCTAGCACGTGTAAACGCCGGAGCTCGCACGTGTAAACGCCGGGCTGACGTCACACGGAATTTCTTGACGTCACACTTCCGGAATCTTCGAATCTTCGAATCTTGAATCTTCGAATCTTCGAATCTTGAATCTTCGAACCTTGATTCTTCGACTCTTGATTCTTGAGTTCTTTGAGCGCATGAATTCTTGATTCTTGAATTCTTCGAGCGCACGAATTCTTGGGTTCTTTGAGCGCATGAATTCTTGATTCTTGAATTCTTCGAGCGCATGAATTCTTGATTCTTGAATTCTTCGAGCGCATGAATTATTGATTCTTGAATTCTTCAAGCGCACGAATTCTTGGTTCTTGAATTCTTCGAGCGCACGAATTCTTGGGTTCTTCCACTTTTACTTAGCTCCAATGCACCTCAACGCTTCAACTTCACTTGGCTTTGAAATTCTTCTAAGTGTTGAAGTTGAACGCATCGTCATCATCATTGCATGGATAAAATGTTGATGCAGCGTTTTAGAATCTTGCACGCCTGAATTCCGGATGGACACCTCAACATGCGTCGCACAAGAGAGTGCAGCGCAACGCATGCGCTCGTGCTGCGCCTTGGAGCTCAAATGCGCTCAGCGCTCTTCAGGTGCGCTCATGCGCTCGGCGCTCCATGCGTTGATGCGCTCGGACGCTCATGCGTTCAAACCTGTTTACCTGCAACACAACAAACAACAAACACAAAGACGAGTCGACGCCAAAACATACATTTACAGTAACAATGGCCCTCCAGAGAAATATGCAAATGGATCATTTGCAGAGTTCTTTGCAGGTGAAGCCCACTTTGATTGACGTTCTTCTAAATGGTCACTACCAACAATCATTTCCGGGTTCGAGTATAACTGTAAAAGTATGAGAAGTACCAAGTACAGATAGGGCCATGAATTATGTTGAAGATTTCGACTTAATTTCCTATCCACATCGAAAAATAAAATCATCACTTGTATATTATTCCATATCTCATCCCTGGATTAGTTCCGATGGAAAAACCTTTTCTCCCCTATCTTCATCCCAACAATTTTTCAAGAAATTACACGATGAATATTTTTCGGTGGGGGATTCCCTCTCATCCTATCTTCATCCCAACAATTGAAGGATCTGGAAGGTGATAAGTGGGTTGTCGACCTACGTCATTCTAATGGAGTTCTTCCCTAAGTGGATCCGAATGAAAAAACATACGTAGAATGAGTTGGTGTCGAGGATGGGTGGACTATTAAGTTGTATTGGTATCCAAACTTATGATTTTATATAGATGCTTATGATAAGGAGTATAAGTTTAGATTTCGAAATGAATAGCTTACTTTCTTATACTCACTACATCTCTAAAAAATGGGCATAGTGGTGTGCACGAATTTTAAGAACAGTGCTTTTGAATTTTTTTTTTCCAGTTTTTTTAGAGGTATAAATGTCTTTTAATTGTATAAAGTGTGTAAGTGAGAGGGTGGGTGACCATTGATTTGGGATACCAAAAAAAGTAAAATATGACATTTTTTAAAAGACAGAGGGAGCAGTATTTTATGAATCTTTCTTTACCCGGTTGTACATTTCCTTTTAAATTCGACAAACATAATTCGATAAACATGATTCGACAAACATTATTCACAAACATAAATTCGACAAACATGATTCGATAAACATAAAATTCGACAAACATGATTTGATAAAAATAAATTTGACAAACATGATTCGACAAACATAAATTCGACACATCGAATCTCAAATTCGACACAGACACATCAAATTTCAAATTCGACACAGATTCAACCCAACTTCGACAATCAATCTCAAATTCGACAAACATTTCAAAAATAGTTGAGCCATTTATAATTTCAGCTATTTCATTTAATATTATTTATTTGGGCAAATTTATTTTCTTTATTATTTTAATGTTATGGAGTCTTTTCATATAATCTTTATTTAAACAAATTTCATTTAATTTTTATTTGAACAATTTTTTTTTTTAATTAAAATCTCTCGCTGAACATTCGACAAAAAATTGAGTTTTTGATTTAATATTTACTAGAATCACTTTCGTGATGCACAAATAATTTTTTTGAAAATTAATCGTATAATAATTTAAATAATTAATTTTTATTTTGTAGATTTTATTTTTTTGAAAATTAATTGTATTTAATAATTTAAATAATTAAATTGGATTTTGTAAAGTTTTCTAAAATTAATTGTATGAAATTATTTAAAACATTAATTTATATTTTTTAGATAATTAAATAATTTATTTTGATTTTAAATTTTTTTTATTAAAATTATTATTTTATTTAATAATTTAAATAATTCATTGTATTTTGTAAATTATTTTAAAATTAATCGTATAAAATTATTTAAATAATTAATTTCTATTTAGTAGATAATTAAATAATTTCTTTTAATTTTAATTTTCTTTTTATTAATAAATTTATATTACTATCAACGGTTATATTATTATGATTATAATAATTATTATTATTCTAAAATTAATTGTATTTAATAATTTAAATAATTAATTAATATTTTGTAGATTTTATTTTTTTAAAATTAATCGTATTTAATAATTTAAATAATTAATTTTTATTTCGTAGTTTTTTTCTAAAATTAATATAAAATAATTTAAATAATTAATTTGTATTTCATAGATAGTTTTATAATTTATTTTGATTTTAATTTTCTTTTTTATTAATTTATTAATAGTACTACGAACCGTAATTATTTACTTAAAAGTTTAATGAAATAAAATTAATTACTTTTATTATTTAATATTAAAAATAATAATACCAGTAATAGTTTAAATTAATTTTAGTAATAAATTAATGTTAAATTTATTATATTAATTTTGGTAATAATAATAATAATAATAATAATAATAATAATAATAATAATAATAATAATAATAATAATAATAATAATAATAATAATAACAATAATAATAATAATAAAATTTGTTTTTTATTTATAATTTTATAGTGTGAAAACAACAATATTAAACCTCTCATATTGGTCCATGTGGCATGTAGAGATTCATGATTATATATTTATAGATTTGAGTAATTTTTTTTGAATGTTAAATAAAAAATTATACGAAAACTATTCGATAGATAAATATTACAAAAACTATTCGATAAATAAAGAATCAACAAGAAATATTCGAAAAACAAAATTGGACCAATAAAAACTCGACAAGAGAATATGGCTGGGTTGCTGTCGAGGAGCACCACCCAGGGAAGTATCTTCCGTTCAAGCACATGAGCATGTTTGACACGCTCGCCATGGATTCGGCCAAATTTTTTTTGAAAGAGACCAGATCTTTACACATATCCATGGATTCAACCAATTTTTTTAAAAAGACCAGATCTATACACATACCCGCCTTATGAGTGAACAAATTTGATCGTCATTGCTCCTAACACCGAAAAACATGGGTCATCTCCATCGTCGGGAGATGACGATCTCACCGCTGCCATCACTACGAAAGGGACTTTGCATCAGTCGACTTGTAGAGGGACGAGGACATGTGGTTTGAGACTCCAAACTTGGGATGAGGTCGATGAAAGGCGTAGACGAGACAATCGATGGAGACCGGAGAGAGAGGTGGAGAACGAGATTAAAGCGGCGGACAAATATTTGGGATACATATTAGGGTTTGGTGTGGTATGGGTGAGATTTTTTAATTTTTTTATACATAAGATGAAGGGAAAAATAGTATATTTGGGTAATAAAGCATGTTTTGTAAGTGGATTGGCAAAAAAACACATTCACTATATGCTTAAGTGCATTTTTAAACATTTTCACTTATTTATATGTATTTGGACTTTAGTAAATTTTGATTATTTACTAGTAGTATTTTTTTAACATTTGTTGGCATTTTGATTCTGGAATTCGGATGTTTGGAATTGAGATTTAAATTTATGTACTATTTAATTGACAATTTGAAAACTTGTTTAAAATTTGGAACTATTTTGAACGGCTCTGTTTACGGCTTTGTCAAAGTTACTTTAAAAAGTAAATTTAATAGTTATGTATGTGTGTTTTTAATAAATTTTACCATTCTAACGAATTTATCTTTAACTTCTGTAGGTTTTTCAAGATGTGCGATTGGTCGATGTTGGGTGAATTTTCAAAATGATTTGCATCTTTTATTATTAGAAATCAGACGAAGTGTGTTGTGTATTTTAAATTTTGTTCGATTGTTGAACTCTATAACTTATTGCTTAGACTTTAGACTTCCACAGAGCTTGAGATTTGAGCATGATTTGCTTTGAACATTTAAATCTGTTGTGTTTTTAATGTTTGAAGATTGGATATTTTTGTTTTTTTCGGGTACAGTTCGACATATCGTTAATTTCGATGTAGTTCGACATACCGATAGTTTTGATATAACAAAACTTTGATATAGTACGGTATGTGTATTAGTTTTTTATTTTATATTGAATTTCGGTATATTGATAATCGGTATACCGAATTGTTCGGTACGGTATCAGTATGAAAATTTTCAATATCGAATTTTTCGACACGGTATCGGTATACTCAATTCAATACGGTACAGTACGGTATACCAGCCTTATTCACATACAAGGCGCCCTCTATTTTCTTTCTCCAAAATGCTAAATCGGACCCGTTGAACTTTCCGATTCAGCCCTCAACATCAGTTTTGCATCTAGCTTGTACTCTTCTCTTGTCATTTTTCTTAAAATTAATACAAACACCTCTTGGTGTTTATGGCATGGGAGGTAATAGTTTTTTTTAACAAGTCTTTATTCTCAAAGAGCATTCCCAACTCAAAATCGGGATTGAAGATCACTGTGACGGAACCATGATATTTCTTCTGGGGGCTCAAATATATAATACTTAATTTAAAAATAAAATGTAAAACCACACTTCAAAATAATGTAGAAATTAAAATTTCAAAATATCATAAATTTCAAAATATCATAGGTACAAAATAGTCAAATTATTACATCAATCCATCATAATATTCACAACATTTCTCTTCTATTCTTCATATTTTTAAATCGTTGCATGATAGCCTCATTGTTAACATTTCGTATCACATCTTTTTCAATGTATGTTACAATATAATCATTCAATAACCCGTTTTCAATACGATTGCGCAACGAACTCTTGACAATTTTCATTGACGGAAAGGTTCTCTTGACCGGGGATGTAGAAATCGGTAAGATGAAGCACAACTTAAGCAACAAATAAACCAATGGAAATACCAAATGTTTTCTTATAGAAACCATACTTTGACCAAGCCCACATAAACCTACTACATCACACAATTTTGTATCCAAGCGCAAATCGACAATGAAGTTTTCAAGTTGATTTCCAAGTTCATATAAAGTAGTTTCCGAAAAATCACATGGATAAAATTTTGCAAGACATAAATTTCTCTTTGTAGAAAGCCGAAAGTGTGTCCATCGGATAAAAGCATGCCATGCATAATACTGTAGTTGTTTTGTGTTCACTTCATCAAAGCGATTGTCAAGTTCTACAGCTTGCATATCAATCATCATATAAAATAGCTCAACTTGATAGTGGCGAAGATTAGTCGATTTTTCAACTCTGCGTCTCGATCTTCCTTGATGGTGTAGGATTTCCAACATTCCTCGGGGTGCATATGAATCTTCCATATTCAATACATCTAAATCATGTTTACTACAAAATTTCTAGACATCAACAAGCAAATTACCCCAACCATCACCCCTCATTGATTGCAAGCGAGTTTTTGCAACTTTAACAAGTTTCATTGCATTAACAATATCTTGATCTTTTCTTTGTAAAACTTGTGATAGTTCATGTGCGACTCCCAAAATTTGCACCATAAGATATAAGTGAAACACAAAATCAAATGTATTCATAATCTCCAACAAATCAATGGCTTCGGCTCTTTTTGAGTCGTCATTTGCATTCTTCCAAACATACTCAAGAACATTGATGACCGATGAAAATAAATGCATTTTATGAGCGTACCAAAGCCCTTTCTTGATTCAATCATTTTCCGGTTTTCACCTCATCATTTGCAATTCCTTCAACAACTTTCTACGATTGCTTTTCTCGAATCATATCTCTATGTTTACAAGAACTTCCAACAACAATAATTACACGGGTAACGGTATTTAAGAAAGATGCAACATTGAAATGTTTTTTAGAAACGACAACAAGTGTGAGTTGCAGTTAATGAGCAAAACAATGAACAAAGTATGCGCTAAAATTTTTCTTAAGTATTAGAATTTATAGTCCATTGAACTCACCTTTCATGTTGCTAGTTCCATCATAACCTTGCCCTCTCAAACTAGAAATGCTCAAGCCATATGTAGATAACAAGGAACATATACCTTTTTCAAATTTTGTTCCGGTGGTATCACCAACATGCACAAGTCCAAGAAAATATTCAATCACATATCCACCCTTGTTCAAATAACGTATAATAACCCCAATTTCCTCTTTCACTGAGACATCTCGACCTTCATCGACTAAAATAGAAAATATGTCACTACCTAAATCTTCAACAATAGCACGTGTCGTCTCAATCACCGCTGCATTTTAATAATGTCCTTTTGGATCAAAGGAGATGTAAGTTTGAGATTTTCAAGAGCATTATCCAAAGCAAGAATCTTTATATCTTCGTTGCATGAAGCAATGACCTTAACAAGTTCAATAAAATTGCCTTGATTTAATGATTCTTCAGACTCATCATTTCTTCGAAAAGGTAATTATTGTGTAAGGAGAAATCGAAAACAAATCATTGATGCGTTTAATCTACAACGGTAATCACTCTTCAACTGTTATGTTGCCTTATAAATAGACACCTCAATATGTTGTGCTTGATTCATCAAATCTTCACAAGCTAATTTGCATTTGTTATGATCGCTAGAATGACATTCAACATGATCTCTAGTTCTTTTTTTTCTTACGCCAAACATTAAAGCCTCTATGCACAAAAGTATCATGACCTTTTTCACTTGCCCCCGTAGAAAGAAGATAACAATATAAACAAAATATGGCGTCTTTTTAAATGCTATACTCAAACCAATTACTATATTCATCAAACCAAGATGCAACAAATTTACGCTTCCTATTTCCATCTTGCGTTTGAGGAAATTCATGCTCACGTAGTTGACACGAACCCTTTAGTAGATATTCTCTACGAGCTTGTTCAATCAAGTTTGACGGGTAGCTCAGTATGCTAGGTTGTAGTCTAGGATCGCTTGGAAGATTTTTCAAATAAATTTCAATATTTTCGTCAGTTGCTACTTCAAAATCATTAGAAACAAATGAAGCTTTGATTGTCAAAGATGACGTGGTAGTGATAGAAGCTTTTATCGACGAGGTTGACGTCTCGACACAATGTGGTATTGCCTTAAAAAACCTTTTAACGTTCTAAAAAAATTAAGGCTAAATAAATTATTTAGATACGACAAAATATAAATCAATTTATTGTGCAAATATTGTAATAGAAAATTAGAATGTATACAAACCACATGAAAAAAATAGTGTTTTAGCGGAATAAAAAAATCATAACTTGAAAGTGAAGAACAAAATGTGTTATTATTTCTCTTGTGTTTTCTATTGACCATTTGAGGCTTCTCTTAGGTTTTGTGTTGTTATTTCCAATCAATTATAATATTCTTACTTTGAAAGTGAAAAACGGAAGGTGAGTTTGGAAAAATGAGATTATGGATTTAGTAAATGGAATAGAGAAAGAGATGATATAAAATTAGGGATTAAGAAATACGTAATAATTAGATATTGTTATTTTTAATTTTTTGCAAAATTTTCAAATGGGCTAATTGGCCTTAGTGGGCTTTAGTACTTTATTTAGGAGTGTTTACGGGCGGATTTTGGCGGGTATATATCTAAATAATGAACCGACCCAATGATGGCGGGTTGTCACTTTTATCAACAGTACGCACCCTTGTTTTTACTCTAACTGTGCGGTCGGGCCAAAACGGGTGCAGGCGGATGACGGGCGAAATAACGAGTTTAAATATGTAAATTAAAGTTACTTATCAAATTTTTTGTACCATGCAATTTCGGATGTACTGCATATTCACGGAAGCAATAATTATAAGATGGTTTAATTTCTCCATCTTTCTTGAACCTCTTGAAATGTTGCCACACTCATGATTTTCGGTTTCCAAATTCATCATTGTTTGTGTCTTACTCCTCACCACTACAGACATCTGTTACTGGTGATACTAACCTTGTCGGGAAAACAAAAGGGTAGGAGAAGAACGAAGAAGAAGTTGAGAAAGATACCGGCGGAAGTCCTAAAACCTCTGGATCGAACCCACGAAATGATTTAGGATCGATGTCCTAAACTCCAACGCGCAGTTGTCGTAGCAACTCGAGGATGGTGAATACACACGAACGAAGGGTGATGGCTTCGTTGATTTGTCGGTTGAATTCTTTTGGTGTGACCGGGTAGAATTCGAACCCAAGAGAGAATTTAATAAAACTCACGCTACTATACTTTTCATAGCAATAATATACTGTCTTAAAACAATGTTTTGAGAGCCTTTAAATAGGAAAAACCCTAAAAGCCAAAATAAGGAAATAAAACTAATTAAAAACGCTGAAATAACGCTGAAATTCAACAAAACGCCGTTGCGCTGAAAATTCCTAAAGCTGTCAGCCGACGGGTTATGGTGTCGGCCGACACTTAACCTGAAATTCGGGTTTCACCTCGGGTTGAGCCTCGGGATCGGCAGAAAATGGAATTTTGGCCCTCTGTCGGCTGACAGGCCTTGGTGTCGGCCGACACCAAGCCAAAAGCTCGACCGAACGTCTCGTCTTCATCCCGTTGCACGTACGACTCTCGTTCCGCCGTCTTCTTCCTTCGTTCTAGCCTGAAATTGAGCTTTACCGTTGGTTGCCGAACCTTGGATTGCATCAACTGGTGAAATATTATAATACTAATATTTTGATTTCTTGGAAGAATTAGGCTTTGAAGAACTTGGTGTCTTTAAAGGTTTAGGAGAAACAACTTCCTCCATGATTGTGTTCTTTGTAGAACTTTTACTCATGTTATTGTCCATCTTCAAACAAACAAATAAATAAATAAGTCTTATTTCAAAAAAAAAAAAAAAAAAAAAAAACATCTTTTCGAAGACAAGAAGAAGTCAAAGAACAAGGAAACAAATAAATTTAGCAAATTATTATATAGTATTTATATATTTAATACATTTATTTATTTATTTATACGGGCGGATCGGCCTATTTGCGGGTAATATCTAACGAAATCGTTACTCACCCATTTTGTTGTTGGTGCTAAAAAATTTTAAGCGACGAGTTTGAGCGGGTTTCGATCGATTTTGCGGGCGGATCGGGTTTGACGGTTTTTTTGAACACCCCAAGCTTTGTTGATTAACAAACAATTAAAAGTCCAATTTCACAATTATTATTATTATTATTATTATTATTATTATTATTATTATTATTATTATTATTATTATTATTATTATTATTATTATTATTATTATTATTATTATTATCATCATCATCATCGCCCTTTCTTTGTTCTCTTTTTTTTTTTTTGGTTAAATTTTTTTAGACTTAATATAGCGGAAGTATGGATGTCGTTTTGGTTTCCGACAGCTCTTCTGATACAACTCTTGGTTCTGTCGATAGTTTTGACGCTACTTCTCGTCGATCCTTGCCACTTAACGAGCGATCGCCCGTCGACCGAATATTCGGGGCCTTCATATTTTTTATTTGACAAAGAAATTGCCACCATAATTATGCCCTCGCATTTCACTCGTCATTTTTTCTAGTATAGCAGGTTTCATCGTCCCTGTCATTGACGTTTTGGGTCAAAGCTGGCGTATGATTTTTTGTTGGACAATGGGATGCGATCAAATTCTGTGGGTATGGATGGATGACTTTCGTATCGCACATAGAACTAGAGAGAGAGTGGACCGTTCGAATTGAATGGGGACTTGGACTAGGGTTCAGAATTCAGGTTTATAACGAGGATTGGTTTGATGTTTCTCACATGATAAATTGATAGTCGTTCGTCTATGTAATCGGTAGTTTCTAAATTTGTCAAGTTGATGTAGGAATTAATTCCTAGGTGGGAGTGTGATTTTAGTAGATGTTTAGGGTTCGTTTGGTCATTTTTCTTTGTGGGTATTTGGTGTCTGTCTTTGTCCTTTTTACGTAGGCACTTATCACGAAATACAATTTTTTTATGTCAAAAAATATCGAAGTTTAGATCATTTTGGATTTTTATTTTACTAGCACATTATCTTGGTGACTCTTTGGCGACCTTTTAATAGACGACATTTCTAGAAAATGACTGGTACCCACGTCTCTAATTACACATTTCAATATCAATCTTTCAACCAATCATCTTCTCAAAATACACAATGTCATCGTTTTATTTTCTTAGGGCATGTTTGGTGGCCTTAGATTGTTATCAACCCAATAAGTTAACATAGATAAGTTAACATGGTTAATACCAACAAGATAGTTAAAAGAGGTTTGTTAGATTTTTTCACCATCTCACGTTTACGGAAAAAATATTTCAAAAAAAATATTACAAAAATAAATTAAAAAATTTAATCCAACCCTTAAATTAACATTTCCCGAAAATTCAAACACAATCAAAATCATATACTTCTTTAAAAATTCAATTTCATCTTCGATCCCAAAACCCAAAGTTTTTATCCAAACTCACTTGAAACTTTGCTTCGCTTCTCCCTTTAACGTCGCTGCCTTGTTCGACTTCACGGAGGAGTGCCGCTGCGCTAGGTGCTTGAAGAACTTTCTTGTTTTTCTTATCAAAACTTTTGATGGCGAGACTTCGAAGGAAAAAATCATTTGTTGTAAGAAATTTTAAAAATATTATTATTCTAAAATGAATGGTGGATATATGAGAAGAATCGAATGTGAAAAAATAAAAAACTCCCAAAATTGTTTGATGAAATTAGGGTGAATGGAGTTAAATTTTTATGCCAAACAATTATACTGTAGCAATGAGAGCCCATCATTCAATTTTGAGTCGTCAACTCTTCCTAATAGAAACAATAATTATGGACAATGAGAGCCCATCATTCAATTTTGAGTCAACTCTTCCTAATAGAAACAATAATTATGGACAATGAGAGCCCATCATTCAATTTTGAGTCGTCAACTCTTCCTAATAGAAACAATAATTATGGACGGGCTTTTTATTTATCTCGGGCCCACTTGAATTAAACCAAACACAAGATAACCCAAGTTATCTTATCTATCTTGGATTTAAAGTTGTTAACAAAGGGGACCTTAATTGATATTTCTGTTTATTTATTGAATTGTAACAAAATTATAAAAGAAAATAAAATAAAAAATGAAATAAAAGTTGTGAGGTAAAGTGTTTATATAAAAATTGAATACCAACAAGATAGTTAAAAGATGTTTGTTAGATTTTTTCACAATCTCACGTTTACGGAAAAAATATTTCAGAAAAAATATTACAAAAATAAATTAAAAATTTTAATCTAAACCTAAATTAACATTTCCCGAAAATTCAAACACAACCAAAATCATACTTCTTCAAAAGTTCAATTTCATCTTCGATCCCATATACAATTTTTTTGTGAAAATCCAAAGTTTTTTTCAAACTCACTTGAAATGTTGCTTCGCTTCTCCCTTCAAAGTCGCTACCTTGTTCGACTTCACGGAGGAGCGCCGCTACGCCAGGTGCTTGAAGGCGCTACGCCAGGTGCTTGAAGAACTTTAATTTTTTGTTTTTCTCATCAAAATTCTGATGGCGAGACTTAGAAGGAAAAAATTATTTGTTGTGAAAAATTTTAAAAATTTTATTATTCTAAAATGAAAGGTGAAAATATGAGAAAAATCGAATGTGAAAAAATAAAAAAAAAACCCATTTTTTTTTTTATGAAATTAGGGTAAATGGAGTTACATATTTATGTCAAGCAATTGTACTATAGCAATGAGATAGTCCAACCTTCCATTTTGGGACGTCAACTCTTATTAAGAGAAACTGTAATTATGGATAGACTTTTTATTTATCTCAGACCCACACAACTTAAACCAAACACAAGATAACTCAAGTTATCTATCTTAATTTTAAATGTTACCAAACGAGACCTTAATTGATATTTCTGTTTATTTATTGAATTGTAACAAAATTATAAAAGAAAATAAAATAAAAAGATAAAATAAAAGTGGTGGGGTAGATTGTTTAATTTTATTAAATAAAATTATTGTAAGGATATAAAAATTTAATGAGTCTGATTAAGGAGGGTGTATTCGTTTAGAATTTTATAGATTTTTTTTGGATTTTAAAAAGTTCATGAATTTTGAAAATCCATAGAGTCTATGCAGAGTTTAACTGACTTTATTATTGATTTACATAAATTTTCATAAATTTCCAGAATTGTAAAATATACCTTTTACTGATTTACGTAAACTTTCATAAAATTCAACTATTCCAAATTTATATGATTTATAAAAAAATCATTTTTTTAGAAAAAACAAAAAAATAAACTATTATTCTAATTTTTATAATTTTTATTTGAATCACAAAATAATTTATTATTAATATAAAGTATAAATAATTTTTTTAACGAAAATATGATAAAATCTATTTTTTAAAATAAAAATTTGATTATTTTAATAGAGTGATTTGTGTAACTCTTGTTAAAAGTTTAGATCTTATCATATTTTCGTTAAAAATAATTATTTATACATGATATTAATAATAAATTATTTTGTGATAAAAATAAAAATTATAAAAATTAGAATAATAATTTATTTTTTTGTTTTTTAAAAAAATTGATTTTTTTATGTAAAAGTATGTTCATATAAATTTGGATATAGTTGATATTTATGAAAGTTTACGTAAATCATATATATTTTACAATTCTTCAAAATCTATGAAAATTCGTATAAAATCAATAATGAAGCCGGTTAAACTCTCCATAAAATCTATTGATTTTCAAAATTTATGGATTTTTTAAAATCCAAAATAATCATGTAGAGCGAGTATTCTAATCCTATGTGGAAAGTGAGGTCGATGCATACAATAATGTAAATGAAGATGAAAATAATAATGATAAATAATAATATTTATTTATTTTTGAACAAATGATGAATAATAATATTTATTTATTTTTGAAGGATTTGGATTTTTTAAAAATAATTAAGATTTTTTATATATAAAAGTTTGTAGAAATTCACGTAAAACAATTAAAAAAATTATATTACAATCCTGTGAAATTTATAAAATACATAAAAAATCAATGGAAAAAGTCAGTCAAACTCTACGTAGAAAATCTATAAAAATCCACAAACTTTTAAAAGTTTAAAAAAATCCATCAAAATTCCAGTTGAATACACCCTTAGTATCAAAATCCATAAAAATCAATAAGTTTTTGAATACTTATAATTTTTTTAAAATCTTAATTGAATACTTTCAGATTTTAATGGACTTTTAAAAATCGGAATTGAATACACCTGGACTTTAAAAGTTCATTAAAATCCTACAAATTCTCAATTGAATATATCAGATGAGAGTCCCGAGTGAGAAAAAAAAGAATATGATGTGAAGTAATAAAGTAAGACATTAAGAACACTCAGTGTGGGAGAAAATGTGGAAAGATGAAAATTGAATGGGGCTGACGTGGCAAGAGAAGAGAGAGCAGAGGTAGAATGGATGAAGGAATGAGGAAGAATCCTTCTGTTTTGTGGGGTTGAAAAGGAAAGGTAGCTATTAAGTAATGAGCCAACATTTATTATTTTATTAATTTTTATTAGTTTTTATGGAATTTGACGATTAATTAAAAGATTAGCTTTTGTTTTTACTTTTTTTTACCTAAATTTAATAATAAAATATACAGTAGTTTTCAAACTTTAAATTCTTTTATTTTTATTTTTTATTTATATACATTTTTTTTACATATTTATTTGAGACAAATTTTAAATTTTAATTAATTAATTTATTTATTTATTTGGTTTTTCTCATTTTATTCATTTTTTGCATTATAGTATTTAATTATTTATATTATAAAATTATAATAAAATTTATTGAATTATTTTTTAATAGATATAAAATTGTGGGGTAAGATAAAGTAAAAAAAGAAAATGTGATGTTGACTCATTGTTGATTGTTGTGTAGTGTTTTTATAAATGAAGGATGAATAAATAAAGTTTATATAAATAAGATAAAAAAATGATGCGGACAAGAGAGATAGACAAAGATGGTAAATTATTACTTGGACCCCTACCCCATCTTATTCTACGTGGTCCCCACCCAATTATTTAAACATCACATTTCTTTTCTCTCCATTTTTTTCCTTTTTTTTTTTCTTCCTTTCTCCTCTCCTCTCTCTTTCCTTTTCTCTTCCTCGTCTCTCTCTTTCCTCTCACCGAAATCGTATCCCAATAGAACGGTCTCCAGCCTCAGCGGCAAAAGGAGCGAGCGGGAGGACAACGACGGCGAGAGGGCTTCTACTTCGCTCGAGATCGACGACGACAACGGCGGTAACGCCGCGACAAGGAAGAAGCTCCGCCTCTCCGACGAGCCGAAGTCGGTGCTTAATTGTCGATTCATAATAAGGTAAGATTCAACCTTGTAGTGTTTAATTGTCGATTAAATATAGGTTTGAGGGTTGATTGTGGTAATTAAACTAATTAGGGTTTGCTGTTTTTGGTGTTCTGAATTCCAGCCGGTTTGTGTGTTTGATTTAGATAGGTTTTGTTCTTCCAAAATCTTGGATTTGAATTTCTGGAGAATCCTTATTGAGTCTAGATTCTCTATGTGAAATTTGGTAATTGTTGGACAAGTAAGAAATTAATTATGTTTTTTCTTATAAACTGTGTCAGCCCTGGAAATTGTAGGTTTGATTGAACAAGGTGTGATGTTTGGATCATATTTTGTAAAACCTTGATCCAAATTGAAATTGGTTTAATATTTTGAAAACCAGATGGATAGGGCTTTCTTTAATGACTGTTTTTATATTGTAAAATGTTTGTAAAGAAGTCAGTTGGGGCGACAAAAACTAGGGTTGTGTGCTGAAATGTGAAAAACGAGAATTTTGATAAATGTTTCGGAATAGTTTTGGATCTCTTTCACTAAACGAATAAATCTTTTAAAAATATAAAGGTGTATATAATGAGGTCAGTGAGTTGCTTGTTTATTTTCAAAGATATTTATTGGGTATGAAAATTATGAAAAATCTTTGAAAATTGTTGTTTCAACTAAGGTGTTATTTACAGATTTGAGCGGTTTTACGAAAACAGACCTAACTTGAAACTCTTTGATTCGATTCTTCTTTCAGTAGTTTTAAAATTCAACAAACTGTTTTAGCTACAGATTGTATGTAGGAACCTTTGTCCAGTTGTGAGTGGTGTAACCTCGGTGAGCCTAGGAAGTTGACTGGTGGACTGAGAGTATGGCTGTACGGGCAGTTCTAGGATTATTGTTATATCTCCTAATCGGTTGATCGAAACTTCATTTTATTTGTTGGAGTCAGAAGTTAACTGAAGTATCTTCATCTTTTTAGTTGCATCAGAACACAAAATTAAAATATTTAGTCCTCTCAAAGCCTTTGAAACAGACTGAAATAATGTATGAATATCCTGGAATGTTAAGCGTGCGTAGTTTTATTAAATTGAGCATAACTCCTAAACCATACATTGAAATTGGAGTTCGTTTGGCAGAAATATTAGACATTCGAATAAGATATATATACTATGTTGTAACTAATTATATATGAAGTATGATTTAGGCGTACGGGGAGTCCGAAAATAAAGACGTGATCCGTTGTCGAGCGAAATACACGAGGTACATGAAAGGGAGGAGAGATAGTTTTTCGAGACCTTGAATGTGACGTACACAGGTGGGTAAAAGTACAACCTAAACTATTGGTTTAGTTATATGACATTGTGTGAGTCAAGTATATAATTTTTATATTGTTATGTTATGCTATGTGCTGTGATACGATGTGATACGAGTTGATATGTGATACGAGTTGATATGATGCAGTGTGATATTTTGTGAATTTTTCAAGTTCGATTTATTGATATGTACATGAACAAGACGACGACGAATCACATGAGGAAACTTACATGGAGTCCCATTTCGATGCAGATGCAGATGCATTTTTTTTGCATCTGAGGACTTGTGTGTTTCTTAGGTTTACTTAACACTATGTTATACTCTGTTTATAAATTGAGTTTTACTTTTTTTAATAGTGATTTCTACTATGTTTGTTACTACATTCTACTCTATTTTTATAATGAGTTCTCTATTTTGACTATGAGACTGAATTTTGGATTTTTTGTCTTTAATTCTCACTTTTTTATATTAACACTGCAAGGGAGACAATTGATAAAGATGTTTATAATTTGGTTGGTGTTTATGCTATGTCAGAAAATGAAGCTTTCAACTTATACAATGAGTATGCTTTATGATGTATTCTACTGTTTTAAAAACTGTTATCTACTCTGTTTTATACTGATATCTACTCTGTTTTTAATACTTATTTGTTGTGTTTTTTTAGGATTGCGAAGGTACGTAGTTACGTTGTGCACTCTGTTTCTGAAGATCGAAGGCTAGAAGTTGTTGCTCAGAATACAACTTTCATATTTCCGCAATGTTATATATTCATTTCCCATGTTTTTTTTTTTGTTTTGTGGCAACATTGTGTTGATGATACTGATTTTATTTAGTGTTGATGATAGTAATTTTTATTCATGTACTAAATGTTGTGTATTTTATATGTAGAATAATTTAGTTACAAACCGAGTAGAATATAGTAAAGAATATTGTAGAATTCATTAATCAATGGACTAGACAGAGTTAAATATAGTAATAAATACAGTAGCAATGTTGTTTACGTTGTGCACCCTGTTTTTGGAGGTCAAAATTTAGAAGTTCTTTCACCGAATAAAAGTTCTAGATTTCCCGCAGTCTTATATGATTATGTCCCTTGATTGTTTTTTATATTTTGGAAACGATGTGTGGATACCATTTTTTTTATTGTTGATAACGTTGTGTTGATGACATTCTATTGTTAGTAATTATTTTTTTGTCCTGATGATGAGTATTTTTATTACATTGAGAATTATGTTTCAGTATTTATTTATTCATGTATTAGATATTGTGTACAAATAGATTAAAATTCATGATAAAATGGAGTAGAATATGATCATAAATAGAGTAGAATACACATCTAAATGCAGTAGAACTCATTAGATCATGCTGCCGCCCTCAATTCAAGTTCACCTCCCATGATTATAGATCGCCTCCCTCGATCGTTCACCGCCGAAGGCGGTGAGCCGCCGAAGGGCAGCCGTGATCGTTCGCCTCCCACGATTATTGTTGCCTCCCTCGATTATTGTTGCCACTTCAATACAAGACCTTTCGATACAAGACCCCCCCTTTATCCCTTTATTAAAATTCTGAAGCCGCCGAAGGTGGCCGTAATCATTGTTTGCCTCCCTCGATTATTGTTGTCACTTCGATACAAGACCTTTCGATACAAGACCCCCCCTTTATCCCTTTATTAAAATTCTGAAGCCGCCGAAGGTGGCCGTAATCATTGTTTGCCTCCCTCGATTATTGTTGCCTCCCTCGATTATTGTTCGCCTCCCTCGATTATTGTTGCCACTTCGATACAAGACCTTTCGATACAAGACCTTTCGATACAAGACCCCACCTTTATCCCTTTATTAAAATTCTGTAGCCGCCGAAGGTGGCCGCAATCATTGTTTGCCTCCATCGATTATTGTTGCCACTTCGATTATTGTTGCTACTTCGATTATTGTTGCCACTTCGATACAAGACCTTTCGATACAAGACCCCCCCTTTATCCCTTTATTAAAATTCTGAAGCCGCCGAAGGTGGCCGTAATCATTGTTTGCCTCCCTCGATTATTGTTGCCTCCCTCCATTATTGTTGTAGAATGCATTAATAAATGGAGTAGAATATGATACATATTAGAGTAGAATGCACTACTAAATGCAGTAGAACTCATTACAACAACATAATGACCTCGATTATTGTTTGCCTCCCTCGATTATTGTTGCCTCCCTCGATTATTATTCGCCTCCCTCGATTATTGTTGCCACTTCGATACAAGACCTTTCGATACAAGACATTTCGATACAAGACCCCCCCTTTATCCCTTTATTAAAATTCTGAAGCCGCCGAAGGTGGCCGTAATCATTGTTTGCCTCCCTCGATTATTGTTGCCTCCCTCGATTATTGTTGCCACTTCGATTATTGTTGCCACTTCGATAGAAGACCTTTCGATACATGACCTTTCGATACAAGACCTTTCGATACAAGACCCCCCCTTTATCTCTTTATTAAAATTCTGAAGCCGCCGAAGGTGGCCGTAATCATTGTTTGCCTCCCTCGAATATTGTTGCCACTTCGATTATTGTTGCCTCCCTCCATTATTGTTGTAGAATGCATTAATAAATGGAGTAGAATATGATACATATTAGAGTAGAATGCACTACTAAATGCAGTAGAACTCTTTACAACAACATAATGACCTCGATTATTGTTTGCCTCCCTCGATTATTGTTGCCTCCCTCGATTATTGTTCGCCTCCCTCGATTATTGTTGCCACTTTGATTATTGTTGCCACTTCGATACATGACCTTTCGATACAAGACCTTTCGATACAAGACCTTTCGATACAAGACCCCCCTTTATCCCTTTATTAAAATTCTGAAGCCGCCGAAGGTGGCCGTAATCATTGTTTGCCTCCCTCGATTATTGTTGCCTCTCTCGATTATTGTTGCCTCCCTCCATTTCTATTGTAGAATGCATTAATAAATGGAGTAGAATATGATACAGATTAGAGTAGAATGCACTACTAAATGCAGTAGAACTCTTTACAACAACTTAATGACCTCGATTATTGTTTGCCTCCCTCGATTATTGTTGCCTCCCTCGATTATTATTCGCCTCCCTCGATTATTGGTGCCACTTCGATTATTGTTGCCACTTCGATACAAGACCTTTCGATACAAGACCTTTCGATACAAGACCCCCCCTTTATCCCTTTATTAAAATTCTGAAGCCGCCGAAGGTGGCCGTAATCATTGTTTGCCTCTCTCGATTATTGTTGCCTCTCTCGATTATTGTTGCCACTTCGATTATTGTTGCCATTTCGATACAAGACCTTTCGATACATGACCTTTCGATACAAGACCTTTCGATACATGACCTTTCGATACAAGACCTTTCGATACAAGACCCCCCCTTTATCCCTTTATTAAAATTCTGAAGCCGCCGAAGGTGGCCGTAATCATTGTTTGCCTCCCTCGATTATTGTTGACTCCCTCGATTATTGTTGCCACTTCGATACAAGACCTTTCGATACATGACCTTTCGATACAAGACCTTTCGATACAAGACCCTTCTTTATCCCTTTATTAAAATTCTGAAGCCGCCGAAGGTGGCCGTAATCATTGTTTGCCTCCCTCGATTATTGTTGCCTCCCTCGATTATTGTTGCCACTTCGATACAAGACCTTTCGATACATGACCTTTCGATACAAGACTTTTCGATACAAGACCTCCCCTTTATCCCTTTATTAAAATTCTGAAGCCACCGAAGGTGGCCGTAATCATTGTTTGCCTCCCTCGATTATTGTTGTCACTTCGATTATTGTTGCCTCCCTCGATTATTGTTGTAGAATTCATCAATATATTGAGTAGAATATGGTACATAATAGAGTAGAATAGACTACTAAATGCACTAGACCTCATTACAACAACATAATGACCTCGATTATTGTTTGCGTCCCTCGATTATTGTTGCCACTTCGATACAAGACTCCCCCCCCCCCCCCCCCCCTTGTGTCCCTGTATAATCGAGGGAGGTGAACGATCACGACCGCCTTTGGCGGCCGTGATCGTTCACCTCTCTCGATTATTGTTCGCCTCCCTCGATTAGAATTTAGGGCTTATTTTTAAGGATTAGGGGTTAGGGGTTATTTTTAGGGTTTATGGTAGCTTATATTATTCACTACAGTAGAATCCATTATTAAACAGAGTATAATGTAATTTATAAATAGAGTACTAATCAAAATCGAGGAGACTGTGTTTATAAATAGTGTAGAATATATTACAAAATGGTGTAGAATACATAAAGATTGTACAATCAACAAATCCATTTTTCAAATTTCAATCTCACTTCATCAAATTCATATTCAGAACAGATTTTACAATACAATTCATATATAATCAACAGAACCCATGCTCAATTTTAAATACAACTTCCACAATTTCTACTTTGTTTTATAATGCACCACTAAATGCATTATAACTCATTAGAGAATGACTCTGTCCTCAATTTAGGATTTAGGGTTTCTCTTTTAGGGTTTAGGGTTTAGTTTAGAGTTTAGAGTTTAGGGTTTAGGGTTTAGGGTTTAAGGTTTAGATTTATTTATAAATGATTTTTACTTTGTTGTATAATGAGTTCTACTTTGTTTAAAACTATATTCTACTCTTTTTTTACTATGTTTTGTTTGTGTCTTAATTCGTACTTATTTTTATTTAAATATATTTGTACTCCGTTTTTTTTACTATTTTTGAATGTTTGTATTTTCACATTTATTTAGTTAGATATGATGTTTTCAAAGATATTGGTGTTTTATTCATGTACAAATACAGTAGACTTCATTACTAAACATAGTATAAATTAATTTATGAATAGAGTAGAAATCAAAATTGAAGAGACTGTATTTATAAATAGAGTAGAATACATTTTTTTAAATGTTGTAGAATCCATAAAGATAGTACTATCAACAAATCTCTTTCTCAAATTCATATTCATAACAGATATAATCATCAGAACCCATGCTCAATTTCAAATACAACTTCGATACAATAAACAGAACTAAATGCCCCAATCAAATCAACCTTGATGAATGTTCAATCCTGTTTTCAGAACTTCATGATCAACAGAAGCATTCTCTCTTGCTTTTCGTGTGACTTCTTTCTTCAACTCGTTCATGTCTGTCATTAGGATGGCAGAACTATACTTCACTCGAAGGACCTTCAGCAAATCATTATCCTGTTTCAAAAATAAAATCAATATTTCACAAATATAATTGACCATTAGTATGAGCAATATGAGCACTCATTAAAACACCTTTTTAACAAAAAATACACAGAATTCAATTCTAATAAGTTGTGTCAGAAAATGAATCGAGGTCGAAAATTATGTAAATCTTCCCACCTCACTCACAATTTAAATGAAGGTACAGAAGATGCATGTGCAACCAATTCCCTATGTAGGATCTTCCCCGCTTGAGATTTCGGGATTGAGTCGATAAACATGAGACGGCGTATCTTTTTATAAGGAGCAACCTGTAAAAACAGGATAATGATTCCCCACAATGTACGCCATCGGAATCTTTCCAGCTTCTTCATCATGATATCTAGTCAGTGCAAAAACGTAGAGTACATGATTAATTAGCATAGTTAAGAAAACATGTCTGATTATGAAAATAAGGTGTTCGGATCTAGATAAATTTTCACTAAAGTTTTTTAAATAACAAATCCGTCATGAAGCTGTTTATCAAAGAATACCCTTAAGCAGATATATAATTGGACCATACAAGATTGATTGCATATAAACCTATGGAGACATTAATCTTGTCATCTCATCAAGATCTAGGAGAATAAATCCTAACAGCAATTTAATGCACCATTTTTTTAATAAATAACAGTAAAAAAACTTGATCTCACCATGTTCGGGATCAGATATAAACTCAAAAGCTTGAACATGCATCAAAAGGTTTTACAGTTTCTGTATTTGTAGTTAGAGGTGCAATTCTACATTTCAATTTAGTATTTACGATTCAATGCTGCTGAATGCTGATGTTAAAGGACATAAAGGGGACAACAAGAATTTTGTGACTCTTTAACTCCCAGTTAAAACTAATTCCGTCAAGGATGAAGGGTCATTAGTTAAGAATTTCCTCATGTGCACAAGGAACAAATACATCAGTTATCTTAAACTTCTGATTCAAATTGTTTTTTAGGGAAATGGCCAATGAATGATAGGCTGCAATAAAGGCACGCACCTTGAAATGTTACAATGACTAATAAACATCGTTTCACATAGTAATAGCAATTGGAACTAGATTAATTTCCGTCTTAGATCAACTGAAATGTACCTCTTCATTGGTTCAGTGTTCTGTCATGGACTGGCATGACTTACTACTAGGGCTGTAAATAAGTCAGGTGTGTATGGTTCGCTTAGCTAAATAAACTACGGAGTATTGTACATTTGATCCAAGCATTGAAAACAGAAAGTGGGTGTAGTTTTCTTTAGATTCGGGACTAAATTGTGTTTATTTGTATAGAATTCACAGAAAAGAGAGAAGCGATACCTTTGGTTGCCAGCGGCGAGATTGAGGAGCGCGAGTAGCGCAGCCTCGCAAGCGACGAGAGGGAATGAATTGTAAAGTATTGAAGCGAAAGACTCAACACCAACCGCCTCGATTTTCGCTCTCAGATCTCCACCGTTCAGCACCCGAAGCCACCGCGAACGCCCTGAGATCCAATCTGGAACAAGTCCTCGCTCAAGTCCACCATAACGAGCGGCGGCGACGAAGAGACAACACGGCAGCGAATAGACGATGGTGCAGGGGATAGAGGCGATGAATCGGATGGAGGATGCAACGGTGCGTCGGAAGGAGATTTCACCGCGGCGGGGATCGAGATCGGAAAAACCTTCGGTTCAACGCAGTGTGAGATGAGATGAGAGAGAGAATAGATCGAAACACAAAGTGCGTATAGGGCCGATTTTTTTTGGCCCAAATTGGTTTTATATTTGGGCCGGGGACCATGTAGATCGTATAGGCCCCTGCCCCTGCCCCATGGTATAAGCTCCCGACAAAGATGAAGGATGAAATATTATTGTATACGGTCTTAAACGTTAAATATTGAAAAGATACTTAGATGACACGTACGGCCCAATAGTACTATAAATTGGAATTTTCTGGAAAAAAACAACAAATCAAAGAAAAAAAAAACAAAAGAAATGGAGAAAAACAAACTTTTGAACTCGAATGATTATACGATACAAGTGTATACTACGACCTGCAATTATAATCTTAAACAAGTTACTGTAATGGAGATTCAGGTATTTGTGTGGCATAATTTATTCAGTTCCGACTAACGCTCTTTTTCTTGGTAATTTTAGAATATTTTAAGAATGCACTCCATCTGTTTGATTAAATGCCGAGTTTTTTTTTTTTTTTTTCAATAAATAATATTTCTTGCTCATTTGTTCGACTAGGTCAGTTATTTGAGCTGTTTGCTGATTCTATGTGATGTGTGGTTAAGGGATGAATGAGTGACTGATCACTCATATGCAATCAAAACATATTTTGGGAGGTTACTATTGCTGCAGTATATACCAATGTGAAACAATAATTCCTTCTTTTTTTCCTTTTCGTCATGTATATTTGAATTTTCTTATGATTGTTTAGTGATCGAATGGTTCTTGAAATGAGTGTTTTCCTTGTGACTTCATATCCTCACATTGTTTTTGCAGGTTTTCTCCTGATCATACAATGTGCTAAACTGCGTTCGGAGTTCAAGATGAACATCTCGACTTCACACTCACACCAAAAGGATGATTACCGTGAGCCCGAAAGACGACCACCCTACTCTCCATCTCTTACAAAAATGCAAAAACTTAGGTACCTTAAAACAAGCACACGCCCAAATGATCACGACTGGCCTCATCCACCACACCTACCCTGTCAGCCGTATTATCCTCTTATCCTCGACACTTGCTTCCTCTTTATCCTACACACTCACCATTTTCAGCCAAGTCCCGAGCCCAACCATATTTCTCTACAACATCTTCATCTCAGCTCTCACTCAGAAAGATCAAACGAAACTCGCCCTTTCCCTTTACAGCCGAATTCTCACTCGACCTGACATCAAACCAAATAACTACACGTACCCATCTCTCTTCAAGGCTTTAGGGGCCCACCAATGGCTCAAACACGGCCAAGCCCTGCATGGCCACGTCCTGAAATTCCTCGACACCCCTTACGACAATTTCGTTCATGCCTCGTTGCTTAATTTTTACTCGAGATGCGGAAGAGTTGATATGACTAGGTATTGTTTCGATCGGATAAGGGACCCGGATTTAGCCGCTTGGAATTCTATACTATCTGCTTATGCTCGTAATTCTTCTAGTCATTCAGATGGAAGCAGCACTAGTTTGTCACTGGAGGTCTTGAGTTTGTTCGGCCGAATGCAGAAGTCTTTAGTGAATCCAAATGAATTGACACTAGTGGCTTTAATTCAGGCATGTGCCGAATTAGGTGCCCTCTGTGAAGGTTTGTGGGCCCACGTTTACGTAATCAGAAACGATCTCAGCCTCAATTGCTTCATCGGAACTGCTTTAATCTCCCTGTACACGAATTCCGGCTGCCTTGGACTCGCTCAGCAGGTGTTCGACAAAATGCCTCACAAGGACAAATTCTGTTTCAACGCCATGATCAGGGGACTCGCGGTTCACGGGCATGGGCACGAGGCTCTTGGCTTATTCAAAACAATGAAGAAATCAGGCATTTCTCCGGACAATGTCACGATATTAGCCGTAATGAGTGCATGCTCGCATGTAGGTTTGGTGGATGAAGGCCGGAGATATTTCGAAACAATGACTAGTGTGTACGGGCTTGAGCCCAAAATCGAGCACTACTGTTGCCTAGTGGATCTTCTGGGCCGGGCTGGGCTGGTCGAGGAAGCCCAAGAAAGAGTTTTGGGTATACCCATTGAGGCGAACGCAGTTCTGTGGCGATCTTTGCTCGGGGCTGCTAGAGTCCATGGGAACTTAGAGATAGCTGAGATTTCGCTGAGTAAACTGGTGGAGTTGGAGCCGGAAACGAGTGGTAACTATGTGCTTTTGTCGAACGTGTACGCGGGTATGAAGAGATGGGATGACGTGAAGAGAATACGGAAGCTGATGAGAGATTGTGGGGTCGAGAATAAGATGCCTGGGAGGAGTTTGGTCGAGGGACGAGTTTCGGATTGGGGACAGCTGTCATTTGAAGTTGGAAGAGATGAATGGTAAGCTGCAAGGGAAGTGATAGATGTTTCGTATCATATCATAGCGAGAGGTTGGCGATTGCTTTCGCTCTCGTCTCGTCGGATGGTGGGCCCGTCAGGGTTATGAAGAATCTTAGGGTGTGCGTGGACTGTCATGATTGTAGTTAGGGATAGAACTAGGTTTCATCACTTCAGGATGGGGACTTGCTCGTGCATGGACTATTGGTAAATTGTTTGTTTTATCTTTTGTGTGATACTGACACAAAAATATTACTCCCTCTTAGAGTCCCCTTTTAGCCTTTTCCACAAATTTTAATGAAAACAATTTATGTCCATAATAACCTTATTAATTACATTTATTTAAAAGACAATTCATTGAAATTAAAGTATCATATAAAAAAGTCTTCATTGCTCAAAGAACACACTCTTTTGCTGATGAAAAATAACTTCTTTGTATTCTTTTAAAAAGGCATTGATTGCAAATACTCCAGTAAATAAGGGTATTTATGGTAATTATAAGGAGTATTAAATAAGGGTATTTATGGTAATTATTTTTGACATTTGATTTGTAAATAGAGAAAAAATAGAATGATACTATATACTACAGGGAAAAGATTGGAGGGAGCATCTAGTTGGGAAAAGTTTATCAATAGTGTTTATCAAAAGATTGCAAATACAATAGTGTTTATCAAAGTGGGAAAAGTTTGTTTATGAACCTAGCGAATAATGCGAGTAAGATTCAGTTGGGTATGTGGATTTCAATTTAAAAAAAAAAAAAAATAGGAAAAAAAGGCAAACTAGACAAAAGGATGTTGGATGTTGCGTAGTTGTTGGAATCTTTGATTTGTTTATTAGAAAGAAAGAAAGGATTTGTGTCGAAAACGATTTGGGTCACGATACTACAAGTGAAATGACGTTATTGTCATTTCTTTGTATAGACTATACATTAGGTTTACTCCTTTTTGTAGTCGCAGTTTTTTTGTAAATTATCAATAAAACATGATTACATACATAAAAAAAACAATAGGTAATATAAAATAAAAAAGCAATATTAAAAAAAGCAGCCGTGCGATTTTTCACTCCTAATTTTTTTTGGTATCGAGTTTGAATCGATCTTAAGTACAACTTTGTTCGGGCAGATCTAAAAACAAATTGGTCTTCCATTGTGACATTTTTTTGTTCTAGTTTTCAGATCTAGCTCGAGTTTTTAAGCCTACTTACCTAACCGATCACCCTTAATTTTAAGAATATTATTTTCTTAATGGAATACAATTGTGGTATTGAATCAAATACTTTATTATGTCCAGGTTCATCCTCTCCTCAAGTCTCAAGCTCTATAACCTCCTCAAGATAAATCAAAATCAAAATCCTACGCACTAAACTTCCCAAAATTTTAATTACATTTATAGAGTAACTTATTTATTACCAATTTACAAACTGACCCCTAAAAATTTAAATTCCTAAAATACCCTCCTCCCCTCTCTAAAAACATTTATAAACTGCACTCGCACACAAAAACATTCACACAGCTTGGAAATGGCAGCCATGGCTTCTCTTCACCTCAAAACATCAATCCTCCCCCACTCACATCCAAGAGCCAAAATTCCAAGAGCCAATTTCAGCCCATCCCTTAATCTGCCGACACGCCACCCGGTTTTCCCCAAATCGAAAGCCCGGATTTCGGCTTCGCTGATCGAGCCGGACGGAGGGAAAGTCGTGGAGCTTTTCGTGAAGGAATCCGAGAGGGATTCGAAGCTTAATCGGGCCGCGGAACTGCCTAAGATGAGGCTGTCGAAGATCGATCTGCAATGGGTCCACGTGCTCAGCGAGGGGTGGGCCAGCCCCTTGAAGGGATTCATGAGAGAGTCCGAGTTTCTCCAAACGCTTCATTTCAATTCGCTCCGCCTCGAAGACGGCTCGGTTGTGAACATGTCCGTCCCGATCGTGCTCGCGATCGAGGACGAACAGAAGGATCGGGTCGGGTCGAATACCAGCGTCGCCCTTGTTGATGACCACGATAGCCTTGTTGCTATCTTGAGCGAGTAAGTTTTTTTTTTTTTTTTTAAAATTATATACAGTATATTATTAAAGCAATTTACTGTATTATTATTATTACTTATTATTTTAATAAGAAATTAATTTTTTGGCCTTATTACTGAATAAATTATAAATATTGGGTATAGATATTTTGGGGTTGAGTACAGAAGGTGCCCAGGATTTAGCCTAATTACAAAAGAACCCGTAATTGTTTTTTAGTTTACAAGAATGCAAAGTTAGGACTTAGGAGAGGTTATTTGTTAGGTTTATAAAAACCTCAAGGGCTTTATTGCTAGATTACTGTAGTTTTTTGTAATTAGGATTTATTTCTTGGTTTGATTTTTTTATGTTGCTTTTGCTAATGGTACAAGTTTTTTTCTTCCTAATATCACAACACTAAGAGCATCTCCAATTTGTACAATAAAGAAGTTGATGTTTTCTAATGACACGACAAATGGAGTAAAATAAACTGGTCAACGGGAAAAGCAACTGATAGATAATAGTAATTGATTTGTAATCGAGTAAAGATGAAAGAGAATGAATACGGAATTACAGTAAGACAATGCCTAATGCATAGTATTCATCTCGACGTTGCGCTAAACAATGTAGATTCTTGGTCACACGTGATTTTTTAGCGTGATCAATTATTTTACAACAATGGACATTTCATTGGGGGGATGCTATAAGAATACTATATAAGTATATAAAGCCCTCCCAAGTGGGAGGAGGTTGATCCAACTTCTTGCAAATTGGAATGAGTGGTAATAGTTAGAACTATACGTGACAAATTTAGATGTTGGCTTCTTGTATTGTTTTGTTGATATGAATTTGCTACTTGCTAGTACGGCTCAAAGACAAATTGTCAAGATATATGTTCGAATGGATTGATTTGCATGTTTCTGTCCTATTTGTATTGAGGTTTTACCTAAATACAAAATGAACCAATTAACTTTCAAAATTAAAAAAAAGTACCCCTGATTTAATTTTGTCTTGCATTTACCCTTCATTAGAATTTTTTTCAAAACAAGCTTTACTAATTATATCAATAAATCAAAATTGAGGGGTACTTTAGCTATTTGGAAAGTTAACTGTTTATTTTTTCAGAGTTAGGCAACATTTCAATGGTAACTATTACTTTTTTTTACTAGTATACCAAAAGCTCATTCTCGACATAGATATACTGCATTTTTAAATTTTAAATTGTTCTGAATTCAGCATCGAGATATACAAGCACAACAAAGAAGAAAGGATAGCAAGAACTTGGGGCACGACTGCCCCTGGGCTACCCTATGTTGATGAGACCATCACCGACGCTGGAAACTGGTTGATTGGTGGTGATTTAGAGGTTCTAAACCCCATCAAATACGACGACAACTTGGGTAGGTTCAGGCTCTCACCCGCCCAGCTCCGTGATGAGTTTGAGAGCCGTGGTGCGGATGCAGTGTTTGCTTTCCAGCTGAGGAATCCAGTGCACAACGGGCACGCACTCCTTATGACGGACACTCGCCGCCGCCTGCTGGAGATGGGGTACAAGAATCCTGTCCTCTTGCTTCATCCCTTGGGAGGATACACCAAGGCAGACGATGTCCCGCTTAGCTGGCGAATGAAGCAACATGAGAAGGTCAGTTGGATTTTAAATTTGTGTTTTTTTATTTTAAATATTAAGCTCGCTTGGGTGTTTGTGATTTTGAACGACGACTGGGTTTTTCTGTAATAAGGCTGAATGTTGAGGGTAGCTTTGGAATTATCCACTTTTTTTTTTTTTTTTTTTTTAACTATCTCTCATTTTGATCTGGATTTTAACTATTGGAATCTGGTTGTCATTATACAGTTTAAACTGAATTAGAGCGGTTTCTTAATTCTTCTATTTTTTTTATAATAGGTATGATTATTTAAATGAAGGATAATAGCATTGTAAAAAAGTTATCCATTTTTCTTGCTAGTAATACTTGTATGTCTATATAACTTAGGTGCTGGAAGATGGTGTGCTCGATCCAGAAACCACAGTTGTCTCTATATTCCCATCTCCCATGCACTATGCTGGTCCCACCGAGGTTCAGTGGCATGCTAAGGCTAGAATCAATGCAGGTGCAAACTTCTATATCGTGGGCCGTGATCCAGCTGGCATGGGCCATCCGACCGAGAAGAGAGACCTCTATGATGCCGATCATGGCAAGAAGGTCCTGAGCATGGCTCCTGGATTGGAGCGGCTTAACATTCTACCGTTCAAGGTAAAAAAATAAAATCGAACAATCCTTGACAACTTAGGAGATAAATTTCCTACTGAAATTAATCTTCTATATCAACTGGACAAATTAACTGGCAGGTGGCTGCATATGACAAGACTCAGAATAAAATGGCTTTCTTTGATCCATCAAGGGCTCAAGATTTTCTCTTCATATCCGGCACCAAGGTAATACAAATACAATAATCCCTCTTCATATCCCGATCGATAATTATCCCTTGTTTATATTTGTTTTGCTTGCTGGACTTTCTGTAGATGCGGGCCCTTGCAAAGAACAGGGAGAATCCTCCAGATGGATTTATGTGCCCTGGCGGTTGGCAAGTGTTGGTTGACTACTACGACAGTTTAGCTCCTGCGGAGAATGGCAGACTGCCTGAACCAGTTCCAGCTTGAATTTAAAAATTGAATTATGTTTGGGAGAGACTCTTTTATACATACCATTGTGTAAAATTGGCTTGCTAAGGTTGCTCAATAAGAAAATAACGCATTGTGTAATAGTTTGTTACATGATCACAAATTCCTTGTAATAATATAATGCATTGTGTGATCACCAAGTGTATTTACCCCAAAACCTTGTAATATAATACTGGTTTGTTTATAAACATTATTTTCAATCTTTGCAGCATATATATGTATGCAATGCAGTATTGATCTTACTTGTTGACATATATATATATATAGATCGAAACACATTTCATGCGAGGAATAAACGGTAGACAAATACACTACTAGTCGTTTCTTCACTAGCTAATATAATTATTTATGTAAAGAAAGATGTATAACGCCGTTTATTGGCTTGGTTTCTCAACGTCCCTTAGCTGGACCGAGTTCTCGAAACAATGATAAAAGCCGTAATGCGGAAACTGCTCGTACCAAGTCTGTTGCTGCACGTGCGTGTCCCAATGCTCTCCGCTGCTGCTCTTCCCATATTTGTGGACCCACCCAGACCCATTGTGGGCCTCTCCCCACGTCCGGTTCCAACGCTCCCCATATTTACCTTCCCACCAGGTCTCCCCTTGCTTCACCCCACGACTATCCGAGTCAAACTTCTCGTCCCATTTGTCGCCCCACTTGGCCCACCCGTCACCCTCAAAACGCTCTGCCCATTTGTCAGTGTACTTCACGCTGCCCCCTTGCCCGTCAAATTTCTCGCCCCACCTAGTTTGAAATTATGGCTATTTAGTGTCATGTGGTTTTCTTTGCAAGTCATACAGAGAATAAGATACTACATTATACTATTAACATTGCCAAACATTTTAGTACCTTTCATGCCAGACGTGGGCATGGCCTGCCTCCAACGGAGTGTACGGATCAATGCTGCACCATTTGTGGGCCCACTTCTCAGCCCGGCCCGAATCACCATAATGCTCCCACCATTTCTCTTGCCACTCACCCCCTTGACTGTTTTTTCCCCACTTATCTGCTGTTTTCTCAAGATGAACACCACCCTCACTCTGCATGAGTATATAAATTCAAAGCTACTTTTTTTATAATTATCTCGAACATCAAGGGTACTTTTTGTCATAATCAATAAATTAACTCAAATCATTTTCAAAAACTAAAAACAACAAAGCCTAACCTGCACCATGGACTCTCTCCAGTACTCTCGCCACACGTTCCCAGCAGCATCCCGTCCGGATTTCTCTGACCCGAGCTCCTTATAACCAAACTCATCGGCAGCCTCCCAATACTTGTTTTCCCACTCGACCCCATCATCCACTCTAACACCCCTCATGAGCGTCCACTTGCACAAAACCCCATCTGGCCTCCGTTCTATTCCTGTCTCCTTCCACCACCTCGAACCGTCATCCCCCACTCCATCCTTCAACCCTTCGTCCACTTCACTCAGAGCGTTAGCCGCTTCAGCCGAACTTGACAAAAACTCAACTCCGATTTCGTCTTCCTCTTTCAGATGAGGCAATTTTTGAGCAACATTTTCGACCTCCACGAGTGATTGGAGCGGAGGGAGTGGTGGGCCATTCTTACTTTGGACCATTGAGGTCTCGAACGGGATTGGCAGGATATCTGGACTCCGTTGTTCGGACTCGAGCACTGGAATGCTGTTTCGTGGAGACGGAGAAGGCTGGAGGGCCCGTTTTAAGTCATTCTCGATGAAGATGTGATCTTCGTCGGTCAGAGGGGGCGGGGCCCAGGCCCAAAAACTTGGGCCCGGTGTACCGGTGACTGACGTGCCTGATTGAGGTGGGGAAGAAGTGTATGTTCCTAGTCAAATAAAAATACAACAATTGAGTTGATGTTACACTATGATTTGTATTGTTTCACTTGCGATTGAAATTTTCAGAAAAAAACCATTGAGACTTAAACACCTGTTGCGATAGAGGCATAACGGCCGATCGTAACATTTTATCAAACGAGAAAATTGAATATATTAAGATCAATGAATACTAGGAGAACTCAGTGTAAATCAAGAGGTCGATTTGAACCTTCTTCCTCTTCAATATATCCATGTCGTAAAAGCAAAAACAATTCATGTAAGATTAGACTGATAACAACAGGTAATTCAAGATCAGTTATATATCAAGACACAAATTATTGCTACATTGAACATATGTTCACCGATTGCTGAAAATGATCACATAAATAATTTAACGAGATATCTTGTTGCGAACTAACGAACCTACGTAACCAAAATCATCATCACAATAAAGAAAATGGAAAAGAGAAAAAGAAAGGGAAAAAAAATACCATTTGGCAGATGCTCCCCCTCCATATTACCGGGAACCTCCCCAGGGGGCCGCGGATTCTCCTCCAGCAACGCCCTCGCGGCCGCAATCGCCGCCGCGGCCCGATCGATGACCTGCATTCTCTGAACCCTGTCCCTTTCATCGGCGGGAACCTCTAGAAGCTTCTCGAAGTCCCGATTCCTCTTCTCGAACTCCTCCCCTGGATTTCCGCGTTCTCCAATCGGACCTTTTTCAGCCATCCTTTGGAACTCCGCCGACATTTTATCCCGGTCGACCGCCTTCCTCCACATGTCCAGGTACGACTCGCCGCCACCTCCATTATTCGAAGCCCTGATTCGTGGAACCCTCGGTGTTTTACTGTAACCGTTCCTCAGGAGCTGTTTGGAGCGGCGTGGGGTTTTTTCAGTGAGAAATAAGATTGGGGGTTTGAGTTCGCGGCGGGGGAGGGGTGGAGCGGCGGCGCGTGGGGGAAAATGGGTAGCCATTTTGGTGAATCGAAATTTGGGAATACTTTTAATTAAGGAATAGTGTGAGTGTGTATTTATTTAACCAAAAAAAAAGGAATTGATGGATTTATCGTGTGATTGGAGTAAGGTTGAGATGCTGTCTCCACTCCTATTCAAACGCTACAAAATCAGATGAATTTACAATTAAATATTGCAAAAGCATTTTAACAGAAATACCTGTCCTTTCGTGTGTGCGTGTCAATAAAAAATTATTTAAAAAAAATAAATTTATTAACTTTTCATTTAATTTTTAAAAGAAAATTTAGAAAAAAAATAAGATTAATTTTAAGAATTAAAATAAACTATCAATCTTTTGCTTGGTAAATTATATTTTTCTTTATTATAATTTAATTTATTGATATTTAGTATAATCATATTTTAGAAAAAAATTTTAATTTTGAAATGTCTTGTTTAATCTTTCTATTAAATAAATATTTTATTTCATATCTTTTTTTTGGATAGGGGTCAATTTTATATAAAAAAATGTAATGTACAGAACAGCGCATAGGGAAGGACCTTACAGAGTCATTGAGCTAAAATGTTAGCTCACCGAACAACCTAACGTAACATACAACATAAAAATACACAGAGAGCAGCTACCAAGCTATATGACATACCCTCTTCATGTCCGTGCCTGAAGAGAATCAGAGAGTCGTAAAGAGACGATACTCTCCCGTATAATAGAAATGGCATGGACAACCACCACCCCAGACGACTCCGAGCGAGCCTCCAATATACGCTTGTTCTTCTCCTGCCATATAAAATAAACCATAGCAGCGAGAAGTCCACAATATGAGCAAGATATCAAAGTGCTTCCCACGCCACAGACAAGCAGCCCGTAAACAGCAGTATCGCACCCCCCACGTGGCCAATGGAACTTAACCTCCACCTGTAGCCTCCGCAGGCAATCATGTGAGAAGGAGCACTCAAATAAAAGTTAGGTATGCGTCTCAACACTCTCCTCGCCACATAGTACACACGAATCAACCCCCCGACCAATCCAACGCTTATCATGAGTCGACATCCGACCTCGAATAGCAAGCCAAAGAATGAAGCAGTGTCGCGAGATACGCCCCGGCCCCTCTAGAAGGGCTGCCCACGACACCCTAGGCCCCTCAAGGTAGAATAGAGAAAATGCCGAGGCGGACGTGTAAACTACAGATCTATGCAATCGCCACATCACCATATCTTGTTGGAAATGGACTACTCGGGACGCATCCGTCTGACACCTCGAACATCCGGACACGCCCAGTCGACCCCCAGCATCACCACAACTCTCACGACGAAGCCCCTGGTCCGAATCACGCCCAGTCGACCCCCAGCATCACCACTACTCTCATGATCGCGGGAAACGAAGGGTTTCTGCCCTCGCTGTCGCCCGACACCTTACGGTATCGTCTGACAAGGCTGTGTCGGCCGACAGTCAGGCATGTCGGTCGACAGTTTCGCGAACAGCAGCACGACGCTGCTGTTCCGGGCTCGTTTCGGGTCGGTTTTTCCTTTTCCGACCACCGTTTCGGAGGTCCTTGACCCACCAGTAGGTCTAGGAACACTAACCACGATCCACAGAACCCGATTGTTGGTTTGATGTATGATCAACGCGAATAAAATCAAAACATATGCGGAAGAGGGTTTCGATTTCATACTTTTTCGGTCAGATTGTTGAGACCTCAAGACTTCTAGTGTATGTCTTTATCCCCGTCGTTCTAGCCATAGAGTGGACAACGATCCGCTGGACCTTCCCCTGATTCTTTCTCTCTTGAACCACCGTAATTATATTTTTCAATGCGAGAAATATAATTGCACTAACTTTTTATTTTTTATAGAGAAAAATAACTGCGTAAGTTTATTTCTCAGAATAAAATAAATTGTCTGCGTTAATTAGGTTTAGAGAAAGATAGGGGGACTACACTTGATTAACCGCTTGACCTCACTCCTGTTCCTTAACCGAACTTGTCTTGGTCTGCCGGCAGGGCGTTTTGTCTTTGGAGGTTGGATATTGACAGTCTGTGAAAGCATCTGAATTGGCTTCGCGATTGTGGGGACCAGATTGATTGTAAACGAGTACGTCGAACGATACTTATCCACCTACGTACATAAGAATTTACGCTCATCAGTTACATCAGAAACTGGTCAATACCTAGCCATGGAAATAATCTAAGAAATACAATAAACTGACCTTAAAAAGAGGATCAACAATAGTGTAAATATTTGAACCGTGCTTTTGAGCAGCAACAAGAGCATGCACATGGGAAACCATTAACTTGCCACTCACCACAGGCGCAAACTTTATTTCCCAGGTCAACACTTACGTCATTATTTAGTGTGTGAATCTCATAAACAAACTCGTCTGACATGCTAATTCCCCAATGTCTTCCTAGTTTGAGATTAGCTGACAATCTCTTCTCCATGACTGGGCATATTTCAGAAACCCATCCAACAGCCATTTGTTTCCGTGTTGCAACAATATTCATAATTCTAATGCGGAGTTCATGGTTGAAATCCGTAATCGGCAAACCCTTTAAATCTTTAACCCAATTGTTAAAACACTCAGCAAGGTTATTCGTCATTTCACCAAACCTCTCCCCATTGAAAAGTCATGAGGCCCTAGTAGGAGGAGGCAGTTCCTTCAAAAAGTCTTCAACAATTTGGCCACCTTCTTGTATGAGTCTCCGTAAATTAATTTCAAAAGTCTCTTCAGTACGAGAATACGCAGCCACCATAAATAAGCAAGTTATCCTCTTTCCATGGGCTGAACCGGAAGGATACTTGTTGAGTAGATTAGCCTGCAAATGACGATAACAAAAGCCGAGCGGGCTGTTGGGAAAGACCATATGAACGGCAGCTAACAAACCAAGATTACGATCGGAAATAAAGGTAATTGTGCGCCCCGAACCAGTGTCGACACAAGCTTTAAGATTTTCGAGAAAGTACTCCCAGTTGCTCTCGGTTTCAGAATCAACAATGGCATACGCAATTGGATACAAACCTGTAATTATAAAACACTATTGAGCATAAGATGATATATGTTAAAATCAATAGGCTTAGCCTAACTGAGACTTATAATCAATAGTGTTTGTAACTTTTTCCAACTTCCTTTTTTTTTTCCCCAGGTTTTATTTGTTAGTGTTTCACTGATTTCTTAAACTAACCTTTGATGCAATATTCAAAAAGAAGTTCCTTCAATAACAACTTTAATACTTAAGGATGAAGACCTTACGAGCTCACAGTAGTTGTCCAAACTGGAGACGATCAGACAAAAAGGTTCTCTTAATATACAATCAAGGGCCAATTATCTCTTATGTGTTCGTGATGCTGCAACGTCTAATAAATCATGCATACATGTGTGATTGAACTATGTTGTTTAATTTGATAAACGTCTAATATACAATTTGAAAAGCATCATAAGTAAGAAAAAAACTATTTACAGTAAAACATTTTTAAAAAACACTATGCCAAGGTAAAGAGCTGGGTATTATCAACAAGTTTGCAACTAAAAATAGGAAGTAATATAAATGATCGTACCACAATTTGCATCCTTAGCCGTTGTAGCCAAAAGCATTCCTCTATACTTGTTTGTAATGAAGGTAGCGTCAATATGGAGGACTGGCCTGCAGCGTTGAAATCCGCTAATCACAGAGGAGTATGACACAAACATCCGTTGAAACCTTAACTCAGTGTTCTGAGTTTCTGCTAATGAAAGACACTGGACATCCACACGAGAGTCGGGGTTCGCTTGTATCGTGTTCTCCCCGAATCATCTTAGCTGGCGATAGGAATCAGCCTCAACACCGAGCACGTCATCCCTAACACGTTCCTTCCCGTACCAGGCCTTGTGGTATGGAATATCTAATAAAAAATTCAACTTCATATCGTTGAGAATATCAACGGATTTCGAGTTTGGATTATCACGAATTTTGTCGACCAGTACAACTTTTACAATATTGCTGGATAGCATCTTGCTCTTGGAAAGACGAACAACTGATTTACACTTATGTTCATTGTCCAAGTAGTATATGAAAAAGAAATCATTATGCCTGTGATTTAAACATTGAATATGTTAGTGTCCAACAGACACAACAAGTCAGATTGCAGAAAAGAACTAGGAACAAAGTTTGTAAATGAATTGAGCAGGGCGAGAAATATTTAGGACATCAATATATTTTTTTTCATCTCACACTATTCAAACATTAGAAAATTCTACTGCACACATTTTTTAATACTACTGTGAGCCTTTTTTGAATATTCTTGAAAACCAGTAACATACTACTGTGAGCCTTTTTATATTATTACTTTCCTATATCAAGTAGCATAGATTTTTGAGAACCAGAATATTCATCGCTATATTTGAAGTTGAAAGTTTAAATCACAGTGAATAACAAGATTTTTGTAATAACACTGTTTCGTCCGTTTTTGGTGTGAATTATGCCCCTATTTATGCTTTGTTTTGCCCGTTTCTCGTACATTTACATGGCGTATCCTCTATTATATTGTAATTCCTTACTCTTTTGAAATTGTTTGAAAAATATAGGGAATTGAAGCTAAAACGAGAGGTGCCGGAGCTTAAAAGAGCAAAAACGAGGATGCAACGAGAATTGGAGAAAAAGCCGTTCGAGACGAAAATGAAGTGCGGCTCGCCTGAGCCCAGTGGGCTCGCCCGAGCCACTGTCCAGGGAGGTCCGGCTCGCCCGAGCCGGATGGGCTCGCCCGAGCCCAAAAAAATGACTTTTGTTGACTGCTCGCAAATGGAGTCTTGGGAGGGCAAAATCGACATTTTGAAGGCACATGACCCTTGGAAAGCTATAAATAGTAGAAGCACACACACAACCCATGACAACAACTTTTAGGAGAGAGAAAATAGAGAGAGAAATGCTATGTCCTTGTTCTTGTCTTCCAACAATTTTTCTTTTTATTTTTAATTAGTGTTCTTGAGATATTATCTAGCTTATTGTTCAAGCCACTTGATAATTTAGATCTTCTTTTATATATTGAGATTTTGGTATTTTCCATTTCACAAACGTTGTTCGTCTTTTCGTTGTGCTCGTTTTGATCGGTTCCATTTTTCATTTGGTTGAGTTTGGAAATTGGGGATCTACATCCTCAACTAGGTACTATCTTTCCTTTCTAGTTTTAATTTCATGGATCATGTCTATGTGTTTGCTTGTTTTATTTTCCTTAGTAGCATGCTAGGCTAGTTTAGTGCTTGGGTGTTTGGTTAATTGATTTGGGGTTTTGAATTGGGATTTTATGTTTGCCTTTGTATTGTTTTGGATGAAAATGATTTCTTGTGATTGGCCTTTATTGATTGTTGAAACCGAGACCTACCCGGAGACGTTTCACTTTGTGATCATGGTCGATTGTTCGTTTGTTTTGGAGGAGAGACCTACCCGGTGATCCTCCTAGAACCTCGATCCTTCAATCTTAGCTTACTCTTAACCGAGAAGCTCTTATTGGCCCGTTTTGTTTGAAAACCAATTCGACTCCTCGGAGAAATTACCCAAACACCCTAGCCCCCGTTTCTTATCGTTTATTTGCTAGTTGTCTACTTGTTTTATTCTCGTTTATATCTATCTCTTTCTAGTATTTTATAGTTGATCTTGCTTGCTTTAGTATAGTTTTATTTGCTTAATTAATTGCTTTTATTTGCTACTTGACACAAAACATCGACACAAAATTGAATCCGATTGTAACACTCCTTGAGAACACGACCCGAGCTAACTTACTACTAGCTACCGTGACCCCGTACGTTTGCGGGCGATCAAAAGTGCTAGTACACCTAGGTCGGTAAACAAATTTTGGCGCCGTTGCCGGGGAGTGTTTTAGGTGCCACTTTTGTGTTTTATGCTTTGTGTCTAATTTTACCTTTTTAGTTTTTATTTCTTGTCTACCCTTTGCTCCCACAAGTTACGTGTAATCCCGTTTATTTGTGTATGCAAGGTAGGAGAAGCTTGAGACCCGTGCTTCTACCTCTTATCGACAACGTGCATCGAGCAAAGAATCTACATTGCCTATCTATTGAACCCCCGCCTCTTGTTATTCTCCCACCCACACCCCGATCCGACAACGACCATTCTTCAACTATGGAAAGGAGAAACCATCGTATTGATGAGGCTTATGGGTATCGAGACCACCGACGTCGTGAGAGGGCAACTTCCGATGAAGATACACATGATGAGAGGGACCGTGTTTCCAACCCTCGCCAACACGGATACGAAAGAGAACCATCGGTAGATCAAAATCGAAGGCATCATCGGTTCGAGGAAGAAGAAGAGTATGAGTATGTGCCACGATCGCCACACGCTCGTGAACCGGAAAGACGACAAGTGGGGGATTTCTCAAGGCCTCAACTAAATGCCGCTACCTCTTGTATTGTACTAGGCCGAGGAGCTCGAAACTACGACTTGAAGCCTCACCTCTTGAATCAATTGCCCACGTTCCATGGATTTGCAAAGGAGGATGCCTTGGATTTTATTAGGGACTTCTACACGTCCGTTGAAAACTTTCCTCTTCTTGGGATCAATGAAGAACAATTATGGCTTAAATGCTTCCCACATTGCATGAAGGAGAAAGCCCGATCTTGGTTTAGAGCTCTACCTCCGAACTCTTTGCATACATGGGATGCCGTCTACAACAAGTTTATGGCCCGGTTCTATCCACAACAAAAGACACACGACCTTAGAAAGGATATCGTGGATTTCGAGCAAGAGGATGGTGAATCCTTCCACGAGGCATGGGAAAGGTTCAAGGAGTTGGAAAGAGCGTGCCCACATCATAATTTTGCCCCCGAGATGATGAACCAATTCTTCTACAATGGTCTCTTGCCAAATGCTCAACTCACGGTCGACACGGCATCATCCGAAAAGTTTAGCAAGTTACACTTGGATGAAATTAATGAGATTTTTGAGGACTTAGCCGAAAATTCTCAACAAAAGAGTGTGCGAAGGAAGAGCTCCCACCATTCCAATGAAGCAACCGTAGCCTTGACGAAGAAGGTAACCGACCTAACCGAGCAAATGCAACTCTTGAAAACTCGGGACGAGAATCGATCACAAAAGATTGGAGTCCATGAAGTTTGTTGTGTATGTGGTGACCTTGGGCATGGAAGTAGTTCTTGTTCTCATACTACACCCTCTACTCCTACTACACCTCACTCATCTACTCCACTTCCTCAACCTTGCTTAGCCATTGAGTATTCAAATGATATGGAAGTAAATGCTATCCAAGGAGCCCTACCAAAGAACGACCCGTATTCCCCCACTTATAATCCCGCTTGGAGGAACCATCCAAATTTTTCTTGGAGGCCACCCGCACCTCAAGGAGCACCTCATCCCGGAAATCAAGGATGGAGACCAACACCTCCTCAACGTCCAAGTGGCCCTACCAACCAAATGAGACCTCCAATCAACCAAGTCGGGCCATCTCAAGGCCTCACACTTGCTTCTCTTGACGAATCAATGAGGGGGTATATGCAAGCTAATGACAACAAAGTCGGAGAGTTAAGTGCTATCATAAAGAAGATGGAGGTTACTATGGGTCAAATGGCTACTCAATTAGGAGAGCTTGTCCGTCGGGAGGAAAAGGGGAAGCTACCAAGCCAATCATCTCAAGCCAATGCCGTTACCGTCTTAAGGAGTGGGCGTAAAGTGGATAACAAGGTGGTTATGCCCGAGGAAAATGAAGTAAATGAGCCCGAACCGATTCATAAAGAAGTAGAAAAGGAGAAGGTAGTAGAATCACCGGCACCAAAGGAGTTACACCGAGCCCCTAATCCTTATGTGCCCCCGCTCCCGTATCCAAGTCGGCTTCGTAATGAGCAACAAGAGCGACAATTTGCCGAGTTCTATAAGCTACTCTCTAAGGTTAATGTCAACCTACCTCTCTTAGATGTGATCCGAAATATTCCCGCTTATGTCAAGTTCTTTAAGGATCTTGCTTCTAACAAGCGCCGATTTGATGAATATGAGAAGGTAGTGGTCTCGGAGGTTGCTAGCACCTTGTCCCCGCCTCTTCTTCCTCCAAAACAAGGAGACCCGGGGAGCTTTGTGATTAAAATAGCCGTTGGAGATGGTAGAGAGATAACCGGAATGCTTGACCTTGGGGCGGGGATTAATCTAATGCCCTCTTCTATTTTTGACTCTCTTGGATTAAAGGACCTCCGACCAACCCGTATGTGTCTTCAATTGGCGGATCGGTCTATCCGATATCCTAAAGGAATTGTGGAAGATTTATTGGTGAAGGTTGGAGGCTTGATAGTGCCATTGGATTTTGTAGTGCTTGATGTGGGAGATGTTTCCGAAAATGGTCGAGATCATGCCTTGCTCCTAGGAAGACCGTTTATGGCAACTACAAGGACGATTATTGACGTGAATGAGGGAGTCCTCTCTATGACCGTGTTGGGTGAAAAGGTGACCATCTCGGTCCGGAATGGGAGAGTTATGCCCTCGATTTCTTGTGTAGAAGAGTGTGGATTCGTGGATGTTATTGAAAATCTAGTGAAAATGAGTTTGGAAGATGAAAGCATGTTGGAGGAGGTGTTGAGTGATCTCAATGGGGTAGAGAAAAAAATATCCGATTTTGGAGGTGAGAAAGAGCTTCCCGCCATCCCTTTAACTAAGCCGGAACTTAAACCGCTTCCCGAGCACTTGAAGTACATATTCCTAGAGGAAGGAGATAAGAAACCTCTCATTATAAATGCCCATCTTTCCCCGGAGGAGGAGAAAATACTAGTTGAAGTTTTGGCCCGAAACAAGGAAGCCTTCGGGTGGAGCCTTTCGGATATAAAAGGGATAAATCCCTCCAAGTGTATGCACCGGATTATTTTGGAGGAGGGAGCCGTGCCAAAGAGAGATGGACAAAGGCGTCTAAACCCGGTGTTAATGGAAGTAGTGAAAGGAGAGATTATTAAATTAAAGGATGAAAGCCTCATTTTCCCGGTGGCCGAGAGTGAATGGGTGAGCCCGGTTCATGTCGTGCCCAAGAAAGGTGGCATTACGGTCATTGAGAATGAGAAGGGAGAACTTCTTCCTACACGTGCCACGACCGGATGGCGTATGTGTATGGACTACCGAGCCTTGAATGCCGTTACAAAGAAAGATCATATGCCTCTCCCGTTTCTTGATCAAGTGTTAGACAAGTTGGGTGGTCGGGCATTCTTTTGTTTCCTCGATGGTTACTCCGGATACTATCAAGTGCTCATAGCCCCCGAAGATCAACTCAAGACGACTTTTACTTGCCCCTTTGGGACGTATGCGTGGAAAAGGATGCCATTTGGTCTTTGCAACGCGCCCGGAACCTTCCAACGTTGCATGCTCTCTATATTCTCGGAAATGGTCGGCGACTACATGGAGGTATTTATGGATGATTTCTCTCTCTTTGGTAATTCATTTCATGATTGTGTGACTAAGTTAGATATTGTGCTTAAACGTTGTATTGAATGCAATTTGACTTTGAGTTGGGAAAAAAGCCATTTTCTTGTGACAAGTGGTGTGGTTCTTGGACATGTGGTGTCTCAAAAGGGCATCGAAGTTGACAAAGCGAAAGTGGAGGTTATTTCAAAATTACCACCTCCCTTGAATGTCAAAGGGGTTCGTAGCTTTTTAGGCCATGCGGGTTTTTACCGTAGATTTATAAAAGATTTTTCAAAAATTGCTCAACCCCTTTGCCATCTACTCCATGAAGATACACCTTTTGTATTTGATGAAACTTGTATGAATGCATTCCAAACATTGAAAGATAGACTTGTTTCTCCCCCTATTGTGGTTTCCCCCGATTGGTCTCTTCCTTTCATTATTATGTGTGATGCTTCTAATCTTGCCGTGGGGGCCGTTTTAGGGCAATGTGTTGGTAAATTGATGCATGTGATTTATTATGCTAGCATAACGTTAACCGGAGCTCAAATTAATTACACCACCACCGAAAAAGAAATGCTTGCGGTTATGTTTTCACTAGACAAGTTTAGGTCTTATATTGTTGGTTCTAAAGTGATTGTTTACACGGATCATGCGGCTATACGATTTTTGATGACTAAAGCACAAACCAAACCTAGACTCATTAGGTGGATTTTACTCCTTCAAGAATTTGATGTTGAAATTAAAGATCGAAAAGGTTGTGAAAATGTTGTGGCCGATCATCTTTCTAGAATTGAGCATACGCATGAATTTAATCTTGAGCATTCACATGAAATAGTTCCCGAAATTTTTCCCCTTGAGGATGTTATGCATGTTCATGAGACCCCTTGGTATGCCGATATTATCAATTATTTGGCTTGTGGTGTTACACGACCACATCTTTCCTCCCAAGAGAGGAAAAGATTTTTCACTTCTTGTAGGTCTTATTATTGGGACGACCCAATTCTCTTCCGGCTATGCAAGGACGAGGTACTCCGAAGATGTATTCCCGAGGCCGAGCAAGCTCCTATTCTTAAGGCATGTCACTCCGATGAGAGTGGAGGACATTTTGGTGGGCAAAAGACCGCTCGGAAAGTACTACAATCGGGATTCTATTGGCCGAGTCTCTTCAAGGATGCACAAACTTTCTACCAAACATGTGATCGGTGCCAAAGAGTGGGGAATATAGGAAGGAGAAATGAGATGCCATTGAATAACAATCTCGTGGTGGAAGTATTCGATGTATGGGGGATCGATTTCATGGGTCCCTTTCCTAACTCCCACGGATTTGAGTACATTCTCCTAGGGGTTGATTATGTGTCCAAGTGGGTGGAAGCCATCCCGACCCGTTCGTGTGACTCTCTTGTGGTTCTAAAGTTCATCCAAGATAATATTCTAAGGCGTTTTGGTTTCCCAAAGGCGATAATTAGTGATGGAGGTCGACATTTTTGCAATCGGTTGTTTGAAAAATTAATGAGGCGCAATGGTATCACTCACAAGGTAGCAACCGCCTATCATCCTCAAACCTCGGGACAAGCCGAGACGAGTAATCGACAAATCAAAGGGATATTGGAGAAAATAGTGAAGCCTTCAAGGAAGGATTGGGCGGAGAAGCTTGGAGATGCTTTATGGGCATATCGAACCGCCCACAAGACGATCTTAGGAATGAGCCCTTTCCGACTCGTTTATGGAAAATCATGTCACTTACCCGTTGAAGTCGAACATCGGGCATATTGGGCAATCAAGATGACCAACATGGATCTCGAGAAAGCCGGGGAAGAACGTCGTCTCCAATTATCCGAGTTAGATGAACTCCGTAACGAAGCTTATGACAATGCAAAAATTTATAAGGATAAGGTGAAGAGACTCCATGACAAGAGACTTGTGTTGAAGGATCTAGCTCCCGGGATGAAAGTGTTACTCTTTAATTCTCGTCTCCGTTTGTTTCCCGGGAAGTTGAAGTCTCGTTGGAGTGGACCATTTGAGGTAGTGGAGGTATTGCCATATGGAGTAATCAAGCTCCTTGACCCCGTGACGAAGTCGCCATTTCAAGTGAATGGCCAATGAGTCCACTTTTCCAAATATCACCCGAATCTCCCTTAGCCTAGCCCCGTTTCACCCTCGTGCGATTAGAGTTCTTCGATCCGTAAGATAACCTACTTTGATGAGTGGAGTCTTTCACATGCTTAAGCTTATGGTTGAATTTCTTTATGTGCAACATTGTTACTTGAGGTTCTTCTTTACATTTTCACTTTTAGCTTCATTTCTTGAAACATGCAAGTTATTCTTTGATTTGACTCTTTCACTTGCATGTGATATTGTGTGTGATTCTTTACCCCGAGTGTGAAAAAGAAAGAGCGTATCTTGGTGAAGGAAATTGGTTCAACCGTGAGAAGACATTGTGTATCATGAATGATCTCTTTTTGTTGAGATTTTAACTTGTGTGAATTTGTCGTTTCCATTTACCCCATGTACCGAGAACTTGTGTAGAGTTGATGATAAAGGACGAAATATGTAAATTCCAATCTTTTGAATGGTTGAGTGTTGCTTGAGGGCAAGCAATGTTCTAAAATGTGGAGGGGTTGTTTCGTCCGTTTTTGGTGTGAATTATGCCCCTATTTATGCTTTGTTTTGCCCGTTTCTCGTACATTTACATGGCGTATCCTCTATTATATTGTAATTCCTTACTCTTTTGAAATTGTTTGAAAAATATAGGGAATTGAAGCTAAAACGAGAGGTGCCGGAGCTTAAAAGAGCAAAAACGAGGATGCAACGAGAATTGGAGAAAAAGCCGTTCGAGACGAAAATGAAGTGCGGCTCGCCTGAGCCCAGTGGGCTCGCCCGAGCCACTGTCCAGGGAGGTCCGGCTCGCCCGAGCCGGATGGGCTCGCCCGAGCCCAAAAAAATGACTTTTGTTGACTGCTCGCAAATGGAGTCTTGGGAGGGCAAAATCGACATTTTGAAGGCACATGACCCTTGGAAAGCTATAAATAGTAGAAGCACACACACAACCCATGACAACAACTTTTAGGAGAGAGAAAATAGAGAGAGAAATGCTATGTCCTTGTTCTTGTCTTCCAACAATTTTTCTTTTTATTTTTAATTAGTGTTCTTGAGATATTATCTAGCTTATTGTTCAAGCCACTTGATAATTTAGATCTTCTTTTATATATTGAGATTTTGGTATTTTCCATTTCACAAACGTTGTTCGTCTTTTCGTTGTGCTCGTTTTGATCGGTTCCATTTTTCATTTGGTTGAGTTTGGAAATTGGGGATCTACATCCTCAACTAGGTACTATCTTTCCTTTCTAGTTTTAATTTCATGGATCATGTCTATGTGTTTGCTTGTTTTATTTTCCTTAGTAGCATGCTAGGCTAGTTTAGTGCTTGGGTGTTTGGTTAATTGATTTGGGGTTTTGAATTGGGATTTTATGTTTGCCTTTGTATTGTTTTGGATGAAAATGATTTCTTGTGATTGGCCTTTATTGATTGTTGAAACCGAGACCTACCCGGAGACGTTTCACTTTGTGATCATGGTCGATTGTTCGTTTGTTTTGGAGGAGAGACTTACCCGGTGATCCTCCTAGAACCTCGATCCTTCAATCTTAGCTTACTCTTAACCGAGAAGCTCTTATTGGCCCGTTTTGTTTGAAAACCAATTCGACTCCTCGGAGAAATTACCCAAACACCCTAGCCCCCGTTTCTTATCGTTTATTTGCTAGTTGTCTACTTGTTTTATTCTCGTTTATATCTATCTCTTTCTAGTATTTTATAGTTGATCTTGCTTGCTTTAGTATAGTTTTATTTGCTTAATTAATTGCTTTTATTTGCTACTTGACACAAAACATCGACACAAAATTGAATCCGATTGTAACACTCCTTGAGAACACGACCCGAGCTAACTTACTACTAGCTACCGTGACCCCGTACGTTTGCGGGCGATCAAAAGTGCTAGTACACCTAGGTCGGTAAACACTACTACATAAAATCCGTCCAGCGAAGATAAAATACCATGATTGTCAACTATTATGAATGTCAAGGGATGATTGACTAAAATCTATATATAACACGTGTGTGATTATTACATTAAGAATAAGCTTTAAAAAAATCAACTATCGCAACTCCAAACATGGAATCCAACAAATGAAAAATACCTATTCAGAGATGCCTTTATGCACCAGTTGCACCCTTCGGTATCCTTTTTCTTGCAAACAGCTCTAACACGATCCGACTTGTTTATTTCGTAAGTATATTCAAAACCAACCTAGATGGCATACATACGAAGCTTCACCCTAAAGTCTTTAGCTCCACGTTCAAACATCTGACCTTTATGCGTGATATAACTCTTCCATGATGAGGACATATAAGTTCCCGCATCTTCCCTTCTAAAGCATCCGAGAAATTGGTTTGCATCGTCCCCATAAATACTATCATGGGTAGGTCCTGACATAGGGGGTTGGTTGTTCCCAATAATGGCTTCGGTCAGTGTTGTAACATTAATATCAACCCAAGACGACTTCAGCTAACCAAGTACCATAAACAACATGGACATTTCAACGTCGTTACGTAGACGATAGATTGTTGAATCAGGAAGCACCGAGAATTTGAGTTGTAAAGCTTTGTTATTCAAAACAGGGAATTTGGAACGAATACTCTCGCAGAGTTCGGTGTAGGAGAGGTTGGCCCCAAATGATATTGCTGCCCCCTCACCAGAGTAGACAATCTTAGCAATATATGAAGCCATAACACCAGTGATGAAAACATATATTTATTATATTAAGAAACATGTTAAAATTAAAAATAAAACCTGTTAGAAACATATGAAGCCAACACTCTTGTCTCTATGAACCAAAATATAATTTACGGTCAGAAGATTTTCAAACAAACAAATACACTATGTCGATTTTAATGTATTCATCAAGAAGTATTTTCAATAGCGACACAATAACTGAAACCAACAAATAACGAGCAGTTGAATCAAGGGACAATTATATCTTGTGTTTTCATATATGAAAGTTTACATATGATGATCGAGCACCGAGTAAACAATTGTAAAAAAATACTGCTCATAGATTTGAATCGAAAATTTAAAGCCATTGCACTATTCTAAATTTCATGTCACTTTTGGGTTTGATTTATAGAAATATCAGAGAGACGGAGAGGTGGCGAGGCAGATGAAAATCACGATTTACCTGAGGAGGGTGTTGGAGATCGATATCCCGGGGTATCAAAAAAAATTGCGGAACCGATAACCCCGACCGAAATCCCGTCGCCGGAAACCGATCACGAACACCTCGCAAGACCGGGCTCGACAAGAGCGTCGCCGCGGGATGAACCCGCGGCTAAACCCTAGCCGAACCCTTGCTAGGGTTCGCGATCGCCGTGCATGGCGATCGCATGGGGCTGCATGGGGCAGCCCACCGGCGGTGAGTCCGGCGACTCACCGCCACCGCCAGGAGGGGCGGTCAGCCCCGCTGACCACCGCGGCGAAGCCGCGGCTTGCCCAGCGATCGAGCCTAGCTCGATCGCACGCCTCGGCGTCCAGCCGGGGCCTCCCTTGGCGCACGCCGCCGTCGAGGGGCGGGGATCCGCCACGGCACCAGCCCGTGGCATCCCCAGCGATCGACTGCCGTCGATCGCTCGCCCCGACGTCCAGCCGGGGCTCCCTTCGTCGCGCGGTACCGGCGGTCGAACCCTAGGGTTCGGCCGCCCCTCTCGATCCCGACGGGGATCTCGAATCCCCGTATCCCGGTCTCGACGATTTCCCGGATCGTGTGTTCATGTACGTATTACAATTTAATTCACATAAAATCATAGAAGAGAGTTTATGATTTTACCTTTTGATTCGTTGTGCGGAGAAACGAATTCAATTGATGACCTTACGATCTTCCCACGTATTCCTTGCACTAGCTTGAACGTCGGGTGGGCGACGATCTTCCAAGCTTATGGATCCTCTTCAACTCTCTAGAATATCAAGTATGATAATCTTGTCTTATTGAAAAAGTGAAGACCATGTAGTGCTTTTATAGGCTACGTAGGGGATCTAAAGGAGGTGGAATATTGGGCTTCCAATATTAAAGATTAAATTGAGCCCAAGCCCAAATCTATTAATCCTCTATTAATATTAATTAATTTATTTTACACTATATAAATTAATTGCACTCCCAATATTAAACCATATTATATCAAATAATATAGTATTATTTATTCCGTGTATTTAAGATTTAAATATCCATGAATAAAATTAATTTATTGCTAATCAATTTATTCATCTCTTGAATCCGAGACTAGTACCATTCAACCTTAATTATTGTGCGGAACGAATCCACTCATGAGGTTTACACAATAATTCCTTATGAACTCATCTCGGGGATATTATCAACCCTTCCGGGATACACTTTCCCGTCAAGTATTCACGGCATGTCATATATAAAATATAGTGACCCAACTCAACCGGTAATTAACCCAATAATTAAATCGGTTAATTCCTTTGGAAAATCAAAGTCACATATATTAAATATACACACCCGCAATAGTATCAGGGATTAAGAATAAAATACTCTGAGACTTAAATCGATTATCGCTGGCAATCCTAATCGATAAATCTCAAACGATCCGCCCAATACACCAAGTGTACAAGTGTGATAAAATAATTAAGACAAATTATTTTCTCTCTCACACAACGACTATACCGATGGATTGGTCCGTGTCCATCTAGGTCGTGAGCAACTGTTTGATTAAATACGAGTAACCGATAGTATGATCTTCTGTGTGGGCCCGCACACCATACTAACTACAACGTATAGAATCCAGGACTATATTTTGCATATATTTAATTATCAATAATTAAATGCAAACAATTTTTTTATTAATTTAATAGATTAAATGCTATGACCGGGAGTTTACCTTTACTTAAATCTAGACATTAAGTACACAAACTCCAACAGAGGGTTACAGGGGAAACACTACCCGGATCAAGAACAAGAACAAATTACGTGATTGAGAGAAATACTACGGCTAGTGAGAAACACCACCTGCAGATTACAGTTGAAAGACCACGGCTAGTTAGTGAGAAAATTTGAAAAAAAATTCAAATCTTCAGCTAAAACGTTTAAGATTTCATATGCAATAAATTATATAAGGTATGTAATAAAATCATATAAAATTTATTTAATACAAAGGTTAAAAAGAACTATTCAAATTTCAATACACTACCTTAATTGTGATTATATTAAAATTTATGATATTTAATTATATAAATGCAATAAATTAATTAACTTTTTTAATAGAAAGCTGAACTATAATATTTTTTTTAAAATCTAAAAACCATTCTTATTTTTTCTCTAAATTACTTTTTTTTTCTTCTTTCAAGTTTTTAATCTAAAAGGCTAATATAGGTAATTTGCCTATTCTAGAATTAAACGAAAGTAAAGAATGTGTGTTGTGTCGAGTTTTGCCACCACCATTGATTTATCAAACTACTTTCTATGTCACAGAAAAATGGTCACACTTCTTTTTCAATTAAAAATAAAAATAATATTTATTTTTATGTGAATTTATTTATTTTAAGCAAGAGTTTTACATAGATAAATTTTTTTATAGTCCCATAAAGGAGCCTCTTTTTCGATTTAGTCCCATGTTTTTTCACTTTCTTAATTTAGTCCGGTAAAACTCCAAATGTGGCCAATTTAGTCCTTTTCCGGCCAAAAAAGTCAAAATTAACCGGAAATTGTTTGACCGATACACATGTGGCAATCAATTTGGGGGAAACCGGCGATCAAATTCTGTGCAGTCCACGTGTCACCATATAATTGGTCGATGGCATTTAAAAAAAAGAAAAAAAATTCATTTCCACGTATACATTCACATGTGGATAATTGTGTTTTAAAAGAAAATGATAAATAAAATTATTAATAAGACCAATCCAACGGTTATATCCAACGGGCTTATCACATAAAATCGATCTCCCCCAATATAAGAACCCTAACTTCAGCTTGTTCTTCTTTCTTCTTCTTCTCCCATTTTTGTTAATTTAGTTCAATATATCATACTGGAATTAGTAATTAATAGTATTTCCAATCTTTTATCCAACAATTTCACTCAAATTTCTTTGAAACCTAATCCCTAATTCCTCCACCATGTCCCAGTCACAAAATTCTGGAAATTCGCAATCTCTTTCTTGTTTCTGTAAGAAATTGCATTGAACTCTACGTCATGGAAGAACACAAACCCAGGTCGTCGATTTGTTGGTTGTGGAAAGTATCCGGTATGAATTTGATTTTTTTTTAGATATAATTTCAGTTTTTTTTTAAATTTTTTTGGCAGCACCCTGGTCATTGCAAGTTTTTTAGATGGATTGACCCTCCAATGTGTGAGAGGTCAAAGCAAATCATTCCGGGACTTTTGAAACGTTTAAATGAACGTAATTTTGATGTGAAAAGTCATGAAGAGTTGAAGTTGGAGATTAAAGTGTTGAAAGAAAAGAACATCAAATTGAAGGAAGCGCATGGGAAGCGAATTCACACTGTTTACATATTATTATTTTTTATGGTGGTTTTTCAGTGTGTGATGTTTGTTATTTGGGCTTGATATGATGTAATGTAATCTTCAATTAAACTGATTTTGTGTTTGAATTTAACTTGGCACTGGAATTTGTTATGGATTATCTTCCTTATTTAAAACATGCTTTTGTGTATATATAGTTGATAAGAAGTTGTACAAATGTTAAATAATCTAAAAGGGTTGTCATCATAAATGCCAAAATCACTTGCATATTAATTCCAAACCAAAAGAGCTGTATTATACATCCCATTCTTCCAAAACAGAATTCATAAAAAAAGGACATCAAATAGCAGTACTTATACATTTCAAAATGGAACATGCATCAGTAGAATGGCACCAGTTTCATAGACAAAAGTCAAAACAAAAAAAGAAATCTTCATGATCCAAATAATTTTTTCCCCATTAGAAGCTGCTCATGCATAGAAGGACCATGCATCATTGGTTGATAAGTACTTTGGCTTTGTTGTGTTTGAACAACTTCACTTGGATTGGGATCTCCCTGTGGTTCCTCATTTGCTCTTGGCCTTGGTGGTAATATCTGAAAAAGTAGTAAAAAACAAAGTTAACTGAAAATTTGTTGTCAATTGAATTGAGAAAAAAAAATTGGCAACTCACATTAGTACTTGAAGTTGCTTCCACATACACAGGTTGCCTCATCTCTTGCATAGCAGGCTGACTCATAGTCTGCCTCCTTGGTTGCACAGTAGGCTGCTTCCTAGTACTTCCACATGTGAGAGTGTTATGTCCCTCCTTCCCACATTTTTTGCATTTGTATGAAAAATGTTGTCTCTTCATTTGTTGTAGTTTTCCCTTTCCCTTCTTAGCTTTATCTATTTTTTCAAAGGGCTCTAGTCTTTTTTTTGTAGCTTTTCTTCCTCTAGTTTCTCTTTGCCAAAAATTGGGAGGCAGTGGAGGGATAAACATTGAATCACCCCATAATACATCATAGCTCATGCCAAAGATTGGAGGTTCATATGACTTGTTGTAAGTCTCTACATGGTAGAATCTATCCACAAAGTCTATAGGGTCTTGCGTCTGCCTTAACAGTGCACAAATTGAGTGTGTGCATGGAATTCCAGTGACCATGCCCTACAACTGCATATGAGGTTCTTCAAGTCTACAGTGAAATGACCATCATCAAAACACCTAATCTGATAGTGTGTGTCAGAAGCTTTGATTGCTACACAGTCAGCCACCTTCTCAGTATTTGTGTCCATAATCTTTTGAATCTTTGGACATATTCTTCCTTTCCATTTGGCCAATGCTCTGTCCCTATTCCTTTGCAGCCTCACCATCAAACTTTCCCTAATCCACTCCAACATGGTGATAATTGATTTCTCTCTAGCTTCTCTAATGTTTTTATTGAATGTTTCACAAACATTATTGAGAAGCATATCACACTTAGCTTTTTCTGAAAAATATGCCTTTGACCACTGCTTTGGAGGCTTGTTTATGAACCACTCCCAAGATCCTACATTTATTTCCTTCAGCTCTTTCATTGCTTCATTGAACATCCCAACTGTGGTACTACAAGATGCCTTCCACATTGCAAATTTGTATGACATACCCCTGAAACCAGCAACTTTTAGGTTGTTGTGTAGATGCCTAACACAGAACCTATGATCTACTCCTGGAAAAATAGTTTCCATTGCCCCAATCAAACCTTTTTGCTTATCAGACATGAAGGTTAAATCTTCACAAACAATATCCAAATCAGACTTAATAACTGAGAGAAACCACTCCCAAGTTTCCTGATTTTCCCTCTCAACTACAGCAAATGCAACAGGGAAAGGATTATTATTCCCATCCACTCCCACAGCAGTCAACAACATACATCCATGCTTGCTTTTTAAGAAACATCCATATATCCCAAGGATCTTTCTGCAACCAGCCTTGAACCCCTGCTTTAATGCATGAAAACAACAATAATATCTACTGAAAACACTCACACCATTGTCTACATCAGTTCCTAAAATGACAGTGGACCCTGGATTTGTCTTCCTTACTTCTTCTGCATATGCCCACAACTTGGCATATTGTGCATCAGGATCTCCCTCAATCTTTGCTAATGCTTTTACTTTAGCCTTATATGCTTGTGTCTTACTGATTTCACATCTAGTGTCATTTATTGCATCTGCCATGAAACCTTTCACAGACCTCCCACCATCACTCTGGAACCTCTGTAAAAACCTATCACTCAACCAGCTAGAAGTCAGATTCTTGACCTTGTGAGAAGGTGCACAATTGTGTTTATCTATGATCTTCCTTATTTGGAAAGAAGTATCATTCTTCATCTTCAGGGCATTCAACATCCACTTACAATCACTGTTTTCACACCTTGCATACACCCTCCTTGCATCATTCTTTGTGAACTTGATGTTTCTTCTGATGTTGATGGCATAAGATTGTACAGCATGCTTAAACTCCTTCTTAGTTGAGAACACTTGTTTTAGTACAAATTCTGGCTTGTACTTTGTTTTTGGATAAAAGAAAGGATACTTCTCTCCACCCTCTCCATCAGACAACCTTCCTTCATCAAAATTATCACCAGTTTCTACTACATCTTCCTCACCACTATCACTGTCAGTATCATCACCCTCCATCTCACCCTCCACATTTATGCCCTGATCATCATCCTCTATAATATTTCCAATGATAACATAGTCAAAATCATCAGCAAAGTATTCCACTTCTTCTTGAAAGATGTCATCATCATCTTCACTGGCTTCAGATTCCATGGAAAAAACAGAATCACCATCTTCACTAACTTTACCAACTTTCTCTAGACCACTCCCCTGCCCTTCCACAGTACCAACATTTTGTTCTTGCCCCTCCACATATATATTATCAGTACTTATAGCTTCGTACTCACATTCAGCATCAAAATTAACCAAGTCATCATATAAAGAATCATCATTGTCACTCTGGTTAGTGCCAAGCTTAAAATTAGAATCATCTTCATCAGATTCATCTTCTAAAAATCTCAACATACACATGCAATTCTCTCACTGTGAGGAAGGAAGTAGACCATTTCCTAATATCCGCATCATCAACAAATAACTTGAAACTCTTATCTTTCATGCATAAGTGGTACCTCCTCTGACCAGTAACACCAACTCTCTCAAGATAAGAATCAAAATCTGAAGCACTTATCTTACTTGCACTGCAGCAGTCCAGAGAAATACATCGACCCCCCGTATACTCAACACTTGCAGCGTGGCTTGTGAATGCTCCACCATAATGCAAAACAATAGAGAACAACTTGGACTTGGGATATACATGACAAACAAATAAACCATTTAAAGAAGCGAGCAAATTTTCGAGAATGCAGAATTAAAAAAAAAATGAGCAAAAAAAAAAAAACAGATCGTGAAATCACTTACGGTATTTCGGCGGACCAGGGTCTAAAGCACCTTCTTTTATTTTTTGATGGGCAGTCATTGCTTGGAGAGATTCACAATTAGGATTTACGGGATTGAGATTTTCTGCAATTTGGGGGTTAGGGTTCGTCTTCTTTAGAGTTGCGTAAGTGAAATATGAGTTGTGTTTGATACTACCGTTGGATGAGTATTAAGTATTACCGTTGGATTGGTCTTATTAATAATTCTTTTTCTCATTTTCTTTTAAAACACAATTATCCACATGTGAATGTATACGTGGAAATTGATTTTCTTTTTTTTTTTTTTTTTTTAATGCCATCGACCAATTATATGGTGACACGTGGACTGTCCCAGAATTTCATCGCCGGTTTCCCCCAAATTGATTGCCACATGTGTATCGGTCAAACAATTTCCGGTTAATTTTGACTTTTTTGGCCGGAAAAGGACTAAATTGGCCACATTTGGAGTTTTACCGGACTAAATTAAGAAAGTGAAAAAAAATGGGACTAAATCGACAAAGAGGCTCCTTTATGGGACTAAAAAAAAAATTATCTCGAGTTTTACATGTGGCAAAGAGGAGTTTGTGGGTTGGAGTCATGCTGAAGTTAGTGGACTAAAGAGCTGAAGACTAAAGACTAAGTGGGCTGAAAGCATGTCTTAAAAGAGTGGGCTGATTTAAGAGGTAAAAAGGGAAAGGGCTATATATACAAAAGGTGTAACAAATATTTTATACACTTTCAATCAAAATATGACATGTGAAACTTTGTAATAATATTATTTTTATTTTTATTCCTAATTTTTATCCATTTCTTTTTTAATTCTTTGTTCTTTATTTAAATACATTCTTCATAATTAATGTAATGCTCCATAATTATTGCAAAATTTGCTAAGTTTTATTCTTTTTAACTAAAATATAAAATATTAAAATTTATATTTTTAATCGAATTACAATACTTCATATTGGAATAGTGTCCTTCATCCCACGTGTATTGTGCCGAAACAAGCTATGTAGTGTGTCCTGTGTAGATGGATTGATTGGACGATATTAAGTGTCGAGTTGAGAACTTGAAGTTAATAGTCGACAATCAAGTCAAATGAGTCACACGAACCTATTGGTCATGTATACTTGGAGTAAATAAACCTTGGTTAGGATTTGAGGTTGAACGAAAGAAGAAACGGAGAGAAAAACCGAACTCGACGCTATTTTGCACTGAGTGTCGGCCGACATCCATTTTGCCTATGGGTGGTGTCGGCCGACACCATGTACAATTTTAAGGCGGTTCGAAATTTCAAAGGTGTCGGACGACACCTATATGTGTCGGCCAACAGAGGCGTTTTTCCAGCTCGGAAATTTCTTTTTCTCCCCTAATCAACCCTAAACTCTCTTTAACATGTCCCCTATATAAAGGAACATTGGACCAAGAATTTTGATGCTACAACACGTGAAATATATTTTTCCAAAAGCATCATATTCGCGGCGAGACGAGAGAATCGAGCGGGACTCGATCAAGTTCAAGAGACACGAGTGGGACTCTCGTTCGAGGTTGGAAGGCTTCTCTGTTCGCGATCAAGGATGGTTCGTGCAACGAATTGAGGCCGGGTACGTATGCGGCTATCCATCTATGCTTGGGCATACTACATAGAAGAATTAGAAGGTACACAATTTTTTACTAACTCAATTGATTGCTATTACTACTACGTGCGAACTAGATCCATGTATAGGGTTTTACGTGTTTATGCATGTTCTACTTTCCCGAATTTTTTCATACTTGTACAACACATAAATCCATCTATTGAGTTATGGACGAGAGGGGTGTTAATTCGGTTTAACCAAACCGAGCCGAACCGAAAATTCGGTTAACCGAACCGTTTAAGCTATTTTTTTATAAACCAAAAACAAAATCGTTTTAAAATGGTTTGATTCGGTTTTAACCGAATTATTTCGGTTTGGTTTGGTTCGGTTTTAACCAAATTTTAATTAAAATTTTTAAAAATTAGAAAAAAATTAAATTTAAAATAATAATTATTAATTTTAATTAAAAAAATTAAATATAAAAATTAAATTTAAATTATAAAAAAAATGAAAAAAATAAAATCATAAAAATTAAAAATTATTAGTATATTATTTTATTTAAAAATAATTATATATATATATATAATTATTTATTTATTTATTATTCAGTTTGGTTCAGTTTTTATCGGTTTATCGGTTAAAAAACCAAACCAAACCGGAAAACGAAAAATTCAAAAAATTCAAACTGAAATAGTTTGGTTTAACCGAACAGTGTCAGTTTGGTTTGGTTTGGTTTGGTTTGGTCGGTTTAACCAAATTTTTGACACCCCTAGATGAGATCCATACAAAACTCAACATTGGTATTAGAGTTTTGGTCTTGCGTTTGCGTATACGCGTTGAACAAGTGTTTATAATTTATTTATTTTTTGTGAATTTTTACGACTATTTTGTGGAAAAATATTGTTTGATTGTATGTTAATTTAAGGGAAAATTGGCAAATAGGATTAATTTTGGCCTTGTTTTGTCAATTATGACTAGTTTTAATTAATTTGTCAATTGCACAATTTTTAGATTTTTAGGATTAAAAGTGTACTTGAATTGACAAAAACGCAGTTTATGACATTCAGTATAAAAATGGGACATTCAGTATGTTGACATTCAGTGTGGTCTTCTTTTGTCGTGACATTCAGTGTAAATCAAAAGTTAAAATAATTTTCACACCAGAGAGTGAATTTTATTGGCAAACACTAGATTTGTGGATGACGCAAATTTGAGACTTTCGAACCATGAGATGGTAAGATCGTCTGGTTGGTTCCTCCATGCCAACGGGAGATATAACTTCAATTGCATGATAAATCGCTAGTTGAAAAACTCGACTTTTCACTTCTGATAATAACGAAAGCCGAAAAATAACTCAACTGAAGGAATTACTTAAACAACATAAGCAATTCGATAAAAATAAAGTAGAAGACTTACTTGTCTTCGATGCGGAAACGTAAATCGAACGAACCGAATCCTCCTGTTGCGTGTTGCTTTTCGTGCTACGCAGTGTCTACAACACTCTCCGGATTGGAGTGTTGAATTGTTCTTCACAATCTATGAACCACAATGATGATTTTGTACTGTGTTTATTTCTTTACTTTGCATTTGCATATGTCTGTGTTTTCATTTGTGCGTTAACCATGTATTAACTTAAATCTGTTTAATATATCTGAATATATTATCCACAGATAACTGTAAACTCAGACATCAAACCGCTGTAGGAGAAGTTATTGGATTACAAAATAATATATATTATAAATTAAATTAAAATACTTTTATTTTAATTTATTTAACGGGTCGGGTCGAGCCCACGGGCGACCCTAATCCCAACATCAACAATAAATAAAGAATGAAATTTACGTGAAAACTCAATTAGGAAAAACCACGGGAGAAACGACGAGAACTTCACTATAATAACACAATAATTACAATTGATATGAATATTTCTATTTATAGTTGTAAAAAAATCATAAAATAAGTAATAATAAGAATAGAAATAAAATTCTTTTATTCATATTTCAAATAACTCTAATTTTCTTACCAAATAATAAAATTATATTTCCGATATAATTCTATTTCTTAAATAAAGAAACACTCTAAAAATACTTTGTTTACCAAACAATACTTTGTCTCCAATTCGGCCGAACTCGAGTGTGCAACCAAACTCCTTAGTTGGGCCTTGCCCACACTAAACCAAAAATTGTGCCCAGCAAATTAATTAAAGGTCGGCCCATTTAATTCCTAAGTCTAGGGGCTTGCAGTTGCGCTCTCGCTCAGCACTCGTCATGTTTTGTCTATCTGTTTTAATTCTTATTTCTCTTATTTTGATTGGATTCGAGGTCTTGTGCTTGTCATGTTTTGTCTATCTGTTTTAATTCTTGTTTTTCTTATTTTGATTGAATTCGAGTAATCACTCAACAAAGTACTATATAATCATTTAAATAAAAAAAGATAAAATATTTATCTAAAGTTTTCATATTATAAAAAAAAGTAATTTATAATAATCTACAAGAATTTGATTAAAAATAAAAAGATAATTCTACACAATAAAATCAACATATATATTTTACTGCAAAAATCGACATACAAAATCGACATATATTAGTATTACTCTACCCAATCAAACCGACAAAAATAACAAAATCAACATATATTATATTCTACACAATAAAATCTGACATATATATTTTACGACAAAATTGATCTCCAGCTCAAGGATGGTTCTAGTGGTAATAGGGATTTTTCTATTGTCATAATTTGTCGGACGTAGTGTGATATGAGAAACTAAGATTTTGTAGAACATTGTAGATCACTTTCTTTCTATAAATCGAAAAGTGAATTTCAATAAAAAACCGTTGAATTAATTTGCATTCACACTTATTTAACAGATCCAAATATTCTAAATATTTACAAAAATATATATTATTTTCAAATAATTAATAAAACCCATTTAAGGTATTATAATACTCCTTTCGTCCCAGAACTGTTTGCCAACATGGTCAACTGTTCTCTTGTTTGACCGTCGATTACTTATAATAAAAAATATATAAAAATTATTAAAAAAATACTAAAATAAAATTTATATTATAAATTTTATTTTAGTATTTTTTAAATAATTTTTATATATTTTTTATCATAAGTAATCGACGGTCAAACAAGTATTCAGTTGACAAACAATCCTGGGACGGAGGAAGTATTATTTAATATATTTATTTTATATTATTATATTTATTTTCCTCATATTTTATTTTATTAGTTTGAAATTATGTTTTAATTATGTATTTATATAAATTTGTATAGTTAATAAAAAAATATAAATGATGGTTTTGATATTACAGTATTGTTTTAAATTGGTAGAATAAATTGAGTGCATGTTTATAAATTGGTAGAAGAATTTTTACAAATTCTCATATGTTATGAAATTAATTTTATGTTGTTTCACAATTTTGGTAGATTTGTCAAAAAATTAAAGAAATAATTCATATGCGATTAATTCACAACTAGTTCTTAACGTAGTTCCTTATCTAGATTCAGCATGCCACACTATAAGAGGTAATTCCTTGAATCACACATAGCCTTCTTAGTTAGAGGTAATTATGATATTTGATCATAGGTGATAGTTTCATTATGCTTTTGGGTATATTTTTACTTTTTAGTATCAAAGCATTATTATAAGATTTGTTTTGTAAATATGTCTTAAAAATGCATAATTTTGTTAGATCATGCCCATTAAGCTTTTAATTCATTTTGTACTTTAGTTAAGAATGGGTATCAAATCGTGTGTTTAAGATTTTTTAAACTATGTTTTTTTGTACTGAATTTGTCTACACATTTAAAAATTAAATCAATGTATTTTCTGTGGGTGAATGGAGAGTTGAAAATATGGTTCACAATCTATGGTGAAAATCAGATCATTAGTATTTCTAATGTGATTTTGCAGTCAGTTTCTAAGGTTAAGCAAATTATAGTTTGTTTACTAGTTTGACATTGGATGTGAAACATATATTGATGTACACAAATATATATACACTCACTATAAGGAATAAAATAAAATTTGAATGCCACCATTTTTCATTCATACACAAATACTATAGGGAAAGCATCTTGGAAAAATGGAAAACTCTTAAATTCGTATGTCAAAGTCTGTTTGTTAGAAAAGTGTATTATTTTTTAGGCATTATAGTTTGCAAATTAGTTTCAAACTGATTTTAAATATAATTTTGAAGTCTAGTCAACGGAGGGTATAAAAAAAGTGTGCTTGAAATGGTTTGTAATATTTTGTTTTGTTGTGAACTTTACTATATATTTTACAACAAGAATCGACCTACCATTGACCGCCAGCTCAAGGATGATTCTAGTGGAAATAAGGATTTCTCTATAGTAATAATTTGTCAGACGCACTGTGATATGAAACCAAAATTTTATAGAACATCGTTGCCTACTTTCTCTTTATAAAACGAGAAGTGAATTTCAATAAGAATCGTTGAATTAATTTGCGTTCACACCTACTTATCTAACGTATCAAAATATTCTAAATATTTATACAAATATATATTAAATATATCATTTAATATATTTATTTTATATCATTATATTTATTGTTCTCGTATTTTATTTCATTAATTTAAAATTATATTTTAATTATGTATTTATTTAAATTTTTTATAGTTTATAAAAAATATAAACATGCTTTTGATATTGCAGTATTGTTTCAAATAAAATATACAGTAATATAATAATTATTTTTTATCATTTAAATTTATTATATTTTCAATTAAAAAATTAGTTTTATTATATAATATTTTGATTTAATATAAAACTATAATTTTGATTTTGTTAATGATATCAATAAATACATATTAATTGACTTGCAAAAAAAATATTTAAATTTAAATACTTAATTGCATTTAAATTATTTAAATAATAATTCATGTTTATAATGTCGAGTGTTATTGTTACTCTACACCAAAAATTTTTTAATAAAAAAAATTAAGATAATATTTATCAAAATATTTTTGGTAATCATTATATTCAATACAATAATTTAAAAAAATTTATAATAAATATTTTATAAACTTAATTGCATAGTTAAATTATATATTAAAATAATTTTTAAAAAAATATTTCGTTCAACAAACGCGGAAAATTGCTAGTTTACTTAAAAATAAAGATATATTGGAATTGTTGTATACACAAATATAGGGAAAATATCAAATTTGATCATGTCTATGTATCATTTCAAGTAAGTAGTCCTTTATCTTATAAAATTATCAAAATTGGTCCTTTAACCGGCTACAAAGGTTAATGTCCAAAAATCAATCCTTAGGAATCGAACTCCTGTCTAATAAAAAATTAAAACTACACAACTACCACTTTGCCAAATGATTTAATTGAAAAATAAACACTTTAAATAATTATATAGTATAAATTGTTTTATAATAAATAAATAAAATACATTAAATTAAATTAAGTAATCAATCACAAAATAATTTATTGAAAAAAAAATTAGAAAAAATTAATTAATTAATTTATATTTAATGATTAATTAATTAAAAAAAATTATAATTTTAAAATTAAGTTAATACGAATTAATTTAAATTTGATAATAAATTAATAAAAAGTTAATAAATTATAGAATAAATTTAAATTTAATAATTAATTAGTTTACATATATTAATTAATTAAACGTAAAAGTATAGTAATAAAAAAATTTAATAACAAAAAATTATAACATTAAAAAAATAATTCAAATTTAATAATTTATTATTTTAATTAATTAATTAATTAATAATAAAAAATAATGCATTAAAATAATTAATTATTTACTAAATAATTTACATTTTATTTTTAATTTTAGTTGATAATTATTTTATTTTTAATATAATATTAAATTTATTTGTAATTTAATTTTGTGTTTATTTTATTTTTATAAAATACTCCGTAGTAGAATAAATATATTAATGTTTCAATATTTTTAGTTTGGTGTTCATGGTGTAGTGAGTATGTATTTTGTTATTTTTGTATAGGTCAAGGTTCGAATCCTATAAATTCATTTATTTATTTAATTTATTTGACACAATTACCGGTTGAATGAGTCAATTAATTGCCACGTCATGTTTTAACCTGGTGTAGCCGGTCAAAAGATCAATTTTGATAATTTTATAAGATAAAAGATTACTTATTGGAAATGACTTTCAGACCAATTTTAATAATTTTATAAGATAAATGACTACTTATTGTAAATGACATTTAGACAGGACCAAATATGATATTTTTCCCACAAATATATGAATAAATACAAATATAAAAAAAAATCGCTAAACATTTTTATAAATTTTATTTGAATTGCTTACAATTTAAATTATATAATTAAAAAAAACGATTAGGGCCCTAAAATATTTATACTCGATATTTTAATTTTGTTATAAATTATGAAGAAAATTATAATATTTTTAATGAAAAATTATATTTGGCACATAAGTGTTGAAACCTTATTTTTTATCGGATTATGTAAAATAATTGTTTTGAAAAACAATAAATTTGAGTTTACCAAACGTGGGTAAATGTATATAGATTTAATAAATTACTTGAGTTTAGTGTTTGTATATATACAAATTTAAAAAAAATCAGATTTTTGTTGTAACAATTGTATTAATAATGTCTTTTTTTTATTTTTATTTTTGTATACGTGTTCTTTAATTATTGTAGTGTCACTTTTATTATTATTATTATTATTTTCTTTATTTTTACACCTTCACTATATTGTCCATATTGGTGTAGTGCTTCCTAACAATAGAAGAAGTTGTTAAATATTATTTTTTAAACAGACTAGAAATGATTAAAATTTATATTTTATTTGAAGAGAATATATATTTCGATAATTAATTTTAACGCCAACATTTGGAGCCAAAATATTATACATTTATCTTATATAAACTAAATTTAAGTAGATTAAAAACAACATTCTCATTCAACCAATTAATTATATATAAAAAATTCTCTTTTGCAAATGTTTGGTCAATCGAAAAGCAACATTGCTACCATTGTCACTTTCGAATGTTTCTTCGTCAATGCTTGAAGGAGTTTGGTGAGCACCGAATCCAAAATGTTATTGAAAAAATTCGATTTACTCGTGATCGTTTACTTCATAACTTGTATTAAGAGGAATACAATCATCTCCTCTCACCATTCATCCCGAGTGATTTGTTATTTACGAAAAGCGATGAAGATGGGAATAATCTTATTGTAATGCCCATAGCCGACCTTTCTATTGTCAAGATTGAAGACAGAGTTGATGAGAAAGTGAAGATTGTGTAAGTTAAGAAAGACAACGTTGTCAAGACAATAACCCCTCCTAATTATCCAATTGAGATATATAAAGCGAAAACAAGTTACACTACTTATGGATCTTCCAAAAATTAAAGTATTAATTTACTGTTTTGTATTTTTTTTATCACATTGAATTAAGTATTTTTAGAAGTTTTAATTAGTATTTCTTTTTTTTTAATCTTTATATATATGTGATTCAAGTTTAAGCTCTTTATTTTAATCCATCTTCTTAATTTTCCTCTTAAAATAGAAACTACGTACTATAAATAAAATCTAAATGAATAACTTAATTAACATCATCACCTTTTATCCACCAACTAAATCGATCAGTGAAATCAAAATTTATACTTAAAAAACTTAGTTCAGACACTTGAGTGTTATGTTGTTACATAAATGAGTACCGAAATGAAAAAAGAACATAATACAACAAGTATGATCATCAGAGCTTACTCCACCATATACAATCGTAGATCGGTACTTGGAATACAAATTCTATTCCTCATGGGGTAGCTTGTGAAGGTCTGCGCTCTTCTTCTTAAATGACTTTTGACGTACATTCGGAGCTCTACCATTACCACTTTTATCAATCGGATCCTTCAATCGAACATAATTTGGCGGTGGTACATTTCTCATAATGTGTCTTTGGTTGTCTTCTCTCCTTTGTAGTCTCCTCCGACCCCATACTTTTGTTGAATTGTGTCCGGTTCCCAGTGAATTAACAACCTCAATACCGATATAGATTGCATATGCCTCGTCATCATGTAACGCAAGCTTCACATTGTATTAATTTTATTTCAGTCAATTCAATGGATCTTTTAACTCGTACAGAAGTTTCGGGATTGAAATAACCTACTCGAATGTGCTCATAGCCTCTGACAATTTATTTTTCTGGAATACACTGTATATCCTGAAACTCAATGAAACTTCTAATGTTACGATACAATATGCCTTTAAATTCGAATAACTTACACGTGCAAGAGAATTCAGGTCCAACGGCATCAACAACGACCACATACACTTTTTGACCCTTCTCCTATGTCAAATGTACGATTTTTTCATTTTTCACATACCTAGTGCTCCCTAATAATAGCAGAAGTTGTTAAATATTATTTTTAAAATGGAATAGGAATGATTAAAATTTATATTTTGTTTGAAGAGAATATGTATTTCTATAATTAATTTTGGCACCAACATTTGGAGCCAAATTATTATACATTTATCTTATATAAACTAAATTTAAGTAAGTTAAAAACAACATTCTCATTCAACCAATTAATTATATATCAAAATTCTCTTTTGCAAATGTTTGGTCAATCGTAAAGCAACATTGCTACCATTGTCACTTTTCGAATGTTTCTTCGTCAATGCTTGAATGAGTTTGGTGAGCACCGAATCGAAAATGTTATTGAAAAAATTTGATTTACTCGTGATCGTTTACATCATAACTCTACAATCATCTCTTCTCACCATTCATCCCGAGTGATTTATTATTTACGAAAAGCGATGAAGATGAGAATAATCTTATTGTAATGCCCATAGCAGACATTTCTATTGTCAAGATTGAAGACATAGTTAATGAGAAAGTGAAGATTGTTTAAATTAAGAAAGAAAAACTTGTAAAGACAATAACCCCTCCTAATTTCCCAATAGAGATACATAAAGCGAAAACAAGTTACACTAATTATGGATCTTCAAAAAATTAAATTATTAATTTACTGTGTTGTATTTTTTTATCACATTGAATTAAGTATTTTTAGATGTTTTAATTAGTATTTTCTTTTAATATTAATGTATATGTGATTCAAGTTTAAGCTCTTTATTTTAATCCATCTTCTTAATTTTTCTCTTAAAATAGAAACTATGTACTATCAATAAAATCTAAATGAATAATTTAATTAACATCAACACCCCTTATCCACCAACTAAATCGATCAGTGAAATCAAAATTTAAACTTAAAAACTTAGTTCAGACACTTGAGTGTCATGTTGTCACATAAATGAGTACCGTAAAGAAAAAAGAACATAATACAAAAAGTATGATATGATCTTCAGAGCTTACTCCACCATATACAATTGTAGATCGTTACTTGGAATACAAATTCTATTCCTCATGGGGGTAACTTGTGATGGTCTGCGCTCTTCTTCTTAAATGACTTTTGACGTACATTCAGAGCTCTACTATTACCACTTTTATCAATCAGATCCTTCAATCGAACATAATTTGGTGGTGGTACATTTCTCATAATGTGTCTTTGGTTGTATTCTCTCCTTTGTAGTCTCCTCCGACCCCATACATTTGTTGAATTGTGTCTGGTTCCCAGTGAATTAACAACTTCAATACCGATATAGATTGCATATATGCTTCGTCATCATGTAACGCAAGTCTCGCATTGTATTAATTTTTTTTAGTCAATTCAATGGATCTTTTAACTCGTACAGAAGTTTCGGGATCGAAATAACCTACTCGAATGTGCTCATAGCCTCTGACCAAGTTCTTACGCCGACTTTCTAAAATTTATTTTTCTGGAATACACTGTATTTCCTGAAACTCAATGAAACTTTTAATGTTACGATACAATATGCCTTTAAATTCGAATAACTTACACATGCAAGAGAATTCAGGTTCAACAAAATCAACAACGACCACATACACTTTTTGACCCTTCTCCTATGTCAAATGTACGATTTTTTCATTTTTCACATACCTAGTGCTCCCTAACAATAGCAGAAGTTGTTAAATATCATTTTTAAAATGGAATAGGAATGATAAAAAATTATATTTTGTTTGAAGAGAATATGTATTTCTATAATTAATTTTTGCACCAACATTTGGAGCCAAAATATTATACATTTATCTTATATAAACTAAATTTAAGTAGGTTAAAAAAATCATTCTCATTCAACCAATTAATTATATATCAAAATTCTCTTTTGCAAATGTTTGGTCAATCGAAAAGCAACATTGCTACCATTGTCACTTTTCGAATGTTTCTTCGTCAATGCTTGAAGGAGTTTGGTGAGCACCGAATCCAAAATGTTATTGAAAAAATTTGATTTACTCGTGATCGTTTACTTAAATTGTAAGAAGAGGAATACAATCATCTCCTTTCACCATTCATCCCGAGTGATTTGTTATTTACGAAAAGCGATGAAGATGGGAATAATCTTACTGTAATGCCCATAGCCGACCTTTCTATTGTCAAGATTGAAGACAAAGTTGATGAGAAAGTGAAGATTGTGTAAGTTAAGAAAGACAACGTTGTCAAGACAATAACCCCTCCTAATTATCCAATTGAGATACATAAAGCGAAAACAAGTTACACTTCTTATGGATCTTCCAAGAAATTAAAGTATTAATTTATTGTTTTGTATTTTTTTTTATCATATTGAATTAAGTATTTTTAGAAGTTTTAATTAGTATTTCTTTTTTTTAATCTTTATTTTATATGTGATTCAAGTTTAAGCTCTTTATTTTAATCCATCTTCTTATTTTTTCTCTTAAAATAGAAACTACCTACTATCAATAAAATCTAAATGAATAATTTAATTAACATCATCACCCTTTATCCACCAACTAAATCGATGAGTGAAATCAAAATTTATACTTAAAAAACTTAGTTCAGACACTTGTGTGTTATGTTGTTACATAAATGAGTACCGAAATGAAAAAAGAACATAATACAACAAGTATGATCTTCAGAGTTTGCTCCACCATATACAATCGTAGATCGGTACTTAGAATACAAATTCTAATCCTCATGGGGGTAGCTTGTGAAGGTCTGCGCTCTTCTTCTTAAATGACTTTTGACGTACATTCGGAGCTCTACCATTACCACTTTTATCAATCGGATCCTTCAATCGAACATCATTTGGCTGTGGTACATTTCTCATAATGTGTCTTTGGTTGTCTTCTCTCCTTTGTAGTCTCCTCCGACCCCATACCTTTGTTCCCAGTGAATTAACACCTCAATACCGATATAGATTGCATATGCCTCGTTATCATGTAACGTAAGCTTCGCATTGTATTAATTTTTTTTCAATCACTTCAATGGATCTTTTAACTCATATAGAAGTTTCGGGATCGAAATAACCTACTCGAATGTGGTCATAGCTTCTGACCAAGTTCTTACGCCGTCTTTCTAATATATATTTTTCTGGAATACCCTGAATATCCTGAAACTCAATGCAACTTATAATGTTACGACACAATATGCCTTTAAATTCGAATAACTTACACGTGCAAGAGAATTCAGGTCCAACGTCATCAACAACCACATACAGTTTTTGACCATTCTCCCATGGCAAATGTACAATTTTTTTCATTTTTCACATACCTAGTGCTCCCTAACAATAGCAGAAGTTGTTAAATATTATTTTTTAGATAGAATAGGAATGATTAAAATTTATATTTTGTTTGAAGAGAATATGTATTTCTATAATTAATTTTGGCGCCAACATTTGGAGGCAAAATATTATACATTTATCTTATATAAACTAAATTTAAATAGTTTAAAAACAACATTCTTATTCAACCAAATAATAATATAACAAAATTCTCTTTTGCAAATGTTTAGTCAATCAAAAAGCAACATTGCTACCATTGTCACTTTTCGAATGTTTCTTCGTCAATGTTTGAAGGATTTTGGTGACCACCGAATCCAAACTTTTAATTAAAAAATGGGATTTACTCGTGATCGTTTACTTCATAATTTGTATGAAGAGGAATATAATCATCTCCTCTCACCATTCATCCCGAGTGATTTATTATTTACGAAACGAGATGAAAATAGGAATGACCTTATTGTAATGCCCATAGCCGGCATTTCTATTGTCAAGATTGAAGAAATAGTTGATGAGAAAGTGAAGATTATTTAAGTTAAGAAAGAAAAACTTGTCAAAACAATAACCCCTCCTAATTTCCCAATTGAGATACATAAAGCGAAAAAAGTTACACTAATTATGGCTCTTCCACAAAATTAAAGTATTAATTTACTGTGTTGTATTTTTTTATCACATTGAATTAAATAGTTTTAGAAGTTTTAATTTTTTTTTAATATTAATGTATATGTGATTCAAGTTTAAGCTCTTTATTTTAACTCATCTTCTTAAATTTTCTCTTAAAATAGAAACTACATACTATCAATAAAATCTAAATGAATAAATTAATTAACATCATCACCCTTTATCCACCAACTAAATCTATCAGTGAAATCAAAATTTAAAATTAAAAACTTAGTTCAGACACTTGAGTGTCATGTTCTCACATAAATGAGTACCGGAAAGAAAAAAGAACATATTACAACAAGTATGATATGATCTGCAGAGCTTACTCCACCATATACAACCGTAGATCGTTACTTGGAATACAAATTCTATTCCTCATGGGGTAGCTTGTGAAGGTCTCCGCTCTTCTTCTTAAATTACATTTGACGTACATTCGGAGATCTACCATTACCACTTTTATCAATCGGATCCTTAAATCGAACATAATTTGGCGGTGGTACATTTCTCATAATGTGTCTTTGGTTGTCTTCTCTCTCCTTTGTAGTCTCCTCCGACCCCATACCTTTGTTGAATTGTGTCCGGTTCCCAGTGAATTAACAACCTCAATACCGATATAGATTGCATATGCCTCGTCATCATGTAACGCAAGCTTCGCATTGTATTCATTTATTTTCAGTCACTTCAATGGAACTTTTAACTCGTACAGAAGCTTCGGGATCGAAATAACCTACTCGAATGTGCTCATAGCCTCTGACCAAGTTCTTACGTTGTCTTTTTAAAATATACTTTTCCGAAATACACTGTATATACTTAAACTCAATGGAACTTATAATGTTACGACACAATATGCCTTTAAATCCGAATAACTTACACGTGCAAGAGAATTCAGGTCTAACGGCATCAACACCGACCACATAGACTTTTTGACCCTTCTCCCATGGCAAATGTTCGATTTTTTCATTTTTCACATACCTAATGCTCCCTAACAATAGCAGAAGTTGTTAAATATTATTATTTTAATGGAATAGGAATGATTAAAATTTATATTTTATTTGAAGAAAATATGTATTTCGATAATTAATTTTGACACCAACATTTGGAGCCAAAACATTTTACATTTATCTTATATAAACTAAATTTAAGTAGGTTAAAAACAACATTCTCATTCAACCAATTAATAATATATCAAAATTCTCTTTTGCAAATGTTTGGTCAATCGAAAAGTAACATTGATACCATTGTCACTTTTCGAATGTTTCTTCATCAATGCTTGAAGGAGTTTGGTTACTACCGAATCCAAAATGTTATTGGAAAATTGGATTTAATCGTGATCGTTTACTTCATAACTTGTATGAAGAGGAATACAATCATCTCCTCTCACCATTCATCCCGAGTGATTTGTTATTTACGAAAAGAGATGAAGATGGGAATGACCTTATTGTAATACCATAGCCGACCTTTCTATTGTCAACATTGAAAACATAGTTGGTTAGAAAGTTAAGATTGTTTAAGTTAAGAAAGACAACTTTGTCAAGACAATAAACCCTCCTAATTACCCAATTGAAATACATAAAGCGAAAACAAGTTACACTACTTATGGATCTTCCAAGAAATTAAATTATTAATTTACTGTTTTGTATTTTTTTTTATCACATTGAATTAAGTATTTTTAGAAGTTTTAATTAGTATTTTTTTTAAATCCTAATGTATATGTGATTCAAGTTTAAGCTCTTTATTTTAATCCATCTTCTTAATTTTTCTCTTTAAATAGAAATACCTACTATCAATAAAATCTAAATAAATAATTTAATTAACATCATCACCCTTTATCCACCAACTAAATCGATCAGTGAAATCAAAATTTAATATTAAAAAACTTAGTTCAGACACCTGAGTGTCATGTTGTCACATAAATGAGTACCGAAATGAAAAAAGAACATAATACAACAAGTATGATCTTCAGAGCTTACTCCACCATATATCGTAGACCGGTACTTGGAATACAAATACAGTAGATACTCTATATAGTAATACTCTATATAGGAATAAACTATCTATAGTAATAAAAAAAATTCAAGTCTCAACTTGGGACAAGTTATATTTAGGAATAAACTCTATATTGTCATAAGTCATACATTTTTTAGGTCCCGTCTTAAGGATTTATATCTTTATATAATAATAAATGATTAATATATAATAAAAATATTTATTAATAATATTTTTATTTATTAAAATCAATAAGATGTTTAAGATGGCTTGAAATATTTATACAAATCAATAACATATTGTATATGATCAAAGTTTATAATTCTTAAATTCATTAGTATTTTATTCAATTTTATGTTAAACATAATTTTTAGGTCAAATTTTATTATTTAAAACTATTAAATTGATTTTGTGAATTTAAAAATAGATAATATTGTATGTATATTATTTTTATATTTATATTATTTTTTTATGAAAAAAATTATTTTTATTTTGTAAAACTTTGTATAAAAATAACTCTCTATAGTAATATTTTTTTCCGGTCCCAACGATATGACTGTAGGGAGTTTCTACTGTATTATTCCTCATGGGGTAGCTTGTGAAGGTCTGCGCTCTTCTTCTTAAATGACTTTTGACGTACATTCGGAGCTCTACCATTACCTCTTTTATCAATCGGATCCTTCAATTGAACATCATCTGGCGGTGGCACATTTCTCATTATGTGTCTTTGGTTGTCTTCTCTCCTTTGTAGTCTCCTCCGACCCCATACCTTTGTTGAATTGTATCCGGTTCCCAGTGAATTAACAACCTCAATACCGATATAGATTGCATATGCCTTGTCATCATGTAACGCAAGTTTCGCATTGTATTCATTTTTCTTCAGTCCCTTCAATGGATCTTTTAACTCGTACAGAAGTTTCAGGATCGAAATAACCTACTTGAATGTGCTCATAGCCTCTGACCAAGTTCTTACGCCGTCTTTTTAAAATATACTTTTCCGAAATACACTGTATATACTTAAACTCAATGGAACTTATAATGTTACGACACAATATGTCTTTAAATCCGAATAACTTACACGTGCAAGAGAATTCAGGTCCAACGGTATCAACACCAACCACATAGACTTTTTGACCCTTCTCCCATGGCAAATGTACGATTTTTTCATTTTTCACATACCTAATGCTCCCTAACAATAGCAGAAGTTGTTAAATATTATTATTTAAATGGAATAGAAATGATTAAAATTTATATTTTATTTGAAGAGAATATGTATTTCGATAATTAATTTTGACACCAACATTTGGAGCCAAAACATTTTACATTTATCTTATATAAACTAAATTTAAGTAGGTTAAAAACAACATTCTCATTCAACCAATTTATAATATATCTCTTTTGCAAATGTTTGGTCAATCGAAAAGCAACATTGATACCATTGTCACTTTTCGAATGTTTCTTCGTCAATGCTTGAAGAAGTTTGGTTACCACCGAATCCAAAATGTTATTGAAAATTTGGATTTACTCGTGATCGTTTACTTCATAACTTGTATGTAGAGGAATACAATCATCTCCTCTCACCATTCATCCCGAGTGATTTGTTATTTACGAAAAGAGATGAAGATAGGAATGACCTTATTGTAATACCATAGCCGACCTTTCTATTGTCAACATTGAAAACATAGTTGATGAGAAAGTTAAGATTGTTTAAGTTAAGAAAGACAACCTTGTCAAGACAATAACCCCTCCTAATTACCCAATTGAGATACATAAAGCGAAAACAAGTTACACTGCTTATGGATCTTCCATGAAATTAAATTATTAATTTACTATTTTGAATTTTATTTATCACATTGAATTAAGTATTTTTAGAAGTTTTAATTAGTATTTTTTTTTTAAATCTTAATGTATATGTGATTCAAGTTTAAGCTCTTTATTTTAATCCATCTTCTTAATTTTTCTCTTTAAATAGAAATACCTATTATCAATAAAATCTAAATGAATAATTTAATTAACATCATCACCCTTTATCCACCAACTAAATCGATCAGTGAAATCAAAATTTAATAATAAAAAAATTAGTTCAGACACCTGAGTGTCATGTTGTCACATAAATGAGTACCGAAATGAAAAAAGAACACAATACAACAAGTATGATCTTTAGAGCTTACTCCACCATATACAATCGTAGACCGGTACTTGTAATACAAATTTTATTCCTCATGGGGGTAGCTTGTGAAGGTCTGCGCTCTTCTTCTTAATTGACTTTTGACGTACATTCGGAGCTCTACCATTACCTCTTTTATCAATCGGATCCTTCAATTGAATATCATCTAGCGGTGGTACATTTCTCATAATGTGTCTTTGGTTGTTTTCTCTCCTTTGTAGTCTCCTTCGACCACATATCTTTGTTGAATTGTGTCCGATGTCCAGTGAATTAACAACCTCAATACCGATATAGATTGCATATGACTCAGTCATCATGTAACGCAAGTTTCGCATTGTATTCATTTTTTTTCAGTCACTTCAATGGATCTGTTAACTCGTACAAAAGTTTCAGGATCGAAATAACCTACTTGAATGTGCTCATAACCTCAGACCAAGTTCTTACGCCGTGTTTCTAAAATTTATTTTTCTGGAATACACTGTATATTCTGAAACTCAATGCAACTTATAATGTTACGAAACAATATGCCTTTAAATTCGAATAACTTAATCGTGCAAGAGAATTACGGTCCAACGAAATCAAGAACGACCACATAAACTTTTTGACACTTCTCCAATGGCAAATGTACGATTTTTTCATTTTTCACATACCTAGTGCTCCCTAACAATAGGAGAAGTTGTTAAATATTATTTTTTAAATGAAATATGAATGATTAAAATTTAAATTTTGTTTGAAGAGAATATATATTTCTATAATTAATTTTGGCACCAACATTTGGAGCCAAAACATTTTACATTTATCTTATATAAACTAAATTTAAATAGGTTAAAAACAACATTCTTATTAAACCAATTAATAATATATCAAAATTCTCTTTTGCAAATGTGTGGTCAATCGAAAAGCAACATTGCTACCATTGTCACTTTTCGAATGTTTCTTCGCCAATGCTTGAAGGAGTTTGGTTACCACCGAATCCAAAATGTTATAGACAAATTTGATTTACTCGTGATCGTTTACTTCATAACTTGAATGAAGAGGAATACAATCATCTCCTCTCACCATTCATCCCTAGTGATTTGTTATTTACGAAAAGAGATGAAGATGGTAATGACCTTATTGTATTACCATAGCCGACCTTTCTATTGTCAAGATTGAAGACATAGGTTATGAGAAAGTGAAGATTGATTAAGTTAAGAAAGACAACATTGTCAAGACAATAACCCCTCCTAATTACTCAATTGAGATACATAAAGCGAAAACAAATTACGATCTTCCAAGAAATTAAAGTATTAATTTACTGTTTTGTATTTTGTTATCACATTGAATTAAGTATTTTTAGAAGTTTTAATTAGTATATATATTTTTAATCTTAATGTATATGTGGTTAAAATTTAAGCTATTTATTTTAATCCATATTCTTATTTTTTTTCGCTTAAAATAGAAACTACGTACTAACGCTAAAATCTAAATGAATAATTTAATTAACATCATCACCCTTTATCCACCAACAAAATTTAAACTTAAAAAACTTAGTTCAGACACATGAGTGTCATGTTGTCACATAAATGAGTACCGAAATGAAAAAAGAACATATTACAACAAGTATAATCTTCAGAGCTTACTCCACCATATACAATCATAGATCGGTACTTGGAATACAAATTCTATTCTCGTGGGGTAGCTTATGAAGGTCTGCGCTCTTCTTCATAAATGACTTTTGACGTACATTTGTAGCTCTACCATTACCTCTTTTATCAATCGGATCCTTCAATCGAACATCATCTTGCGGTGGTACATTTCTCATAATGTGTCTTTGGTTGTTTTCCCCCGTTTGTAGTCTCCCCCGACCCCATACCTTTGTTGAATTGTGTCAGGTTCCCAGTGAATTAACACCCTCAATACTGATATAGAGTTCATATGCCTCGTCATCATGTAACGCAAGCTTCGCATTGTATTTATTTTTTTCAGTCACTTCAATGGTTTTTTTAACTCGTACAGAAGTTTCAGGATCGAAATAACCTACTTGAATGTGCTCATAGCCTCAGACCAAGTTCTTACGCCGTGTTTCTAAGATTTATTTTTCTGGAATACACTGTATATCCTGAAACATGCAACTTATAATGTTACGACACAATATGCCTTTAAATTCGAATAACTTACACGTGCAAGAGAATTCAGGTCCAACGACATCAACAACGACCACATACACTTTTTTGACCTTTCTCCCATGGCAATTGTACGATTTTTTCATTTTTAACATACCTAGTGCTCCATAACAATAACAGAAGTTGTTAAATATTATATTTTAAATGAAATAAGAATGATTAATATTTATATTTTGTTTGAAGAGAACATGGACTTCTATAATTAATTTTGGCACCAACATTTGGAGCTAAAATATTATACATTTATCTTATATAAACTAAATTTAAGTAGCTTAAAAGCAATATTCTCATTCAACCAATTAATAATATATCAAAATTCTCTTTTTCAAATGTTTGGTCAATCGAAAAACAACATTGCTATCATTGTCACTTTTCGAATGTTTATTCGTCAATGCTTTGAGGAGTTTGGTTACCACCGAATCCAAAATGTTATTGAAAAAATTGGATTTACTCGTGATCGTTTACTTCATAACTTGTATGAAGAGGAATACAATCATCTCCTCTCACCATTCATCCCCAGTGATTTGTTATTTACGAAAAAAGATAAAGATGAGAATGACCTTATTGTAATGCCCATAGCCGACCTTTTTATTGTCAGGATTGAACACATAGTTGATGAGAAAGTGAAGATTATTTAAGTTAAGAAAGACAACGTTGTCAAGACAATAACCCCTCCTAATTACCCAATTGAGATGTATAAAGCGAAAATAAGTTACACTACTTATGGATCTTCCAAGAAATTTAAGTATTAATTTACTGTTTTGTATTTTGTTATCATATTGAATTAAGTATTTTTAGAAGTTTTAATTAGTACTCCGTATTACTTTTTTTTAATCTTAATGTATATGTGATTCAAGTTTAAGTTAATCCATCTTCTTAATTTTTCTCTTAAAATAGAAACTACGTACTATCAATAAAATCTAAATGAATAATTTAATTAACATCATCACCCTTTATCCACCAACTAAATCGATCAGTGAAATCAAAATTTAAACTTAAAAAACTTAGTTCAGACACCTGAGTGTCATGTTGTAACATAAATGAGTACCGAAATGAAAAAAGAACATAATACAACAAGTATGATCTTCAAAGCTTACTCCATCATATACAATCATAGATTGATACTTGGAGTACAAATTCTATTCCTCGTGGGGTAGCTTGTGAAGGTCTGCGCTCTTCTTCATAAATGACTTTTGACGTACATTCGGAGCTCTACCATTACCTCTTTTATCAACCGGATCCTTCAATCGAACATCATCTGGCGGTGGTACATTTCTCATAATGTGTCTTTGGCTGTTTTATCTCCTTTGTAGTATCCTCCGACCTCATACCTTTGTTAAATTGTTGGAAACATAAATTACATATGCCTCGTCATCATGTAACGCAAGCTTCGCATTGTATTCATTTTTTTCAGTCACTTCAATGGATCTTTTAACTCGTACAGAAGTTTCGGGATCGAAATAACCTACTCGAATGTGCTCATAGCCTCAGACCAAGTTCTTACGCCGTCTTTTTAAAATATACTTTTCTGAAATACACTGTATATCCTTAAACTCAATGGAACTTATAATGTTACGACACAATAATGCCTTTAAATCCGAATAACTTACACGTGCAAGAGAATTCAGGTCCAACGGCATCAACAACGACCACATAAACTTTTTGACCCTCCTCCCATGGAAAATGTACGATTTTTTACTTTTTCACATACATAGTGCTCCCTAACAATAGCAGAAGTTGTTAAATATTATTTTTTTAAATAGAATAGGAATGATTAAAATTTATACTGTATTTTGTTTGAAGAAATTATGTATTTCTATAATTAATTTTGGCACCAACATTTGGAACCTAAACATTTTACATTTATCTTATATAAACTAAATTTAAGTAGTTTAAAAATAACATTCTCATTCAACCAATTAATAATATATCAAAATTCTTTTTTGCAAATGTTTGGTCAATCGAAAAGCAACATTGCTACCATTGTCACTTTTCGAATGTTTCTTCGTCAATGCTTAAAAGAGTTTGGTTACCACCGAATCCAAAATGTTATTGAAAAATTGGATTTACTCGAGATTGTTTACTTCATAACTTGTATGAAGAGGAATACAATCATCTCCTCTTACCATTCATCCCGAGTGATTTGTTATTTACGAAAAGAGATGAAGATGGGAAGAACCTTATTGTAATACCATAGCCGACCTTTCTATTGTCAAGATTGAAGACATAGTTGATGAGAAAGTGAAGATTGTTTAAGTTAATAAAGACAACGTTGTCAAGACAACAATCCCTCCTAATTACCCAATTGAGATACATAAAGCGAAAACAAGTTACACTACTTATGGATCTTCCAAGAAATTAAAGTATTAAGTTACTGTTTTGTATTTTGTTATCATATATTGAATTAAGTATTTTTAGAAGTTTTAATTAGTATTACTTTTTTTTAATCTTAATGTATATGTGATTCAAGTTTAAGCTCTTTATTGTAATCCATCTTCTTAATTTTTCTCTTAAAATATAAACTACGTTCTATCAATAAAATATAAATGAATAATTTAATTAACATTATCACCCTTTATCCACCAACTAAATCGATCAGTGAAATCAAAATTTAAACTTAAAAAACTTAGTTCACACTTCAGTGTCGTGTTGTCACATAAATGAGTACCGAAATGAAAAAAGAACATAATACAACAAGTATGATCTTCAGAGCTTACTCCACCATATACAATCGTAGATCGGTACTTGGAATACAAATTTTATTCCTCACGGGGGTAGCTTGTGAAGGTCTTCGCTCTTCTTCTTAAATGACTTTTGACGTACATTCGTAGCTCTACCATTACCTCTTTTATCAATCGAATCCTTCAATCGAACATCATCTGGCGGTGGTACATTTCTCATAATGTGTATTTGGCTGTTTTATCTCCTTTGTAGTATTCTCCGGCCTCATACCTTTGTTGAATTGTGTCCGGTTCCCAGAGAATTAACAACCTCAATACCGACATGATCCTCCTATCGTTTTCGTAAATCGTTCGTATTGGAAACATAGATTGCATATGCTTCTTCATCATGTAACGCAAGTTTCGCATTGTATTCATTTTTTTCAGTTACTTCAATGGATCTTTTAACTCGTACAGAAGTTTCGGGATCGAAATAATCTTCTCGAATGTGCTCATAGCCTCTGACAAAGTTCTTACGCCGTCTTTCTAAAATATATTTTTCTGGAATACATTGTATATCCTGAAACTTAATGCAACTTATAATGTTACGACACAATATGCCTTATAATGTTACGACACAATAACTTACACGTGCAAGAGAATTCAAGTCCAACGGCATCATTAACGACCACATACACTTTTTGACCCTTATCCCATGGCAGATGTACGATTTTTTCATTTGCCAGATACCTAGTAAGACTTCCTACATTTTCCAAAATGCAGGTACCCATTGTTTTCTAATGTCGTATGACTCTTTGACTCAATTATTATCCAAATATTTTCAAATGGATCAAGAATAATAATTCAAGGTTAATGGACTTATTCATAGTTGAAACATTTTTCACTGCTCATATAACATCACAAGAGTATTAATTCTCTCCACATTCGATATGAGGTTGAGGTTTTTCATAGTCTCAATAATTAATACAAAGACCTTTTATATTAATTTTCACAAACTCATTATCTACCACATTCGATGTGGGATGAGACTTTAAAATTCTCATTCACAAATGTCTTTTCACTTGGCTAATTGAATTATTTATTTTTCACTTATCGAAAAATTGGATTTTGACGAAATAAAACACTATAATTATCTACGCAACATCGTAAAAAATTATCAATAAATTAATTTCATCTTGAATTAATATTTAGCTATAAAAAATCAGTCAAATCTTTGTCAAACTAAATATTGTATTCCAATTTTTCCAACAAATCTAACCATCATTTGAAGACCCTCACCAAAGTTTCAGCATCTTCATGAGATATGAAAGCGGCAGCAAACAACGTAGATTTACCATAATGATTAATGGCTATGAAAAGCGCAAACGACATCTCTTTTCTGTTGCAAAATTGTAAAGTACAAATATAATTAAATTGATATCATTATATTGAATACACATACATTAAATTGATATCATTATATGGTTGCAATATATGCTATGTATTTAATGGGGGATTTCTACTCTGTTTTTGAACATAAGTGTGTAGGCTACATTCTCAGAGAGCGATGCTTTGAAAATCTAATTCCAATATTTTTTATGAGACTCAATTCAATAGTATTAGTTTAATAGATTATATAATTTGACTCTTCATGAAATTAAATGTGCAACGCAATTCCAATGCTAGGTTCCTACGAAGAATGATACATAAATGAAAGAGTTAATATTCACATGATTTCTTATATAAGTATATGACTTGATTACTTACACAACTGAATAATCTTGTAGTAAAAGGTTTTTAAAAAATCTATTTAAATTGATATCATTATATCGAATAAATATCTACAATGAATTTATGATAAAAAGTTAGAATACTACGGACCTGTTGCACATGAATGTTATATCAAAAGTAATGACATCTATAAAAGCTTTGAAAAGGCCCGGACCTCTAGCATCAGCTCAAAAAACGTTCAAAAAACGACCTTCACCGTCCCTCTGAATTGAATAGTAGACATCATGATTGTTTTCGATCATCTTTTGAAAATATTCCTCTAACGCTACAACATTTCCACCAAGCCTCCGAATACCACGTTTAAGATTTACCACAATTCTCAAATCACTATTTTGAAAGAAATATTTTCATGCCCTCCGCACTCCAAAACCAAAGCGTTGTAACTTTTAATAATGGGAATACCAGCATCATCATTCATCATCATTCGTCTTTTAAAATAATAACTTAGACTCCTAAAACTAACTATAAAACGTTTGTTTCGAGAATCACAACGTGATTGTGCTCTAATTTACAAGTGATAATTTTAATTTGTGACTCACCTTGTATAATTCGAGCTTCAACGATAAACTGACAACCCGTCACCTTCGATCCAGTATGCTTATCTTGACCCCCTTTTTTACACATCATTCTCATCGTTTTTATCATGTAGAATAATGCCTGCTTATCACCACTTTTTTTCGGCTATAACCTTGTTCATGGTACTCTTTCTTTAATTCATTTGTTCGAACAAAAATCTCAAATCCACATTTGTATGCATAAGAATACCAAAAAACCTCGAACTCTTCACTGGAAGGGAAAACCATACCTACTTCAGGAACAATTAAGCCATCTTCAAATCCAATGTCATTATTGAATAATTCAACTGTTTTTTCAATAACATTAGGTTCAACAATTTTATGATTAATCTCACTCCATGAACCAGCGATTGAATTCGACTTCTGCAACGGAATGTTTAAGTCGAAGTTGTTTACGAATTGAAAATTAAAATTCATTTTCAGAGTGTTTTTTTTTTTTTTTTAATATATCAGAAATACAGTTTGTAAGATTATATCCACTGTATATATTTAGTTAAATTATTTAAAAACATTTTTTTACAAAATGAAAAACTCTTTGGGCAAAAAAAAAAAAGAATAAATATGTAATTACTCTTCACTACCTTAATTATGGAGCAGGTGCGAAAAAATAAGAAAAAAAAAATATGAAAAATGACGTTAGAAAATAAGTTTCACGCGTCAAAATTTTATTAAGAGTGTATTAAAAATTCAATACACTCTTTGTAACTGTGTCACCTTCCCGTTAAAAAGACATTGGTAGAAGTAAAATGAAATTGGGAGATGACCATGATTGAAGACCACTGTACATAGTGGATTACTCTCACATTGGTAGTGGACAAATATAATGAGTGAAGATCAAGAAAGAAGAGAAATAATGCTATAATGTAACTTTTTATTTCTTTTCTTTGTTTTAATTTACAGAAATTCTCAGTCGAAAATTCGTGATTTTTAATGATACGTATGTTTGTAGTCTCAAAATCGTGCGAATATTATGAATATTTATTGAGTAATTTTTGTGGCATTGATGCTGTTTGCGATTCATTTAGAATAAATAACTCATAAATTTGTTACCCCTCTTTTTATTTTATTTTCGCTCCATTATTGGATACAAGTAATATGTAGTTTGTACACTACAAAAAATCCAGTGATTCCTTACGGGCCTCTCCTATGGATTCACGCCGTAGGATTTGCGCTGGTAGGTAAATTGTTCCGTAAGACATTTTTGATAGCACTGGGGGTACCCATACAAGGAAGCAGTATGGAATTCCTTAGGAATTTTGTTTTCAATTTTAATATTGTCAATTATAAATAAATATAATATAATAAATTGGGTATATAGGGTATGAATATACTTTTCAATATAAAGTACATCCTTTTATACACCTTCATTTAAAAAATGGTCTTAAATACACTAAAAATGATAACATCCTAAAATGGTCTTAAATACACTAAATGGTAACTCTGTTTGAAGAACTCATTTGCTAATTAAAATTTTAAGATACATAATTTGGTATGCTAATTTTCACATGTTAACCGACCAATTAAATTCTAACAAATTCAATGAATCAAAAGAGATTTTCCCAAAACACCAAAAATCTATAAATATCAAAACAAAAATTTCAAGTATATCAAAATTTCTAAAATCAAATAAAAAAGAACATCCTAAAATATAGATTCCCAAAACCGAACACCACAGATAACTAAACTCTCTTCCGGTTCCCGACGGCGACTGTGGCCCAAATCAATTTGGTCATCTCCTCTTGTATTAGGAGCACTGAAGACATCTCGATCGATCGTGAAAGAAATTACAAGAGGTGTACAATTTTTAGTGGGATTGCTTGACCAGTAAGGTTAATTTTGTCATTTAGGTTATAAAATATATATTCTTATATGAAGGTGTATAAAGCACTCATCTTTTTTAAAATGTTTATTTTTAAATTTCTCCCTTATAAATTTGTACGCAAATAAAATTAAATAATTATATAAATATTTATTTAGTCTCATAATGATCGATTATTTTTAATTTAATATTACGTAGTCACATTTTTTCGATTTAATCTTATATTTAAGTCCAAAAATTGTGTCAACTTGATTCATTTTCGCCAGAAAATTCATTCATACACTAAACACCAATTACTAACTTATCTAAACACCAAGCATACCAATTAAGCTAAACAAATCAATTGTTAACTTTACTTATTTACAAATTACAAATATATATATATATATATATATATATATATATATATATATATATATATATATATATATATATATATATATATATATATAAACAAGAATACAATTAAAATTTCCAGATAAATTATGACATTAACCTGAGTGAAGAATACACATTGTGAATAATAAAATAATAAATTGTGAAAAATTAAATTATAATATATTATATTTTTTAGAGTAAAATAATATTAATATTGTTAATAATATATGATATAGTGACCGATGTGGTATAATAGTGTGAAGACAAAGTGCACTGAAAAATACAATATTGGTACAGTGAGACCAAAATATAACTCCTGACAGCAATCATTGGTAACCGAGTCGGCCCATTAGAACTGGACTTCGACCCCTAAACGGACCGGGGCGGAATTTTCAACCGAAAACACATCAAATTAATCTAAATTAAATATGGGACTACATCAAAAAGTGTACTTGAGACTGAATTGGGACGAAATAAACATTTCTCCCTTTTTTAAGTTGTTTTTATTTTTTATTTTTTTATATGTGACTACTTCTCCGTGAAGAAGTATATGCCATATATAAAACCTCACATGATTTTGATATTCTTGATTCAAACATTCAATGAAAATAACCAAAACAAAAATCAGTGAAACCAGTGCAAGCTAGCAAAGGTCTATGTGGATTGCCAGGTGGACAAAGGTGGTGTATCAGAGTGTCTCCAATTGACGTAACCTTGATGGTTCAAGTCGCCTTTGACATCACCAGACGAAGCAATGTACTCGAGCTCTGCCATGTCATCCGGTGTCAGCCTCACGCCCAATGCTCCAATGTTTTGGTTCAGGTTTGCGATTTTTGTGGTCCCCGGAATGGGGCAGACGTCATCTCCTTGGTGATGAACCCACGCCAACGAAAGCTGCGAAGGGGTACATCCCTTTCTGCTAGCCATCTCTTTCACCCGCTCGAATAATCTCTTGTTGTGCTCCATGTTCTCAGGGTGGAACCTAGGCAAGGACTGGAACAACATATGTATGTTTCAAGCAACATCACAATTGATAACAATAATAATAACACAACAAATGTTATATTATATCAACATTAAAAATTCAGGCTTTTTGAAACTTGAATAGATATGCAAACCTTTCTATAGTCGTCGTTTGTCAAACCTTGTATCAGTTCTGCACCTCCTGAAAAGAATCCCCTTCCAAGGGGACTGTAGGCTACGATTCCAATTCCAAGTTCTCTGAAAATTTCACCAAACATCAAAAAAATAACAATCAATGATTTCAGATTTAATTTTAGTCGAATTACCTGCAAGTAGGAATGATTTCATCCTCGACTTCTCTAGCCCACAAAGACCACTCAAGCTGGATAGCGGTGATTGGATGGACAGCATGCGCCCTTCTGATAGTCGAGGGAGACGCCTCCGATAGTCCAATGTACTTTATTTTCCCTTCTTCCACCAGTTTCTTGAGCTCTCCCATCTTAAAAACCGGAAATGTCAGTCAGTACTACGTATTTAAAAAAATAAAAAATAATTTCTACTTTTAGAAAAGAGTACAAAAAGATAACCGTGACTTCGATGGGCAGACGCGTATCAATGCGATGCTGGTAATAAAGATCTATGCAGTCAAGGCCGAGCCTCTTCAAACTAGCCTCACAGCAAGCCCTCACATAGGCAGGGTCCCCTTTAATTTCCAAATTGTTCTCGTCATTTAACATGATCCCGAATTTCGTTGCCAGCTCGACTTTTCCCCTCATACCCCCCTCGAGAGCCTGTATGAGAACAAGTCATGAGTAAATAAATCCGAGCTATAAGAAAAAGAAAGAAAAATAGAAAATGCAGGTGCAGTGCATTATTCATGCCTTGCCGAGGAGTATCTCGTTGGTGTGGGGTCCATACATGTCGGAGGTGTCGAGGAAGGTGACGCCTGAGGCAACAGCATGGTGAATGAGTTCAACCATTTCCTCTTCGGGCTTCGCGGGCCCGTAATAGGACGACATCCCCATACACCCTAATCCCTGGGCCGACACTTCCAGGCCCTGTGAGCCCAACTTGATTCTTGGGACCATCACCCTAATCCCTTCGCTTGCCATTACTGTTGTTCAGATTTCTTTTCCTACAGAACAGTAGAGAAATAAATACTTGGAAATGGATAACAGGTACCAAATGTTAAACACAACCAACGGTGCCAAATTAACTTATCAATTTTATTGCAACACTCATCACTCTAGAAAAACTATGATAACATATAATCACTGCACATGTGATACGAGTTCGTTCGCAGCAAAAATACATATTAAGATTGAGATTAAATTGCTTATTAAGTTGCAAGAATTAGAGGGGCTTTTTAATTGTTGTGAATCACTACAACACCTAACAAAAAAATAAACAATATAGCACATGGAGTAATATTACTAATACTTAAAAAAAAAAAACAATTTAGTACAATTAGTATGTATGAGTTAATATTCGAAATCAATTGCCCTAAAAATCAAAATATCATCCTAACATTTATCTTTCTATTTTTGGACCATCTTAAATCAACAATAAAAGTGGAAATTAGAAAGGCAAAACACACCCACGAGTCTGACCATGAATCTAGCAAACGTAATTTTGAGTTTAAAAAATATTACCTGAAGTACAGAAAATCCCCGGCGAACGGACTGCAGAGGTAGTCCGGCAAGCTTTGATTTTGGGTGAGTTTCGTTGTCGGTTGGTGAAAGATCTGATCACTGTCTTTTGTAGAGGCATAGAGCTGCCTTTTGTAGACTTTGGTGTTTGTTTTAAAATTAAAAGTTGAAATTACTGTAATGCCATTGACCTTTTTCAGAAATTTAATATAAGATGAAAATGAAAATAAAAATAAAAATAAAATTTAAAAGACTAATTTAGGGAAAAAATAAAAATTAGTTTATAATTTAAAATACATTATTATAATTTAGTTTTTTATTAAAAAAGTAATTAATTTATTATATATATATATATAATTAAAGATATTTATATTTAATTTAATCACAATTTAGATAGACTTTTCAAATTTGAATTATCTTTTTTAACTTTTTTATTATATCAATTTTATATTCTTTTTATTACATAGGTTATATAATTTATTACTTATGAAATCTTAATAGTTTTAAGACAATATTTTTCATATCAATCACGGATTTTTTTTTGGTAAATAGTTTGTGATTTGAGATTGTTTTTTTTTTCTTTTCAAAATTCATACTGTTGTAACTAACGGTTCACGCATCCAATAGTTTGTATGTTCTTGCCATCTAAGAGCGATAGTTACTGAAAGAAAATGGTTTTTACTTTCTGGTATTCCATTACTTGCATAATGTACAATATGAGATCATACCTATTTTCATTTTTTGGCTTATACAATATGTACTCTTTAAGAGCTACTGGTGCACAAGCAAAAGTGGTCATCCACATAGGAAACTTAAAGTTATCAACATAAATATTGAATGTGTATAAATTCCATGCTGCATAATTACTATTGTTCGAAAAAGGGTGAAAAAAAATCAAGTGAAAGTCTAAAGGGGTGCTCTCCAACACTCTAAACATTTTGCAAATATGTTGACAAGTTCAGCTCTGGAAACCACAATCTCGGTCTCTTCAAACGGACTACCTTGCAATCCACTATGTCCTGTTGCAAACCAATGAGCTTTTAAACAGAATACGATTTCATATCCATGTTTAATGAGTTGTGTGATAGATTTTAAACTTGCGATCTGTAGGCTTGCTTTGTGACATTTTTACTTTCATAATACAATGAAAAATCGATAAGCACTCGAGATTCAAAAAACATTAAAACTATCTGCAATCATCAGCATCACACTTGTTAATAAACTACTAGTCAACATTTTTCTTGTAAACAATCAACTAAACTGAACAACCACATGTGGAAAAAAAAAAATCACAAAAATAGACCACCACACACATGGTCTCGTGTAGTAAAGCATGACATATATGTAAGTGAAGTGTTCTGCATAAAAGTAGTTCGGCTTTTTGTGGATGATATAATCTCTGAACATACAAATGAATCGTCACATACCATCTAGAACTACAAAATACACTGCGCAAAAGGTACAATGTTTGCAATAGATTCTTAAGTTTATCCAATAAATTACTAAATACTTGTTCGTAAACTAATAATTCAATTTATGAATTTTGAAGAGCTACCAACTATGCTTAATATTATTTTTGAAAAAATTGAGATAGAATAATAGATTAGACAAAGAGAATATGAGAGATGAATAGAATTGTTATTTCATTCATATGGGAAGACTTATTTATATAACATATCTTGTTTATCAAGAACGGGTATACTAGTCATTCACTAATTACAATATTTACAACAAGTATTTTTTTTCTATTTTACCAAAAAGTTGAGGGTAAAAATGTATATTTAAGTTAAAAATTAAAATAATTATAAAAAATTATAAAATAAGTAAAAAAACGGAATAGTTTTTGCGTTCATTAATTATAATCAAAATCGCTCAATTATTATTTTTCACAATTACAATAATAATTACTATTTCATCTGTCCCATTTTAACGATCATACTTTTCTTTTTGAGTTATTTTTTAGTCAATTTTCATACTTTATTTAAAAAATTAACTATTTTTACTTTTTCATTTAAATATATATAAAAAGATACCATGATCTTTAATATAATCACATTTTAGGTAGTGTGATGAAATTTGAATAGTCCTTTTTACCCTTTGTATTAAATCAATTGTATACTATTATCATTACATACCTTATATAATTTTTTATTGCATATGAAATCTTAAACCTTTTAGCTGAAGATTTTTCATATTAATCACCGAATCTTTTTTCGGTAAGTAGTTTAGGTTTGACATTTGAAATTTTTTTTTCAAATTTTCTTACTAACGTGGTCTTTCATTTGTAATTTGTAGGTAGTGTTTCTCTAGCCGTAGTATTTCTCTCAATCACGGAATTGATCTTGTTCTTGATCCAGGCAGTGTTTCCTCTTTAACCTTCAGGTAAATCGTTTTTTTCATTACTTTTGCTTGCTATGGAATTTTTACTGATCGGATCTCTCTAATATTTCGATCAATCAAATCAAAAGTGACATGAAATTAAGAATTATGCAGTGGCTTGAAATTCGATTCAAATCTATGACCAGTATTTTTTTATAGTTGTTTACTTCAATTCGATCATCAAATGTCAACGGTTATATATGAAAAAATTTAGGCCGTTGGTCGTTATTGGTTTCAGGTATTGGGTCGCTATTGAGACATAGTGTATTTGTTTGTTTGTTAAATTCAAGACCATGAGTTCAACATTTGAGCAGCAGACTATAAACTCCCGAAAACCGTGATTGCTTTAAGGGGCGCCGAGTTCAACGAAGCCGACGTGATCTTATCCTGTGGTGCTTCCTTGCTTTTCCAGGAAGGCGAAGTCGCTACTTTCTACTACTCTTTAATCAGCAACCTGACAATGGAAATCAGCATCATTGGGGCCGACGGGTACATGATTTCGTAATACCCTTCTGAGAAAACGTGGGACCGTTTTACTTGAATGCGAACACCAGATTTGTCGAGCTTTCGATTGGGATCGAGTCTGCACCGACCGAGCACCTTGTTCCTACAGGTTTTCATCAGGAAGTTCTCATGGTGAAGGAATTTTCGAGTTTAGTGGGGACGATGAAAGAACATGGCTCGGTTACCGAGAAGAAATGGCCGACTATCAGTCGGAAGACGCAGGTGGTGGTGGATGTTGTCAAGACATCGATCGAGAAAAGGTTCGGGCCTGTTGAAGTCACGTATTACTGGCTTTTGCGGAAGCTATGCAGTGTAGAACTTTGTTTATGATGCATTGAATAAAACAAATTTGCTCACCATGTTTTATCCAAATATTAAACACATACAGATAAGTAATCTACTACTACTAAAAACAAAACATAGCTACAAGAAGTTTAAGTTGAAGTTCAGGACTTATCCAACTAACCACCAAAATATCACATTACTTGAGTACACAACAAGTTCCCTACACCAAAAACCGAAGGACTTGTTCTGGCTGGGTTAGGTTACCCTAGCTGGAGGTCTCTCCTCCTCGACCACACGGAAGATTCTCACATCTAGTGTGCAAATGTCTTGTGTACCACTTGCAAGGTCAAAGACGCACACGTCGCGCTCTTCTAGGCAATTATACCGGACAAACTTGTTGGAAAATCATCAAGTCAAAGTTGGTTTTATCCAACGTTTGACCGATTTGACTGGCTATAAAATTAATTCCGATTGGGAAATAAATTGTACGATAATTTTCTACGTCGTTCGTAGATAATTATAGAATTTTATTTCGTCAAAAACCGATTTTCGGTGAGTGAGAAATAAATTGTTAAAGATAGCCAATTAAAAAGGCATTTAATTGAATATGTAATAAAGTGTAAGACTTTATTACATAGAAATGTGTAATAGTTATTACATCCCACATTGAAATATGTAATAAAGTTATTACACTTAATAAGTGATTGGAGGATTAATGTGTTCAACAAGTGAGTAAGACCATGGATCGTTAAGGTCCGTCCGTCCGTCCGCTCGGCTCGGCTCGTCTCGTGCCCGTGCCCGTGCCCGTGCTCGTGCTCGTGCTCGGCCCGGCCCGGCCCGTCCCGTCCCGTCCCGTCCCGTCCCGACCCGACTCGACTCGACTTGGATCTTGGATCTTGGATCTTGGCAATTGGACTTTGGGCTGGACTTGGGCCTACGTGAAGTGGGCTGGTTTGGTTGAACAAGGCTTAAGGCCTGATTAGAAAATAATATTATATAATATAATTATATTAATATTATTTTGAATTTCGAAAATCCTCAAAGGTCAGATGACCATGTTCATTCTTTGCGGTTACAAAGTTTGAATGTGCTGGTCATGGGGAAGTTATTGGCCCCCATTAACCACGTGATTGAATGCCTGAAAGAGCTGCTGACCCCTCACATGCTTGGAGCTCCTATAAATAGCGAGTCTTAGTTTGCATTTCATACACAGCAAATAAAGCAAAATAATTCCCAGCATTTCATAGTTCATACTCTCTGCTCTTTCTCGTTCGAAAGGTGGTTCTGATCTGGTTGCTTCAGAGAAGAACAAGAAGAAAGTCGTTGTATCTTTGGGGGCATTACGTCTGCAAACCGTAGCATACACGGGACGTATTTGTCTTGCGAATAGCGAAAGCGCCTCGACTACCCGCAATCCATTTTCGACGTTCGATCGAAGTTGAAGACCTGTTCTTATTTCATTCTTCTTCATTTCTTTATTTTATTTTAGTTTCTGGAAAAGTGTAAAGTTTTCAGTAGTACTGATAACTAGTCCAGAAACAAGCATTGTAATAGCTACGAATACCAACAACGCAAGACAAATAACCGTACTAAAAAATGGCAACCGGAGACAATACTGGTGCTGAGAAAAACGGCCAATCTAGCACTGTTCCACCGTTGAACATGAACATTCCAATCATGCCTTCATCGGTGGTTCATGCTGAGAAACCTGAGAAGTTCAATGGGACTGACTTCAAAAGGTGGCAACAAAAGATGATGTTTTACCAGACCACGTTGGGTTTGGCAAAGTTTCTCAAGGATGAGCCTCTGGCCATGGATGAGAATGAAACTGATGCTAATAAGCGTGCGGCTTATGAAGCATGGGGCCAGGGTGATTACCTGTGCCGGAATACCGTTTTGAACGGTCTGAGTAATGACCTGTACAATGTGTATGGGAATATGACTTCTGCCAAAGCACTCTGGGATGCTTTGGAGAAGAAATATAAAACTGAGGACGCCGGAACTAAAAAGTTCATCGTCGGGAAGTTTTTGGATTTTAAGATGGTCGACTCTAAGTCGGTCGTATCTCAATTCCAACACTTCCAGCTGATCTTGCTTGACCTTGAGAATGAAGGCATGAAAATCAGCGAGTCTTTTCTGGTGGCTGCTGCTATTGAGAAGTTACCCCCGAGTTGGAGGGCTTATCAAAACTATCTCAAGCATAAGACCAAGGAAATGACTATTAACAAGCTGGTTGTCAAGCTTCGTATCGAAGAGGAAAACCGTAAGAGGTTTAATCTTGGGAGTGTGCCTGAGGAGCCTCGTGTGAATCTGATGGAACAACCCAAAAGGAAGCTGCCTCCTCCTCAGAATACCTCTAAAGGGAAAGAGCCTGCCACCAAAGTCTGGAAGTTCATGGGTGTTTCAACCGTTTTTGTTACGTTTGTTTTTGTGTTTATCGTCGTTTTATGTTCATGTCTTTTATCGTTTTTCGTTTCTTTTCACTTCTTTTTGTCGTTTTATCGTCTGGACAGGTGTAGGCGAAACGGGGAGAGAAAACGTGCGAAAACGGCTAAGAAACGAACAAAAGACGAAGAAGGTTTTCCGATAAATTCCAGCATCGCGCAGCTGCGGAGAAATTGTCATCACGGCTTCGTCTACCGTCGGATCGGCCTCAAATTCTCACGACATGACAAGGACTCCTTGATCTATATTTTAACCGAAGGGATCGACGAGATTAAGTTCTAGGCAAGAGATATCGAGCGAAAACGGAAGAAGTAGAAACCAGTCAAAGACTGGCGCATTTGCGCCATCCTGGCGCATTTGCGTCAAGCGGCTGGGAGCGTGGCGCATTTGCGTCAAGCGGCTGAGAGCGTGGCGCATTTGCGTCACAGAATGTTGACTTGGTTTGACTTGCTTTTGACCACCCATTTGAAGACTTTTTAAGGGACGTTTTGGTCAATTCAAGTGGAGATTTGGATGGCATAAGAGAAGGCTTGCACAAGAAGACAACACACACACTATCCATCACCCTCACCTAACACACACAACACACACTATTTTATTTTCTCTCTAGGATTTAGCAAGGTTTTGAATATTTTTGGCTTTTGTTCTTCATCATCCATTGAGATTCATCATTCGACTCAAGTGTAAAAGATATTCGTGGTCATCCGAGGATCGTTATGGTATAACTTATTTTCGGTTTCGATCACTTATGAAATATATGTTTATGCTTTGCTTGTCTATGAGTTTGTGGTTTGATGTTTTCATGGTTATGATGATGTTGCTTGGCTAAATCTTTTGTTACGGGTGGGTTAGTATTATTTGTCGTGTAGGTTCGGGTTCTAGCATGAAAACCGGGGTAGTCGATATTTTTATCGAGGGGGAGACGGACCAAGTCCCCCCTAAATGGTAGACTCGTTGCTTTAGCACGAGTTTGGCCTTCCCGACTACCCCGAGGCCTAATCACGGTTGTGCGTGGCAGGCTCGATTGATTCGCACTTTGCGGTCAATAAGCCCGTTGTTAGTTAAATCGTTAGGAATCTCGTGGGGACCAAGGTTTGAATCTCGTATTGGGTATAACCGGGGTCGACACGAGAGACGACACATTTAACCTAACAACCCTTTCATGTAGAGAAAATCGGCCTTAACTTCAACTAATACGACCCCTTCCTCTAACCTCATTCTCTCTTGCTAAAAACTCGTTTGATTACTTTAATTGCTTTCTTAATTTCCATTTATTTTCTTAAACTCCACTTTACAAAACCCCCCAATTTGTGACTACTTGAACTTTATGCTTCTTCTATGCTTTTGGCAATCAATTGAAACTCAATCACTCTCCGATAGCATTACTCCCCTCGAGAGCGACATTCGGGTATAAAATCGACACACATTTTAGCGAAACAAATTTTGGCGCCGTTGCCGGGGAGTAATTTAGGTGAAGTATTTTGAGTTTTGATTGCTTGTCTTTTAATTTGATTTTCCTTAGTGTTCTTGTAATAGCTTTACTCTCGATGCCACTCGGTACGTGTAATCCTTTGCTTTGAGTGTTGTGTATTCAAGGTTGAAGACGTTCTTCCTTTCATACTCTAATCTCTTCTACAACGACCGAGGTGACATCATGGCGAGACATAACGGTGACCGATCCTATGGAGTCGATTATTCCGATTCTTATCACGAGAGGTACATTTCTTCAAGCCACCGAGATAATGAGTCATATCGCCCACCTAGGCATATCGACCTTCATTATGAGGATGATCGAGATTACTCACCTCCACGTCACCGGAAACATCACCGATACCGCTACCGAGATTTGGATTATTCATCCACCGAGAGAGATTCCATGTCACCGTCTCCTTGTCGGGATCGAAGAGAAAGGGAACCGCCTCGGGATCTAAACCGTGGGAACTACCGTAAAGAAGAATTTGTTGGGAATGGATATGATTATTGTCGTCAATACACCGGGGTGCAAGAGCCAAAGCGACGAACTATTGAGGATTTCTCAAACCCACGATTCTATCTTACGCCGGAGCCCCGTAAGCCTTCACGCGAGGAGTATGTTGATGATCCACCTTATGAGAGGTATGAAGATCGGGCTATTGGATATTTCAATCGAACGAGGGATTCCATATCTCCACCACCTCATCGGAATCAAAGTCCAAGGAAGCCTTCTCGACCTACTATTGCCGATTTCTCAAGGCCAAAACTTCACCATGTGTTGCCTCCACGACGTGAAATTGGGGATTTCAATCGAACGAGGTACTCATCCAACCCTTCTTGCAAAATCCATTTTCCGAGGGTCCAAGACGACAAGCTCTTGCCGCATCATCTAGCTCGACTACCGTCATTCTTCGGGTTGCCTAATGAGGACGCTACTTTGTTTCTTAAAAATTTTATCATTGAAGTTGAGACACTTCCATTGGACGGCTTTGAGAATGATGAATTGAGAGTATGGTGTTTCAAATATTGCATGAGAGATGGAGCCCGTGATTGGGTGATGTCATTGTCTTCTAGATTCGTGCACACGTGGAAAAATCTCTTCGACGCATTTATCGCTCGTTTCTTTCGCCCACCACAACGGTCTCCTATGCCACCTCCTCCATCTATAGGCATATTGATGGATGTTATCGAGGTCGAGATTGATCACTTGCTTGTTGAGGTGATTTCACACTTTGTCGAGGAGCGTTCCACCGGAGAGGAGTGGGAATTTGAGCCCGGCACGTGCATCAAGGAAGATAATGCTTTAGTTGCCCGAAAAGACGAGACGTCTATGATAGATGCTACTCTTGAGGTCGAGAGTCCTCCCATTAATGACACAAGCCCCGAAGAAGACGAGTTTGAGGATATATCTCTCCCATTGGGTCATTCGTTTGAGCCTCCTCTCTTATCTTCGGTTGACTTAATTTGTGAGAAGCCGATTGTGAGTTGGGTTTCTCAAGCTCCTAGGTCGCTTGAGTCCGGTGTAGACAATAAGAGTTTCGGTTGGAGCTTTGGTAAGAAAATTTCGGGATTAGTTGATTTGGGAGTGGATATTGGATTTTCCCGAGGTATGAAGGACGTGTCGAGAATGGATGAAGATAAAAGAGAAAATCTTGGTTGTGATTCTTGGAGAGTTCCATGGACTTTGGTGGAGATGATCTTTCTCCAAAAATTAAGTTCGATATTTTTAAAGGTCTCGGTGGAGGAGAAGAGTAAGAACGACTTATGTTGTTACATTGTCCGTTCATTCATTTCTTTCTATTTGGAGGATCGAGCTCATTTGGCCGAAACAATCTATTTAAGGAAGTATAGTTCGATCTTTTTAAACACCGAGAGGGTCGACGTGTACTATCTACACCATGACGCAAGTGTGGGGGAGTGCGTTATTTCAAGGACCACCATTATATTTTTCGCCACGTGTGCTCTTGATGGACCTTCTCTTGAAAAGCGATCACCTCTAGCCGAAATGGTTTTCTTGAGAAGGTGGACTTCGATATTTTTAGTATCGAGGTGGTAGATCGTGGATGGCGTTGACTCGAACTAAAACCGAGCGCCTCGTGGGGGCAAGCCCACGAAACGTCGAGCTAACGACGTTAAACCAAGCGCTTAGTGGGAGGCAACCCACGTGTGTTGTGTTTTCTAATGTCTTTTGTTTTTGTTCGTTTTTGGTGTGTAGGTGTTGGTGTTTATTTCGAATGGTCGGGATTCTCGAAGTTGACAAGCGTCGGTATGAGGAAATAATTGTTCGGAGAATTTTGGAGAAGAGTACGGAGTTTTCGGGGTGCCGAGAGTCCATTAAACGAAGAAACGAGAGCCCTTTTGCCCAGCGCATTTGCGTCAAACCCCCAGCAGATTGACGCATTTTAGCCCCTCCCAGCACATTCGCGTCAAACCTAACGCATTCGCGTCAAACTCTCAGTAGTTTGACGCATTTTAGCCCATTCCTACGCATTTGCGTCAAAAAAAAAATCAAAATTCAAAAAGGAGATAAGGTTTCAATTTCCACCACACATTTCACAAACCCATTAACCCTCTTCTTCACTCCTCTCTTACGAAAATCCCGTACCTACCACCGACACCATCATCTACGGTCAAGCTCCAACCTCCGACCGCAGCCGCGACCCCGTCTCAACCACCCCACGGCGCCGCGTCTCTCCGCCCTGTTCCAGAACCACCACAGTGTCGCGACCCCGTCTCCGCCCACTGCCGCCGCTCTCTCTCTCTCTCGACCCAGAACAAACGCGCCCCTAGCTCACTCCGACCACCACCGCCGTACTCTCCTGCTCCTCAGACCCCCGCTCCGAGCAACACCGCCCCCGTCTCCGTTCAGACCCCAGAAGCCGCACCCCGCCGCTGTTCCGCCGCCGTCCCCGTTCACATCCCAGCCACACCACCACCGTCGACGACCTCAGCCTGTCCAGAACCGCCACTCACCGCCGTCGATTCTCCCCGACACCACAGCTTCGACCATCGCCACGCCCCTGCTCAACCGAGAATCACCCCCGTTCGCCTCTTACCGTCGATTGCTCTTTACCGCCTAGTTCCGACCAAGCCGCACCACAGCTCACTCCCATCCGATCCGGAAGGCCCCCGACGACCTCGTCTACGTGCCGCCCGGTTGTTTCTATCCTTATCTTTCTCTTATGATCGTATGTGGACTTTGTTGTTGTGTTGACCTTTCTAGACTCTTGTGTTTATGTTTATGTTTTTGTTTTTGTGATGTTTGTGTTTGTTATATTTGTTTGTGTTTGTTTGGTTGCCCCCGGCTCTTACTACTACGAATGGGTCATGCCAAAATTTTTATTGCATATGCCTTATGTTAGTCGCACGAGGACATGCTCGGGTTTAAGTGTGGGGGGGTCTTGGATAGTTGTACGTATTTTTGCTTCGTGTGTGTGTTATTTTTTTAAACCTTTGAACTCTCCGGTTTGTTTTAAAGTTTATGCACCTTTCAAAAATAAAATTGTTGGCTATTTCAATTTTAAAACTCGTGTGGTATATCCTATTGACTTAAAGATGTGAAAAATGGCTTAAATTAAAATTTCCAAAAACCTTGTGAGTATTCGTTGATAATTCTCTTTTCTTGGAGCGTTTCATATCAAATATCTCGTTGTTTTCATGCCTCAAAGATTTTTTTTTCAAGCTTTCAATGATTTTTGTGTCAAGGTTTATCAAGAGAGCACTAGAACTTGCATGTGAAAATTTTCAAAACCGTATGTCATAACTTGTTTGATCGATTATATGATAAGAATGATCGTTTAGGATTAACCTTTCGGCCATATTCATAAATATTACCCTTGAGCCCGTCGTGGACACCATAGTTAACCCCGTTGAGCCTACATATTAAACCGTTTCATTGACTACCTTATACACTTATCCCGTGATGAAGAGGTGTTGGAGTTGCATGTGTCGGCCCCTCGTACTTATCGTTCGATCCTTGTGGGTGTGCTAGTAGCCACGATTGTGATATGATCCGTTCTCAAGTGACATCTTGTGACGAGTTTGTCGTTTGATGTCGACATATACATATACACACATATATATAAAAAAAAATGAGAAAAGAGGTATTTACACCTCACACACAAAAAAAAAAAAAATATATATATATATATATATATATATATATATATATTATATAGTATTCATAATAATAATATTGGTGCTTTTGTATTGCACCTAAGTGTGTATCGATTTTCTTGACGAGAATGTGAAATTTTGTTTGAGGCGGAAAAGGTGTGATTCTATACCCAATGGGCCGAGTCGGTGTTCGTATAATACGTGAAGTGGTGTTTGGAAAGAGTAAGGAGATGAACCGTGTTGATACGAGTCCACTTTTCCCAAATTTCCCGAATTCCCTATACCGAGCCCCATTACACCCTTTTAAACGATCGATATTCTTTGATTTTCGAGAAAACTAACTTTGATAGGTGGAGTCTTTTCTTACGTGCAAGCATATGGTGGTGATGATCTTGACATGTATATTCATTACTTGAGGCATTCTTGTTTACATCCTTTCATTTGAGCCGATTATTCTTATGTGCAAGCTTTGTTCGATCTTTGCCTCTTTCGCTTGCATGTTGATTTTTATTGAGTGAACCTAGCTTGTGTGGAAAAAGAAGAGGGTTAGCTTGTGAGGGAAATATGTTTGAGCCGTGATTCTATACTTTAAGTCGGTGGTATATGTTGTATCGAGTTGGAAAGTTGACGTAGCTTGTTTTGATGAGTGTGGTGCATAGTTCTTACATGAATTTGGAGAGTGCTTTGTTTTAGAGCTTTTGTGTTCTTTCTTTGGTGGTGTTTTGTTGCTTGAGGACAAGAAATGTTTTAAGTGTGGGGGGGTTGTTTCAACCGTTTTTGTTACGTTTGTTTTTGTGTTTATCGTCGTTTTATGTTCATGTCTTTTATCGTTTTTCGTTTCTTTTCACTTCTTTTTGTCGTTTTATCGTCTGGACAGGTGTAGGCGAAACGGGGAGAGAAAACGTGCGAAAACGGCTAAGAAACGAACAAAAGACGAAGAAGGTTTTCCGATAAATTCCAGCATCGCGCAGCTGCGGAGAAATTGTCATCACGGCTTCGTCTACCGTCGGATCGGCCTCAAATTCTCACGACATGACAAGGACTCCTTGATCTATATTTTGACCGAAGGGATCGACGAGATTAAGTTCTAGGCAAGAGATATCGAGCGAAAACGGAAGAAGTAGAAACCAGTCAAAGACTGGCGCATTTGCGCCATCCTGGCGCATTTGCGTCAAGCGGCTGGGAGCGTGGCGCATTTGCGTCACAGAATGTTGACTTGGTTTGACTTGCTTTTGACCACCCATTTGAAGACTTTTTAAGGGACGTTTTGGTCAATTCAAGTGGAGATTTGGATGGCATAAGAGAAGGCTTGCACAAGAAGACAACACACACACTATCCATCACCCTCACCTAACACACACAACACACACTATTTTATTTTCTCTCTCTAGGATTTAGCAAGGTTTTGAATATTTTTGGCTTTTGTTCTTCATCATCCATTGAGATTCATCATTCGACTCAAGTGTAAAAGATATTCGTGGTCATCCGAGGATCGTTATGGTATAACTTATTTTCGGTTTCGATCACTTATGAAATATATGTTTATGCTTTGCTTGTCTATGAGTTTGTGGTTTGATGTTTTCATGGTTATGATGATGTTGCTTGGCTAAATCTTTTGTTACGGGTGGGTTAGTATTATTTGTCGTGTAGGTTCGGGTTCTAGCATGAAAACCGGGGTAGTCGGTATTTTTATCGAGGGGGAGACGGACCAAGTCCCCCCTAAATGGTAGACTCGTTGTTTTAGCACGAGTTTGGCCTTCCCGACTACCCCGAGGCCTAATCACGGTTGTGCGTGGCCGGCTCGATTGATTCGCACTTTGCGGTCAATAAGCCCGTTGTTAGTTAAATCGTTAGGAATCTCGTGGGGACCAAGGTTTGAATCTCGTATTGGGTATAACCGGGGTCGACACGAGAGACGACACATTTAACCTAACAACCCTTTCATGTAGAGAAAATCGGCCTTAACTTCAACTAATACGACCCCTTCCTCTAACCTCATTCTCTCTTGCTAAAAACTCGTTTGATTACTTTAATTGCTTTCTTAATTTCCATTTATTTTCTTAAACTCCACTTTACAAAACCCCCCAATTTGTGACTACTTGAACTTTATGCTTTCTTCTATGCTTTTGGCAATCAATTGAAACTCAATCACTCTCCGATAGCATTACTCCCCTCGAGAACGACATTCGGGTATAAAATCGACACACATTTTAGCGAAACAATGGGAAAATGCCATAACTGTGGAATAACTGGCCACATGGCTAAAGATTGCAAGAAGCCTAAACAGCCTATTGCACAGTACAAGGGGAAAGGGAAGCAATCTGCTAACCTAGTTGAAACCTCTGGGCAGGAGCTGACTGAAATGGATATGTCAGCAATGGTGTTTGAAGCCAACTTGGTTGGTAATCCCAATGAGTGGTTCATTGACACTGGAGCCACTCGCAATGTCTGCTCTGATAAGGATGCATTTTCTACCTATGCTCCTTCGACTGGCCGAAAGCTCCACATGGGGAACTCTTCCTCGTCTACTGTTGCTGGAGTTGAGAACGTGACCCTGAAGCTCACCTCTGGAAAGGAGCTGCTGTTGAAGGATGTGTTGCATGTCCCGGACATCCGCAAGAACTTAGTCTCTGGGTCTCTCCTAGTTGAGCATGGTTTTAAACTTGTATTTGATGCTAAGAAGTTTATTTTGACTAAGTTTGGAACTTTCCTTGGTCGGGGCTATCTCGACAATGGACTGTTCAAAATGAATGTAATGGCTATGCGCCGTGTACCCAATGTTGCCTCGAGCATTAATAAAAATAATTTTGTTTCGGTTTACTTGCTTGAGTGTTCTGAATTGTGGAATATAAGATTAGGACATGTAAATCTAAATGCGATTAAAAGATTAATGAATTTGGAATTATTACCAACTTCAAAATTTGATTCACAAAAGAAATGTGAAATTTGTGTTGAAGCCAAAATGGCTAAGTTACCTTTTCCATCGATTGAAAGATGTACTGAACCTCTTGGTTTAATCCATACTGATATATGTGATTTGAAATTTGTACAAACAAGAGGTGGTAAAAAGTACTTCATCACGTTTATTGATAATTGTACTAGATATTGTTACTTATACTTATTAAGTAGCAAAGACGAGGCATTAGAGGCATTTACCAAGTATAAAGCTGAGGTTGAAAATCAACTTGGTAAACGAATTAAAATAATTCGAAGTGATAGAGGTGGAGAATATGTAGCTCCGTTTTAAAAATTATGTTCTGAAAAAGGGATAATTCATCAAACGACGGCTCCTTATTCACCACAATCAAATGGTGTTGCTGAACGGAAAAACAGAACTCTCAAAGAGATGATGAACGCCATGTTGATTAACTCGGGTTTACCTCAGAACATGTGGGGGGAAGCTATTTTGACAGCTAACCACATTTTAAATAAATCCCACTTAAAGGTAAAAATGAGACGTCGTACGAATTGTGGAAAAATCGTAAGCCGCCTTATAAATATCTTAAAGTGTGGGGGTGTTTGGCTAAGGTATCTGTTCCTGAACCAAAGCAAATGAGAATCGGACCTAAGACGGTCGATTGCATTTTTATCGGATATGCATACAATAGTATGGCATACCGATTTTTGGTACACAAGTCTGATAATCCAGACGTGCATAAAGGTACCACGATTGAATCGAGAAATGCTTCATTTTTCGAAAATATCTTTCCTTGTAAAGAAAGAGAAGAATCAAGTTCTAATAAAAGAACTTATGAACCTGATGTCGACACAACACCTGTTGGTGACGATCAGGTAGACGAAGAGGTTATTGAACCTAGACGTGGTAAAAGGATAAAAACGGCTAAGTTGTTTGGACATGATTTTATTACGTATTTATTGGATGACGAGCCAAAGTCCTACGGGGAAGCTCTATCCAGTTCAGATGCACCGCTCTGTGAAGAAGCTATTAATAGCGAAATGGAGTCTATTCTGCAAAATCACACGTGGAAGTTGGTTGATCTTCCACCGGGTTGTAAACCTTTAGGATGTAAATGGATCCTAAAGAAAAAGTATAAAGCAGATGGAACGGTCGATAAGTTTAAAGCTCGTTTGGTAGCCAAAGGGTTTAAACAAAGAGAAGGATATGATTTCTTTGATACATATTCACCTGTAACCAGAATATCGTCTATTCGGGTGCTTATTGCGATTGCTGCTTTGCACAATCTCGATATTCATCAGATGGATGTGAAAAGTGCGTTTCTGAATGGTGAATTGGAAGAAGAATTTATATGGAACAACCCGAGGGATTTGTAGCACCTGGACAAGAGAAAAAGGTGTGCAAATTAATAAGGTCGTTGTACGGACTTAAGCAAGCTCCTAAACAATGGCATTTGAAATTTGATAACATTATGATATCAAATGGATATAAAATCAACGAGTGTGACAAATGTGTGTACATTAAAGGTACATCTGACTCGTTTGTCATATTCTGTCTATATGTAGACGGCATGTTAATCATGGGTAGTACTCGTGAATTAATCATGAATACTAAAGCAATGTTAAAAAGAAATTTTGACATGAAAGATTTGGGTGTTGCTGATTTAATCCTCGGGATTAAAATTGAAAGAACCCCAAATGGAATTGTCTTATCACAATCTCATTATGTTGAGAAAGTGTTAAAGAAATTCAATGCCCATGATGGTCCTACGAGTAGGACGCCGATTGACTTAAGTATAAATCTTAATGTCAATAAGGCTGAACATGTAGCTCAGTTAGAGTATTCTCAAGTTATAGGCAGTCTGATGTACTTAACAAATTGTACACGTCCAGACTTGGCCTATCCTGTGAATAAATTGAGCAGGTATACGAGCAATCCAGGTGTTGAACACTGGAATGCTTTGAATCGGGTTTTAAAGTATTTGAAATACACCCGAGAGTATGGGCTATACTATACAAGATATCCTAATGTACTTGATGGTTATTGTGATGCTAGTTGGATATCTGATTCTAAAAGTTCACATTCCACTAGTGGTTACGTCTTCTGTATAGGGGGCGGAGCAGTTTCGTGGAAGTCAACGAAACAAACGTGTATAGCCAGATCCACCATGGAATCTGAGTTTATAGCTTTAGATAAAGCTGGTGAAGAAGCAGAGTGGCTTCGTCACTTTCTGGAAGATATTCCATGTTGGAAAAAGCCTGTGTCTCCCGTGATGATTCACTGTGATAGCCAAGCAGCTATAGGGAGAGCACAGAGCATTATGTATAACGGTAAGTCTCGACATATTCGCCGGAGACATAATACCGTTCGACAATTGATCTCAAATGGTGTAATTTCCTTAGAGTATGTAAAGTCTAAGGAAAATCTGGCTGATCCTTTGACAAAAGGAATGAATCGAGATCAATTGGGCGTGTTGCTAGAGGGAATGGGTTTGAAAAACCACAATCCATCGAACGATCATAACGGTAACCCTACCTTGATGAATGGAGATCCAATGAACTTGGTTCAAAGGGAAAACTAAGTTATGAAAGTTCAATCGAGCACTTGTACTCATCCCTAAAGGCAATTCAAGTGTTGTTTCCTGATGTGTGGTAATAGGTTAAGTTCTCGAGGAGACTTTTAATGAATCCCTACCTTGAAAAGGTTAAGTATGTCAGGATACTTATAATGGGAGGTCACCTATATAAATGTGAAGTGAGGGCCGCTTCAAATGTAGACATTTATGAATCAAAAGTGTTGTCCATGGCCAAAACGGACACAACATAGAACGGGAAATTGAACGGAATTTATTGCGTGAATAGCATTGACTCGTTGTACGTTGTGGGGGAATAGTTCAAGGCATCGTGTCCACTAGGCCTCCTGTACTTCCGATGTTGTTCACTACGGAAGGTTTAAAGCCGCAAACTACCTTTCCGGAAGCGATAGATTCTTTTGGGGAATTGAACGAAGAGTCTGCATACATGCATGCATTGATTTCCACTCATGTGGGGGATTGTTGGAAAATCATTAAGTCAAAGTTGGTTTTATCCAACGTTTGACCGATTTGACTGGCTATAAAATTATTTCCGATTGGGAAATAAATTGTACGATAATTTTCTACGTCGTTCGTAGATAATTATAGAATTTTATTTCGTCAAAAACCGATTTTCGGTGAGTGAGAAATAAATTGTTAAAGATAACCAATTAAAAAGGCATTTAATTGAATATGTAATAAAGTGTAAGACTTTATTACATTGAAATGTGTAATAGTTATTACATCCCACATTGAAAGATGTAATAAAGTTATTACACTTAATAAGTGATTGGAGGATTAATGTGTTCAACAAGTGAGTAAGACCATGGACCGTTAAGGTACATGGCAATCGCCACACGCGCGTCCGTCCGTCCGTCCGCTCGGCTCGGCTCGGCTCGGCCCGTCCCGACCCGTCCCGTCCCGTCCCGTCCCGACCCGACTCGACTCGCCTCGCCTCGTCCTTGGACTTGGACTTGGACTTGGATCTTGGCAATTGGACTTGGGCTTCCTTGGGCTCCTTGGGGCTTCTGGGCCTGGCCATCGTAATAGTTTTGCTGACGGGCTGAACTATTTTTGTTGATTGGGCCTACGTGAAGTGGGCTGGTTTGGTTGAACAAGGCTTAAGGCCTGATTAGAAAATAATATTATATAATATAATTATATTAATATTATTTTGAATTTCGAAAATCCTCAAAGGTCAGATGACCATGTTCATTCTTTGCGGTTACAAAGTTTGAATGTGCTGGTCATGGGGAAGTTATTGGCCCCATTAACCACGTGATTGAATGCCTGAGTAAAGAGCTGCTGACCCCTCACATGCTTGGAGCTCCTATAAATAGCGAGTCTTAGTTTGCATTTCATACACAGCAAATAAAGAAAAATAATTCCCAGCATTTCATAGTTCATACTCTCTGCTCTTTCTCGTTCGTGTTGGGATATGTCCTTCGATCCTACGTGTGCAATCGATAAAGTCATAAGGTCGTCTATGGATGTTAAATGATTATTCGATAATATTAATTGCTGGGAGCAATATAATATTGATCGATAATTATACCTACAGGGTCACACACGGACTCGAAGATGATGTACGATGCTTGATATATATATATTGATTTAGAATCAATATTTACATGGATTTAATTCACATGCATGGGATGCATGGCTTGCATGGATGCATGTCACATAGTGTGACATGGCATGCCACACAAGCAAGTGAGACCACATACAATGCATAGTGGCATGTGTATGTGGCATGACCTTTCACCTCCTTTGTAACTCCTTTTGCATGTTAATGGTGCATAATTGATGCCCATTATGTTGGAGGTTACAATGGGGTGTTATGGCATGCATAATGATGCTAATATATGGATGAAAATCAGATTTTCATCATATATAACATTGAACCACGAAATCCACACAATAGAGAGAAAGGAGAGAGTGTTCTTGGAGAATCGACTCGATCAAGCAAAGTGTTCGTCATCCGGGTTCGTGTGCAACACGTAGAGGCCGGGCCATTTGTGCGGCTTCAACATCCGGATGATCCAAAGGCGTGACGGGGTCATTCCAAAGGTGAACAATTCGTGGCTGATCCATTAAGGTGGTTCAATCGACTCAACACCACCTTAACCAACGTCAACGATCAACAAATGTAAGAACTCGTTGATCCCTATATATATATATATATATTAGATGTGTATATATATATGTTTATATGTGTTCTTATACACATTATGTGTGCACTAAGATCCAAGCATGATAGATTTATATGCTTTACACGCTTCCGCACACACGGTTTATCGATCGGATCGGTGTACCGATACCTTCAATTGGTATCAGAGCCTAGGGCTCGTGCACACTTTTGTGTTGGACACAAGAAGTTTAATCAACATAATTGGATTAATTGTTTAATTGTGATTATGTGATTAGATGTAAGGCCGGCCACCGTTAGTGGTCGGGTGAATGAATTCGTCGTTTTTTACGTTTCGATTGGCCATAGTCTTTTGAGGGCTGCGTCCCTTGGAATCAATTGTAATAGATAGGTTTTTCTATTATATTTGTATTGTACTACTTGTAAGCGATGGACTTAGTCCATGGTTCGATGGAGGATCTCGGCTCTCCGGCGAAAACGAGAAGAAACGAAGCAATACGAAGCAAAACGAAGCAAACCGGGCTGCTGGAGCCAAACGGCGGTTGCCGTTTGAGCTCCGACGGGCGCCGTTTTGATTCGGCGGGCGCCGTTTTGGAAACGGCGACCGCCGAAAGGCCTTTTTCTTGGCAGATTTTTCCCAGACCTTTCGGCGGGCGCCGTTTTGGAAACGGCGACCGCCGGTGGTGTTCAGCGACCGCTGGTTGTAAAACGGCGGGCGCTGTTCGTGGTTTTTGGGGTAATGACTTGTTTTGACCAAAATCGGCGACCGCGGAACTGAAACGGAGGGCGAGGATCAGTCCAGAAGATGTTCAAGGCCTATTTTGTTGCTTTTAATTTTTCGTTTGAGAGTTGTGAGGTTCTAGGGGCCTTTCGATTTCGTATTTATTTGCTTTGCTAGTTATAGGTTGTTTTATGTTATAAATGTTCAACTTACATATAAACAAACCTATGCATGCAAGTTCCCAAAAATAATGAGTATAATGTCTTGTCCAAAACGTCACACTCATGAAGCCCTCGATCATAAGTTGGTAGGTCCGCCTCAGCGGGGTACTACTTGTTATCTTGGGATAAGTGGGAGTAAGGGTTAGACCCTTACACGTGAGTTTGGTTTTCTCATCGATAGATCCACTGCAGGCGTGGCTATCGAGACATGAGATGAGAATGGGACTCTCATCGACCGAGAGTGACATTAGATGTCATTGACATGGGATGTCTACCTATCTTGGAGTTTCTTAAGTGCGGACTCAGTCGGCTTAAGGATTCGCAAGATGAGGGTCTTGGGATTGTTTTGTTTAAGGGAACAACGATATTAGATATCGATTGAACAAAATGTAACAAATAAGTAATTTTGATAGACAACCTTATTTGTTTACCGCTTTGTGGATGTTTAGATACTTTAGTTATCTTTCTTTTGTAGTTTATCATGTTAAATATCAACTCAATTCAAGTTTGGTTCAATTCTTGATTGTGAAAAATTGAACAACACAAATTTTCTTGATTGACAACGTAATTTGAGGATGGTCCTCAAATACGAATACAAAGAGAGTGTGTTAGATTACCAATTCCTATGATATCATTGAACAACTCAATAGCATGTTCGGGGAACATACTATGATCAAGCGGTTCGGTATGACCAGGGTCATCGCTTCAGCTAGGCTGGAAAAATGGAAATCTATGGAATCACATGTGCAACAAATGATTGGATTATTTGTTTCAAGTGACCGCCTAGATTTTTCCTATGATGATTATTTGGCAACCGATTTCATACTTCAATCTCATGATGGTTATAAAGCCTTTAGGCTAAATTTTCCATATAAATGGTTTGAAGAAATCGCTTCGTGAGCTCCACGGGATGCTCAAGGCTGCTGAGCCGGCGATAGAGAAGGACCCTAAGAGGGAAATTCTTATGATATGGGATAGGGTATTCAAAAGAGCAGGGGCAAGAAGGCTACTAGGGTTCCTAGGGAATCTCAATGCGTCTTTGCAAAAGTGTTGGACACTACTTGCAAACATATAAAAGTTCATATTTTATTCAATTTCAAAACAAATGCCTAATTTGTCTTTCATATGATGGATTCTAAGGTTATGATTATTTACACCTCGGGGAGTGATTTAATCCAAAACACTTAAGTTCATCAATGACACATATTAGAGACTTTCGAGCCATTGGATGGCGTGAATCGATTGTCTGGTTGGCTCCCTCATATTTTATGAGAGATAGGGCTTCAATTGCATGATAATATCGCTGATTAGAAAACTTCGATTTTTCACTTACGATTTATCACGTTTTGACATTGAGATAATTTTGAATGGGAAATTTGAATGAGACTCAATTATTGGGAATAATTGAATTTGCCCAAAGTTCAAAGAAGATGTGAAGAACGGGGTTGCTTCATCTTCAAGTATTAATGATATAGACATTAAACTTCACAAATTATACTTCTTGGGTATTGGATGCCAAATGTGGTTCTCACATTTTTATGTGGAGGAACTACATAGAAGTATAAGTTTGGTGAATAGAGATGTCGATCTACGGGCAAGAAATGGAGCGAAGGTCGCTGCATTAGCCATATGATCATATGATGTTGTTTTGCCTTAGGGCCTTGTTTTAGTATTATAACTATGTAATTTCGTACCTTCAATAAACAATGAATATTGGTTTAGTATTGGATACTGATGGATTAGTTTTTCACTATTAAATAGTTTGGTAACTATTTTAATTGTGAATTATTCTTTGTTTTGGTACGATTATTATATTGTTTATGTATACTTTAAACTTGACAAATCATATATAACATTAACACTAAAGGCCGAATCGAATAAGTCTCGATGAGACATAACTATAACATTGTTGATTAGGTTAAATCATCATCTAAATATTTAACGAAGCTTCTTTTAGAATGCATTCTAGAATCATTTGACTTGGAATCATTTGATACATGTGGATGATGTGTGATGGACAAGATAACAATGTCATCTTTCTTGGAGAAAGGAGAACATGTGAGTGATTTATTAGGGATGATCCATACTGATGTATGTGGAACCTATCAGTTCACAAGCACATGAAGGTTATGTTTCGGAAAAGAGAAAACAAACTATATTAGATATAGTTCGACCATTCGATGAGAGGTCTAAATGAACTACTGGTCTCTTTTGGGAACACACAATTCTAGACTTCAACTTATACACTGAATAGGACACCGTCAAAAGCTGTTGATAAGACACCATACGAGGTATGGAAAGGGAAGGTCCCTAACTTGTCTTATATCAAGGTTTGGGGATGTGAAGTTTATGTGAAGAGAAATATCTCTACAAAGCTTGAACCCAAATCGGATAAATGTTTCTTTGTGGGTTATCCAAAAGAAACACGAGGGTACCACTTTTACAACCAATCTGAGAACAAAGTCTTTGTTGCTCGAGATGGTGTATTTCTTGAAAAGGAATATCTTTCCAAGAAAGTAAGTGGGAGCTCAGTTGAATTGAACGAGGTTCAAGAAGATCAAACTGAGATGGACACTCAAGACCAAGTCGAGAGTGCTCCAGTGGTTTTGGAAAACACACCTAACCCTCGAAGGTCCGGAAGGATTAGAACTCAACCTGACAGATACTTAGGTATTCTGACAAACGAGAACTATGAAGTCATGCTTTTAGAAAGCAATGAACCTTCGACCTATATCCAAGCTGTGACGAGTCCAGATTCCGAGAAATGGCAAGGTGCCATGAAATCCGAAATGGAATCAATGTCTGAAACTCAAGTTTGGAACTTGGTCGATTTGCCTAAATGGGCTAGGCCCATTGGATGCAAGTGGATTTACAAAATAAAAACAGACATGAATGGAAAACATAGTGTTTTCAATGCAAAGTTGGTGGCAAAAGGAGTTAATCAAATTCACGGGGTGGATTATAATGAAACCTTTTCACCAGTTGCTATGATTAAATCCATTCGGATTCTCTTAGCCATTGTAGCTCATTATGATTATGAGATATGGCAAATGGATGTTAAAACCGCATTCTTGAATAGGATTCTAGAAGAGGATGTGTTTATGACACAACCAGAGGGTTTTATCGATCCTAATCAGGCTGAGAGAGTATGCAAGCTTAATAGATCCATCTATGGATTAAAGCAAGCATCTCGGAGCTGGAATCTTCGGTTCGATGAATCCATACAAGAGTTTGGATTTCAAAAGAACATGGAAGACTCTTGTGTTTACAAGAAGGTCAGTGGGAGTTACGTTGTATTCATTGTGTTGTATGTCGATGACATACTCCTTATTGGAAACAATGTTTCTATGCTTAATTCTATTAAAGAATGGCTTAGAAATTGTTTTTCAATGAAGGATCTTGGAGAAGCACAGTACATATTGGGCATCAAAATCTGTCGGAACAGATCGAAAAGGATGTTTGGACTTAGTAAAGCGACCTATTTTGAAAAGGTGCTTGATAAGTTCAGAATGAAAGACGCCAAAAAGGGTCTCATTCCAATTACTCATGGCACATCTCTTAGCAAGATTCAAGGCCCTACACGGATTGATGAGCAAAAGAGGATGGAAAACATTCCTTATGCTTCGGCAATAGGGTCTATAATGTACGCCATGATATGTACATGACCAGACGTATCGTATGCTTTGAGCATGATGTGTCAGTTTCAAGGAAACCCAGGTGAGGCGCGTTAGACTGCGACCAGAAATATTCCTATGTACCTTAGATGGACAAAAGAATATTTTGTTGTCTTTGGAAGACAAAAAGAGTTGATGTTAACAAGCTATTTTGATGCAAAATTCATAACGGGCTAAGATAATTTCCGATTTTTAATCTGGTTATATCTTTTGTCTAGATAGAGGTGAAATTTGCTGGAATAGTTCCATGCAATGCAATTGCTGATAAAACTACAGAAGCTGAGTACAGCACTGCATTGGATGCAGTGATGTTGGCAGTTCGGATTTGAAAGTTTTTCGATGAACTAGGTGGCGTAACTAGCTCGGCCCATCCGATAAGTTCTCTATTTATAGTAGAGCTATCGCGCAAGCCAATGAGCCTAGGGAGCACCACAAATCTAAAACTAGTGCTCAGGAAGTTCCACATTAATCTAGGAGATGATTTTGTGGAGACATCGAGATAATAAAGTTGCAACTCTTGGAATTGTTGCAAACCCATTTTATAAAACCTCTCCAGCAGTTTAAGCTTGAGGCTTTCACGACTGCAATAGAGATCAAACATCTTAGAGATGGGTTGTGATTTCTATTACTGTATTAGATACTTTTGGAGAATTGGTAAACATTCACTCATATGTATAATACATAATTCTTCATATAAATATGGTTTAATTTATATGAATTGTCCAAATGATTAAGTTATATCAATTGGGTTATGAGGTCGACTTACCGCATAATGAAGTCCCAATGGTTGAACTGATATACTTGAATCATATAGCTGTTCCTGGTTCGTATAATCGAGTACGGACAAACCGATAATACAAAGAACTAGATTGTAATGTGTACTATAGCGCCGCTTCATGGGCTAGTGATGTGGGACATCAAGTACAATTACATAGATATTAGCTGGGAGCTAATGATCGAACAGACCCGACTGGAATAGTATTTAAGATTTCGAGTCATAATACTATTTCATTGACTGTCGAGCAATTTCCTCTGACCTGAGTAGTCCAGAGTGATTCCATTGTGAAATGGTGTACTTTGATACAAGTAAACGCCTTTCGTAAAAGGAGGTTATAAAACTTGTTATTGGGTATATCAGGAAGCAATTGGGAGAGCTTGGATTGACAAGATGGGATTGTCCTCCATTTTATAATGGGATAAATGTCTTACCGGCCACTTGGAGAGTCGAGACTGTGGAAAATACGTGGCCACGTCCAGATTCGTATCATAGTGATAAATCTGGTTTTACAGTCTGTCTCAAAGTCCAAGAAAGTTTTGAACCGATTGAGGATGACTCGAGTCTTGCCTCAAGTTCAAACTTAGACATAAAGTGACAACAGGAAGTTGGCAGCACACTGGCTCTGAAGGCCAAGTGGGAGATTGTTGGGATATGTCCTTCGATCCTACGTGTGCAATCGATAAAGTCATAAGGTCGTCTATGGATGTTAAATGATTATTCGATAATATTAATTGCTGGGAGCAATATAATATTGATCGATAATTATACCTACAGGGTCACACACGGACTCGAAGATGATGTACGATGCTTGATATATATATATATATTGATTTAGAATCAATATTTACATGGATTTAATTCACATGCATGGGATGCATGGCTTGCATGGATGCATGTCACATAGTGTGACATGGCATGCCACACAAGCAAGTGAGACCACATACAATGCATAGTGGCATGTGTATGTGGCATGACCTTTCACCTCCTTTGTAACTCCTTTTGCATGTTAATGGTGCATAATTGATGCCCATTATGTTGGAGGTTACAATGGGGTGTTATGGCATGCATAATGATGCTAATATATGGATGAAAATCAGATTTTCATCATATATAACATTGAACCACGAAATCCACACAATAGAGAGAAAGGAGAGAGTGTTCTTGGAGAATCGACTCGATCAAGCAAAGTGTTCGTCATCCGGGTTCGTGTGCAACACGTAGAGGCCGGGCCATTTGTGCGGCTTCAACATCCGGATGATCCAAAGGCGTGACGGGGTCATTCCAAAGGTGAACAATTCGTGGCTGATCCATTAAGGTGGTTCAATCGACTCAACACCACCTTAACCAACGTCAACGATCAACAAATGTAAGAACTCGTTGATCCCTATATATATATATATATATTAGATGTGTATATATATATGTTTATATGTGTTCTTATACACATTATGTGTGCACTAAGATCCAAGCATGATAGATTTATATGCTTTACACACTTCCGCACACACGGTTTATCGATCGGATCGGTGTACCGATACCTTCAGTTCGAAAGGTGGTTCTGATCTGGTTGCTTCAGAGAAGAATAAGAAGAAAGTCGTTGTATCTTTGGGGGCATTACGTCTGCAAACTGTAGCATACACGGGACGTATTTGTCTTGTGGATAGCGAAAGCGCCTCGACTACCCGCAATCCATTTCCGACATTCGATTGAAGTTGAAGACCTGTTCTTATTTCATTCTTCTTCATTTCTTTATTTTATTTTAGTTTTTGGAAAAGTGTAAAGTTTTCAGTAGTAATGATAACTAGTCCAGAAACAAGCACTGTAATAGCTACGAATACCAACAAAACTTTCTCGAACCATTGCGAAGTCGAGCTCTTCTAGGCAGTTATACCTAATAAAATTTCTCGAACCATTGCGAAGCCCACCGCCATAACCTCTATACTCATATTTAACTAACCATGTGGTGTCATTGACTTGAAGTTGTACGTCTTGATTTATCTTTGGAAGATGAGCCTTCTCCCAATCAACGTGGATCGACTTCACCAAAGATGTCAAGGAATAGTCTAGAATAATGTTTGAAAGCTATATGTATATGAGTTAATAGTGTAATAAACCAAATTAAGCATTGCCAAGGTAAACACAATCTTATGAGTACATCTAGAACCACCCCAAAATCACCATCGATACCTCACCTTAAGAGTGTAATTTGTAATTAAAATGAATTCAAAGTCACAATTTGTAATTAAAATGAATTCAAAGTCACACTTGTTGTTTGTGAACGACTAACAAAACCTCAAAAACATGTCCATCACTTTGTACAAAAATCTAAGGAATTTAGGATTCAGTCCCGAAACCTCAAAATCATGTCGATCACATTGTACAAAAAGCTAAGGAATTTAGCAGGAGTCGAGGAGTCGATCACAACGGTCAGTCTTCTAACCTATCCCTATGAGTCTATCTACCACACTACCAGTTGAGTAAATAACTCAGAATTTCTTTTAGCCAGAAAACCAAACCCAGCTAAGTAATCCATTTCTGAACACATGCAAGTCCACCAGCTGAGCAGAAATCTCTTCTCTATCATCTGATTCAGATATGCAGAAAAGGATCGATACCCCTCCAATAATGCAAAACTGACGGACAAGAAAAATTGCATCTTCACATTTTCTGACATTGCTAGATTAGTATCATATTCACATGAATACGGTTATTAAGACGGGTGGTGCTCTCTATGGGAGAAATCGCCAGAGGCATCGACATCCCCACGATAACAATGATCCCTGAAAAAAAACTGTAAAAAATAAGAAACACTGTAATCATGTTTAAATTATTGAGACAAATAGGTGTTATGTCCATTAACAAGTTTTAGTTAGTGTAGTTACTAATCTAGTAATATACTTGTGCGTAAACGATTAAACCACTTTATGCATCTAAAACTACAAAATACACTGCGCAAAAGTTACAGTGTTTGTAATAGATTTTTAAATTTATCAAATAAACTACTAAATACTTGTTCGTAAAATACTGGTCCAACTTATAAATTGTAAACTACCAACCACACTATCCAAGTGGATACAGTGTATGTAAGAGATTATGATATGCAGTTAAAATTTTCATGGATTAACAACCAAGCCATCTCTGTTATCAAAGTTAATCTATTGGCATTAATAGGTGTTATGACCATGAACAATTTTTAGTTAGTGCAAGTATTAATATAGTAATCTAATTGTGCGTAAACGATTAAATCACTTTATACATCTAGAACTACAAAATACACTGCGCAAAAAAGTACAGTGTTTGCAATAGATTTTAACATGTAATCTAATTGTTGTAACTTGTAACTAATAGTTTGCTATATCTACGATCAAATTATAATTACTGGATCTTTCTCAATTAAAACACTTGCTTGTAAACTATTAACCCACAATTAAAACAAACTATTGTAAGCTGCAGAATACCAATTTCTATCACCAATGTGTCTACTTAATTCAGTTATCCAAATTGAATTTCATATCCAAGTTTTATTTATCTTTAGCTGGAGATTTGGGTTTTAAATTGGGATTACATTGTAATTAGGATATAAGTTGGTACACTGGCATAACACAACTTAAGGGGAAAAACTCAGTGGCAAAAAGAACTTAATAATTACCTCTGAAACCATATGCATTCTACATTGCTAAGATAAGCATATTAAGGGGAAAAACTCAATGGCAGAATGGTGAATCATATGCCCCACTTCAGCTTCAGCTACTTCAAGAGAAACTCTTATATGTCAGCAGCTTAGGAGTGTTTGCTGGTTTTATCGGCAGGAAATTCAACAAACCTATCAAATCAAAATTCCTTTCATGACTCCGTAAAAAAATAATAACTCGCATGTAGTGAAGAAATTTAATTAGGTATATCAATGCATAAGCTACAACTCGTCAGCCAACAATGACATCAAAGCATGTGAAAGAAAACTAATCACGAAAAAACAAAAAACACTTCAAACTAATAGATCGAAAATAGAGTATTTCAATCCACAATAAATGAAAATAAAAATATAAGAATAAAAATGCAAGTAAAGTTGAAAAATTAAAACCATTTGTTCAAACCCAATGTACAAGTTAAAAACATTTTATCATAAGATTTAGGTATTAGTGCAAAAGTGAAATAAATAATAACATTATCGGAGATATCAAGAATATCTGTTTTTTTAAGTTACGAGTGTTTGAGTGTATATATACATGCCAAAATTGGATGTGTGAAAATGATAGTAGATGTTTATAATTTCACATGCAATGATTTTTGTTTCGAGCTAAATCTTCTACAATGTAAAGCTTCAAAGACTTTGAACATAGAACTAACATATGGATCACAAGTGGAGAAAGATGGCAAAAATATCACCAAGCGGTATGATATTTGTCGACAAACAAAAACTACTATGTGTAGCTTGTGAGTGTGGCCATAGTTACTATGGTATAAAGAGTGAGTGAGGCAGGCATATACATCCAAAATCTATGTATTTAGACATCTCCCATTTCAAGTAGATACCTTAGGTACACTGCATGAATGATACGATAGAAGTTCTTGAATACGCTTCACGATTTTGAACTTTCTTCTTCACAGAATCCGATCTCGATCGTGTGGTTTAAGGCATTGGTTCAAACTCCTGTTTAAAAAAAGAATGTTTAAATGTGCGTTAACCAATAAAACATTGGCAGCACGCAAACCGATAGCTTGATCTTAAACACAATGAAATATTAAGTTATTTAATTTGGAAATTTGTTAGTTAAACTAATTGATCTGGAAAAAAAATGTAAACGACATAAAAGGCATGTACAGATTCTTGTTTAGTTCAAATTAATATAATGTCAAATATCACGTAATCGTAACTATAATATTAGAATAAACTAATAAACTCCATCTACAGCAGTTCAACCAATAGATGTATTAACTAAGAATAGAAAATCTTGTATTTTTAAGATGTCTAAACAAACTATTGCATTACACAATGAAAAAAAAAATAGATTTTTTGTATCAGCACAAAAAAAAAGTGAAATGTCCCCGTTTAAAGCTTTACAGTTTATCACTACAAACTTTTGTCGTCACATTACCGGAATTGTAAAAATTTGAAGCAAACACAAACAACCCATTCAAAATTGATGCTATTTATTGTATTCAAGAACCAGATCTGGAAGAACTCCAGAGAACGACCGACATGCATCAATTTTTTTAGAACACGCTTTCAATCTATTGTTAATCGCAGATGAACATGGTTGAATTAAATCTCAAAAAGTGGGGAATCCATATTCCGTGGTCACACAATAATTTCAATTCAGTGATAAAGAATTGAGAAAACTTACCTTAAAATATCAAAAGTTGAAGGTTTTCGAAGAGAAACTACACGAACGACACCGGCGGAGGAATCACAAATCGCCGGCACGGCAAGAAGTAAATTGGGAATTAAGTGAATTGGTAGTGTATTTTGTCTTTATGGAAAGTTTTTATTTAATATGTTTCGGTTTTTATTTAATACGTTTTGATCTATGGAAAGTTTTTATTTAATACATTTCGATTTTGTAGTGTATTGTTCTATATTGAAAGTGTATATTAAGAGATATTACATAAATTGTGTATAACAAAATATATTAAATAGTTTTCAATAATTAAAAGGGTTGAATGGGTAAATCTAGTTTTTTTATAAATAGTGTAAAAATTGATCTTAATGTATAATAGAGAGTAAGATAATTACCCTTTTTAAAAATCTCCCAATTAATTAAACCTACATTTTAAATTTCTACACTCAACTACTTATATTATTAATTTAAAAATATATTTTTAACTTCAATTTTTTTGTCAGAATATTCATAAAACAATATTTTCTTAATTTTTGTATCCAGTCACATATGACCATTCTTCCTGGAAGAAAGTAGTATTATAAAATAAAAAATATTAATTTATAATATATTAAAACAAAAAAGCAAATTTGTACATATCATAACTCTTTTTTTTTGTCTAGGTCAATTGCAATGTCTTGGGTTCGAACCTAGAACCTTTGACCCCAGATTCGAGTGCTCAACCAACTAAGCTAACAATCCTTGACCCTATCATAACTCTTTATTTTGTTTACAATTCATAATTTATTAAAAATTATATATATATATATATATATATATATATATATATATATCAATTTTAAAATTTTAATAATTGTTAATATTAAGGGAAAAATGGCAATAAGGCCAATTTTCAACATTTTTTCGGCAATAAGGCCAATCTCCTATTAATGTGTCAATTGGGCCTTTTTGTGTCAATTGGGCCAAAAAAATACATTTATAATGACGAAACTACCCTCACTCTATTTTACCCCTTAAAATTATTTCACAAAACAAAATCGAATTGGTCGAACGACACCCCCGCCGTCCTCCTCCCTCCGCACCCACTCCTTCTCATCCGCCGCCACCTACTCCGACGCGATCGTGCGGGTTGCGCTCGAGCTCGCCACCTGCTCCTCCCGGTTCCGCCCGGATGCCCTCGAACGCCACCTGCTCCGTCGTCTTCCCTTTCAGCTCGTCCATCAGCGCGACGGTGGTGTGGCTGATCTCCGGGACGAGCGCGCACTCGCGGTAGTGGTGCAAGGGCTGCTGAAGGTGATTGCGGGGATCGAGATTTCGTTCACGCTCACGTCGAAGTCGGCGGCCGAGGATGGGGACGACATTTACGCGGACCTGCACCCGGTGAAGTGGACATCGTTGATTTCCCATTTGGATGGTTCAACGCAAGTGGAATCTCCTTTCTCATTTTTCTATTTTAATTTGGGGAGTTGATTTCCAAAAGTGGAATCCAACAATCATGGGATGTTCATGAGTTAATCTAACAGTCATTTGTTAACTATTGTAAGCTCGTGTACGTGTATTTAATTCCAGCTCTAACCTTGAATATTGCAATGGAATGCAATATGCAAATAACAGATTCCGGCCCGACCAAGAGTTTTTCTAAACGATGAATCGTTCTCCTCTCCCCACGAGCCTCTAACTCACGATTCCGACTGTACGCCCCCCAGTCGACGACCCGAACAAGAGGCCATAGAAAAGGCAATGTCTTTTGAGTAGAAAGGAGTCGATTATTTTCGGGATTAAATGTGTACATGTAAAAATGGAACATATTCAGTGTCTTTTTATGACATTCAGTGTGAAAATGGGACATTCAGTGTGTTGTCTTAACATTCAGTTTGTTTTGTCGCATTCAGTGTATTATTTAATCAAACAGTGTGTATAAGTGATATTCAGTGTTTTTCAGGTCTATTCAGTGTTCCAGTATGTTTCAGTATGAAACGAGAGGCTTCCTATACTTCGCCCTCGTCGTTTGGACATATGTAGTAGCTTCGAACTCTTTCTTCGTGTGCTTTAGTGTGTTGGTGTCGGATTACGTTACAGGAATGTCGGTCGGTGATCGGAGGGGCGATGGGGTCGTTTTTTCTTTTATCGGGGTACTTTGTGACGAGCGAAGATATACTGTGGTGTTGGAGGTTCATGCAGCGGTTGAGCTTGTACAGGTACCCATACATACATCTTGACTCCATTAAGGCTTTTTCGATCTCGATTTGATTATTTATGTAAGAAAATGTGTTTATTATATCAAATTTCAAGTCCAAATACCTGGTGTTACAGTTAGAATTTTTTTTTGTATTTATCTTCTTTTGGAGTGGTAAATGTATGACCTGTAACTCAAATACAGTATACGCCGTCTTCCTAATACTTTTGTTCTTTTAAATGACAGATGAGTACGTCATGCAATGGCTGCAAAAGTCCAGATACTATCCTGTCAAAGGAAAACCGTCTTTTGACGGTGGATGATTGCCCGATGATATCGAAGATGGGCACTCGAGGGGATGCATATTCTGTGACTTTCAAGCATGATTTTTCATGCATGTATTAGTTGTTCGTGTGTGTTCTTCCGAAATCATACGCAACCAATTTTAATCTTTGAATTATGTGTATCTACAGAACTCGTTGTCAATACAATAAATCATTTTCTGGATTATATTCGGTGTTTTTTTATGATATTCAGTGTTTTTTTTAATCAAACAGTGTATTCATGTGACATTCAGTGTTTTTCATTCCTATTCAGTGTGTTTCATCCTTATTCAGTGTTTCATTCTTATTCAGTGTTAAAATATGACATTCAGTGTGTTTTTATGACATTCAGTGTTAAAATATGACATTCAGTGTTAAAATATGACATTCAGTGTGTTAAAATATGACATTCAGTGTGTTAAAATATGACATTCAGTATGTTCAGTGTTAAAATATGTCATTCACTGTTAAAATATGACATTCAGTGTGTTCAGTGTTAAAATATATCATTCAGTGTTAAAATATGACATTCGGTATGTTCAGTGTTAAAATATCTCATTCAGTGTTAAAATATGACATTCACTGTTAAAATATGACATTCAGTATGTTCAGTGTTAAAATATGTCATTCAGTGTTAAAATATGACATTCAGTATGTTGTTATTCAGTGTAATTTTATAACATTCAGTGTGAAACTCTGGCATTCAGTGTTATTATGCTTCAGTGTAAAAATGGGGCATTCAGTGTTAAACTATGACATTAAGTGTAGTGTGTTTTTATGACATTCAGTGTTAAAATATCACATTCAGTGTTAATTAAAGAAAAGCCCCTATCTCTTTCCAAATTAAACACTGAACATCATAAAAAAACACTGAACGTCATAAAAAAACACTGAAAATGAAATAAAAATAGAATATCCCAAAAATAAAATATATAAAATAAAATAAAAAATCTACAGAGGAACATGCAGTTATACATTGTGCTCTAAGTATACATGAAGTTATAACAATGTCGTTCGATCGAGATCTACTGTATTTATCATCAGAAGTAGGCTAGCTAACTAAAAGTCTAAATGGATTTTCCCGTGGTTTCGAAATGCACTGTTTATCCCGAACAGAAATCCACCTTGCCGCCGAAACAACAGCCTCGATTTTCGGACTTCTATCAACACCAGGGAGTTTAGTTGTCAGCTGGGGTTCTGCACATTCCTCTGCTAATGCATTACAAAAGGCCCTATGATTAACAAAACTATGAATCCTGCAAATATCAGTCCAACATTAATAAAATCACACCATACAAATTCGATACTAATAATAACATTAAACAATGCACATATCATCCATTTTTATTAGTAGAAACCTTCAGTCCTTCACCGTGAGAGATCTCGAAATGAAAAGACATTAAATTTAATTCAAAATGATCTATATCTAAGAATGTCTTTAGACTTGAACACAACAGATGTAAGTTAAAGGGTTTCGGATTTGAGATTATCGTGTTCGGGTCAGCACGAAAAGGTACGTTAAATACCGAGATGATGTTGTATAAGACATGATGACTACATGAAACAGATTGAGAAACACGATTCCATAGAGCTTACATCATTTCTGGTACTGGGAATAGCAAGATTCTTCGCATTCTTTATTCCAAGAGACGTCAGCTCCCGAAGAGATGTCTGTAACCAAAGTTGACTATTGTTTCGAATCATGAAATATATATACACAACATTCAATTTTTTTTTAAATCAAACGTGTTTTAGTGTTTAGAGAATAACCGTTCGACGAGAGACGTATGGTTGAGAACTCCATTTATTTGCCCAACCGACATCCCTCAACCGATCAAGCGCCTCTTTTACACCATTACTATCATTCTGCAGAGAGCCATATCGATACATCATTACGATTCCATCATGTTTACTACTCAGTAGCACATGCATTATTTACTATTTTTAAAACAGTACATGAACTTTACCAACTTTTCGATTCAGTAAGTTTTTGTTGCAATCGAATCGACATCGCATATATGAAATCTATTAACTGTACGAATCGAAGAACCCCTCTTCACACACACACGCACTTAATTTGGCAGATATTGAATTCAAATACATCAATTGAAATACAAGCAAAGCAAATCACATGGGGTACCTTGGCAATGGCGGATTCGAGAGCGGAGAAATCGATCCCCGGAACGGCCGAAGACGAAGCTCGGACCAGCCATCTACCGGGCTTCGCGAGCGGGCTCCAGATGTGGAGCTGAACGGTGAGAGCTGAACGGTGGAGGGCGGCGGTGGTGGTGCGTGGTTGAGCTCCGACCGAATCTCCGGTCGATATCGAAGAATTTGTTGTAATTTGTCATTGCCGCGGTGGTGGTAACTCGGGGAGGCTTCGACGGCGGCGCCATGGTGGTGGTGGCTTGACGTCGGAGATCCGGTGGGGCGTCGACGCCTGATTCGATGAGGCAGGAGAGGAGATCGATCTCGATCTATGTCTTTGAAGAGAAATGAATTTTAATTTGGGGATAAAGGATATATATGGAAGGGTATTGAGGTCTTTACACATTTTAGACGGTCTAATTGACACGCGTAATTTCTCGAAAGCCTTATTGCCGAAAAAATGTTGAAAATTGGCCTTATTGCCATTTTTCCCTAATATTAACTATGCTTAATATTACGAGTATTACATTAATATTAAGGGAAAAATGGAAATAAGGCCAAATTTCAACATTTTTTCGGCAATAAGGCTTTCGAGAAATTACGCGTGCCAATTAGGCCGCCTAAAATGTGTAAAGACAAAACTATCCCTTCCTCTTTTTTTCCCTGTTCGCGTGTATGCAAACACAAACACAAATACCTAATCTCTCCCGGCCGATTACAGCACCACCACCTCGACACGATCGACGCTTGCGCCCCACCCTGCCCTGCCGCCTGAAATCCTCCGTCAATGCGGGACCTATCGAGACGACGGCAGAGCCACCGGTGTGATGGATGTCGAGGGCGGGTAAGACCTTAATTTAAAATTTTAAACTGTCGATTTGAGGTGCGGTTGTCGAGTTCGACGATGAAAAGGACCGGAGTTGCTGCGGGGTTGGTCGGAGTCGGGGCTGTGCTCGGTTGAGAGCGAGGTCGACGGTGGTGCAGGTTCGCGACGGAGATGCGACGGGGCTGGAGCTCGCGGTTCTCGGCGTGACGCGGGCTTCGAGCAGTGGTGGTGGTTTCGCTGAGGTGTTGCCGGAGCCCATCCACGTTTCATCACCTACAGCTAGGGCGATCCACGTTTTAGGAGAACAACGGGTGTTTGACTACGCCCGCAAGGTGTTCGACGAAATGCCCTATATAGAAAAATTGAAGCGATGTATGGGGTTTATGGCTAGGAAACGGAGGATCGAAGCTTATGTTCGACATGGTTTCGGGCCGCCCGACTTCGCCGCGAACAGGGGGCCGATCGTCGATATACAGAAGCTCAGATGCTTTGTTTCTTCTGACTCGGTTACGTGTGGACTGCTGCTTTGGGTTCAACAAGATAGTCGCGAGCAGCCCCTAGTGCGTGTGCTTGCTGGTCAAGGACAAGGACGACCCCTCCCTCGGTCTCAAGATCAACGCCACGCGGGCTCCGAGCAGTGGTGGTGGTGTCGTTGAGGTGTTGCCGGAGCCCATCCCCGACGACATGTTTCATCACCTACGGCTAGGGCGATCCATGTTATTTGACTACAGTGAGTTGTATTCATCTGTTCAGTGTTAGTCACCCAATATTTAACTACAGTGAGTTGTATTCATGTTACACCGATGATTCCACGTTTAAGGTAAAACATTTTTCCTTTGTTGTGCTTTATTATAATCTCAATTCTAGCTTGTTATACTTTTGGTTGTCTAAAAAGATCGATCGATCGATCCCCTGTTATAGGATGTTTGTGGAGGCCCCGTCATAAATTGTCATAGAGAGGTTATCGGAATCCTTGCTCTCGATCAGACCTTTATACCAAGCAATTTAGTTTCAAGATGGTGGAATTCTTACAAAATATGCAAGTGAGTTAGTTTGCTGTGTATATATTTTGAATCTTAAAGTCCTTGGTTCTCTGATATATTTTGCAATTTAGTTTGCTGTAGTGTCTATATGTAGGCAACCATCGTTGATTAATTGCCGTGTCCCTTTTGCTGTTCTCCAGAAATGGTTTAAGCCCAGTGCAACTATATATATAGTTTGATCATTGTAATATTAAAGGTCTCAACCGAAAACTCGAAAGCCAACTTTTTTGATCCTAGGGTAAAACTATATTTTCGTTTATCTGCATACATATTAGTAGTAATAGTATTTTCACGTTTAACAAGTACAAGACGATATTGATTTTCATTTCGACTTGTGTTGTTGATTTAGAGGTTTTTAGTAGTAGTAGTAGTATTAATATGATTTTTTTATTTTTTTGTTGTTGTTTTGCTTAGTTTAAACTTATGTTGTTGCTGCTCTCCAGGAATAGTAGTAGTATTAATAGTGGTAAGCCTTTTATTGGTTGTTTAGGAGACCATTTTATATGCATGCATTATCCAATTTAAGGATAGTCTTTTTTGAATTCCAGGGAATGCTAATGAATGGGAAAGTAGAAAAGTCGCAGCGTGCTTTTGATCGAATGGCCATGGAACGAAAAAATTCGGTTTCGTGGTTAGCCCTGCTAAGAGGGTATTGTCGAAAGGGTGAATTTGGTATTATCGAGAATCAAACGAAGAGCGAGCAGAGAATCCCCTGTGGCAGAGCTTCGACTACCCGAGCGACACGATTTTACAAGGCATGGATTTCGGGTGGAACTTAGTCACGGGCTGAGAGCGTTACATCTAATATGGATGATGTAGATAAAGGAAGAAAGGGGGTTAATTTGGTATATGTTACTGTACTACTATATGTGTGGTTTGGATTAGAATTGGAGAGTATTACTATTATTATTAGGGAAAAAATGCAGGGTTGTAACTGTATGTGGGTATACTGAATGTATTTTTGTGAACTATCTTTCATCCTCCTTGATGTAAGAATTTATGTTGTTTTATGGACAAGTTTTTGTTATGCATTTTACTCCTTAGTTGTGGAAAAAACATTTGAATTTCTCAGACTTTTTAACACTGAATGTCATATTTTAACACCGAATGCCCCATTTTTACACTGAAGCATAATAACACTGAATGCCAGAGTTTCACACTGAATGTTATAAAATTACACTGAATAACAACATACTGAATGTCATATTTTAACACTGAATGACATATTTTAACACTGAACATACTGAATGTCATATTTTAACAGTGAATGTCATATTTTAACACTGAATGACATATTTTAACACTGAACATACTGATTGTCATATTTTAACACACTGAATGTCATATTTTAACACTGAATGTCATATTTTAACACTGAACATACTGAATGTCATATTTAACACACTGAATGACATATTTTAACACTGAATGTCATATTTTTACACTGAATGTCATATTTTTACACTGAATATCATAAAAACACACTGAATGTCATATTTTAACACTGAATAAGAATGAAACACTGAATAAGGATGAAACACACTGAATAAGAATGAAAAACACTGAATGTCACATGAATACACTGTTTGATTAAAAAATACACTGAATATGATTAAAACACACTGAATAGGAATAAAAAACACTGTTCGATTAAAAAACACACTGAGTGCGACTGAAACACACTGCATATCATTAAAAAATACTGAATATCTGTAAGTGAAAAAGATATCTGTGATTCTATGACGAGGGATTTGTCTTACTTGAAGTGACTTAGGTTAAAAATTGCTCATTGTTCTTTTAAGTAAAATTGTTGACTTCATTTTTCAATAAAAGCATAATTTTTAAGGCACCGAACCAATTACTGTCACCTGTATTATGTCTAGTTTTATGGTTCTGGGAACTGAATAGAGAGTTCTTAGCTTCAACTAGGACACAGTCACAGAGACATGTCATGCTAAGTATCGAGAAGTTACCATTGCTTCAAAGATTCTTTAAGTTACAGCTATGCATGGTCGATTATGAATTAAATATTGCTATAAGCATCATGTTCCCTTGAATACATTAGATGTTACTTTAATCGTTGGACAGATTTCAAAGGAGTACTTGGAGAAATAGATGGTAGAGGTTGAGAACAATTTTGGGTCATGAGAGAGAGATTGAAAAAAGGAAAGTACATAATTTGCATTAAGGGCTTGAGAAAAATTCAGTCATTTCCTAAAGGATTCATGGAACCTTATCATTTCCTAAAGAGTGACATTGTTTCATTCTCCATCCAGTCAGTTTTTAATTTTCAACAGTGTTTTATACATCAGGGGGATTTTAAAACAAACATTCAAGTCCACTTTTTTTTTTTTGTATATTGTTTTGTTTGTTTGAAGACTGTATAGCAGAGACGACGGGCTGGGACCCCCTACCTCTGACATTGGTCACACATGAAAATCAAGTAAACCTTAGAATAATATTCAGTAGGACTACAAACAACATTACCTAAAGCCATTGCAACAGCATAGAGATCTTTTGTGGCTAATTCAGATAGAATTTCCAGTGAATGCCTCACTGCAACTGGATCGGAAAACAAAACACTGCAAGATATAACAACAGGCTTGTGAATATTATAACAAACACTCTGAATGTCATATTTTAACAATGAATGACATATATTTACATTGAATATTATAACAAACACTCTAAATGTCATATTTTAACACTGAATGACATATATTTACACTGAATATTATAACAAACACTGAATGATATATTTTAATACTGAATGACATATTTTTACATTGAATATTATAACAAACACTGAATGACATATTTTAACACTGAATGTCATATTTTTACACTGAATGTCATATTTTTACACTGAATATTATAACAAACACTGAATGACATATATTTACACTGAATATTATAACAAACACTGAATATTATAACAAACCTTTGATGACTCGTCGTAAAGGTGCGCGCCTCGAACCTGAAATACCTCCTCGGGGACGAGTGGCTGGGGAAGCAGGAGTCGAAGGTGAAACAATATTGCTTGCTGAAGCTTGACACAAACAAAAAATCAAATACTTGGTGGGCCTGGCCGGCTTCTTCGATCAATACGATGCCGTCTTCTCTTAAGAAATCGAAATTTGGATTTTCAAAATCCGGAACGTCTCTTTTTCGAGGACTCTAGTTTCCTCGCGCGGGTGACGACTCGCCACAAGAGGGCGGACAAGCACCGGAACGACGAAATTCCTCACCTGTGAGCCCCCGACGCGAACGAAATGTACGAAGTTCGAATCGGTTGGAACGGAGCCCGAGCCCGACTTCATCTGCCAAGCTCTCGGAAGAAATCAACGGTTGAGGGCGAGGTAGCAGAGGCGGGTGGCTTCGAGGTCGCCGTAGATTCCGACGACGACGCACTCCTCGCGGGGCTTGTCTTCTCCGTCATCGTCTTCGTCGAGCGGGGGTGGCTGTCGCAGGCGGCGACGCGGAGGGTGTTGTCGGTGCCGGTCCCGATGGCGGCGATGATGCACGACTCGGTCTGGCGGAGGAGCCGGTGGGTGGGGAAGACGGGGTCCTCCCTCAACGAGAATCTCGACATCTCGTCTGTGGAGAAGTTTGGGTAGGTGAAAGGGTATTTTCGTCCTTTCATATACATTTTTTTGGCCTAATTGGAACAAAAAGGCCTTATTGACACATAAATTGGAGATTGACCTTATTGGTCAAAAAATGTTGAAAAATGGCCTTATTGCCATTTTTCCCTAATATTAATTATGGTGAATATTAATTATATTAATAATATTATGTTATACTACTCTTAATTATGATTAATATTTCGAGTACCTTTTAATAATTATAAATAAATATATAAAATAATTCTTTAATTACTTCATTTTAATTTATGTTCACGTTATAAAATACTCTGTATTTATTTATTTATTAAATTAAATTATTTTTATTAAAATATTTAATTAAAATACTCATAAATACGAAATAATCATTCATTTATTAAATTTAAATTTTTAAAAAAAATCAAATTATTTTTACGTAAAAAAAATGTATTTTTAAATATAATTATAATTATTTATTAAAATAATGTACAATGTGTAAACTTTTAGTGCAACGTAGGCGAGTTATTGTAAATTAGAAAGTATTATTTCATAAGTAAAACATTTGATACGAGTTATTGTAAATTAGAAAGTATTATTTCATAAGTAAAACATTTGATAGAAATATAAAATATAGTGTGAACACACATTAAAATAAAAAAAAATATGATTGATTTACGGATTAAATTTTTTTCTCGATTATATATTAATAGATATTTTTAACAAAATCATATAATAATTATGTTAACTATAAAATCATAAAATATAATTTAACATTTATTAATTTTTTTAATCTATATTTATAATATATAATCTATAATTAACTATTAAAATGAAAATCAAATTTGACAGGTAGATCAATATTTTTTTTTAATTTGCGTTCACAATATATTATTAATTAAAAAATTAATTAATAATACAAAATTAATTAATAACAAAATGTTAATTATTATTAAAAATATTTAAGATAGATCTAATAATAATAATAATAATAATAATAATAATAATAATAATAATAATAATAATAATTTATATTTACAATCCATTCTTTTCTAGTAATTTGTTTGTGTTTCACTATATCCACTCATGGATTATTACATTGTAAACTTGTAGTACAAGTTGATGAACTTGAAGTAGATTAATATGAACACTAATGGCATCTTAGCTTTAAACCTATGTACATCCATGATTTAGTATTGGGAGTGCTTGCTACTATCCTTCCACTACCAGAGTCTCACTAAAAAACAAAACTATCAATTCTAAATAATGAAAGCAAAATTATCGTGTAGTTAGTGCTCAGACAATCGTTTTATTTTATTTTGTGCATTATTTAAAAAATAATGAAATTATATATGTATATACATAGAATAAAAATTGTAATGTTTTATTATTAGCAAAATCATTTTTTATCATTTAAATAGTTGTAGATTAAAAAATGTTGATCTTTTAAAAAAAATTAAAAGCTAAAAAAATTGAGTTGAAAAATCAAAATAATTGGACAAGTGATAAAAACAGGCTAAAAAATATAAGACATAATTTTAATTTAAAATTAAAAAATTTAGAATAATTTATTTTTTAGTTGGACTATGTACTATTATCATACTTCTATTTTAAAATTTTGTAAAATTGTGACTATATTTTGAAACAGAAAAAAATAATACTCCGTATTTTAAATTTGAAAGTTTTGAGATTTAAGATTTAAAAATTGTGACTATGTTTTTTATATAATTCATTTGAAACTAGCTTGATTTAAGTTATCTTTACTTGATTTCAAATTCAATTTATGAGTCAATTTATTTCAAAAATGAAATTAAATATAATTATGTTGAATTATTACAAACTATTATTATAAAAAATTCAATTCAAACTTAATTAAGTCACTTATAGTTGTTTTGATATGCTCTCATAATTATATTATGTTAAAGTTGTGAGATATATAACACGTCACCTCACCTCGTGAGTACACGCAATTTTGTCAATTATAATCGTGATCGTGAACTTAGGGGGTGTATTCAACTGGGATTTTGATAGATTTTTTTGGACTTTTAAAAGTCTGTGAATTTGTATGGATTTTCTAAATCCAATGAGTCGTAGAGTTTGACTGACTTTTTCCATTGGTTTTGATGGATTTTCATAAACTTTACATGATTCTAATATAATTTTTTTAATTGTTTTACTTGAATTTTTATAAACTTTTATATATAAAAAAATCTTAATTATTTAAAAAAAATCCAAATTGTTCATAAATAAATATTATTATTTATCAAAAAATGCATTTGTTCAAAAATAAATAAATGTTATTATGTATTATTATTATCATCTTCATGTATATTATTGTTATTGTTATGAAAGTAGGATTAGAATACTCGCTCTTTATGATTTTTTTTGGATTTAAAAAAATTAATAAATTTTGAAAATCTATAAATTTTATAGAGAGTTTAACTGACTTTATTATTGATTTTATATTAATTTTCATAGATTTAAAAAAATCGTAAAATATATATAATTTACTAAACTTTCATAAATATCAACTATATCCAAATATATATGAACATACTTTTTCATTAAAAAAAATCATTTTTTTTTAAAAAACAAAAAAGTAAATTATTATTCTAATTTTTATAATTTTTATTTTCATCACAAAATAATTTATTATTAAAATCATGTATAAATAATTATTTTTAACAAAATATGATAAGATCAATTTTCACAAATAAAAATTTTAATAGAGTGATTGTGTAACTGGTTAAATGACTAACAATTGTTTTATTTTTATTTTTCGTATTTGAGTTTTCGTGTTGTATAGAAATTCATCGAAATCTCTCATAATTATGAGAGATTTCGAAAAGTAAAATTTAGTTATATTTTGTAAAGAGAATCCATCAAAATCCATAAACTTTTAAAATTCATTATAATCCATGGACTTTTGAATAACTATAGATTTTTTAAAATTTTTTAAAATCCTAATTGAATACCTCCGGATTTTAATGGACTTTTAAAAATCCGGATTGAATACACCTTAGACTTTAAAAGTCCATTAAAATCCTATAGACTCTTAATTGAATACATCCCCTTAATGTCATTGTGAGCAAATCGAAAATTTCATTAACACACTGGTTATCTTCTTGAATATGCTTGATCATATTTAAATTAATTCAATAAAAAAAATGGTCTCAATCTGTTTAGAGTACTTAACTACTCCTATATAATTGGACTTTTAAATGAAACGGTGTACGACACCCAAGCTTTTATTAATCTCTTTCACCATAATTTTCAACATAAGCGAATTTTAGAGTTCACGGGCTTAAATACTTTAATTCCTGATCCCCCAAATTCTGTTACGAAAACTTGAAAAAGCAAAACCCAGAAAAATCCAAATAGCAAAACCCCCCCTTTTTTTCGTTCGGTAGATTCGAACTAATTGGATGATGTTGAAGTCCCTTTTTTCTTCTTCTTATTCTTCTTTTTCTTCAGTTTTTGGTTTTAGCTTTTAAATAAATAAATAAACAATTCACAGCAATGCAAACGGAAACAGGGAGTTCAGGTGATGTTCAATCGGATGTGGGGCCCACGGATACAAGAGGGAAACACGTCTTTTCTGCCGAATTGAAGAGGCTCGACCAGGATATTCGATGCTTGCAGGTTTTTTTCACTTCAACCATTTTAAGTGTTGGAGAACCTCCTTTGTTTGGATTTCTTTTTCGCAATTCATATGGGGCTTAGAATAATCAGAGTCCATAATCAATACCCATTTTTGTTTTTAGTTCGATCATTTAGTACCAAGAATGCATATTGCATTTTTCTGTTTCAAGACCTGTGATCCCATCATGTTCATGTTTTATTGTTATTTTTATTTTTGGAATTTCTTTGCATCGTACGAGAATCATATTTGTTTGAATTGTAATTTGCCACTTGATATTTGATGTCTTTTGTTAATCGCGATCGATATATGATAATAGAGTGTTTGAATCCGCCTCAAGAGGAAGGTGTGTTCGGATATTTGATAATTAGAGTCGATAATGAATAGCCATTTTTGTTTTTGAGGTCCTCGATTATTAAGTACCAAGAATGCATATTACATTCTCTGCTTTAAAAACTGCAATCTCATCATGTTCACTGCTGACTCAAGTCACTCAACACCAACCTTTACACGATTACCTATTTTTAGGCACATTGCTTTGGCAAAAACAAAATGGAATTTGAATGCTCGATGCAAAGTTTTCAATAGTTTCTTGCGTTTGTTAATTCCTGAAAATATTGTAAGCTCCAAAGTATCTCATTAAATTGATAGACAAACGTATATGCGAAGAACTTTTCCATCCATGATGTTTTATAGCATCTTGAGCTTTATGGTAAATACTTAAATCTGTTGTACAATGCAAATAATTTATTTTCTTTTTAATCTCGAGAATTCAATCAAAGCGAATTTGGTAATTTGGTATTTTGAAACGCATGCTTCATACTCTAAGTAATAGTTTGTTAGAAATATGTTTACTGAGTGATTATAATTGTTGTTCAGGAGGAACTGGAAGAGCTCGAGAAAATGGAACAAGCATCTGCTGCTTGCAAGGAGTAAGTGAGGATATATTTTTAGATTTATCATGCTAATTACTCGTTTTTTTTTTTTGGTTTTTCGATACTTTAATACAAACTAATTTTTTTCTTTTCACTAGGATGATGTTTAATATTGAAACCAGACCTGATCCACTTCTGCCGACGTAAGAGCTCTTGCTTCTTACGTGTGACGGTATATGGTTCTTGATGTTTATGTAGCCACAACTCACAACGCAATTGAAAAGATTATGTAGTCTCGTGACTATATTGAAATTCATGCATTTTACAGGATTGTAGTTTTAGACATTAGTACATGGCCAAATTTGTTCTCCCTTATCTCGTTCTTCTTTTGTACTCGACAACTGGAGTCGAGTTTTGATATTCATGCTTGTGCTTTTGCAGAACAAATGGTCCGATAAACCCAATGTGGGACAAATGGTTTGAAGGGCCCCAAGAGTCCTCAGGATGCAGATGTTGGATACTATGATGGCTGGATTCTTTTTTCCCAAATGATTACAAAAGTCCAAAGATTTGTGAATAAACAATCGAAAAGAAAAAAAAAAATCAATTCAACTCGGGTTCGTTTGGGAACTAAATTGTGCTTGAGCGATAGCCTTGATAGTGTACAGCATTGTTCTTTCATTGTACTGTTAGCTAGTTCAGTTTCACAAAGAAGACATCTGATCATTTACCTGGGAAAATTGTAAGAGCAATGGATGAATTATGGAAATGCATTTAGTGAAATTTTGATTCACAATTTAATTGTCGATCACGATTCATAACAACTCTCTTTGTTTGGTTTGCTGCATTGTGGAGTCCAAATTATGTGATTGTTCATAGGCGTTGTTTTACAGATGTTCATTCGCTGCTCTGTTGTGGCACGAAGAAGAGTGTACAAATGCCATAGCATGCATGTTATTGCTGGTTATGGAAGCCATGTGAAAGAGGAAGATCCTGCTTTGGAAATGTACTCAGAATATTTAGACAAAGGTTTCTTATCACAAAAACTTGGCGCTCGTTGTTGTTATCTTTTGCAGAGCCGATGGTTGATGTTTTACGGATACAACTCAATGCTTTTTGGAAAAATGGGCGGGACTCGGGAGGAGCTTGGTGGGATATTGCCAAGGAGATTTCTGTATTCAGGTAAAAAGTTAAATTAACAACTGAATGAAGGACTTGTTTTTTTTTATTTACTAAAATCGATTCGACTGAACTAAACTGAATGAAGTTGAAGTGACAGAATGAGTTTGAAATGATTTTATAATAATAAATCAATACATTGTTAAATATTTTTTAAAAAATGTATAATATTTTATTAGTAGATAGATTGTATACCTTAAATTATTGATGTAAATTATTTTTTTATTGATGTTTGAATTTTTTTTATTAGGCTAAAGTTTCTTATTAATCATTTTTATGATATTTAAATTGTTTTCATTAAAGCTTCATAAACTTATTTGTTGATAAGAGGGCAGGCATCATCAACCTTCAATCATGTCATAGTCCACCTGCATCACCTATTCTCTCAACCAGTTATTAAGAAAATAATTTTTTAAAAAAATGTTTTGTGCATTGAGTGACCTAAACCTCAATTGGAAGGCAATTAAAAATAAATACTACTACTTCTCTTATTTTTGTCTTTCACCAATATTGATCAATACATTAATAGCATTTGGGTGTAAACGGAGATTAAATAAAATTTTATTTTATTAACTTTATAACAAAAAGTAGAGATAAATTAAATTATTAAAATAAGTAATTATGAAGAAAATTTTAAAAAGCAAGTAAAAATAGCGGTAAAGTTATATTTTTAAATAAAAAAATATTTTTAAATGATTAATAACCATTTATTTGAAATTTAACTTCTTTTTTGACACGTTTGAGTGCATAATTATGTAAACATATTATGTTTGCTTTTGCCATTGCTTTGCCTTTGTTCTTTGGATACAGAACATTAGAGATAGGTTTTGGTGAAAATTATATAAAAAATAAGAGGCAAAAACAAAACAATCACGTCATGTTCCTCCTTAAGTCTCACACCTCGAGTAATCGTGTTTATTTGTTTTTATAGATCTTGCTCATAAGCTATAGAGTAGAAAATAAACAATTGAATATTTTGTGTTAAAATGACATAGTAATGTATGATTTTAATTGTGATCAACACAAGTAATATACGAATGTCAAGAAATATATAAATAATGAATATAGTACAGGTTAAAAATTTATAGTCCTTCCATTCCGAATCAGGTGGGGTATTTTGTAAACGCAAGGTTAGCTCAAATTCAAGCATGAAGATTTGAGTAGGGCTTTTGAGTTTTTTGAAACTCAAAAAATTATACAAAATATATTTTATAGATCTTGCTCATAAGCTATAGAGTAGAAATAAACAATTGAATATTTGTGTTAAAATGACATAGTAATGTATGATTTTAATTGTGATCAACACAAGTAATATACGAATGTCAAGAAGTATATAAATAATGAATATAGTACAAGTTAAAAATTTATAGTCCCCGTTAAAGTTGAGTCAATAACACCTTAAAAGGCCTTGTTAAGGTGATAATGTTGTCCAACTTATATTTGAGCTTTAAGACCTTTTGCCAACCGATGTGAGATACTTAACACGCCCCCTCACGGGTAGGCTCGGTTTTGTCGGCTCTACTCGTGGACACAGTGCCATCTTTGGGCAAACCGGAGGCTCTACTCGTGGACACAGTGCCATCTTTGGGAAAACCGGAAATTTCATTGGTTGTGGCACCCATCATTTAATCGGATGTGGCACCCATCATCGTGTTGGGCTCGCTCTGATACCATGTCAAAGTTGGGTCAATAACACCTTAAAAGGCCTTGTTAAGGTGATAAGGTTGTCCAACTTATATTTGAGCTTTAGGATCGTTAACCAACCGATGTGGGATACGCTAACACTCCCCCTCACGAGTAAGCCGGAAATTTCATCGTAATTACTTGTGGCCTGAAATTCATCGGTTGGGGCACCCACATCACCGGAAATACATCGGTGGCCGGAAATACGTCGGCTGGGGCACCCACATCGTATTGGGCCTGCTCTGATACCATGTCAAAGTTGGGCCAATAACACCTTAAAAGGTCTTGTTAAGGTGATAAGGTTGTCCAACTTATATTTGAGCTTTAGGATCGTTAACCAACCGATGTGGGATACGCTAACAGTCCCTCCATTTCGAATCAGGTGGGGTATTTTGTAAACGTAAGGTTAGCTCGAATTCAAGCATGAAGATTTGAGTAGGGTTTTTGAGTTTTTTGGAGCTCAAAAAATTATGCAAAAAATAAAAAAAAAAGTAATTTCCAAAGAAAAATTGTAATATAATATTGGAAAATATATTTGGTCCATTAATATAAATGTGAAGTTGTCCAACTTTTCTATCCGTTTGAACTGTTAGATGATGTGGCATCTGACATGGCAATACTCAATAGAATCTTGGGATAACCCGAGGTTCTGGTTCGACTTTCGCCAGTGGCACCCGAATTAATTATTCACTTGTTGGGCATTTTCAAAGTACCCTGAGTTCGACTTTCTCCAGTGGCACCGGAGTTAATTATTCACTTGTTGGGCCTTCCCAAAGTGGTTAATTATTCACTTGTTGGGTCTTCCCAAAGTGGTTGAAATCGGCGCTTTCCCAAAGAGGTTGAAATCGACCCACGAGTGAGAATATATTCGGCCCATTAATATAAATTTGAAATTGTTCAACTTCCCTACTAGTTCGAGCTTTTTGTTGGGCCTTCCCAAAGAGATTGAAATCGGCGTTTTTCCAAAGAGGTTGAAATCGGCCCACAAGTGAGGAGGAGTATTGTAGAATATATTCGGCTCATTAATATAAATGTGAAATTGTTCAGCTTCCCATTAATATAAATGTGAAGTTGTCCAATTTGTGGAAATCGGTCCACAAGTGAGAGAGAGTATTGGAGAATATATTTTCGGTCCATTAATATAAATGTGAAATTGTCCAACTTCTTTTTGTTGGGACTTCCCAAAGAGATTGAAATTGGCGATTTCCCAAAGAGGTTGAAATCGGTCCACAAGTGAGGAGTATTAGAGAATATATTCGGCCCATTAATATAAGTGTGAAATTGTCCAGCTTCACTTTCATATAAATGTGATGTACCAACTTGTTGAAATCGGCCCACAAGTGATGGAGAGTATTGGAAAATATGTTTTCGGTCCATTAATATAAATGTGAAATTGTCCAACTTCTCTACCAGTTCAAACTTTTTGTTGGGCCTTCCCAAAGAGGTTGAAATCGGCGTTTTCCCAAATAGGTTGAAATCGGCCCACAAATGAGGGGGAGTATTGGAGAATATATTCGGCCCATTAATATAAATGTGAAATTGTCTAACTTCTCTACCCGTTCGAGCTTTTTGTTAGACATTCTCAAAAAGGTTGAAATCAGCTTAAAAGTGAGAGTGAATATTGGAGAATATATTTGGCCTTAATTATCCACTTGTTGGGTCTTCCCAAAGAGGTTAAAATCGGTACACAAGTGATGGAGAGTATTGAAGAATATATTCGGCCTTTTAATATAAATATGAAGTTATCCAACTTATCGACCAGTTCAAGTTTTAGATTTAGCGATTTCTAACATATAAAAGTTTGAATTGAATTTACATACAATATTAGTTCATTTTCTCCAATAAAGCTACGACAATTGTCGTATTGAGTTACCTCACTATAGTTTGACATACTATAAAATAAAAATATTGAAATATTACTTGCAAAATAAAAACAAATAGTAACACAAATAAGAATCCTAAATCGTGGACTAGATCGCTTTCTTAAAAATGTTTTGCGGCTCTGCTAAAAAAAAGTGCTTGTTGCTGAAATTACGTCTTCAGCGTAGGATACCAATTTTTCGTGAAATTGGTCTTGAACTCACAGTCAGCAGCTTCAGTCGAAGAACTCACAGTCAGCAGCTTCAGTCGAAGAACTCACAGTCAGCAGCTTCAGTCGAAGAACTCACAGTCAGCAGCTTCAGTCGATGAACTCACAGTCAGCATCTTCAGTCGAAGAACTCACAGTTAGCAGCTTCAGTCGATGAACTCACAGTCAGCAGCTTCAGTCGAAGAACTCACAGTCAGCAGCTTCAGTCGATGAACTCACAGTCAGCAGCTTCAGTCGATGAACTCACAGTCAGCAGCTTCAGTCGATGAACTAACAGTCAGCAGCTTCAGTCGATGAACTCACAGTCAGCAGCTTCAGTCGATGAACTCACAGTCAGCAGCTTCAGTCGATGAACTCACAGTTAGCAGCTTCAGTCGATGAACTCACGCACTCTCTCAACTATCGCTTGCTTGTGTGTATAGTTCAAACTCAATGTAAGTAAAGTAAAGTAAAGTACTGAAGACAAACTTATGTAATAGTTTTCATTTCATTGATCAACGAAACTAAACTATTACACGGGTAGAGAAAGGTAGACGGAATGATCAAAGGTCGTATCCCAAGTGACGCAGCACTCCAACGAACCAGAGACCTAGTACTACTACACCTAGAGCTAAATCAAATAACCCTACTAGTGGTGCACAGCACAAAACAACTACCAAAACTCTAAAGCTCAGCGCCAACAAACAACGATAGCGATACTCGAATATTAGATTTCGTTCTCTCAAAATCGTCAAGTGATGAAATGAAAATCCATGGGTATATATAGGCAACCCGCACATGTGAGGTGATGACGTGGCACATTCTCATTCGTCACATGCTTGGCTTATGTCACTTCTCCATGGATGACATCACTATTGTAGAACTTGGATTCTTGAATCTTGGAATCTTGAATCTTTGATTCTTGAATCTTCGAATCTTGAATCTTCAATTTCAAAATCAGACTTCAATTTCAATCTTGACTCCATCGATCTCAATTCTTCATCTTTAATTTCTTGTGAAAATCTCAAAGTGTTGAAGCTTCGGAATTTCATCGTCTTCATGGTCGTTGATATCATTGAAGTAGTAAACACCGGAACAATTCTTCATTTTCTTGATTTGAGTACTTGGTGAAAAAGAGATCACGTTGAAAGCACTCAGTGGATGAATCCAAGACAAATTGCATGAGTCGCTGGTTCCGTGTCAATGCCCAAACCGGCGACTCCAGTCGCCGGTTCCATGTCGCGTGCCAAAAACAGCGACAGCAGTCGCTGAAAATTCACCATGCATCCAAAACGGAGACTCTGGTCGCCGTTTTTCATCATCTTCAATTTCGGCGACTCGAGTCTCCGAATCCGCGCATCTTCAAAAGTGGCGACTCTGGTCGCCGTTTTCATGTAGGTCCAAAAGTGGCGACTTTAGTCGCTGGATTTGGTGCAAGTTCATGGCTTTGATAGTCGGCAGCTGATGGATCCGGATTTGAGAGTTGGCAGCTGCTGGATTCAGATTTGAGAGTTGGTAGCTGCTGGATCCGGATTTGAGAGTTGGAAGCTGCAAGTTCCGGATTTGAGAGTTGGCAGCTGCTGGATCCGGATTTGACAGCTGTCAGCTGCTGGAATCAAAAAGTGGAGACTATAGTCTCCGTTTTTGTGTAGTCTCCACTTTTGGAGTCTCCACTTTTGTGGCAGTCTCCGAAATTTTGACAAGTCTCCGTTTTTGTGGCAGTCTCCGGAAATTTGACAAGTCTTCGTTTTTGTGGCAGTCTCCGGAATTTTGACAATAGTCGACGGACAACGCAAGGAACACACAAAGTTGATGCCAAAAAAAACTTGTATTTACAGTTGCAGAAGATAGCAACGTCGTCTCAAGGATAGAATCACCTCTCAATCGAACATAGCACTTAGATCGAAAGAAAATCACACAAAACTTTTTCTACTCAAGAATATTTATTTTTTGTTAGTGATTTCAGAAATACCAGAAAATGAGTTTTTATAAAGATTTTAAGAGTTGGTATTTTCTAAAAAACAGAAATGAGAATCACACAAACTTTTTCTGCTCAAGAATTCGTATTTTTTGTTGGTGTTTTCTGAAAAATAAGAAAGAAGTTTTTTGTTGGTCTTTAATGAGATTAAACGTTTTTAATTTTTATAAATACAAGTAGATGGGTTCAAGATTAATCGGGAACCGGCCATCCGATTCCAAAATTGAACCGAAACTGGTTTTGAGCAGGTTTGGTTTCGGTATCCGAAGACAAAACCAAAACAAGCATTTTTTAAAAAAACGAAGAACAAAATTAAAAAAATGTTAGAAATGGAAATCGAAATCGAAACTGGCGAAACCGGACTTGAACCACAACACTGAAACACCTGGTTCGGTTCTGGTTCCCAAAAAAATGGAACCGAAACCGGCAATTCGGAAACGTTGGGCATGTTTAAACAGGTGTTACAAATCAGGTGCTACTAATTAATGTATATATATAAAGTCTATCCAACTGTCGAAGCAAATAATCATCGAGCTTTTCACAATTTATTGACATAATATATATATATATATATATATATATATATATATATATATATATATATATATATATATATATATATATATATATATATATATATATATATATATACACAATTTTCTTCAAAAAAAATTATAATTTTTCAATTTAAAACATAATTTTATTCATATTTACATACTTTTTAAAGTTTACTCTCTAATACTTTAATTTTAAATTTAAAAATACAAATTTATCACTAATATAAATATCAAATTGTTCAACTTCTCGAAAAATTTGAGCTTTTAATTGATTCGACTTCCAACATAGATCAAACTCGAACCGAAAATACAGTTTCGTTTAAGCTTTTTTCGGGCCAATTTAAAAAACAATGGACTCGACTCGTGATTACTTTTTCGTGACAAATTTGCAAGTTTTGAACCCATACGTTTGGATTAAATAATTAGTGTAAACATATAATATTTCTATTAATAAAATTAATAAAATTTAATTACAATATAATCTAAATTTAATTACAATAATATTTCAATTTATACGCTATCAAATAATTATTGATTAATTACTTAAAATGTAAGTTTACACGTCACGTCATAACGCGCAAATTTATTTTTGGATATGGACGAGGAAACGCACGTGCTTGCACGTGCTTTACACTCGATATACATAATCTAAGTAAATTGCGTGCTTTATATATCGATATTGTTTTAATATAGTATGCTCTATTTACATAATCTAGGCAAATCGCGTGCTTTATAGTCGTATTGTTTTTAATAATTTAAGCAAAATCTATATCTGTTCATGACATAATTTCTACAATTTATGAACAATTAAGAAAAATCTACAATTTAAGAAAAAGTTAATAATGAAGAATGAATAAAAATTGTTGATTGTGAAATATAACAACATAAATCTTAGTTACATTATTAATTTTTATTTTTATTTAAAAGAAAAAAGGGAATGAAGAAAAGGAAATTAATGCCATTAATTTTAAATGCTCGTCGCAGGGGGATCATAGACGAGACATCAAGGTTAATATTAAATATAAAAAATATATATTAATTTTGATTTAAAATTATAAAAAAATTAATTAGATGAATTAAATAAATTAAATTAACTAATAATAGAATTTCACTTGTTTAAAAAATAATTAAAGTCAATAAAATAATTTTAAATAATAATATACTATTTCCTTTATAGTAAATATTATATTTATATATCAAAATTATAGCTACATAAATAAATATTGTGATTCTAAATTTTATATTTAAACAAATATTTAAAAATATTTAATTTTAATATTGTTATTAATAATAAAAAAAATTAAATTTTAAATAAATAAAATATATTGCCAAAAAAGTCAGTTATGTTAGTAAAAAAACTCGATTTCTTTTGGACGAATTATTTTAGGCTCAACTCATACTTATGTTTGAGTTGGCCTAGAAAACAATGGACTCGACTCGTGATGACTTTTTCGTGACAAATTTACAAGTTTCGAACCCATACGTTTGCATTTAATAATTAGTGAAAACATATAATATTTGTATTAGTAAAATTAATAAAATTTAATAACAATATAATGTAAATTTAATTACAATAATATTTCAATTTATACGCTATCAAATAATTATTGATTAATTGCTTAGAACGTAAGTTTACACGTCACGTCATAACACACAAATTTGTTTTTGAATATGGACGAGAAAATGTACGTGCTTGCACGTGCTTTACACTTGATATCATAATCTAAGTAAATCGCGAGCTTTATATACCGATTTTGTTTAAATATATGCTCTATGTACATAATCTTCGCAAACCGAGTGCTTTATAGTCGGATTGTTTTTAATAATTTAAGCAAAATCTATATTTATTCATGACATAATTTCTACAATTTATGAACAATTGAGAATAATCTACAATTTAAGAAAAAGTTAATATGAAGAATGAACAAAAATTGTTGATTGTGAAATTACACAACATAAATCTTAGATACATTATTAATTTTTATTTTTATTTAAAAGATAAAAAGGAATGAATAAAAAGAAAATAATGCCATCAATTTTAAATGCTTGTTTCAGGCAATCATAGACGAGACATCATGGTTAATATTAAATATAAAAAAATATATTCATTTCGATTTAAAATTATAAAAAAAATTAATTACATAAATTAATTAAATAAAATTAAAAATAATAGAATTTCACTTGTTTAAAAAATAATTAAAATCACTAAAATAATTTTAAATAATATTTTACTATTTCCTTTATAGTAAATATAATATTTATATATCAAAATTATAGCTACATAAATAAATATAGTGGTTCTAAATTTTATATTTAAAAAAATATGTAAAAAATATTTAATTTTAATATTGTTAATAATAATAAAAAATATTAAATTTTAAATAAATAAAATATATCTCCAAAAAAGTCTGTTATGTTAAGCCAAAAAACCCCGATTTCTTTTGGACGAATTATTTTAGGCTCAACTCATAATTATGGTTGAGCTGGCTTAGAAAACAATGGACTCGACTCGTGATGACTTTTTCGTGACAAATTTTGCAAGTTTCGAATCCATACGTTTGCATTTAATAATTAGCGTAAACATATATTATTTGTATTAATAAAATCAATAAAATTTAATAACAATGTAATGTAAATTTAATTACAATAATATTTCAATTTATACGCTATCAAATAATTATTGATTAATTACTTAGAACGTAAGTTTACACGTCACGTCATAACGCGCAAATTTGTTTTTGGATATGGACGAGAAAATGCACGTGCTTTACACTCGATATACATAATCTAAGTAAATCGCGAGCTTTATATACCGATTTTGTTTAAATATATGCTTTATGTACATAATCTAGACAACCCGCGTGCTTTATAGTCGGATTGTTTTTAATAATTTAAGCAAAATCTATATCTATTCATGACATAATTTCTACAATTTATGAACAATTAAGAATAATCTACAATTTAAGAAAAAGTTAATATGAAGAATGAACAAAAATTGTTGATTGTGAAATTAAACTATATAAATCTTAAATACATTATTAATTTTATTTTTATTTAAAAGAAAAGGGGGAATGAATAAAAGGAAAATAATGCCATTAATTTTAAATGATCGTCGCAGGCAATCATAGACGAGACATCCGTGTTAATTTTAAATATAAAAAATATATTAATTTTGATTTAAAATTATAAAAAATATAATTAGATAAATTAATTAAATAAAATTAACAAATAATAAAATTTCACTTGTTTAAAAAATAATTTAAGTCATTAAAATAATTTTAAATAATAATTTACTATTTCCTTTATAGTAAATATAATATTTATATATCAAAATTATAGCTACATAAATAAATATTGTGGTTCTAAATTTTATATTTAAACAAATATGTAAAAAATATTTAATTTTAATATTGTTAATAATAATAAAAAAAATTAATAAATAAAATATATTGCCACAAAAGTCGGTTATGTTAGTCTAAAAAAGTCCAATTCCTTTTGGACTAATTATTTTAAGCTCAACTCATACTTATGGTTGAGATGACAACCGCCAGGCCTATTTTGAAAATTCTAGTGTCAATTTTCAATGGTAATCAAAATTGAAGTAGAGAGTAACAATTTTCTTAATCTCTCCAACAAAAATATTTCAAGTGCTTTGAAACAAAATGACTAATATTAAGGATTAGACAAATGAACCACCAATTAAAATACAAAAAAAAATATATAGATTTAATCAAAATAAATATAATTAAATAAATATGTAAACTAAATTGGTTTGCAAAACTTTTCTAGATTGTTATATATGTGACATTAACAAAGAAACTTGAACTCAAATATAAGTTGGACAACCTTATCACCTTAACAATGGCTTGTTAATGGCTTAACTTTTATATTTCATCAAAGCGTTAAGCTAATGACAATGTCCTGGGTTCGATTCCCGCTATAGGCAACTCCACCCGAATTATTTATCTACTTGTTGGTTTCTTCAAAAAGGTTGAAATCATCCCACGAGTACGAGCATTGGAGAATATATGTCAAGTTGTCCAACTTCTTAAAGAAGTTGAAATCATCCCACGAGTGAGAAGGAGTATTGAAGAATATATTTGATCCACTAATATAAATGTCAAGTTATCCAACTTCTTTAAAAGTTCGAGCTTGGGAGGGAGTTTTGGAATATATATTCGATCCACTAATATGTGAAGTTGTCCAATTTCTCTAAAAATTCGAGCTTTTAAATGATTCGACTTCTAACATAAATCAAACTCGAACTGAAAATACAATTTCATTTGAGCTTCTTTCGGGCCGATTCAAAAAACAATGTGCTCAACTCGTGATAAGTTTTTCGTGACAAATTTTCAAGTTTCGAACTCATACGTTTGCATTTAATAATTAGTGTAAATATATAATATTTGTATTAAAAAAATCAATAAAATTTAATAATAATATAATGTAAATTTAATTACAATAATATTTCAATTTATACGCTATCAAATAATTATTGGTTAATTGTGTAGAACGTAATTTACACGTAACGTCATAACGCGTAATTTTTTTTGGATATGGACGAGGAAATGCGCGTGCTTGCACATGCTTTACACTCGATATACATAATCTAAGTAAATCGCGTGCTTTATATACCGATTTTGTTTAAATATATGCTCTATATACATAATCTAGGCAAACGGCGTGCTTTGTAGTCGGATTTTTTTAACAATTTAAGCAAAATCTATATGTATTCATGACATAATTTCTGGAATTTATGAACAATTAAGAATAATCTACAATTCAAGGAAAAGTTAATATGACCAATGAACAAAGATGGTTGATTGTGAAATTAAACAACATAATCTTAAATGTAGCATTCATTTTTTATTTTAATTTAAAAGTAAAAGGGAAATGAAGAAACGGAAAAGAATGTCATTAATTTTGAAATGATAATATATTTTTAATATTAAACATCAGTGATCTGAAGGACACGTGTACAGATCAAAGAACGTGGAGTTTACGAAAACCAAAATGTTCTTCGCAGGCGATCATAGCCCAGACTTCATAGTTAATCCAGGTGATGTGGCAGGAAAGTCCACGTCAGCTAGTACGGTTTCCTATATAAACCCCCTCTGAGATTTCATTTCTCTCTACATAAAACCAAAAAACAATTCAGCAGGATAAAATTAAATAAAAATATATAAATATAGACCTTCACAGTTCACACACCAAAAAAACATCCTACCGCCGGCGTCCATTCGTCGCCGGAGAATGAATTTCTCGGCAGTTCATTCCGATTCCGATTCCGACCATTTAAAGTACAATGCTCCCGTGTCCTTTGATCGCCATCACTTCTTTCACGAATGAGCCAGAAGCTGTGAAAATCGATCCCTTCTTATTTTAGTTTTTTCTGTGGAGAGAGAAAGTGAGTGAGAGAGAGAGAGAGAGTTTCTCTGTTTTTTTTTAAGTAAATTTTATTTGATTTTTATTTTTCTGATTTTTTTTTGGGAATTTGGTCACTGTTTTTTGTTCACTGCAAAAACAAATTCTGGAGATTTTTTTTGTTGTGGATAAGATTTTAATTGAAGCGAAGAACAGAGCTCTTAATTAGTAAAAAAATGCCTTTCCCGATAAGGATCCAACCGATCGATATGATCCGGAACGACACCGTTAGGCCGCCGGCGCCGGTGTTGAAATCTCGGCTGAAGCGGCTTTTCGACCGTCCGTTCAGCGGCGTTCTGAGAATTTCATCGGCGGCGGAGAAGGACGCCGTGTTTGAGCCGAGCTCGATTTGCTTAGATAAAATGGTTCGGAATTTCATCGAAGGCAGCAGCGAGAGACAACCCTCAGGCGGGCGGAATCGCTGCAATTGCTTCAGCGGCAACAGCCACGACAGCTCCGACGAGGACGACGACCTCGATTCCCCCTCCGACTCCGTGTCGCCTAATTTATCCTTCAGCGACCTCTCCGATGCACTCAAGGTACATCACACCTACTTTTCCCCTATTTGACTTTCAGTAAATTTCTTCTGTTTTTCCCCTTTTTTTTTTTTTTTTTAATTTTTTATTTTTTATTTTTGGCATTTAGAGTTTGATTCCGTGCGAGAGTATTGCGGAGAGAAATGTATGGGCCCACGCCTCGAAAATCGTTGAGAATCACAACAAAACCGTGAAACAGAAAGACGATCTGAGGAAAATAGTCACCGACGGCCTCATAGCTCTGGGCTACGACGCCGCCGTCTGCAAATCCAAATGGGAAAAAACTCCGTCTATTCCAGCTGGTAATTTTAATTTAAATAAAAAAAATTGGAAATTGGAAATTCTAAATTGTTTGTTTAATCCCCAAAATTTGTGTAGGTGATTACGAATACATCGATGTGATGATACAAGGCGAAAGGGTGTTAATCGATGTGGATTTCCGATCGGAGTTCGAGATCGCTCGATCCACGAGCGGTTACAGGGCGATTCTGCAGTGTCTGCCTCACATTTTCGTGGGCAAATCCGAGCGGCTCGGGAAGATGGTGTCGATCGCCTCGGAAGGGGCCCGGCTGAGCCTGAAGAAGAAAGGGATTCACATTGCTCCTTGGCGTAAATACAAGTACGCGAAATCCAAGTGGCTCAGCCCGTACACACGCATCAAGCAGCTGCACGGGAAGCCCCTGCTCGGAACAACGGAGGTTTTTGAATCTGAGGTCGGTGACCTGGACTTGGATTTCGGTGATGACGACGATGACGAGCCGAAGATGGTGTGGCAGTTTCCGGCGGTGAAGCCGAAGAGATCGGATAAGGGTAATAAAAGGGTGGTCACTGGATTGGCTTTTCTCTTCAAAGAGAAAGTCTGAAATACCTAAGATTTAATTTTTACTTATTTTTTAATATTTCCTATAATTGCGAAACTATATATTATACATATAGACGCATTCAACAACGGGTCCTTTTGGTAATTGAAATAGGTAAGAATATGATCGGGGTGGATTTTGTTTTGTTTCATTTTGGACTCATGTATGTCCCTTCTTTTTTATGAGAAGGGTTACATTATTATTTTGTAAAATAATCCTCAAATAGAGATTTGTTTTTATTACTAGTATTACTGTCTTGTGGATTGCAAATACAATCGTTATATCCAAGTTGTTTACTACTAATATGTAGGAAACACAAGGGATATATATATATATATATTTCAATTGAGTGTTTCTTGACAAAATCATTTTACTAGGAAAAATGTGTGAAAAATAGAGTATATAATTGGAAAATGGGATGAGGGCGTGGGGGTGAGCTGAGCGTCGTGGTGGGGTGGGTAGTGGGTCATTAGAATAACGTGATATTCTCTTTTTTCTTTTTTCTTTTTTGGTTTTGCAGTTGTTGTAATTTACTTTATTTTGGTGGGAGTAGTGAAGGGGGTTTATCTAAGGTGGGTTTGGGTTTAGGTTTTGGGGGGATGATTTTGACATTGAAGTTTTGGAGGGGAGTGAGCAATGGGGTGGTTTGGTGGAGGGTATGTCGACTGAATTTTTGACGGACAAACAAGCTAGCGAAGAACGGATTGGAGAAAAATGTTTGGGAGTCGTGAGAGCATTTCTAACCGATACCAAAAACCTATTTTGGAGTAGGAGAGATGCTCCAACCGATACCAAAACATAAACCTATTATTGATTTATGGGTGAGACCCACCTAAAAAATACGTAAATTTACATTTACCGTAAACTCAAACCAAAAATTATTTGCTATTTATAAAATAATCTTTATTTATATAAATTAATAAAAATGACCTATCAATTATTTTTTAGTATCTTATTTAATATTTTTTGTATGTAATTTTTTTTAATAATAATATCATTAGTAATTAAAATAAATTTTAATAAAAATATTTTTAATAATGAAATAAAAATACATATCACATATAATTAAATAATTAAATTATATAATTAACATTAAAAATAAAATAATAAAAAAAGAGATACTTAAAAAAATGCTACCAATTACAAAAACAAAAATAATTAATGATGCATTTATTTATATTTTAATGTATTTTTTAATAATTAATTAATATTTAATTTAGTATTATTTATATTTGAAATTTTAAATTGAAAATAATATTAATTATATTTTTTAAAGTAAAAAATTATGAGATAAAATTATAAATTTGTAAAGATGTTGGTTATTTATATAAATAGTATAAATATATAAGAAAAATATTTAAAAAATATTTTTTTAAGTTAGATTATTGGTTTCTCGGTCGGAGTCAAATTACTGTAAACTTAAACTTAAATTTATTTTGAGTTTGGTTGGAGTGAAATTACTGTAAATTTAAACTTAAACTTATTTTGAGTTTAAGTTTTAATTTCTCGGTTGGAGGGCATATATATATGGTAGAAACAAACTAGAGAATTTGGGGTTGCTATAAAGAAGAGCTCAAGAACTAATAAATGGGAGGAAAAGTAGATGAAATAAACATTTAACATGAAATTGGAGATAGTATAAAAGGAAATTCCAGTATCTTGAGATCACAATTCACAAGCAAAGAATAACATTTACATTTGACCGTTTGTTTGCTTGCTCTCTAGGATAAGAATTTAAATGGACAAAATATTTTGATTAAATTAAGTATAAAATAATTCATAATTTAATTAATTAAAAATTATTAATTAGAAAATGATAATATTAAATAATTAATAATTATAATTTATTAGATAGACAATTCAATTTGAATTTCTATAAAAACATAAAATTAGGTGATAGTTCATGGAAATCTGGAATTTGAATATACATTAATTTTGTATTTGTACGTTAGAAGTCTTTCCAGTTTCCATTTCTCAAAACTTTACATACTTTCATTTTTTTTTTTTTTTTATTATTTTTTAAAAGTTTACACACTAATAAATAAAAAAATTATAACTTTATATTTCTAATACTTATCTATTTATATTAATATTATTATTTTTTCACCTAACTTATTCATTACTTATCCAACAATATCTATACATCTCTTTCTTATTATTTAATATATAAAAAATTATTTTTTCTTAAAATTTATAAATGAAAAGTTTTTTTATAACTTTATATATTGAATACTCATCTATTTATATTAATATCATTATTTTTTTCACGTACTTATATACTCGTTCAATACTTTTATTCGTTCGTTACTTATACAATAATATGTCAATAATAATAATGAGTAAAAATTGAAACAACTAATAGTGTGCTACCATGTGGCAGCGCACCTGGGCGGGGAGGGTTGGTCGACTTTCACCCAGTGTCACACCTCTTCTCTCTTTTTACGGGTGAAAGAGGTGCGACCTGGGTAAAAGTCGATCACCCTTCCCGCGGCGCTCAGGTGCGCTGCCACATGGCAACACACTATTCGGTCTTTCAAATTTTAATTTGAATTATATATTAAAAGTTAAATATTTTTTAAAATATTAATTATAAAAAACTAAAAAAAATATTAAAATTCATATTTTTTAGATATTTATAAAAAGAGACCAATCCTATTGATAATATAATTTTTTAAAAAATATTACTCTTTTTTTATACTTATTTTTAATATAACATTTATTTATTAAAAAATTATAATAATTATTTTTTTAATAAATTATTAAATAAATAAATATTAATTGAGTGAATATATAATAAATAATTATTTTATGTTGGGTAAGTTGGGTGTGAAAGTAGTTGTTGATAAATGATGAAAAATAAAATGAAATGATTGTGTGTGTCAGTGTGTGGATTATTGTATAAGTAGCAAAGAAAGAAAATAATATTTAATTAAATAGGTTGAGTTAAGGATAATTGTTGTTGTTTATGGTCTTACATTTCTTTTAATTACATATATTACAATATTTTATTAGTATTTTAATAAGGCAATCATGTTAATTACATATATAAGACGATCATGTTTCTTTTAATTACATATATGGTACTATTGTCATTTTGAATGGTCTAAGTAAGGTTAATTACATATATAAGGCAATCAAGTTTCTTTTAAGAACTATTTATAGAAAAGGCATAGTATAGTTATTAATATTTTAAGTTATACCATGCAATTTAATATTTCATATTTTTTAGATTTTTATTAATTAGTTTAAAATTATAATTATAAAACCGTATAATAACTGCCTACTTAATATAATTAATATTAATTAATAACCTCCATATAAAATAACAAAATTAAAATAATATTATTTAATCGATTTCTATTAATAATTAGGAAAAACTGAATTATTTAATTTTAACAAAATTTTAAAAACTTACTTTTATCCAAAACTTTAAAAACTTACTTTTATCACTATTATTGTCATTTTAAATGGTAGTAAAGTAGTGTAATACAATAAAAAGTAATTTCATCAGTCATATCTTCGAGATCGGAAAAAAAAATATCACAAGTTATTCTTATATAAGAGTTTTACAAAATAAAAATAATTTTTTCGCATAAAAGATAATATAAATATAAAAATAACATTGTAAATTATATTTCTTTAAGTTCACATAACCAATTTAATAGTTTTGATTAAGGAAATTTGAATAAAATTGTGTTAAACATATAAATTGAATAAAATACTAATAAATTTAAGAACTATGAACTTTGACCATATTGTATATATTTTTTAATTTAATAAATATTTTAAATTATCTTAAACATGTTATTGATTTTGATAAATAAAAATATTATTAATAAATATTTTATTATATATTAATTATTTATTCATATATAAAGGTATAAATTCTTTAAGCGGGACTTGGAAAATGTATGAAATTTGGAGTTTATTCTTATTTATTACTTGTCTCAAGTTGAGACTTTAATTTTTATTATATAGAGTTTTTATCGTAAGTAAAATTGCACTGATTAGATACAATTTGGATGATTTAAAATTCAATTATAATAAAAAAAAATCTAGATAATTAGGTAAGTGTACAAAATAAAATACTTTTAAAAAGACAAAAATAATTTAAAATTTAATTATAATCCAAAAATTCTAAATAGTTAAGTAGGTGTACAAAATAAAATACATTTATAACGACAAAAATAAAAATAAAAGGTGTTAGCCACTATGATTTAATTAAATTAGACCATTAAGATTAATTAACAATTAATTGATGTGCTATATTATTTTTCGGAGTTGTTGAGAAATTATATGAGCATATAACTATAAAGTCATGTAAATTATCAACAACTCTTGAACCAAAATAAGAAAACAAAAATATCATAATTGAGATTAGAACGATGTATTAAAATATATAATGACTTAAAGTTTGTGTGATAAAAAGTTCATTACATTTCACTTTTTTTATGGTCTCAAAATAATTGCCACACACCCCATCATTTAGACACTTTACACTATGAAAATATTTTTATATCCTCTCAACAAACTAAAGTAAAAGCATTTTTTTTAAATCTTGTATACCTTATGCCCATTTCTTTGGTGTAGAGAGAGTAATTTATAAAAGAGTTATTTTGGATAAAGGATATTTTAATATATATATTTAGAGTTTCAACTTCATAAAATAATTTTTGTAATTAAGTGTTTTAAAGTTTTACATTAATTAGTTTTTAGGGTAATAACTACCTTGTTATTATAATAAAAAATATATTATTAAAAAGTTAATTACAATTTTACCCTTACATTTAATAATTACCGTGTTATTAATAATTAAGAAAAACTTGATTATTTAATTCTAATCAAAATTTAGAAATTACCCTTATTCCAAAATTTTCCTTTATAAAAGTGTAAATGCTAAAAAATACACTAAAGTAAACAGTGAAATTGTTTTTTTACACTAGTACTTAGAAAATGCTATACTAATTTACTAATTATTTGTCTCCACACAAAAAGGCAAATTAAAATTCCTTATTTTCTATATTTTAATTCTAATGCAATATTTTTTTGTGTCGAATCAAAATTATGAATCAGAGACAAACCAAATTAAAAGAAAAGTTAAGATCGATTTTGTTTGTGTTTGTCGAATGTGTATTTATTGAATGGATTTGTGTTTGTCGAATGTTTTTGACTTGGTCGAATGTGTGTCGAATCAAAGTTTAGTGTTTGTCGAATGTGCGTCGAATCAAAGTTTTGAATGAGAGACAATCTAATAAAATGAAAAATCAAGATTGAATGTGCTTGTATTTGTCGAATGTGTGACTTGGTCGAATGTGAGTATTTATCGAATTTGTTTTTGTTTTGTTGAATGTTTGACTTGGTCTGAGTTATTTTTATCTGTGCATGAATTTATTGTTTGTGGGTATAAAACAAAGTTTGAGTCCAATATAATTAAATAAAAAATTGAATGAATTAAATTATCAAAAACAATCATCTATGAATTAAAATTGAAAGAAAAAATGAAAAAAAAAATTAATAATTCATTTCTTATTAGACACACCTCTAAGAGCATCTCCAGTGGTGAGTGCAAGTTTTGGGTGATAAGTAGGTGTGTGCGCCAACTCATATTTTTTCTACTTCTACCCAAAAAAACTTCTACCCTATCCAACCGTTCTACCCAAAACATAAATTTTATATGTCCCACCACTTACTTACTTTATACTTTTTATTTATTATTTATATTTAAATACTAATAATAATAATAATAATAATAATAATAATAAACGTTAAAAAAATGATTTTTATATGAAATAAAATAAATATTTTATAATTTATATAATTCATGATTAAAATAAAAATATTACAAAACATAAATTTAAAATAAAAATAAATACTATTTTTTTATTTTAAATTTTTAGTGTTAAAAATTTAATTTTAATTAATTTTTATATAAAATAAAAACTATTTTTAATTAATTTTTATATAAAATAAAAATATAAATAATCAACTATTTAAAATTTTTTAATTTTAATTAATTTTTATATAAAATAAAAATGTAAATAATCTGAGTTAAAAATTTAATTAGTTCAAAATTCTTATTTTTTATTAATTTTTATTTAAAATATAACGTTAAAATATAAAATAATTTTTAACATTAATTTTTATATAAAATAAAAATATAAAATAAAATAAAAATGTAAATAATCTGAGTTAAAAATTTAATTAGTTCAAATTTCTTATTTTGTATTAATTTTTATTTAAAATATAACGTTAAAATATAAAATAATTTTTAACGCTGAATTAATAATAATAATAATAATAATAATAATAATAATAATAAAAAAATAATATTATTTTTCATCTCTACCCGGGTAGAAGTTCTTCTACCCCATAAGTTTTAGGAACTTCTAATCTCAACACGTCAGCAGCCCAATGATTTCTACCTCGTTTTGGGTAAGAGGTAGAAGTACACATAGACTTCTACCTCATCATTGGAGATGCTCTAAATAATTCATTATTAAAATGTTCAGTTTTTTCAAGATTTTTACAAATTAAAAATTCTCCGTTCCCCTCTTCAACCTCACGCTGCCGCCTTCAACAACACCTTCTACTTCGACCCTTCCGACGAGATCCAGACTATCTTCATCTTGACCTAACCTCCTAGAAAAATCATCTTCACGAACCTTCGAGAAAGTTGCAGAGCTCAAGGCCAAGGGCATTGGCTTGGCGGAAAATACGATCGTCTTTTCCGACTAAATTGGATAGAGAGTTAGGGTTGTGGTTCAAGACGAGGTGGAGTCGGTATCAATTGCAGATGGATTCCGAGGTGCTGGCGGCATCAAGGTTATGGCTCCGACTAATGGCGTTTGATTGACCCGTTTTTGGTGCGTCTTTTGGGTCGGTTCGTAGTCCTTTCCGTCTCGTTTTAATACCCTTTTCCCCGTACTTTGTAGCCTATGGTGATAATTGCTTGGAATAGTGTGATCGAAACATATACCGTGTCTTGTAGGCAAAACAGGAAGAAAAAGGAGCAAATCGGCTTTTCGGGTGAAGAATACACCGTCGTCGGCCGACAGCAGATTTGCAAAGGAGACCTGGAGGCCGACACTCCATGGAGGGCGAAAACAGATTTGCAAAGAAGGCATGGAGGCCGACACTCCATGGAGGGCGGCGACGGATTTGCAAAGGAGACCTGGAGGCCGACACTCCATGGAGGGCGACAGTAGTGCTTTGAAGAACCCGTGTCGGTCGACACCTTCAGAAAATGGCGTTTTTGATGACATTCCAGGGGATAGAGCCCGCGTCCGCAGGAAATCCCGCGTCCGCGGGACAATGTCGGGCGACATCATATTCCTGTGGCCCGACGGTAGCCTGTCGGGCGATGCACTTTTCCCGTCGGCCGACACCAAGATTCCAGCACTGCGCGACTTTGGAAGAAATGCATTTCCCACTTCGTTAACTGTTGGATTTGCCTGGAAATTTAACACGATGTTCCCAACTTCGACATCTACAATATCAACGGTTGGATCGACTATAGGATGAACGAGAAATTTCCAGTTGCGCCCAGAACGAACCAGCACTTCCCTTGGGCGAAAATTGAGAAGGAATAAAGTCTTTACTTATGTTTGATTTGTTTTAAGGGCTTTTTAGTATTTTTGTTTAGTTTTGTGGATAAACTATAAATAGTTGTGTGTAGTTTGGAGAGAGTAGAACTCAATTCACAAAAACAATTCCCACAACTCTCTCCTTTTTCTTCCTCTCCAAGTTTTCCATTTCTACCATTGTTCTTCATTTTAAGTAAACACAAATTCTAGATCTCCTTTTCATAGAAGGGCGTTTTAGGTAATTCATCACTTTAATATATAGAAAAACATATTTTTAAGATAATAGTGTAAAAAAAAATATCAATATCCAGTTTTATGTAATTAAATTTTTCTTTCTTTATAAAATATCAATTTAAAAAGTTTTACTGTATTATTTAAATACCATGCCCAATAAGAACAGGAGCGCGTTGTGATTGTGTACTATAAGTAGGGCTGGACGAAATGCTCGTTGCTCGCGAGCTTAATGAGCGCTCGGCTACTCGACTCGTTTCAACTCGAGCTCGTAAGTTAACGAACCGAGCCGAACAGCTGTTTCAGCTCGTTAATAATAACGAGCTTAACGAACGAGTACACGAGCCTCGCGAGCATGCTCGGTAAGCTCGTTAAAACCTATAGAGGCTCAGCCCATGAATGTCAAGGGTCAGCCCACCCATTCCGCTCAACATATAGGGGCCCAGCCCATGAGTTGGGTCTTTGAGTTATTGACTTATTGAATTTGAGTTGTTAAAACGTGATTATGAGCTCCTATTTATGCTACTTTCTTGCTGACATGATTTGCTACTTGCCTACGTATGAATTTAACGAGCAGCTCGTGAACACTCACGAGCTAAACGAGTATTTAACGAACCGAGCCGATCAAGAGTTTGAACTCGTTAAAATTAACGAGCTTAGTTATAACGAGCTTAATGATCACGAGCTTAACGATCACGAGCTTAACGATCCGAGCAACTCGTTAATCCACCCCTAACTATAAGTGTTTAATTTTTAATGATATATATGTGTAGAGGTTTTTAATGATTATTTACATTGGTTTCATAATTCAATAAAGAGGTTCTCAACTAATTTAAGAGTTACATAAGTAAATATATAAAGATATATATGTGTACAATGTACAATAAAAATTTATTTGGTCTTATAATTTTTTTTTTTTTTTTTGTTTATATTTTATTTCATTTTCCCAATTTAGCCTGATATAAATAAAAAATTGATCAATTTAATCCTTTTTCGAATCAAAAAGTTAAAATGAACCCGAAAGAAATGAGAGAAAAAATTTATTGGTCCCACAGATATAGACTTTTTTCGTTTCAGTCTCACACACATTCATTTTTCTCAATTTAGTGCCAAATATCACGAATTTGGTTTCAATTTAGTTATTTTGGATTGAAAAATTCAAAATTGACCAAAATCTGACCACGTGCATATCACGTGAGCTCATCGTCGTCGCCCTCTGCTGATCCAGCGTCACGTGTCATTACGCAATTGGTCGATGACTTTTTTCAAAAAAAAAAAAATCAGAAATACAGTGCCACGTCACCTATACAGCCATTAAAAGAAAATAAAAAATACACCATTAAATACGCAGCCATTAAAATTAAATGAAAAAGAAAATGAAAAAAGAGTTTTAAATCCGCATATCCTGTTTTTCCCCTTTCTTCTTTTTCTCAATTCGTATGAACCCTAACCCTAATCCTCTCCATCAACTCTATTGATACAAATTTTCCTATACTCAATTGAAATTCTCCATCAACTCTATCGAAACCCTATACTAAGTATGTCTAAATCAAGTGAAAATTCTGAAAAAATATTTTGTTTATGTCCGAAAATTGCTTCAAGAGCTACTTCATGGAAGAGATCGAATTCGGGTCGTCGATTTGTGGGTTGTGGAAATTATCCGGTAAGAACTCAACTCACAGTGAATTAATTGTTATTATTTTTCAAATTTAGTTATTCTGACCTAATTTTGAATTTGGTAAATTCTGTGATTTTTTTAGAATGATGGGCAGTGTGATTTTTTGGGTGGATTGATCCACCAATGTGTGAGAGGTCAAAGCAAATCATTCCCGGTTTGTTGAAGCGTCTAAACGAAACTCAACCTGCTAATAGTAAGAATGAAGATGTGGAGATTGAGAATAGAGTGTTCAAGCTTGAGATTAAACGGTTGAAAGAGAAGAGCATGAAGTTGAAGGATCAGAATAATAAGTCATGCAAAGTTTTTACAAAATGGTTATTTTGTTGGTGATTGGTCATGTGGTTGTGCTGTACTTGTTGAAGTAGGATTGTGTGTTAGTTAGATTGGGATTTCTTGTTATTGATCCATGTTTTATATGTGATTAAATTGGTCAAATTGTGATGTAACTTGATAGAAATTTGTTTGGAATTTTATCCATTTCTTTTGATCAACACAACATCCTTAAATAACCAATCTTTGTTTATAAGAGATTAACCAAATGCACAAAAGTGATTTCATAACATCCATAACCAATTTCATAACATCAACAGAACCAATTCAAAAATTACCAAAACAAATTCCCAAATGATCTACTGGAAAACAAAGTTCAACATTACAAAACATGTTTCAAGTACTAAAAGATCTACTGCGAACAAATGTAACGCCCTGGCCCGTTGAGAGGTCGAAGTCGACCCTAATGGGCCGACTCGATTACCAATGACTGTCGTAGGGAGTGATATCATGGCCCCACTGTACCAACACTTTTCTTTTCCAGCGCACTTTGTCCTCACTCGTGCGCACCCGGGAGACTTCCCAGGGGGTCACCCATCCTAGAATTACTTCAGAGCCAGCACTCTTAACTTTGGAGTTCTTATAGGAGGATGCCCAGAAAAATAGATGCATCTGTTGGTATGAGTAGCATATTCAATTCCTTGAAGCCTTTGAATTTTCTGGGGCGTTACAATCACCCCACCTTGTATGCGCAACGTCCTCGTGCGCCTTCCTTTCCCAGGACCTACCATCCGTGCAGGATTCTAGAGGTGGCCCCTACGAGTACTCTCACCAACTTCTGGGTGGAGCACTTGGTCTCGCATGACACTTAGTTCCCACAATTCTGGTCGGCACCTGCTCTGATACCATTTGCAACGCCCCGGCCCGTTGAGGGGTCGAAGCCCGACCCTAATGGGCCGACTCGGTTACTAATGACTGCTTGCGGGAGTGATATTCTGGCCCCTCTGTACCAACACTCGTCTTTTCCGGCGCACTTTGTCCTCACTCGTGCGCACCCGGGAGACTTACCAGGGGGTCACTCATCCTACAATTACTCCAGAGCCAGCACGCTTAACTTTGGAGTTCTTATAGGAGGATGCCCAGAAAAGTAGATTCATCTGTTGGTATTAGTAGCATATTCAATTCCTCCTTTGAATTTTCTGGGGCGTTACAACAAAATACTGATGGAGTTATATTCTAAATGTCTAGTTTAGTGACAATATGACACTACAAAAAACCAGGGAATCCCTACGGTGATTCCCTACGGCCTTTTTCCCGTAGGGATTCCCTACGGCATTTCCTACGGGAATCATATTCAGAGTTCCCCTACGACATTCCCTACGGCCCCAGCTGTAGGGGTGACTCCCGTATGGAATCCCCGTAGGGGACTGCGCGCGCATTCGCGCGCATAACTTCCCTCCAAGATTCCCTACGGGGTCCCCTACGGCTAGCCGTAGGGAAATTGTCCATACGGGCAAACGCCCGTAGGGGAATAATAAATTCCTACGGGAGTTTTTAACTATTGATTTATATAATAATAAATTAATTATATATTATTATAAAATTATTCTAAATTGTTTTAAATGTTTTTTTAAACCACTATTTCACTAAATAATAAAATTACAATTAAAGTTTTTTTAACCACTACGCAATTATAATTTTATAAAAATAATTAATTACAAAAATTATACAATTACCAATTATAATTTTATAAAAATAATTAATTACAAAAATTATGGCAATTACGCAATGATTACGCAAGAAATAATAAAAAGGTATTATAGTTCAAAAACTACTATTAAAGAATATTTAAATCTACGTAAAACTTGTAAACGCAAAAAAAAATAAAAAATAAGAGACCTTAAAAATTAATAAAAAAAATATTGAGAGTTCTATTTAATTTAATATATTTAAATGCCCTTTTATTTAAAATTACCTTTTTTAAACCATTATTTATATTTATAATTTGATATATATATATATATATATATATATATATATATATATATTGTATTTTATATTATTATTATATTATACTATATAATAAATATAAATTAATGATATATATATATATTATCTTTTAAGAATTGTACATATAACTCAGATAGTCTAGCGGTTATCATCCTCCTCTTCATTCATAAGGTCAGGGTTCAAACCTTGGACTATGCAATATACATTAATAGTTATTACAAAGCCCTCAATTGAGGGGTGGGCTTGTGTCGGGCCTCGGATCGTGGCTCGAGCCGCTTGGGGCTCACGTTTTGTTTTATACACTCTTTGGGATCGTGGCTCGAGCCGCTTGGGGCTCACGTTTTGTTTTAAACACTCTTTGGTATAGTCCTGGAGTTATAGGTTCCGTAGTCCTGGATTCATAGGTTCCGTACACTCTTTGGTATAGTCCTGAAGTCATAGGTTCCGTAGGGGTCATCCCTACTGCTCTCAAATCCCCGTAGGGAATCCGATCCCTACGAGTCTAGCCCCTACGGCGTGCAATATACATTAATAATTATTACAAAGCCCTCAATTGAGGGGTGGGCTTCTGTCGGGCCTCGGATCGTGGGTCGGGAGGTGGCTCGAGCCGCTTGGGGCTCACGTTTTGTTTTATACACTCTTTGCTATAGTCTTGGAGTCATAGGTTCGCCCGTAGGGGTCATCCCTACTGCTCTCAAATCCCCGTAGGGAATCCGATCCTTACGAGTCTAGCCCTTACGGCGTGATTGCCGTAGGGAACCCTGTTCCCTACGGATTTCCTTACGGGAATGGTCGTAGGGAATGGAAGATTTTCTTGTAGTGTGAAACTCCTTATCTGTGTTTTATTATCACTTAATCAAACAGTTCACATTTTTTTTATACACTCTTTGCTATAGTCCTGGATATATACATTGTAGATAGTATGGCGTGAGGAGACACGCGGAAGATCATACTATCGGTTACTCGTATACTATCAAACAGTAGCTCACGACTTAGATGGACAGGAACAATCCATCGGTACGTCGTAGTTGCTGGAAATCGATATCCCGGGCTATTAAAAATTGCGGAAAATAATAACCCGACCGAAATCCTCGATCGCCGGAGAACCAACCGCGAACCACCGCACGAGCCGAGGCTCGACCGAGCACCGCACGGGCGAACCCGCGCGCCCAGCCGAGCCCCCGCACGGGGCTCGCGATCGCTCTCGTAGCGATCGCTGGGATGCCTCACGGCATCCCCGGGGCTGCTCGTAGCAGCCCCGCAGCGAGCCCACGGCTCGCTGCCCAGCGGGGCCTAGCCCCCGCACGCATCCGCTGCGGGTGAACCCGCAGCACGTACGGGGTTGCTGCGGGTGACCCCGCAGCTTACCCGCGATCGATCCTAGGATCGATCGCACCCCTCGGCTTCGGCCGAGGGTTTCTCCTAGCCGCCCCGCACCGGCGATCCGAACCCTAGGGTTCGACCGCCACCTTCGATCCTCGCCGGGGATCTCGAATCCCCGTCCCCGAGGTTCGTCGTTTTCCCGGATCGTGCGTTCATGTATGTATCACAATCAATTCACATAAAATCATAGAAGGGAGTTTATGATTTTACCTTTTGATTCGTTGTGCGGAGAAACGAATTCAATTGATGACCTTACGATCTTCCACCGTATTCCTTGCACTAGCTTGAACGTCGGGTGGGCGACGATCCTCCAAGCTTATGGATCCTCTTCTCTCTCTCTCTACTTTCTCTCTCTAGAAGAATTATGATCTTCAAGTTATGAGAATAGAGAAGACCATGTAGTGCTTTTATAGGCTACGTAGGGGATCTAAAGGAGGTGGAATATTGAGCTTCCAATATTAATGATTAAATTGAGCCCAAACCCAAATCTATTAATCTCCCATTAATATTAATTAATTTATTTTCCACTATATAAATTAATTGCACTCCCAATATTAAACCATATTATATCAAATAATATTTCTCCGGTAGTATTATTTATTTCGTGTATTTAAGATTTAAATATCCATGAATAAAATTAATTTATTGCTAATTAATTTATTCATCTCTTGAATCCGAGACTAGTACCATTCAACCTTAATTATTGTGCGGAACGAATCCACTCATGAGGTTTACACAATAATTCCTTATGAACTCATCTCGGGGATATTATCAACCCTTCCGGGATACACTTTCCCGTCAAGTATTCACGGCATGCCATATATAAAATATAGTGACCCAACTTAACCGGTAATTAACCCAATAATTAAATCGGTTATTTCCTTTGGAAAATCAAAGTCACATATATTAAATATACACACCCGCAATAGTATCGGGGATTAAGAATAAAATACTCTGAGACTTGAATCGATTATCGCCGGCAATCCTAATCGATAAATCTCAAGCGATCCGCCCAATACACCAAGTGTACAAGTGTGATAAAATAATTAAGACAAATTATTTTCTCTCTCACACAACGACTATACCGATGGATTGGTCCGTGTCCATCTAGGTCGTGAGCAACTGTTTGATTAAATACGATTAATCGATAGTATGATCTTCTGTGTGGCGTCGCACACCATACTAACTACAACGTATATAATCCAGGACTATAATTTTGCATATATTTAATTATCAATAATTAAATGTAAACAATTGTTTATTAATTTAATAGATTAAATGCTATGACCGTGAGTTTACCGTTACTTAAATCTAGACATTAAGTACATAACTCCAACAATCTCCCACTTGTACTAAGGTCTAGTCATTTCCTCCAAACTCCCGACTCCCATACTCATCACGTGCTTAGAGTTGTACTTCCAAGAAGTACTGTGTGAATGAGCACTCTAGGTTGCCGCTCTGAAGTTATCTTGGTGACTACTGCGTCGTCTCCCTCGACGATGACTCGTATCAGGTGGTACTTGCTCTATGTGTTAACATCACTTTTGACTTATGACTTCTTCCAGTTTACCGTGCACCGCTATCCAATAGCCTTTGGTAAACTAAGAGTCATATCCAAGTCAAGAGGTTATCCCGGAACCTAACCAAAACTTCCGCTGCCTCTGAGGCTGCTATTCGGTTACGAGAGAGTCTGAGAAGCGTCCTGCTTATCACTCTTTTATTTCATGGTTCCACCTCTAAAAAGTGAACACATAGCCTGATATCGACTTACACTGGTCCTTCTCTGATTTGAGATCTGAGAACGTGTAATCCAAGAAGATTTCGTCTTGCTTAGTAATCCAGTACTTCGCAAGTACTATTACAGCATCCGAAAATCTCTTGTCTAGATTACCTTGATATCCTCCCACTACGCAAACCGCATAGTTGATATCAGTTTCTCGTTTTACAACATTGCATCTATAAAGCTTTCCACACTTGAAGTGTAGGAAACTGCTTTGTCCTCATCTATCTCCTTCATGTGTTTGAAACACATACCCTTTAGATAGATGTATATTCTGTCTCTGAAAGGCAATAACCTTTCTCAGAAGTATGCATGTTTAAAACAAACCATAATCGTATAAGATATCTAGAAGAAGTACAATGTTCTTATCCTTAGATCGAAAGATCTCAAGAACATGCTCTAACTTCTACTCAATCTTATATCTCGATTCATTTAGACAACCATCATCTTATGTCTGACAATATCTTTACATTGTTGCCAATGATAAAATGTTATCTACATAAAATCTCCGAGAAACACCACCTTGTTTCCATTACGTCTCCAATACACCTTTCGTCTATGCCCTTTGATGAATCCATTAAATGGATTATCCCATCAATTTGCAAGTTCCACGATTTATAGCTTTGTTTCAATCCATAAATGGATTTACTAAGCTTGTACTCTAAATGATCTTGCCTCTTAACAATAATCCTTATTGTTTTCTAAGTAGGCACATTTAGATCTAGTACTGCCCTTGTGCAGAGCTAGGGATCGATTTCATCTTTACTAGATCCAGAGTTCAAAAACTCTTCTAGTCTTATGAACATCTCTGGTTGTTCAACAACCTCCCACTGCAACGGCGTCCCGGTGTATAACAGTAATAACAGTAGGCGCAGTGTGTGGTGTACTTCTACTCGGTTTGGCTGGTTCCTAGTCTTTGTCCTTTTTCTCATTCCAAGGTATTACGTCAGTTAGGGCTTTGTAGTTCATCTAATAGTCTTCCTCTAAGAACCGGACGAAGTGTCCTTCTGGTTCATAGTACTATAGAACACACAATATCTTGTTCATCTAGGATATCCTACAACCACATTGAATGTGCCGTTGTCTCTAGAAGTATCCATAGAACATAGGTAGTTCCGAACAACTTGTTCTTTTACTATTAGAATTCTATTTCTTATTGACTCACCATCTCTACACGTAAGTGTATGGTGCAGTCATTTGAGACTTAATCTCAATCTTTGATTATGCTATGTGTTATTCAGATAGGTAATAGCCTCCGCGATTTTAGTCGCAGGCTTCCAATGGATATACTTAGAAGGTTCCCCATAATTGCTTTGTGACTAAAACACTTTGCTTTTATGGCACATCAAGCATCCTAATCCATTTTGCGAGTGTTCTTAAAAAGAACTACTCACACCTTTCTAATTACACATATGTCTGCATATACCATTGATCATTCTCAATACTTGTCCGAATTCTATCTTTTACCAAAAGGTATGTTTAGTTGTATTATGTTCCAAATTCGATTCTTAGGTCGGAAGGTCCATTCCTTCAACCATAATTGATTAAATCAATTTCGACCTTTTGAATCTCATTTGAATAAATACTACTAAGTATAAGAATTCACAAGTATAATGATTTAACAAGAAATATATCTTAATAAAGTAAAACAAGTTATAGAACGGTTTGTAGCATCGTGGTAGACTAAGGATTCATCATTCACATTATTGCTATCTAATGTACCAGAATAGATAATACCCATTATTTCTCATCAAAATCATCACCATGATTAAAGAAATAAAATATCCATTCATAAATAATAGAATTCCAGAACAAAAGTTCTTTCTAAAATAAAGGGTACATAATGCAATAAACTTGAAATGAAATCCTATTTAACTACTAAAGTAGATAAATGTCTTCCACTGCAACAGCTGCCTCCTCTACAGCTTTTGCCCGTGTAGACTCGAACTCTTCTTCTCTAAGTCGCCGGGTTTTCTGGAACCCCTGCATTTAAAATGCACATACCGTCAGTGGTTCCATATCTACACACCAGATTTCTGGTAGATAACACCGCTGACTATGTTTTTACGACTAAAGAAAAATTCGTACCTTTGAGAGGACATTCAGACTTCCAGTGTCCAGACTTATTGCATCGGAAGCACTTGCCTCTTGGCTTTGCAGCCCCCACTCGTGGTCCATTCCTCTTGGCACCACTGGGTTTCCAGGCTTGCTTCCTTTTCTTGCCCCTACCTCCAACAGGCTTCGAGCCCTTGGACTTGGTAGCTACAAGCGCTTGAGACTTGCCCTTCTTGTAGATCCCCTCTGCCGCCTTCAGTTCAGTCAGGAGTTGTGCAAGAGTATAAGATAGTTTACCCATATTATAGCTCATGCGAAACTGCTCAAAACTAGGGGTCAGAGACTGGCGTATGATGTCGACTTGCGTCTCAGTATCAATTTGAGCTCCTAGGATCTCAAGCTCATTCAACAAACTCATCATCTTAAGAACGTGATCCCCTACGGGCGTTCCTTCAGACTGAGTAGTTGTCATGAGGACTCTCATGGCTTCTTGCCTTGCCGCACGATCTTGCTCCCCAAACATTTCCTTGAGGTTAAACAGCATATCATAGGCAGTGGCCATCGACTCATGTTGGGTTTGGAGTACATTTGACATGGAAGCCAAAATATAACACCTAGCCATTTCATCAGCCTTTTTCCACTTCCGATATGCCTCTCTTTCCTCATTAGTTGAGGCAGCCGTGGGCTCAGCAGGGCACAATTCATGGAGTACAAACTTGTACTCTTCAGAAGTCAGGACAATGTCCAAATTTCTCCTCCAATCAATATAATTGGGGCCAGTGAGTTTATGTTCCTTGAGTATCACAGAAAGTGGGTTCATAGCTATTCTCTAAACCTATAAGCACATTTAAACAAACAATCAATTTAATATCCGATATTATCTCCCTCAAATAATATCATTAAATTACTAATTACATCTAAAATCCCATCAGATATGGCAAGCCACGATAGTGTGGATGTTTACCTATCCAAATGATTTCGTAATTAGATTTGCTTCGGTCGTACATCACTATAGCGTTACTTCGATGGGAAGAATACTATAGAGCGTACCTAAGTGTAAACCATTACTCAGTACTAAGAAGTTTGTTTAAGATTCGCATGTTACCGCAAGCCACGATAGTGTGGACGTTTACGTTAACCTACGTTTCCTTCACTCCCTTCTATAACTGTCTACATCAATCGTTCCAAAATCCCATTCAATGCAGCAAGCCACGATAGTGTGGACGTTTACTACACCAAAAAACTTTTACAATTGACATCCAATTACTTGAAACATTTTAATCTTGTAAATCAAGACGCGGAGAACCATAAGTGAAACTCGAAGTTTCTAACCAGTGATTCACCATGCGAACAACCCTATCTCTCATTAGATGAGGGAGCCGAGCAGACAATCGATCCATCTTCAAAAGAATGGTACGAATGTCTCTAATTTGTGTCATCCACATGACCAAGTGGCTTTGGCTCCATTCCACTCCCGGGGTGAGAATGAGTTGACTTGAAGTCAGTTTCAGAAAGACAAATTAGGCATTGTTTGATAGACTTAATCAATGTTTCTCGTAAAAGGAATTACAAGAATTCTCCTCCAATGACATATCTATATGAACTTCGAAAGCTCATAAATGTCACCAAGAGAACAGTAATGGAGACCATGGGAATGTTTCCATCCCCTCTCCCACTTAGCTTTTTATAACAAAGGGATACGCTATCTAATGCATAATTAAACACATAAGCATGCATACAAGTAATAAAGCACATATCACATAGTCAAAATAATGCTAAAAAATTATTTTCCGACTATCATGGCTTTATTCCATCTCCGTATGCGTCTTCTAGTCTTCAGTCTTCGTTCTTGAATGCTTCATGTGACGAGAATATTAATCCCAATATTTAAATCTATTTATTTTTAATAAATCCAAAAGATACTCAATTCGAAAATTAAGTCAATCGAATAAATTAAAAATAAAATTAAATATTATTAATATTTTTATTTATTTATTTTCCTCTCTAATTCTATTAAATATCTAGAATAATCTATCCAAGTTAAACTTGGAATATTCTAGAAGACTTCTATAATAGAATAAGGAAATAAAATAAATTAGGACTCTTCTACTTTCCAAAATTAATTAATTTCCATGTCTATGAAAATTCCCATAAAATAGGAATAATCAACTAGGAAATAAAATTAATTCATCAATTAATTATTTTCCTATCTAATTCTATTAAATCTCTAGATTCATATTCCAAGTAGGACTTGGAATATACTAGAAGACTTCCATAATAGAATAAGGAAATAAATTAATTCCAATTAATTCTTTTCCTATCTCCATGAGAGTTCCCAAACTTAGGAATACTCAAAATAGGAAAACTTGAATCAATTAGGAAAGTGAATCTAGGTAGGAGTAGCACGAGATCACGAGGACCCCGCGCCCCCCACCTTGATCGCCAGCCGGGAGCACCACCGCCGCCGTCCCCAGCCCACGCGCCACCACCACCGGTGGCCGGCGTGGCCGAGGTCCACCGCGGACAGCCCCCACGGTCGATCACCATGGGATCGATCACAAGATCGATCCCGAGCCCTAGTACTCCCTCTCATCTTCTCCTTCGTCACACGAGTTCTCCGGCGGTCGTTTCGGCATCGATCCCACGTAAATAAATTACAAGAAATAAATTTACAATTCCGGTATCGATTCTATACATGAAATCGACCCTACACACTTTCCGGAAAACATAGAACAATAATAATAAATCTAAATTCGGTCAACCCCCGAATTTTTACTATTACAAGCATTCATCCACACAAAACGAATCTCGACATGTCCGAGAGTTTAATAATCATGGTAAAATTAAATAACAATTAATTAAACAATTAATCAATTAATTAACCATGATAGTCGGAATCCCTGCAAGGTAGAACGATAATTGAACACATACATGAACACGAAACCAAACACTCTGATACCAATTGCTGGAAATCGATATCCCGGGCTATTAAAAATTGCGGAAAATAATAACCCGACCGAAATCCTCGATCGCCGGAGAACCAACCGCGAACCACCGCACGAGCCGAGGCTCGACCGAGCACCGCACGGGCGAACCCGCGCGCCCAGCCGAGCCCCCGCACGGGGCTCGCGATCGCTCTCGTAGCGATCGCTGGGATGCCTCACGGCATCCCCGGGGCTGCTCGTAGCAGCCCCGCAGCGAGCCCACGACTCGCTGCCCAGCGGGGCCTAGCCCCCGCACGCATCCGCTGCGGGTGACCCCGCAGCTTACCCGCGATCGATCCTAGGATCGATCGCACCCCTCGGCTTCGGCCGAGGGTTTCTCCTAGCCGCCCCGCACCGGCGGTCCGAACCCTAGGGTTCGACCGCCACCTTCGATCCTCGCCGGGGATCTCGAATCCCCGTCCCCGAGGTTCGTCGTTTTCCCGGATCGTGCGTTCATGTATGTATCACAATCAATTCACATAAAATCATAGAAGGGAGTTTATGATTTTACCTTTTGATTCGTTGTGCGGAGAAACGAATTCAATTGATGACCTTACGATCTTCCCACGTATTCCTTGCACTAGCTTGAACGTCGGGTGGGCGACGATCCTCCAAGCTTATGGATCCTCTTCTCTCTCTCTCTACTTTTTGTAACGCCCCGATTTTCATAATGAAAAATAAAGCGGAAGCATTTAAAAAAAAATATTTATTTTGAAATAAAAATCAATCCAATGCGGGAGTTACGTAAAATAACCGTTTTTAAAACCAAGGTTTTAAACCAAAGAAATAGAAATAGTCACTCAAAACATGAAAATAGTTCAAAAACCAAGTTTAAACGTCGTCACGCCCTTCACATTAAAATTTCGTGAGTTTGTCAGAACCACAGAGTTCATATTATTCTCAACATTCAGCTTTCGAGAATTTTGTGATTTGTCATCTTTCTTTATCAACTCACGGTTAATGTCAGCTTTAAGTTTGTAACAAAACGGTCTTATGTGTCCGAGCACATTGCAGTAGTGACAGACATATTCTCGTTTTTGACGAGTTTCAACTTTCTTTGGCGTTTTGACAAGAGCATTTTTAGAGTGAAGAGTTTTTCTGTTCAACTTTACGTTCTGATGTTCATCCAACTTTTTCAGCAATGTTTTCTCATAAGGCAAGATCCCTCGAGGATGTTTCACAATATTTTTGGGAAATTGATATGTCTCCGATTTAGAGTTCGAAGTCGAGACCGACTTTTGAGTTTTTGATTCAGGAGACTTAACAATCTTTTTCCCTTCAGTAATATCCTTCCGTTTAGATGATTCAGCGTCATCCTTACTTTTATCCTCTGGCTGAACATTGGATGCTTTGACAAAGGTCACATCTTTCTTCTCAGGTGTAGAATAAATAGACTCAAAAACTTTTTGAAAGCCGAGTCCATAGCGATTAGGATTCATGTAAGATGCAGCATTATCAAACACAGAAGAGTTCGTATTCATCTTCCTCAAAAGTTCATCCGTCATTTTGAGTTTTTCTTTCAAGACATAGCACTCTTTGTCTGTCATAGCAAGATCTGTTTGAGTCTTCAAAAGTGATGATTTCAGATCATCGTTCTCAGAGTCAGAGTTTTTGAAAAGAGTTTGAATTTTCTTTACTTCGGACATTTCCTTTTTCAACGAGGTCCTTAGTTTCGAGTTTTCAGAGCTCAGCTTTTCACACACTTCTCTCAGTTCAACAACTTCTTTGTAGTATTTATGTTTTTCTTCGAAGAGATCATCAAATTTGATTTTAAGTACAGTTAGAGAGTTGTTCAACCTCTTTTTCTCGTCCATTGTCTTCTCAACTGAGTTTTTCAACTCTACAGCCTCGTCATACATCTTTCGGTTGGCAGTCGAGAGTTCGTTACAAGATTCTGTAAGAACTTTCAGAGACACTTCAAGTGCACCATTCTCAGTGATAACTAAGTCATAGGATTTTGAGAGTTCAGAGTGACTCTCATTCAAGGCTAGCAGCTCAGCACTTACACATTCAGTTTGAGATACTTTAGATAACATCTCATTTTCCTCAGACTCAGTCACAGATTCAACATCCGAAAAAATATCATCATCACAGAAATTTTGATTTTCAGACGCCACACGGAAAATGTTGTCTGCGGTAGCAGTATCTTTTAGAAAGGCAGCAATTTGAAAATTTTCAACTTCAAAGTTTGCAAGGTCAAAACCTTCATCAAACGTGACAACTAGAGCGTTGTCCTCATCGTCATCAGAATTTTCATTCTCAGATTCCTCATTTTCTGAGATTACATTTTCATCATCAAAAACTACATAGCTCACGGGCAGTTTCTTTTTGCGATGTAAGTTAGGACACTCGTTTTTGACATGTCCAAATCCCTTGCATTCAAAGCACTGCATTTTGGAAACATCCTTGCTAGTAGAAGAATATGGAGAAAGTTTTGTCTCCTTAAATTTTTTGTCAGAGAATGAGGTTTGATTCCGGTTGTCTGAGTTTCTCTGAAAAGAGTTAGAATTTTTCTGAAATTTCCGAAAGTTACGGGCACGGTTCTTCCTCTTAAACTCTTGTTTCACAAGATAAGTGACTATCTCAGTCAGTGCTGCAAGTTTGTCCGGATTATTAGAGTTCATCAGTCTCTCAATATCCTCAGCTTCCTCATCATCAGATTCACCCAGATCAACAGAAAAACTACTTTCAGTTTTCTCATTTTTCACATGAGGTTTTCGAGAGTTCGAGCTTCTTGAACTCTTCCCTTTCTCAGAAATCTTGAGAGCAGTCATTGGTTCGTAGACAAGTGACATATCTGGGTTACTTCGAACTTTGAGAGTCAAATCATAATTTCTCAAATCAGCCATCAAGTCAGCATAATCCCAGTTATGATTCTCGTCGTTGCGAGCTTCGATAGTTAGCACTTTGCTTTCGAATCTGGTGTTTACACTTGATAGGACCTTCTCATAGACCATGGGAGCAGGAAAGATTTCTCCTAGTTCGAACGCCTCGTTGACATATCTCATGATCTTGTCCAAGTAGTCATTTATGTCTTCAGTATATGGGCGTTCCCATCCTTCTAACACTGCCATCCAAGATCTAGAGTCAAGGCCCTTAATTCTAGCTGAAACTTTAGCTTTCCAGTTAGAGTAGTTCTGATGAGTAAGTATAATTGGTTTTTGGACAAACATTGGCGACTCCATTTTAGCGGAAATATGAAGTCAAATTACGGATCACGTCTTGTACGTATGACGTCCCGCTCTGATACCAATTGAAATTACGCCTTCAGCGTAGGATACCAATTTTTCGTGAAATTGGTCTTGAACACACAGACAGCAGCTTCGGTCTGTCAAAACACTCGCACAAATTCGGAGTACAAAAAGTGGAGACAAAGTTATGTAATAGCTTTCATTTCATTGAACACAAAACTTAAACTATTACACTTGTAGAGTATGGTAGGCAAAACGATTACAAGAAGTTTCCCGAGTGTCGCAACAACTCCCACTAACTTGCAATCTAGCACACTAGTACCTAAAGCTATATCTCCTAGCTCTAATCTTGGCACACGGCGCAAAAGCTACTACACAAACTCGAAGCTCGACTATGATTCTAAAAATCAGATTTCGTTCTCTCAAAATCGTCAAATGATGAAATGAACATCCATGGGTATTTATAGTAGAGTCGCACATGTGAGAGTGATGACGTGGCACGTTCTCATTCGTCGCATGCTTGGCCTATGTCACTTTTCCACGGATGACATCATCATTGTAGAACTTGGATTCTTGAATCTTGGAATCTTGAATCTTTGATTCTTGAATCCTTGAATCTTGAATCTTCAATTTCAAAAACAAACTCCAATTTCAATCTTGACTCCATCGATCTCAATTCGTCATCTTCAATTTCTTGTGAAAATCTCTAAGTGTTGAAGCTTCAGAATTTCATCGTCTTCGTGGTTGTCGATCTTGTTGAAGTTGCAAACTTGGAACAATTCTTGATTTCCTCGAACTGAGTACCTGGTGAAAGAAAACACGTAGTAAGTACTTAGTCTTAGAAACCATGACAAGAAAACAAGAATTGTTGAAAACATCACAAAGAACCAAAACCGGCGACTCCTGTCGCCGGATCCATGTAAGTCCACAAAACCAGCGACTCCAGTCGCTGGAATTTTTCCATGCACCAAAAACGGCGACTGGAGTCGCCGTTTCTTCAACTCTCCAAAACTGGCGACTCTTGTCGCTGGAAAAGTTCCATGCCTCAAAACCGGCGACTCGAGTCGCCGTTTCTTCACAGCAACAAAAGTGGCGACTCGTGTCGCCGTTTCCACGCAAAACCTGCCTTGCACCAAAACCGGCGACTGGAGTCGCCGTTTCCTTGCTTCACCAAAAGCGGCGACTCTGGTCGCCGTTTCCTTGTCCATGCATCCAAAGCGGCGACTGGAGTCGCCGTTTCCTTGCAACACCAAAAGCGGCGACTCTGGTCGCCGTTTTCATGTAGTTCCAAAAGTGGAGACTCAAGTCTCCATTTCCATGCGCAAGGTAGTTGACTTCGGATTCTTAACCTGTAATCCTGAAAATCAACAAAAACAAAAACACAAGGAAAAATACGTTGTCGCCAAAATCAACATTTACATAAAGAACTCTCACACCTCACAACCCTCGTGTTTTCACTCAAGTCGGTAGGTCACTCAGCACTCGTGTTTCTCTCACTTTCTCTCTAAAGGAATCGAACTTTCTCAATCTACCGGTCGAATTCAACTCCAACAGAATCCACGAACGAACGGACGACTTTAAATTGCTGAACGAACGATGAACAACAATAAAAAAAAAGAATGATTGAGAACAGTTTTTTTTTTAATAATAATTACTGTTCATGAACAGTAATTTTCGAAAAAAAAAAAATATATATATATATATATATATATATTTTTTTTTGAAACGAGAAAAAGAAACAAAAATAAAGAAGAAGACACGAAAGAAATAAAGAAAAAGAAACGAGGTTACGTAAAAATTTTGAACCCGAACCTGGGCTCTAATACCAAATGATACGAACCTCGTCGGGGATCAAAAGATAAAAGAAAAACGATAAACGAAAAGGATAGATGATACAAAGATACCTTGCGGAAGTCCCAAAACCTCTGGTTCTAACTCGTAGAATGATTTAGATCAAGACCTAAACCCCAATACGTAATTGAATCAGCCACTCGGGGATGAGGAAGACACACGAACGAAGGGTAGATCGCTTCGTTTATTCGTCGGTTGAATTCTTTGGATAGTCGGGTAGAATTCAACCCCAAAGAGAATTTTAGTAAAACTCAGAAAAAAGTAATTTTATTTATCAAATCATAATTATTCTCATTAAAACATTGCATTGGGTAGCTTTATATAAGCAATACCCTAATTATTAAATAAAAAGAAATAAAACAATTAAAATCAAAACAATTAAAAACTGACGCAAATAAAACAATTAAAATCAAAACAATTAAAAACTAACGCAAATAAAACAATTAAAAACTAAGGCAAATAAAACCATTAAAATCAAAACAATTAAAACTAACGCTGAAAATTAAAATTTGGTGGTGCGCTATCGGCCGACACCAAGCCAAAAGCTCGACCGAACTTTTCGTCTTCGTCTTGGCACACTCTCGACCCTCGTTCCGGCCTGAATTCGAACTCCATCGTCCTTTGTGATGCAGCCCAAGAGTCGTCGTTGATACAAGACCCGGTGCGAGTTCCAGCTGGACCAGTTACGCGCTCGAGAGACAAGAAGTTCAAGGCAAGCTTGATGTCGATGATCCAAGAAGTATGGGCGCAAGAGCTATTGAAGAAACCCATTGGTGAAGTGGAGAAGCCAAGCCTCATCAATCTGATTGCGTACGAGGAGGCCGAGCCAACAGAAGACGAAGCTGGAACCATGAAGACGAAGCCAGAGCAGCTTGTGTCGGACGACATGGAAAGCTGTCGGCCGACATGTGGTTTGTCGGACGACACCTCTAGGATGTCGGACGACATGCAGTGTAAAAGAGGGACGGTATAGACGGGATTCGCAGGTTGAGCCTGCGAACGACGAAGATTTGTCGGACGACACCATTTCCTGTCGTCCGACATGAGCCCAGATTTTTATGGAAATCGCGTTTTCGCGATTTCGAGACTTTGCAGCATATTTCCTTTTCTTTTGTGGTCTTTTAGGTCAGCCTATATAAGGCCTTGAACCCTATTGTTTTAGGACACAACTTTGAACAATTATATTATTTTTATGTGAGTTATTTCTCTCTCGAATTCGTTCTCTTTTCGATTATCCAAAGAGATCAACCGGCGAATCTACGAAGCATCCATACTTTGTCGTGTGTCTTCATCGTTCTTCGAATTGCTGAGTCAATCGCGTGTTGGGGTTTAGGTTTTCATCTAAGTCATTCCACGAATTAACCCAGAGTTTGAGATCTCCACCCAAGGTATCCAATTTCCGTGTTCTTCGTATCTATTCCTTCTTCTATCAATCGAGGTACGTATCACTTTGCGGGACCTTGGGATGCATCACCTAGATCTTGTATGTTCGTGTTTACTCGTTTTACACGCTTCCGCACACACGAACTAGGTAATCATGCGATTGGATCGGCATCGAAAACCTTTAGCTTTTATATTTCTTCACAAGAGAAAAAAATAAGAGAGCAAGAAAGGTTTTCAGAGAGAAGAAGAAGAGAAGATTACCGGTGGATCGTTGCCCACACAACGTCCGGAGTCGAGGGCTAGGATACACAGTAGAAGATCTTAGGTGTTCGCCTATTCGGCTTCTCCGAATCACGCAACAAAGGTATAGAATCGAAACCCTATTTCCGCATCGTTTCGTGTTCTACTTCGTACGTAATCATACAAAAAACCAACGATTGGTTTCCGTGGCTTGGGCTCGACATTCTCAGACCAATGGGCGGTCGCTGACCTCCGGTGTGGTGGTCGGATTGAGAAAATCGAGCCTGAACAGCCGCGACCCGTTGCTGGAATCGCGACGCTGTCGGCCGACAGCCATATGTGTCGGCCGACACTGCCCTGTCGGGCGACAGCCTTCAGCCGTCGGCCGACAGACAAGGCAGCAGGCCCCGTTTCGCGCGGTCGTACCTTCGGTGCGATGGTTGGACGTGTTTCGGGCCTGGGGCTTCGTGCTGAGTGAAGTAGGGACGCCAGGGTTCGACTGGGCTTGTCCGGATGTTCGAGTAGTCGAACGGACATGTCCCGGGTAGTCGATTTCCAACAATTGGTATCAGAGCCGGTTTATCGGTTTTTTGTATTGTTCGTACGATTCGTTTGCAGGTTGAACCCGATTATTATGGCCAACATTATGGGATGTTGTATGATAATTTTGTTGTGGTTTTTTAAACTCTCGGGCTTGTCGAGATTGTTTTGTTTTAGGAAAATGTTGCTTGTTTGTAATAGATAAAAACGACGGGTTGAGTCGTTAGGTTTATTTATTTTTTGTTGTTTCCGGGCATGTATAGGGTCGATCGCCTTGTATAGGATCGATGCCGGATTTAGTAGATTTATTCTTGTAATTTTTCTTGCTATTTTTGGAGAATACTTAGGGCCATAATAATCGGGGCCACGTTAATTGCTTTTTATGTGATTTACGTGTTTATTATTATGCTTAATTATTTTATGCATGTTATCCCTTATCGTAAAATACTAAGTGGGAGAGGGATTGGAAACAATCCCGCGGTCTCCATTCTCTGTTTTGATGGTGATGTGTATTGACTTACGAGTTGGCTTTAGTGTCATCCTCCCTATCGGATAAAGTCGATACACGGATATCACTCGATCAAAATTCGAATTAAATTATACTTATAGAATAGAACAATTATATTTCTCAAAGCAATGCCTAATTTGTCTTTCAAAGACTAATTTCAACTCGACTCATTCTCCCCGGGGAGTGGAATGGAGCCAAAGCGCTTGGTTATGTCGATGACACAGATTAGAGACTTTCGAGTCATTCGATGACTAGATCGATTGTCTGATTGTCTCCCATCACCTTGTGAGAGATAGGGCTCAATTGCATGATTAATCGCTGGTTAGAAACTTCAAGTTTCACTTACGAGATATCAAGTTTTGAATAATAAAATTGTGAAATTTAATAAATGGGATTCAATTAACAAAGTTGTTTGTTTAGTAAACGTCCACACGAAAGTGGCTTGCTAAATGGAAACGGAACTTTGGGTTAATTGAGGCTCGACAGTTATAGAAAATCGTAAAGGACCGCATGTCAACGTAAACGTCCACACGAAAGTGGCTTGCGGTGGACATGTAGTTCCCGAGCGGTTGACTTAGTACTGAGAAATGGGTATACAGTTAGGTACGCTTTATAGTATCCTCCCCATCGGAGTCACTGCTATAATGATGTACGACCGAAGTAAAAGTCCAGTTATAAAATCGTTTGGATTAGTATACGTCCACATGAAAGTGGCATAATATTCTGATGGGATTTTAGGATTGATTGGTAAATTTAATGATATTACTTAAGGGAGTTAATATCGAATTAAATTTGACTGTTTGATTTGTCTCTTTTTATAGATATGACACTCAACCCAGTGTCTATGATACTAAAAGAAAACAAACTCACTGGTCCGAACTATATTGATTGGAAGCGAAACTTGGACATTATCCTAACTGTTGAGGAGTACAAATATGTACTCCAGGTCGAATGTCCGGATGCACCTACTGATACCTCCACTGATGAGGAGAAAGAATCATTTAGGAAGTGGAACAAGGCTGATCAGATGGCGCGGTGCTACATTTTGGCTTCTATGTCAAATGTGCTGCAACATCAGCATGAGGCCATGTCAACTGCCTATGATATGATGCTTCACCTCAAGGAGTTGTTTGGTCATCAGGACAGGGCAGCCATGCAAGATGCAATGAGGAAACTCATGACGGCAACCATGTCCGAAGGAACGCCTGTGAGGGATCACGTTCTTAGGATGATGGGCTATCTGAATGAGATAGAGATTCTAGGAGCATCTGTCGATGCGGATACCCAAATCGACGTCATACTCCAGTCTTTGCCAAGAAGTTTTGACCAGTTCCGCCTGAACTATAACATGAATAAGAGGACTTATACATTGGCGGAACTCCTGACTGAACTTCAGGCGGCAGAGGGAATCTGAAAGGTCCCTCAAGCACTTGTGGCAGTGAAATCGACTCTTCCTGGGCCTCTGGGCGGTAAAAGGAAGAAGAAGCAAGGACGGAAACCCAGTGGACCCAGAACTGGTGGACCACGGAATGGAGTGAACAAGCCCAAGGGCAAGTGTTTCTGTTGCAAGCAGTCTGGACATTGGAAGTCTAATTGTCCTCTCAGACAAGGAGGTATGAACTTTTCCTTAGTCACTGAAACATGTTTAGCGGTGTTATCCACCGGCACCTGGTGTGTGGATACGGAAGCCACTGATCATGTCTGTAATTCATTGCAGGGGGGTTCCAGGAAACCCGACGGTTTAGAGAGGGAGAGATCACCATCTACATGGGAAACGCTACGAAAGTGGCGGCAGTTGCAGTGGGAGATGTTTATTTATCTTTTAATAATAAAGTTTTGGTATTGAATAATTGTCTTTATGTACCGAATTTTAGAAAGAACCTTGTTTCGGTTTCTAAGTTGGTTTTGAATGGATATTCAGTTTCTTTTGATAATTCTGTTATTGTCAAGAAGAATGGTGATTATATATGTTCTGGTACATTGATAGACAACTTATATATACTGAATCCTAATTATTCAACGATGCAACGAGTTGAGTCGTTTAACGCATCTAGTACCAATAAGAGAAAGGAGCCTTCTAGAATGAATCCAAAGTACTTATGGCATCTTAGGCTAGGTCATATTAACTTGAGCATGATTCAAAGATTGATAACTGATGGAATACTCAGTGATGTGAAAGATGAGGACTTTCCAATCTGCGAATCATGCTTGGAAGGAAAAATGACCAAGCAACCCTTTAGTGATAAAGGGTATATATCCAAGGAAGTACTGGAATTGATTCACTCTGATTTGTGCGGGCCTTTATCTGTCCAAGCGAGAGGAGGTTATGAATATTTCGTAACCTTCACTGATGATTACTCAAGGTATGGATTTATATACCTAATGCGCCGCAAGAGCAAGTGCTTTGACAAGTTAAAGGAGTACAAAGCTCTTGTGGAGAACCTTCATGGTAAATCCATAAAGACTCTACGATCTGATCGTGGAGGGGAGTACCTCTCGGGAGAGTTTAAGGCGTACTTATTAGAGAATGAGATTTACTTCCAGATGACTGCACCATACACGCCCCAGCAGAATGGTGTAGCAGAAAGAAGGAATAGGACTCTTATGGAAATGGTAAGATCCATGATGAGTTACTAAGACTTACCAGTTTCGTTCTGGGGATATGCCTTGGAAACAACGGCGTATATCCTGAACTTAGTTCCTTCTAACACAGTCCCTAAAACACCCTCGGAATTGTGGACCGGGCGTAAGCCAAACTTGAAACACATTCGGATCTGGGGTAGTCCAGCACATGTGCTGAAGCATGGGGCTGATAAGTTTGAATCACGTTCGGATATTCGGTTGTTTGTAGGATATCCTAGAGGAACGAAAGGTGGTTTATTTTATAGTACTAAGGACCAGAAGATCGTTGTTAGCACAACGCTCGGTACTTGGAAGAGTATTATGTAATGGACCACAAGCCCAAGAGTAAGATAATACTTAATGAACTGAGAGGGGACGATCAAGGCTTAGATCCAACCCAACCGGGTGATACGCCACCACAGTCTGCACCTATAGTCACTGAGGTTACGCCGGAGCGTCGTCGTAGTGGGAGGGTTGTTCGACAAACCGAAAGGTTCATGTTTACAGGTGAGTCTTCGGACTTGTTACCTGGAGAACATGAAGCCGACCCCTGGACCTATGACGAGGCGCTTAAAATATCAAGATGCTCAGTCTTGGCAAAAGGCGATGAAATCCGAGATTGAATCTATGGATTCAAATCAAGTCTGGAATCTTGTAGCACCGCCCAAAGGTGTAAAAGCTATTGGTTGCAAGTGGGTGTACAAGAGGAAAAGAGGATCTGACGGGAGCGTGGAAACCTTCAAAGCTCGGCTTGTTGCGAAAGGGTACACGCAGAAAAAATGGATCGATTATGAGGAAACCTTTTCGCCGGTAGCTATGCTAAAGTCGATCCGGATTCTTTTGTCTATAGCATCTCATATGGATTATGAGGTGTGTCAAATGGACGTCAAGACATCATTCTTGAATGGGAATCTTGACGAGACCATTTATATGAGACAGCCAGAGGGATTCATCGAGAAAGGCCAAGAGCATCTAGTGTGTAAGCTAAACCAGTCCATTTATGGATTGAAGCAAGCTTCTAGATCTTGGAACATGCGGTTTGATGAGGTCCAATCCTATGAATTCATTCAAAGCATGAACGAGTCGTGTGTATACCGGAGAAGTGACAGAAACAGTGTGGCGTTTCTCGTGATTTATGTAGATGACATTCTTCTAATTGGCAACAATGTATGTTATCGGACATAAAGGGATGGTTGTCCGAGCAATTCGATATGAAAGACTTAGGTCAAGGTGGGCATGTTCTTGGGATCAAGGTTATACGGGATCGCTAGAAAAGAACATTAAGCTTGTCCCAGGCTTCATATATTGATACGATTTTGGCTCGTTTCAACATGCAGAATTCCAAGAGAGGTTCTCAACTTTCTGCCATGGAATTCATCTATCAAAAGACATGTGTCCAAAGACACAGAAGGAGATAGATTACATGAAGACAGTTCCTTATGCTTCGGCAGTCGGAAGTCTAATGTATGCTATTTTGTGCACAAGGCCTAATATCTGCTATGCCGTAGGCATGGTAGCTAGATATCAGAGTAACCCTGGACAGGGTCACTGAACTGCTGTAAAGAACATACTTAAGTACCTGCGAAGGACTAGGAATTATGTTTTGAGTTACAAAGCGTCCGAGTTGATCCCTGAGGGTTACACAGATTCGGATTTCCAATCTGATAAGGACAAGCGAAAGTCTACATCAAGCTATGTGTTCACATTGGGAGGTGGAGCAGTTTCATGGAAGAGTGTAAAATGTAGCAGCCTCCGAGGCAGATAAAGAATCGATGTCGTTCCGGAACTTCCTTATGGACTTAGATGTGATTCCTGATTTGCCTAGAGCTATTACAATTTATTGTGACAATAGCGGTGCAGTGGAAAATTCGAAGGAACCACGAGCCCACAATGCGAGTAAACACATGGATCGCATGTACCACCTGATTAGAGATATCGTCAAGCGGGGCGATGCGGTTGTCACCAAGATTGCATCAGCAGATAACCTGGCAGACCCCTGTACGAAGGCACTTCCAGCGGAAGCGTTCAAGAGACACGTGAAGGGGATGGGTATCGGATGTATGGGAGAGGGCAACTAGACTTTTAGTATAAGTGGAAGATTGATGAAGTTATATTTTAAATGTCTAGTTTAGTGACAATATGGAACTCCTTATCTGTGTTTTATTATCTATTAATCAAACAGTTCGCATTTTGTTTTATACACTCTATGCTATAGTCCTGGATATATACGTTGTAGATAATATGGCGTGAGGAGACACGCGGAAGATCATACTATCGGTTACTCGTATACTATCAAACAGTAGCTCACGACATAGATGGACAAGGACAATCCATCGGTACGTCGTAGTGTGACTGGGTAATAGTTGGTCTTGACTATTATGTTACACTCGTGCACTTGGTGTATTGAGCAGGACCACGGGAGGGCGTTCGATTTGTACTAATCGGATTAATAGAACTACACCTCAGATATTACGGATATATGAGTTCCTAATCCCTATATAATTATAGTTGTGTGTGTCCAATTCTCGGTTCTTTAATGTGCCAATGAGTGAGACTAATTATTAGTCAATATTCTAGGTAAATTGGGAATCGAAATTGTACACACGGCATGCTATAGATTATAGACAAAAAACCGTGTCCCATTTATTAGGTTGATGATGTCCCCGAGATGAGCTCATAAAGTTTATCATGTAAACCCTGCAAGTGGATTTACTCCGCATGATAATAAGGATGAGTGGTACTAGTCTCGGATAATAAGAAATGAATTAATTTAATTATTATTAATTAAAGTTAATTCGTGGACATGCGATATCTTAAACACGGGGAAAATCATATATGTAATTTCGGCAGAAATATTATTGGTAAAATAATATGAATTAATTAATTGGGAATTATAATTTTATAGTGGAATTAATTATAATTAAAATTGGATATAATTAAAGGTTTTCTTTTTAGGACACCGGTTTTAATTAAATTGCAATTTAGCCTAATTAATTAATTATCTTAAGGTCCCTAGTGTGGCCTATTTAAACCCCTCATTCTCTCTTCTCCTGACCTAACTTACGCTGCTTTTATTTTTCTTCACAAGAGAAAAAAATAAGAGAGCAAGAAAGGTTTTGAGAGAGAAGAAGAAGAGAAGATTACCGGTGGATCGTTGCCCACACAACGTCCGGAGTCGAGGGCTAGGATACATGCTAGTAGATCTGAGGTGTTCGCCTATTCGGCTTCTCCGAATCACGCAACAAAGGTATAGAATCGAAACCCTATTTCCGCATCGTTTCGTGTTCTACTTCGTACGTAATCATACAACGAACCAACGATTGGTTTCCGTAGCTTGGGCTCGACATTCTCAGACCACTGGGCGGTCGCTGACCTCCGGTGTGGTGGTCGGATTGAGAATATCGAGTCGGAACAGCCTGAACAGCCGCGACCCGCTGCTGGAATCGCGACACTGTCGGCCGACAGCCATATGTGTCGGCCGACACTGCCCTGTCGGGCGACAGCCTTCAGCCGTCGGCCGACAGATAGGGCAGCAGGCCCCGTTTCGCGCGGTCGTACCTTCGGTGCGATGGTTGGGCGTGTTTCGGGCCTGGGGCTTCGTGTTGAGTGCAGTAGGAACGCCGGGGGTCGACTGGGCTTGTCCGGATGTTCGAGTAGTCGAACGGACATGTCCCGGGTAGTCGATTTCCAACAAATACTCAAAATAACTTCTAAACATCAGTGAGCACAATTCAAAAGTACATTCTACTGATGAATAGAACAAAAGCACAGTAGGGAATGGCATCAAGTCCATCCCCTTCTCTTTTTTAACATTTGAAGCTATTGATTCTGTTGAAATCTGACTTTGCTGGGTGCCCACATCTTCACTTTGACTAGGTATGTCTTCAAAAGGTCTATACTGGGGTGGTGCCATCTGCAAAATGTAACATGTCATTTCTCATTTCCAAAAAAACTAAAGAAAATAATAAGGTTACCCTTACTGTGATTCCAGCATCAGCTCCATCTTGCTCAGTGCTAACTTCCCTCACAACAGCATTGCTTGGTTCTCTGGGGGTGCTTGTACTTGGTGTTTCTCTTGGTTTCTTCCCGAGTATTGTGACCAACCCCTCCACACTTCTTACACTTATATGTTGGAAATCGGCATCCCGGGGTCGTCGGAAAATGCGAAAAAACAACCCCGACCGAAATTCCCGACCGCTGGAGAAAACCCGCGAGCACCACCTGAACGGAGGCCCGACCAAACGCACCCCGTAGGAAAACCCGCGCGTCCAGCCGAGCCCCCATGAAGGGCACACGGATAGCCTTGTAGCGATCCCGGGGATGCTCGTAGCACGTGGAACTGTATTTCCGATTTTTTGAAAAAAGTTATCAACCAATTGCGTAGGGACACGTGGCGTTGAGTCGGCAGAGGGCGGCGGTGATGAGACAAACGAAAAAAGTCTATATTTGTGGGACCAATAAATTTTTTCTCTAGGCTTTTGATAATAAAAATTATGTTTCGTGAGTTTTCATAAAATTCTCTCTTGGGTTCGAATTCTACCCGATTATCCCAGAGAATTCAACCGACGAATCAACGAAGCGACCACCCTTCGTTCGTGTGTCTTCATCATCCCCGAGTTGCTGCGACAACTTCGCGTTGGGGTTTAGATCTTCGAATCTAAATCATTTCGTGGGTTCGATCCAGAGGTTTTGGGACCTTCCGCCGGTATTTTTTTTAATTTTCGTTCATCGTTCTTTTCTTTCTATCAATCCCCAACGAGGTTCGTATCAAGTAGTATCATTCACATTCAAAAATCAAAGAAATGATTCCTCAATTACAAATTCATCTGAAGAGGTATCCACATAGCGTAATATCGTAATCATCTGTTCATTGTGACTTATGTCAGGCGTACAATCGAGAATAACAGAATAATAGTTTGCATTCTTAATTTTGTTGATAATTTTAGATTTTATGTTAGAAGCAAGCAAATATATCAATTTATTTTGAATATTATGACCAAGATAATGAACATGAGTATCATTATTTACTATGCGACTAACATGCTCTTGAACAACTGGATCAAACTCAGCCAACATCTTAACTAAGCCCAAAAAATTCCCATTACTATCCTCGTACAATTTCTCATTAGTGCCACGAAATGCAAACTATGTTTTCCAAGACGTTTGACAATTGAAATAATTCGTGACAAAACGTTTTTCCAATGTTCTTTCTCTTTTCGTAAATATTTTTGGGCCGCTTCATCAATTGTTTTATTCTTATTCAATCTTAAGCATAATTCATACCAAATTGTCATATTCTTAATATGCTCTACACTAGTTTCATGTTCTTTAAGTCTTATGCTAAGATGAGTCCAATCATTAAATCCTCATGTTACCAAATCTCCATATCGTAGACATTTTTTAAATAATTTACAACAAAAGCAAAATACTTTATCAAGATCTTTTGAGTAAACAAGCCATTCTCTATCCCACTTTTCTCCATTTGACAAAATTCTAGTATAATACTTTGATGAAAAATATCTGCTTACTTTATTTTTAGGCCCATTTTCAATACTCAAATCCCTTTTTGGACCTTTAACAGCTAATATATTTATCAATTTTGCATCTAAATTGTCCCAGTTTCTAGGATCATAGATATCACATCTTAAACTAATATCAACATTCTCATCAAAAGGAACAGAATGTTCATTAACATTTTCTTTTTCAACACTTTCAGAAGGAACATCAACATTTTCAGTAGGCACCTGATCATTCTCACCTAATGGTACATTTTCAGTTGGTATATCACAATTACGAGGACTCAATTCATCAAATGAGGGAACACTATCATCAACTTTATCAATATCTTCATCCATGATTACATTATCATTACAATTACCATTTTTAACAATAAATTTATCTAGAGCTCCTTGTTGAGACCGAGTTAACTCTTCAATTCTTTTCCTTTTCTTGCGTTTTTCAATAACCAGAATCATATTTCTAGTTTTAGACGACATTCTTTCAATACTTCACAACTGGAAAAAATAACCAACAAATAATTAACAACTAACAACGAAAGAAACCACCTTAGGGCTGAGGCAATTAGGTAATGCAACAAGAGAGTTCCAACAACAAAGATTTGTAATTATTATCTCCTGCAAATATGAAAACCGAAAACGAAATCATAATCAACAAAATAGGGAAAACTAAAATCATAAAATGGATTCTGAAAGAAGAAGAATTCAATTAAGATAGAAATTCAATGAATTACCTTGATCATTGACAACTTGAAGACTATAATGAAAATTTTTGGGTTAATCCGAATAAAAGATGAATTTTAGGGTTCAGAAAAAAAAATGATGAAAGATTGAGAAGGAGGAATGAGTGATTTATGTGAAATACGATTATAGCTAGCCTGATAGTGGTAATGCTATTTTTTTAATAGAAGGATAGAAAAAATTGGGTTTTTATTTAATAGAAGGCATAAAAAAATTTGGGCCCCAAATTTTTGGGGGCCTGTGCAAGTGCACATCCGGCACTTGTTAAAGGCCGACCTGCCGATTGAGTTTGGTTTTAACCGAACCAAACCATTCTTTAAACGGTTTGGTTTTCGGTTCTTGAAAAAAACTCTAATTTGGTTCGGTTAACCGAGATTTTGGTTCGGTTTGGTTTAACCGAATTGACAGCAAGTGCGTGAAAAATTATTTTTTATATAATTAGGGTATTACTGGAATTCTACTTGTTTTTTAAATATTAATAAATTAATTTGGAAGGTGTGAAGAGTAATTTTTTGAGGTGTAAATAGTCAAAGGCCAAATAATACACATGAGCCCAATAGCGAGGTCCAATGACGTTGTAATGGGCCTAAATTAAAACCTCACATTTAAATCCATTTGAATCAAATTAGGCCCAGAAACAGAGGATGCAAAAGAGAGAGCTAAACAAGTCCAGCGGCGGCGCCACTACCCCCTCCGCCAAGAGAGGCCGTCCTTTCGGCAGCGGAAACAACAGCTCCTCAATCTCTGCAGCTGCTTCCGCGCCAGCCTCACCCGACACCGCCGCCGCCCCTTCCATCCTCCTCGGCCCTTCACTCCAGGTCCACTCTGCCTTCGCCGGTAAAGCCTCTTCCGTAACCCTACTCTCTTCAGGTTTTCAATTCCAGCTCACACGCGGATCATAATATTTCCAAGTAATAACATCTTCCCCCAATTAATTGTGTGAATGAATAATAATTAAGATCTTTGAAATTCGTCCCGTCGGATGAAAGTACAGTGAACTGTAAATGTGGATGATAGAGAATTATAGAATTTCGTTATGGTTGAATTTTTTATGTTGGCCATTTAATTTACATTTTAATCTGAGTCTGAATCTTCTCCCGTAACAAAATCAATTCAGAGCAGAATAACAAAAGGATAGTTTTGTCTCTTCAAAGCGGCCTGAAGAGCGAGCTAACATGGGCTTTGAATGCCCTCACATTGCTTTCGTTCAAAGAGAAAGACGATATTCGGAAAGACGCGACTCCCCTTGCCAAGATCCCGGGACTACTAGACGCCCTACTCCAAGTTGTATGTCTTTTTCTGTACATTCATTACATTTTTGTGTGTGTGTTGAAATATTTACTCTTTTTTTCCATGCTAGTTAGTGTTTGCTAAATAGGATTTGATTCCCATATAAAACAGATAGACGACTGGCGTGATATATCACTACCAAGGGTCCTCACAAAGGCTCCGAGGGCTACACAGCTCGGTGGGAATTCTGCAGTTACTGGATTCGGGAATGAATACGAGTCCTTGAATTCTGGTGGTTCTGTTCCGCATCTTAGGTACGGGCCAATATAATTACCAAAAAACTAAGTTTGAGGTTTCTTTCCATTTATGTATTTCCCATCTGTTAGTTTACTTTGTTAACAAGCCGGAATTCGCTGATGCAATCAAATGTTCTACACTTACATCACTCAACTCTTTAAATTATTATAAGTATCCTCAGGTCTCTGTTCTACTATTTTTAATATTTAAAAAACTTGAATGATATTAACGTAAATATATGCACCGCAAAAGGTTGTAGTTATTTTTAATATTTTGAAATATCGATGGGCGCCATTTACTCGTCCGTCCGATAATATCATCATTTTTTGTTTAGCTCCACTGACGGTAGGTCCAAAATGTAAGGCAGTGCACCTCATGGGTGATTTTCGTCATTTTAAAAGTTAGGCTTTTTTGGCAGTTACATGTTTATATAACTTTGTGTATTTGCACCCATGTTTAGTGCTGGATCTGGTGCTTCAAATAATCAAGGGCCAGCACACAAGATTTTTCCAAAACCTCGGCCTTCAGGTTTGTGGCTCGAGGAAGATGGCATCTTTAATCTTAACGAGGAAGGACGTGCAGAAAAGCAGCAGTTTGCTATCGGGGCTTCGAATATTATCAGGAACTTTTCTTTTATGCCTGATAATGAGGTCGCGATGGGACAAAATCGACATTGTCTTGAAACTATGTTCCAGTGCTTGGAAGATCATCTTACAGGTTTTTGTCTTTCAAAAATGGTGTTGGTCAAAATATTTTTAATTTCAAAATTTAAACTTAGGTTTTACCTATTTATGAAATAACCCTTAATTTAACACTAAAACAACCCTCAGGTATTTTAGTTTCTAAATTTTGAAATTTGACTATTTTTTGTTTGCTTTTTATTTAAATAGATCAAACCTGAGGGGTACTTTTTGGAAAAAGCCCCCAAAATTGAGTTAGCTTTTCCTGCAATTCAGTATCGTTGTTCTTCCATAATGACTTCATTTTCATGGTCCTGAAATGATTTCACATGAGCAGAGGATGAAGAACTAGTTACGAACGCTCTCGAGACAATTATGAACCTTGGTCCATTGTTAGAACTTAAAATATTTAGCTCATCAAAGCCTTCTTTCGTAAAAATGACGTAAGCTTTTGTCTTTCTACCTTTATTATTTTATTTTATTTTATTTTCGGATATAAACAACATGCATTGTCGATTGCCTATTTCCAGAGAAAAACGTGCAGTCGAGTCCGTTGTGAAAATGTTAGTGTCTTCTGTCAAGTCCTGGCATTGTGCGGCTGCAGAATTACTTGGCCGTATGATACTTAACCCTGATAATGAACAGTATCTTATGCCATTTGCTCCACAGGTCTATTTTTGTTCAATACATGCAACTTATATTATATGCTTAAATGCTGCTTCATATAGATGTATTTGGCTTGATGACAAAAGGATGTATAAAACCTGCAGATATATAAACGATTGGTTGAGATGATGAGCTTCTCAGGAGGTGATGCTAAAGCGGCTGCTGTTGGTGCATTGTACAACCTTGCTGAAGTTAACATGGACTGTCGGTTGAAACTTGCCACCGAGAGATGGTAATTACAAAATTACTTTGTCAGTACCAAAGGTTTATTTTTGGAAATTGCAAATACCCCCTTGACATTGACACCCCCCTAAAAATTACAAGTATTTTTGAGTAAATACAAAAATCAAAGGGGTGTAGAGACGGAAGCAGGGGCCCAGTAGGGGCAATGGCCCCTTGATTGCATCATTTTTTTTTTAAAAATCAAAGTTGTAGTATTAAATTGTGAACCATTTTATATTAAAAAATATACAATTTTTTCGTATCTTCACAGTTTTAGCACAACGTCTATACATTACTAGCTCAATCTCATAAGAATGCTCACACTTCCTTTGTTAATTACACTCTGAAATTCATTTTTAAATGGTTTTATATATTTTTGCAGATAATTACTCTTAACTTCCAATATTTTCTAAATGGCTTATATGTGTAATTGAAATTAAATATTCCAGCTGTCAATAATTTTTCGAAAATGGCTTTTGAAGACCCAAAGATGACCGTGTGTGCAAACTAGTTTGTAGCGTCTTCTTTTGGGTAAAGTGTGTCTTGATTCAAATTTATTTCAGGGCGGTCGATCGACTATTGAATGTGATCAAGACACCACATCCGGTACCAGAGATTTGCAGGAAAGCAACTATAATTTTGGAGAATATTGTTTCTGAGCCACAAAACAAGTCCTTGCTATTAGCGTACGAGAATGTATTTGCGGATATGCTTTTCTCAGAGACAAGGTACACTGATGCGTTTGCTCGGATATTGTACGAATTGACTTCTAGGCCAAACAATAAGATTGCACCGGCTCGTGGTATTTGGGGCATGTGACTCACTCAGTTTAACTCTAGACTCGTTAGTAGACTAGACCTGTATGTGAGTGAGTATGTCGCTGTTGATGTTTACTGTTTAGGGATAACTACATGAGTCTATGCTTGAAATTTAATTACTGTATATTTTCATTCTGGGAGATGAAACACTAATTTAGAATGAAATGTCATTTGCTATTCGCCCAATCCTAAATAAAGTACAGTATTTGTCAACCCCAAACAGGCATTGGGGCTCTGTTCCTACAACCGACTTGTATGATGTTCAAGTTCGATGAAAAACACATCGAGATTTGCAGGATCTTCTTCGGGTCACATAACAGTAGGGTTGAAAAAATATCCACGCCAAGTAACGCACATAACAATAGAGGCGAGCTATCCACGTCAAACAACACATATAATAATAGAGGTGAGCTAACCACTTCAAGCAATGCATATAACAATATAGGTGTGCTATGAGCTATCCACGTCAAGCAACACATAACGCAACACATCGAGTAGTTCATTCAGAAAGAGAGTCCCTATGGGTTCGACTACTGCAAACCGTGGCAATCAGAGTTCAAAATCCGATGCTAGAAAGCCAAAGAGAAAGAGGAATCATACTAGTAGTTGGTTTGACTATTGTTGTTTTTTGTTTTGTTTTTGTACCATCTATGGAATATTTACCTCATGAATTTGGTGTGGTACAAACCCAAACTACATCATACTAGTATGTATATAATGCTCTTATGTTTTTCCTTTAAATAGAATACACCAAGATATATTGCTCATTTGCCCCAACTTGTGTTCCATCCACAAACAGGACTTGTTATTCACTAGGCTTTGCTGGATAATAACGAGTCGACTAGAAAAATTGTCAAGTGTCAACATATATATATATATATATATATATATATATATATATATATATGTATATATCCCTCCAAAACTCTTAAGATTTCGACCTCAAACGGGACTTGTTATTTTCTTTTGCAAATGAATGTATTATTACATTATTTAGTTTTAAAAAGTTATGCTCTAATTGTGTAATTTACAAAAGATAATGCATAATTATATGAGAGAGTACAATATTTAGGCAATTTATTAGTTACACCCCATTCCAAGATGAGCATCTTACTCCCAGTCAACCTTATATAAGTCTAGGTCAATTTTTTTTCTCATTTCCTCTCCTTCTCTTTTCTCTCTCCCTCTGCGTCGCAATTTTTTTTCTTCTCTGTATTCTCAGCCATTTCTCCTTCTTCCCCGGCGGAGCGCCCGCAGAGATCAATGGCGGCGAAGAGAGAAGGAAAAAACGGGCCGCAGCCGAGGCAACTGAAGAGGAGGACGTCCCAACTTTCGACCCGGCGGCCCCTCCGCTGTTCAGGATTGCCGACATCCGGACAAGGATCTGTGGTGCTCCTGGTACTACGTCGTTCGCGACATCGCCGTCGTCTCTTTCGATAATTGGGCTTTTTGACCGCTCTATTAGATTGCTTAGGGGATAATGTTCTGGGCATTGTTTGTCCTCGGCCATGACTGATGCGTCATTTTTTTAGATTCAATTAAATCAAATCAAGTTGTTGTTCTTGATGATGAAACCCTAAATCCTCAAATTCTAGGTTATTCTCATTGATGCTGACCTTTATTTTTTACTCTATCAACCTTCATTTCGTTCTCTGTCAACCTTCATTTTGGTATATAGTTAACTAGTCTGTGTTTTTGTTATTTTTAAATTGTAGGTTATTTTATTGTATTTTGATATTATGTGAAGTAAATGAAACCTATTTATATGTATCACTTGTGCAAATTGTTCTGTTCAGGAGGTTTTGGGACACCGTTTAATAAAGCGTGTCTGTTTTTTAAAAATTCTAACAATCACCTCTATAGAATGCAGCCTGCCCTTTGGATTTGATGCAACCATCCGAAGTGATTTTGGTATTCCAAAATATGGCTGCCCCCAGTCCTTCATGTTGTAGGTCACTAAATAATTACATAGCTGGGATACAGAAGCAAATGTTAATCACTAACCGACAAACAATTTATGCGCAAGCATGTTTGGGTCCTTGCTGCAGAAAGGTGGTGTAATGAAAAATGTTTATGAGCTCTTTGATGTAGATTTGAAGGATTTTTTAGTCTCCAAGGTAGGAATAAGATTGTGGATCCTTCTTTCTCTCGGTTTCTTTCCTTCTCTGTTTAATTTCTCGTTTGATATGTTTGGTGTTTGCTGATCAAGTTCACTATTATATGTTTTCTCTTGTTTTTTTTGCTGGAGCAGCATATGGACTCGAAGGTACTCATCATACCTCCATATATTTTACTATGCTGAATAGTATATTGTGTGTGTGTGTAATGGCTTATACCTTAAAGCATAAAAATCAAAATGTTTCATGCAGCCCATACAGACCCTTAGTGCATGAGTTCATGCTAATTTACTATATCACCTCGAGTTTCCAAGTCTTCTCGAGGTACCGCAGAAGAAAAAATAGCAAAATATGATCCAAAAATAACAAGTTCGATTGTGTACTTAACTTTTACCCCTGGCCCCTTCAGAAGCAAAAACACTTCAAAACATCCTATTACATGTGTAGAAATATTACAAATAACAATTTGATTGTGTACTTAACTTTTACCCTTGGCCCCTTCCAAGCAAAAACACTTCAATACATCTTATTACATGTGTAGAAATATTACAGATAACCCCATAAATTTATCACATGATCAAACCTCCAGGTTACTTTTTGTAATTGTGAATCTTCTCAGTATTTTATATATATAACCTCAAGGACCTTGACCTAAATTTTGTATTTCGGCTGCAAATTAATTGGTATCAAAAATTGATCAAGTTAATATTTTTATGTGCCTCTAGAATCTAGGTTATATGATCTATGATCTTTTATCATTTTACTGATTTTTTTTATATGTCTCAAAACAAATTGATTTATGGATTATAGTCTCTTAGTAGGCCTTCACTTTAATAATGGGGATAAAATTGGGTTGTCGCCCTTTTTGTTGCGAACGCATATAAATCTAGTTTGTGGCATTTTGAAAATCACTTATACTGTGCACTTTTTTTGTATTTCAGGGAAGGATAGTTCATATCAAAGTGGAAGTTCATGCGTGGGTGTCGATTCCTAGAAGTGGAACTGTAAGATATGGATCGGGTTTTAGCAGGCAGGTTTGTTCAAGACATTTAATTTTGTTTATCAAATACATCCTAAGTGTTTTTTTATATGGTGATGGTTAAATTCTGAGGTTAAATTTGCACTATACTGTATCAGGAAACCACTTATAAGACTAGGTGCAAACATGCCGCACGGGCCGAGCGGGTGGCCCGAAGGAGCAACTTTGATCACTCCACCCTGGGCGGGCAGGTTTAACAACATGAGACCCTCGCGCAGCCGTGAAACTTACCAAGTAGTCCTCGACTTCGGGATCAACGACATCTTACAAGACTACCACATCAGCATGAAGCTCGAGCGCGCCTACAAATCCTTGCAGGTGGACGCCGATGTGTAGTTTAGGATTATAATAGTTGATTAATGAAGTAGCAAAAAAAATTGTAAATTTCACTTTAACTATAATGAAGGATAATAATAAAACAAATGAAGTATGATGTTAATTAAAATGCAGATTGATGTTTTTTGAGAAATGTATAATGATGAATGGACTCTATGATTATGATCGATGATATTTTTTTTGAGAAATGTATAATGATGAATGGAATCTGTGATTATGATCGATGATATTGTATGAAGTATGAATACATTAAGTGAAATTGAGCACAATCTTAAAAATGAGGTATGAACTCTATTATTGTGAAAGATGACATTGTACATATATGAAGTATGACATATTGTGTACAATTGACAAATATACATAATCATTTAACAAGCTCTGTTTCAATCTTAAAAATGAATGATGAACTCCATTATTATGAAATATGATATTGTAGAGATATGGTGTCAATTTTAAGAATGAAGGATGAACTTTATTATTATGAAAGATGATAATGTACTGATATGAAGTATGATATATATTCTCTTGAACTCAGCCTGTCATTTACCACAAACAATATAAAATGCTTGCAGTTCTTAGTTCCTCAAAATTTTCATTGGCATTTTATAAAGTTCATGACAATCAAACAAGAAAACTCCAAAATATAAACAAGAACTCAATTACAGAGTGATTTAATTGTTTTTTAACAATTGGTGGTGTGATTCTCAGATGCTACATACGCCAACAATGATATAGGTTTAACATAATTAGTGCCCTAGAAGGTATAGAGAAGTTTTATACATCTGAACCACCCTGCCACTAAAGAGAGTTACACATCTCAGCCTGTTTTTCGAGCAAAAAGCACAGCTCCAGGAAGCTAGTCATTCCCACTACCTCCCAGCCTATTTTGTACATTTAACGTGGCTAACGTTTATATAAGAAAATTGGTGGGCACTGTCGTCCAGCCGAGTTAGTTCACGTTCCTGACCATGCCAAATAGAAATGAAGTTAGAACAAGCCAAAGTAATATGTTTCAAAATGAATTTTACTACGAGAAATATGTTTGTTGAAAACAGGAGATTCAACGAATATCCTCCTTTAACAAAATTTATATGATAAAAAGATTGTGGTTATTATCGATGTATGGGGAGTTTCTCGCCTACGATAATTGATGTTTTGATAAAAATTGTGAAAATGCAACCATGATTTCTTTGTGTTTCGTGCATATACTTAAAAGTCATTGAAATGTCAAATAAATATTAAATGCAATGAAGCACTCTACAGCTATAGCAATAGGTAATTTTCCACTAATAATTCGATATACATAACTTCAATTCCACATAGGGTACATAACAATTAGACTCACTTTATCATACGAACACCACATATTGAATGAGGGAAATCTAATTCACAAAATACAATTAGATTTCAAGCAATTAATTCATGATAAATTTCACGACTCTTACATTTGGTGCAGGAGGAGGTAAATATGAGTGATGCCGCGGGTGATGATGAGGGCGGCGCAACGGATCGCAACCGTCCGGATCGCGGAGAGTGTGGCTGCGGTGGCATCGATTGGAGGGCTGAGAATTGAAATTCGATTCTGGCTTTGGAGTGAAAAAGTAGATTTTCAGTGAAGCTTGAAGGCGGGGAGGAAGTAGTATATATTCAGAAGCTCGATTTGACAGCCAGCGAGGCGGTGTGCACGGTGAGAACGAGCGAAGAACCGGTGAATTAGGGATTGACGGTGGTTGACATCTTGACGATGTGTTCGAGAGAGATTTTGTAAAACTGTGTACAAGCAATGAATTAAAGAAATTGTACTGTGATATAAATTTGGGTTGGATCAGAATTGACTGTTTTTATATGTTGGGCCTGGTGCAAGATATTCATCTTGCTCCTAGGGTGCAAGATATACAGCCTCCAATATTTATGTAACAAAAAATATTCTAAATAAATAAATAAAATCAGCGCAAATAATTAAATAAGATTTTATATTTTGCTTTTGACAAGCAAAGGTTCCAATCATTAATCAACACGTACAAGAAAACACGTTTAAATTGGTTAAACCTAATTTCTAAGCATAAAAAACGACTATTATGATATACGGAGTATTTTACTTTCCAGCCCCTACACTAACCCAATATTTCATAAACTAAAAATGAATCATCTCCGATTTCAACTCCGATGACGAAAAAAAGAGACGCCTTAATTTCTCTGTGACTCACGCGCACACACTGACACTCTGCGTGAGATCTATGGGTGCTACGAAGAAGCATCTGATGCTAATTCTCCTAATATTTTCAGACATCCTTATATGCGATATTCTTGCCGAAGGCGTCACCAAGGAGGAAGCCACGGAGCTCAGAGATGAGGTTACCTCAATTCTTAATTATCCCATTTTCTTCGCGCCCAAATAATTGATCATTTGATGATGTGTGTATTGGAATATATAATAGGTCAATTGCTTGTATTCGAGGTAGTATTTGAATGATCTTGTTGGGTTATTGATTCTTTCTTAGTTGTGATGTTTTTTAAAATTTAATTTAGGAGTAATTAAATCATGAAAGTTGCGTTCTTATTCGAAAAGCACTTCATTTTCTTAATTCTTACCCCTGGTTTACTAGAAATGATTTCTTTGGATTGTAAAATGGTAAAATCAATGAAGTGATTTCATTTTTTAAGGCGAGGATTTTAGTGCTATTGAAAGGATAAGAAGAAATAAAAAAAGAGACGTAAATGGGCAATATGCACCCGCTGGAAATGGGCCCCCGTGTTTGGTTTTGTTGTTTGTGTTTCAGGATAATGATTTTGGGCAACTTTGTATAAGTGAGCCCATATATGAGGAACTGATAATTTTGTTCAGATTTATAGTAAAGGAAACGAGAAACTTTGATTACTCGTGATGACTGTCTATTTAATTCATACCATGTAAATGCGTGTGATTTAGGTGCGTGGAATGTTTTATCACGCTTTTGATGGGTACATGAAGCATGCATTTCCGCGAGACGAATTGAAGCCTTTGTCATGCGGAGGGGAAGATACACTCGGAGGATATGCATTAACATTGGTGAAACCAACTACCGTTTATTTGTCAAATGTTTATTGGATATTGTGTATATGTTAATTTTAAGTTTAACAGACATTTTACATGTGAATGTTGTGTTTTCTCTACTCAGATTGATTCATTGGATACACTGGCTTTGCTCGGTGACCAAGAGGCGTTTGCAACGTCTGTTGAATGGATTGGTAAAAACCTTCGATTTGATATTGTGAGTATGGCTTTGTGTTGTCTTGCGTGAGAACTGAACGTATCATTTTTTTTCCTGGACTTGTTTATCTTTTTTGTGGCATTTTGGGTCAATGAATTTTGGGCCAATGATTTGTTAGTCTCTGTTTTAAAGTGTACTGTGAAGTGTGTTGATGATGTAGGCGACATTTGTTTTTGAGATGTAACTTCATGGCTAATATTTGAAGGTTTTTTTATTGGCAGAATAAAACTGTGTCTATATTTGAAACTACGATAAGGATACTCGGAGGTCTAATATCTGCTCATCTCATCGCAAGCGATTATAATACGGTATAACTTCACATAAAAATAAGATTCTAAGTATTGTTTTTTGTTATTAGTGTTATTCTATCCATCTGTTATTGTTTTACCCACACTGTAGGGCATGAGGATACCATCATATGATGATGAGTTACTTCACTTGGCAGAGGATTTAGCTCGTAGAATGTTACCTGCATTTGATACTCCCACAGGTATCATCAGTATATTCTTTTCAAAATTTACAATCAAATTAGTAAGACTTGCTTGAAAAGTGTTTTTACACACATTTTGACTTGTATAACCATATTAAAGTTATACGTAAGAGTGATTGAATATAATTTGCTTATTAGTTCTATTTCCATGCTTCAGTATTTGTTTTCTCCACTGGTACAGTATATGATCTTTTCGATATTATAATTTGTATTTGCTGCAGGAATTCCTTTTGGATCCGTAAATCTAATGCATGGAGTAGATGAGACTGAAAGCAAGGCAAAGCCTCTTTGTATTCTCTTTACCCTCTTAACTTGCTATGACTTCATATTCTCGAAATATTGATTATAAGATAAAGCACATTCACAATAGTCTGCTTTCTGCCTGATTTTTATGAAATATTATAATTTGCATTGCGATATAAATTCCAACCCATTTTCCAGATTTGATTGATTTTATGAGCTCAGTCTCTTTACATATTCGAGCAGATATTGAATAATGTTTACAAAACTAATCGTTAATATTATTATAAATTGGAACTAACAACTTACAAGGTGTGATCAGTCATCCATAATTTTCCGAAACATTTAAATTTCCAAGATCCTTTGGTCTAGAAATTATTTCGCTTTGTATATATAGCAGTAGTTGAATTGTCCTTTAGGAAATTGTTTCGCTTTGCTTCCCTCTGCATGAAGGATGGCTACTCATAATATAATCCTATAAATATCTGATGGCATTTCCAATGCATGAGAAGTTACATTAAATAATTCATTAAAATCAAGTTTAGAAATCTTGTTCCTTAAAAATATTTTCTATACATGAAGTTTCAGAATATATTTATAATGTAGAAGATATTGTTTGTGTAGATAACATCAACCGCTGGTGGTGGGACCCTGACATTGGAATTTGGGGTGCTTAGTCGCTTGACAAATGATCCCAGTTAGTAATACAATGATGTATCCCTTGTGTTTTAATTAATTCAGCCTTTTATTTTACTATTTACTGTGCACAGTGATAATGTGATCAGATGTTTGCCTTGTGGGATTGTAGTTTTTGAACAAGTCACAAAGAATGCAGTTCGGGGACTTTGGGCCCGTCGTTCAAGAATTAACCTAGTTGGTGCTCATATTGATGTTTTTTCTGGGGAATGGACTCAAAAGGTTATTAATTCAGGACACATTATGCTGTAACATGGATCTGATTGTACTTGGATATTATCAAAATTGATGAATTTTTTGCCTTTTTGTTATACTTTTTATTTAGAACACATGTAAAACAAGAAGATAATATTCTTTCATTTATATAACCATATCTTTTTAGTTTTATTTATATCCATGCATGAAGAGATAAATGTACTTTGGCAAAATTAGTTGACTCTTTGTTTTTTGTTTTTATTGTTGATTGCAGGATGCTGGAATAGGAACCAGTATAGACTCTTTTTACGAGTATCTACTAAAGGTGAGTTCTTTTCTCTGCAGGTGAAGTGAATTTATAATGCTTGTATTTACTAATGTACTAGAAAAGCATTCATTACATTCTCCATGGGACGTGGCTATTATTTCCAATCAAAGCAATTCCGAAGTTTTATTTTTGGATAAAATTTATTTTGCATTCTTTTCTACCTGATTTTTTCAGAACCATTACCATCTTATTTGATAACAATTTTTTTAAAAAGATAAAATAAAACGAAAGATACTCAGAGTAGTTCATCTAGTTCGGAGATGGGCTTTTCTAGCCAATTTTTCCTATTGTTTCCAACGTAACTTTCCACTAAAAGTGAAATGACGATTTCCTGATATATACCTACTTAATTATTATATGATGATATTTTTCCATGTTTATTTCTTTGATCTGTGTTGATTTTCAAGTTTACTTTCTTTAAATTGTGAACTAGTTTGCACTTCATTAGAACTGAAAAATATTGGTTTGGAACCAGGCTTATATATTGTTTGGTGATGAAGAGTATCTTTTTATCTTCCAAGAAGCATATAAGGCCGCAATGCTATATCTTTATAATGACCCTTGGTGAGTAAATTCATCGACCAAGCTCGTTGTAATTACATAAATCAACCTCCACCCTGTTAATGGATTGGTTTTTCTTCATTTTTACAAGTATATTTTTCACGTCTTTCATTTTCTGTAGGTATGTGGAGGTGAACATGAATTCTGCTGCACTTGTTTGGCCTCTATTTAATAGTCTGCAGGCTTTCTGGCCAGGGCTTCAGGTTGTTTTTTTAAATATTATGTTGGTATATCTCTTTTTTTACAGCTGTAAAATGTGGTGTTGTCTTACGTTACTGAAACTGATTGCGATCATTGTGATAAAGGTTCTTGCTGGAGATATTGAACCAGCAGTTAGAACTCATGCTGCCTTCTTTAGCGTCTGGAAACGGTACGGTTTCACGCCGGAGGGTTTCAATCTGGCCACTTTTAAAGTTCAGGTAGGTTGTAACTTATTGCCATCTTTGTATATAAATTTGTGTAGTGGGTGATAAAAATTTGAGAAAAAACATATTTAAAAAAAGGAATGATTAAAATAAGTACCCACCCTTGAGGTTTGTCCTAACAACGAAACCTAGTTAACTCTCAGAATTTCAATTAACATTGGAGGTTTTATTTAATGCTAAAAAAATAAAAATTAAGGAAAGATTTTTTATAAATGAAGAAGTGGGGGGTTGAGATATTTTTGGCTTGTGTAGAGGGTAATTTTGTGACAGTAAATTCTCAGGGGTAATTTGTAAAGACATCATGATTTCATCACAACTTGTCTCACTTGTCTCAGCAAGGTCAGAAAAGCTATCCTCTGCGTCCAGAATTAATTGAAAGTACATATTGGCTGTACAAAGCTACCCGAAACCCCAGGTTAGTATTTTTTATTTCTTATTCTACTAATGTGAAGGAAATCTTTTACTGAAATTGTGTTCTTTCACCCTTTTTGCTATGTGATGAACAAAGAGCACTACCAAAGTGCATGATTAAATTTTTGGGATAATTACAAAAGAATCCTTTGAGGTTAACCTTATTACCAAAAAAATCCCAACTAACTTAAAAAGTATGTGAAAGTAGTGGTAAAATTGTATTTTAAAGTAAAAAAGTTAGAATAATTATTTTCTTTTTTAGGGTGTGTCAACTATTGTGGAACAGTCCAATATGTAAAATGTTGCAACTTTTTGGGATAGAGAGAGTACTTTTAAAGACCTTGAATTTCGATTCAGTGTTACAACTATCCCCAATAGAAAAACTAAATATAGGTTCTCCTCCATATGTAGTCTGAATCCTTTTTCAAAACTGCATAGATATCTTGATGCTGGCCGGGACATGCTTGCTAGCCTGCAATATGCGGCTCGGTGCACTTGTGGGTACTGTCATATATCAGATGTCGAGTTTCACCAGCAGGAAGATCACATGGAAAGCTTCTTTCTGGCCGAGACTGTAAGTGTACTTTACGTGCCGGGTTGGTTTGAACACCGGCAGATTCAAATTTGCACATGTTCGAATTTCATGCCTATATATTTAAACCTTTCCCCTCAATATATTGAAATTACTTCATATTATTACTATTTCAGGTCAAATACCTTTGGTTGTTATTTGATTTGGCTGCTGGACCAGATAACTTGGTTGAGAATGGGCCATACAAGTAAGTTGCCAAAAAATCGGGGTTTAGCCTAATATCACAAACTCGAAATAGACATCGTGGAAATTAGGGTTAAATTACTAAAAAAAAAACCCGGAGATTAACCTAATTACGAGATATAAAACTTGTTATGTTAAATATTACAATCATCCAATCAATGTTTGTATTCACTGAACAGTGAACAGATACCTTGATCAGGGTACAAATAAAACAAATGGTGAGATAGGTTATTTTTAATTTTGAAAAGTTGGTTTTGGTAATTGGTTAAAACAGTAAGGCTATTTCTTTTACTCAGCCTGTGATACAACTAAGAATTTGTTTCTCGTTTCACAGTATGGACTTTACAAAATATTGACTGCTGACTTCTTCACTTCATTACGATGTGGAAAAACTCCATTTCAGATACATCTTTAGCACTGAAGGCCACTTACTTCCCGCGACTCCACAAATTTCTTTAGCAAGTGAACATTGTTTGTACTTTGGATCGCACTGCAGAAGCAGCAACATCAGTCGAGAAACAATATACTCTTCGGGCAGTATACTTGATAACCATAGGGACAATAATCACTCAGAATCATTTACAGAGACAGATGCCAAGAATTCAGTTTCACGCTCTGGTTTCCAAAAGTCTGCTGTCTCAGGATTGCTGAAGGTCAGTACAACTTCGTTTTCTAAAATGGGTCGTGCTTGATAGAATATGTAGATATACCCTCTTAGGAATTTCAACTTTAAGGTAATTAATTTGCACTACTGAATTTTGGAAATGAACTTTGCTGGCAGCATTACAGTACCTGGTATGCTTATGGTAAATTACAAAGAATACTTTTAAGTTTTCAGTTATGGTTTAAAAATCAAAACTGCAAGAGTTTGAAGACAACTCTTGAGTTTACTCAAAACCCCAGCTAAGTTTCAATAAAATAAATATCAAGAAGTATCTGTCTGTCTGTGATTCTGAAACTTAGTTGTGTTAATTTTTAATTAGACTGAACCTAGATGGTTATTTTAGTAATTAGCCCTTATACCTTTCATCACATTATGAGCTTCCATCTGTGTGACAGGGGTTCTGTCCGGGACTAACTCACGGACAAAGGTATGGCATCTCATACGTCTCTTCGCGTGATAATCTTCCAGACGAATCATCAAGCACGACGACTAATCCTCCAGACGAATCATCAAACATGACTAATCCTCCAGATGAATCTTCAAGCACGACTCAGGTTGTCGTGGCTGATCATCCAAACCACAAATCCGATGATTCTCCACCTTCCAATTTCAACGATGGTCTAAATTATCCTCGAGAACCCGAGGAGGACCAGATAGCACCAGAGCTTGAAAGCGGAACCCCACAAATCGTCAATCAAACGATTTAAGAGGTTAACTTTCTATTAATCAGGACCATTGAGCGACAATTTGAAGACTCTTAACTTAAATACAAGATTGATTTTTGGAGGAGTTTGTTGATATACGGGAAAAGCTGTCGAGGAAAGTGCCTTCCCTTAACATGGTAGAATATATACGTACGATGAAGATCGTTACAGATGTATTAGAGTTTTTCATTAACATGGTATACCACTACTACATATGTACGATGAGGGAAAATTTTATGTTTTTAGGCATTGGAGCAAGTGATGAAGTGAAGGGGCATCTATATTGAGACATTTTTGTACAAGTATTTAGATTAAGTTGAAAGGTGATATTGAGACATTTTTGTACAAGTATTTAGATTAAGTTGAAAGGTGAATTCGTTGATTATAAGATCCACCTAAAGAATTGAAGCACATCATGAATATCCTATTACTCTGTTTTGTCGATGCTTACACATGGATGGATGTGTTGTCCGTGTGAACTGAATACACATGACATTGATTATGTATATTTATACTGGACATTGCTCTCGCGGTCATAACCAAGTGGTAAGGTCGATGGACGGCGGTAGTGGTGATGTGAGTGTAATTTTCGTTCGATTTTCGGGTGAAGTGAGACAAAAATTTCATAAGTTTGTGTATCTCGTTCAAATATTATAAAATTTTCTATGGAGTGAGACCGATTGATTCACCCAATCAAGATGTCAACAAGTGGGTGAGTTTGGAATTTATCGACTCTCCCCCTTATAAAATAAAAAAAAATAATATCACAAAACGTCTTGTAAAATAGCTTTAATCCACATTTAGGACATGTTTTTTTGGAGTTATTTTTAGTTCTCTTCAATTAAGTTCATAATAATTTAATTCAGTTCAGTCATTTAATTTTTTATTATTTTATTTTTATTATTATTATTTTAATATTTTAAAATTAAATTCGATTGAACTTAATTTCAATTAAGAAATGAGAACTATTATGTTAAGTTCACTTCAAACTTATTATGTTCAGTTCAGTCAGTTTTAGTATAAAAGAAACATGTCATTAGTATTTTAAGTTTACGAAATATCAAATTTCGTTATATTTAACGATTTTTAGTGGAATTTCGAACGTTGGTCGTATCTAAAGTGTACGTGATAGCTCATTCTATCGTTCTATCTTGTGCACAGTCAATTCGATTGAGTGAATATCACGAAAATATGACTTTAAAAAATAAGATATATTTAATTTTTGGTAATATTAAGGTATGGGGCAGATTTGCTTTTTAATATTATTTTGAACACCTATTTTTTTTCACCTCATTTTTAGAGGTTGTATATTTTTTACTTGTAGGGGTTGTATATTTTTTACTTGTTTATTTATTAGGAAATTTGTATTTTTTAAATACTAAGTAGATGCATTTTTTAAAATGTATAAAGTCGTAAATATCCTTACAATAACATTACGTAACATATATTAATTTATTTACTATATATATAAATAATATATTAATTTATTTACTATATATATAAATATATTTGCGTAAAAATATAAATATAGTTGTGCAAGTAAATTATATATATAAATATATTTGCGTAAATATATTTGCGCTAAATATATTTGCATAAAATATATTTGCGCAACATTATATATATATATATATATATATATATATATATATATATATATATATATATATGAATAGATATCTATTATAGATTTATCACCTAGCAATATATGTCATAAATATGTCATATGAATAGATATCTATGATATCTATAATAGATATAGATATGTCATATAAATAGATATCTATTCGTATGTGGTAAATTAATATGACATATTGGAGATGAGCAACTTTTTTAGATAGTCTTACTAAATCTAAATTCAACTAAAATTTTCTCAAATTGATTAACATGCAAAAAGTGAAATAAAAAACCTAGAAATTTATCAAACCTAATTCTAACAATTATACAAATATCGACCGTAGCACAACTGATTTCATTCAATTCATATAAACAGAAGTTTAGATCTACGAAGAACAGACCCGATAGGCAAGAACTTGGATTGTCGTCTGTGGGAGTGATTAAGAAGAGGATTTTGTGGGATGTGGGAGTGGTTAAGAATGGGATATAATGGGCATAGTGTCTAACCCTCAACTATGATTGTTCATTTGTAATTGGTGAAAAAAAACTGACGTGTTATAATACTAGAATTCTAGCTAAAATAAGCGGATGCTATTTCAAGTTTAGATATGTAGTTATATACTAATTAATAATATACTTTGAAAAGGTTAATAATAGTGTTCATAATTCTACTTTTAGAGATGCCCCGATCCATGATTCCCCTTAATTTTTTAATATTTGTTTGACACTAGTTGAATAAGTATCAAGATCCATGATTCCCCTTAATTTTTTAATATTTGTTTGACACTAGTTCAATAAGTATCAAATAACACAAATGCTGCGAAATTCTATTAAAAATTTTTAAATATGACAAAATTTGAATTTTTAAAATGTAAAAAAACAAATGTGAAATCAAGATAGAGTATTTTTTAAGAGGTTTTATCATACTAGTGTAACACCCATGCGATGCACGGGATATAACTTTACGTGTTTGATGTTTTAACGTGCCCTTGATCTTGCGGTGTTCGTGATTTTACGTACATAGCTCTCTACAATATCGTTTAAAATAATTTGTTTTCGTTTAAAACATACATTACAATAGTAAAGTACATGTTTGAACTTCATTTAAATTCTCTAAAGGAAACATTAAAAGGCAAAATTCACTCCAATGAGCAACACAAAATTTTTAACCCACTTCTATTCGTCACCCTTGAAACAGCAACGTACAGTTGCCCATGAGTGAAAACCGGTTTCTTAAAAAACACACCAACATCTGTCAACGATTGACCTTGGCTTTTATTGATCGTCATTGCATACGATATCATCAACGGGAATTGTCTTCGTTGAAATTTAAAAGGAATCCTCGAATCAGAAGGACAAAGCGTCATCCTGTGAATATAAACAATTTCATTCGCCTTTTTGCCTCCCAAGACTCGTGCCTCTATAACATAAGTCCCAAGTTTGGTTACCACCAATCGAGTTCCATTGCACAGTCCTGCCGAGTGATCAATGTTTCTTATCAACATCACCGGAACACCAACCTAAAAAAAAAAAATCAGTAAACATCAATAACTAAACATCATGTTCATATGCATCAAGCATACAAACAATAAATAAAATAATCTACATTTTCATTTTACGAAGAAGATACCATTTAATATAAACATTAAGGAGCATAACATCCATTAATATTTTATATTACGAACAAACATAAAAACATTACAAATAAGATAGAAATAACCTTTAACTTCAACTGATGATTCGGCAACCCTGAGCATTTGATGGTATTCAAGAATTCAACGGAGTGCATGTTTGCAAACATATTCTCTGCACCCTCAGACTTTTCAATCGAATCAGCACTAAGATATATTCTTTCATCCTTAGAGTGCATCGAAACCATGTAATCGTTAATAGAATCAACTTCTTCCAAAGTCGGGGCCAAAATGACCCTACCTTGTAAGAATTCCACATCTCCAATATGATTTGAGAAATCCGGATATATTGCATCAACCATTGAACTGATGAAATCATCGGAAGAGGTTATGAGAAGATCATTGGGAATTTCTAGAACAACAACCCCATCATTGTCGTCTCCTATAGTTCCATCCCCAATCGAAGACATCCAATTAGAGAATTCTCTTAAAGTAATTAAATCATTTTCGTCCACAACATTCTGCAATCTCATATTAGTCGTCAACCTCAAGACTTTGCATTCTCTCCAAATGTTGGAGGAATTAATCGTCGCATGAACAATATCCTGTCTCGTACCTTTAGCAATTACCGGCAAAATTTGACGAAAATCCCCTCCAAATACAATAAACTTTCCCCCAAAGGGCTTTTCATTAGCTCGCGGATCAGAACTTCGCATAATATTACGCATTGTTCGATCAAGTGCTTCAAAACAATGCCTAAAAAATTATACAAAGTCAACTTCAGTTAGATAATTTTCAGCAAAAGAAAACACAAACACTGTGAAATATGAAACCTGAGAATGAGAGACGTTTTATTACCTATGCGTCATGGGAGCTTCGTCCCATATAATCATTTTAGCTTGTTGAATCAACTCTGCGAGTTCGGTTCTCTTGCTTATATTGCAGGTTGAATCATCGGTTAAGTTCAAAGGAATTGAAAATTTTGAATGAGCTGTCCTGCCTCCGGGTAAGAGAAGAGAATCTATTCCGCTAGAAGCAACATTCAACACAATATGTCCCATTGAACGAACAGCGGCAGAGAGAGTGTTCCGAACAAATGTCTTGCCGGTTCCTCCATAACCATATAGAAAGAAAATTTGTCCTTTGTTTTCGTGGAAAGCAGACATTATCGATTCATATGCTTGGCTTTGATCACGATTGAGCATTCCGACCAGCCTGATGTGCTCTTCTGTAAGTTTTTTTCGATCGTAATTCATCTCTTCCGCTATAAGGCGATTTCTACCAATAGCTTCATCGTGCTGCGGATACAGCATCTTGGCGTAATCTAAAAGGGTTTTCCCTTTTCTTTGCATTACATCTTCAATTTCCCTCAAGCACAAATTTTTAATTTGATCGTCACTGAGAATCAAATCTGTAAAAAAAAAAGAAGAAATAAAAAATCATATTAAGGACTCTTAGACCCGATGTATAGTGCATTTATGTCGTCAACACGGGAACAAACTGTAAAGAATGAATTGGAGATGTTAATAATCATACCAGGGCATTCCAAACGAATACGATATTTATTTAAGATATCTGGTGTGAGTAGATGGCTGCAACTTTCCCAAAGAATCTCTGGCCGACTGACAGAATCAGAAGTAATCAAATTCACAAATAAAATTCGAAGCATTGTTTCTGAACCCCAAACTGCAGCTTCTTCAATGGCTTTAACAAACTCATTATCGTCATCAATCAAACCACGGGCGAAACAGGTTTCTATAAAGGTTTCATATCGTATCCCGTTATAACGATAAATATCATCATAAGATTCACAACCTTTCACAACATTCAACAGAAGTCGCATATAATACAACTCCCCCCTGGCTGGATGTACATAGTTCAATCTCCCTAGAGCAACTCTTCTCTTCCTTGGCCGCCAAGCATGTTCCTTCTCAACCCAAACGAATTTCATAGGAAACTCAGCGTAAGTTATCTCTTTCGCTCTTGGAAATTTACTGTTTGCAATCATCCAAGCTGTAAACATAGTATCTTTACCCGCTGCTCTGGCCACAACATTCGTAACAGACGACCCTTCCCTAAATACAACAACCTGCTCGTTAGGCAGATGAAATTTCAATCTCACAATGTTAGACTGGTTGAAATGAATTTCATATCCATATAACCGTCACACCGCTTCCGAAGCCGATACGTATCTGCAGTCTAAATATTGCTTTATTTCATCAACAATTTTATTTCCAGCAGCGTCATTGTGAGACTGATAAAAAACGGCAGTTGCTCGATCGTGTCCTTTGTGAACGTACTTGAACAAATATTTAATAGAACGCGAACGATTGCACCACTCCACGTTAATATGCGATCTATATTTTTTCAAGAGATAAGGGTTATGGGGAACAACAGACCTGAAAAAAATATGAACCCAATGAGATTATTAGAAGATGAATTTTATACAATGGCATTCTAAACGAAGTATTCAAAGATAAATTTTATTTTTTATTATCTAAGCATAAATAAAACGAAACATCCTAAAAGCATACCTATTGTCAAGTTCAATTCCTCCCTTTAATATTGTCCTGCCATCATCCCTTCTTTTGTAAACGACAAAGCCATCATTATCTACCGTTGTGCGATCAACGTATTTCTTCGGGAATTTTTTTGTACATCGACATTCATCCATGCACGGTGATTTTTTATTTGCTACGCCACACGGACCATGAATCATGAACTCACTGACCGCGTCATAATATTCCCGATCTTCCTTGCAATCAGGAATCTCCGCAGATATAATACCGTCGACGACACCTGGACTTGCTGTATGGGGGAAATTTTTTATTAACAGTAGAATATGAGCATGGGGCATTCCACGTTTCTGAAACTCGATAGTATAAACAACTGAAAATAAGAATTAAATACAATGAGAATATAAAACTTTAAACTAATTAAATAAGAACAGTTGAAAATTAAAAATAGATAAAGGATGCACTAACTCGCAGATAACTCCCCAAACAGCTTTCCCTGACGAATATCTCTCAACATGTTGTCTAACTTAGTGTGGAATATTCGAGAACGAATATCCGGTCGATCATTTGCAGTCAATCCTCTTTCTTTACAATACCTCTCTATTTCATCCCACTTCGGATTACACGTGAGAGTAATAAACAAATTTGGATATCCTACCCACCTACATACAACCATTGCGTCATGATAATTCTGTATCATGAATCGGGCACCACCAACGAAAGAAGAAGGCAAAATAATCCTTTTACCAGTTTCTACCAAGTTAGTCTCTCCACTAATTAATGCTTCGCCCAACGCAGCGTAAGAGTCACATCTGAAATCCTGCTGATGATTTTTTATGTAAGTAATTCTGTACAACTCAACCATCGTATAAGCGTCAACCAAGAATTGTTGAAATAAACGTCGTCCAAAAAGAATATGAGGAGATTCAGTATCCCTTTCCTGCAGCATGTAAGAGAAGTACTCTTTCATTGAAACCTTTCTTTTTTTAACTTCTTTACTCCTAGTCATTTTACGATGAGGAACGTCATCTCTAAATCCGCCTTCTCCGTGCAAATATAGCAACGGATACTGGAGCGGCAAATACGACACATGCAACTCATTTATGCGCTGTAAAGTCTTTGATCGAGTTTCAATAATAATATCCCTGTGATCCTCCAGGTTATCAACATCTCCAACAATTAAAGCCGCCACCTCCGAAACAGTTGGAAAATTGTATCTTTGGCCATCAGAACTCCTTCGGCAAATCAACCTCAGTTTAATGTCATCTTTAGTGAACAAATTTTTCACTATGTTCACGTATCTTTTCCCCGGCATAGCGAAACCAAAGAACCAACATATTATTCTCATTCAGTACGCTCTTGAGAAGAGAGACGATCTTGGCATGAAACTCAACATCTTGTAGCTGAGCCTGTTTGTCTACAGCGTTACTGTTAAACAGACAATGCGATATTAATTAAATTTATCAGAATTTAAATAAAAAAAATAAAAACCGCAATCTCGATGCAAATAATTGAATACCATAAATTAATCAAAACATCTAACCTTGCGGAATTAATCCTATTTACTACTTCATTTTCAGTGTCGTAGATGTACAGTTGAGCAAACATAGCTCTATCGCTTTGGGTTGGGAGTAAACTACCAATCAAATGATAATTATCGCCATTTAATCTGAAAATAGGAGCTTCCCTTCCGTCGTTAAATGACTTGTCGATCTTCCCTCCCATTGAAGTGAAAGAAAAGATCATATTGTACATTCGCATTGACTTTTGAAATTTTTTACTCATCGGCCCATTTCCGTACAATAAATCTTTGTACTTTTGTGGAGGGTCCAGGATGACTGGTAACTTAATTTTACCCGAGTACCAAAAAAACAGTTGTTTAACTATCCTAATACTTTATATAAATAAAACAAATTATCTACCAAAAAAAAAATATCATAATGAATACACAAATGACATAAAATATAATAACAAATACTAACCATGAACGCAACACAAATTATACTTTGGACAATCTTAAGAATCCTGAGCTCTACGTTGGACAATCTTAAGAATCCTGAGCTCTACGTTGGACAATCTTAACATACAACTGTAACATACACCTGCTCGTGCATAAGTAAATAACGATTGTCTCAAAAAAATCCTCATTTTTGATAAAGATTGTCTCTGACTCATTGTATACGATATCATAATAGGGAATTGTCGACGTTGAAAGCGAAATGACAATCTTGAATCAGAGGGACTAAAGATCAGTTCATTTGGACTTATTCTCAGTTTCAGTTCATTTCAGACCTATTAAGTTCAGTTCAGTTCAAATTCATTAAGTTAAGTTCAGTTAGTTCAGATTCACAAAGTTTAGTTTAGTCATTTTAATTTTTTTATTCATATTTAAATATTTTAAAATTAAAATGAAATTGAAGTTAATTTCAGTTCAATTCATACATATTAAGTTCAGTTCAATTTGTTTCAGTCCAAAAGTACATGTCATGAGAAGCAACCTCGGAATGTAAACAATGCCATCTTTGTTTTCGTCTCCTAAAACTTCGTCTCAATAAGATAAGTTCTCAACTTTGTTATTACAAATCGAGTACCATTACATAAATTGACGGTATGATCGATATTTCGTATTAACATAATTAGGCTCAATTGAATGTTGTAACCCATTAGATCCCGAAAGAAGGTGATCATTAAAATATGTTATTGAAGAGTATTGTGGTTTAATTAATTAGTACTGTAATTAGTTGCAGTGCAAGTTGGAGCATATCTTGAGTATAGCCATGAAAAGATGTTCGGTTGAGTGGGTATCGATGACAGGGGAGTCTGCATTTTCAGTTTGTTGAGTTTTGCGTCTGTTTTTATTGAGACGAATGATTTCCAAACCTGATTCTGCAAAACAAATCTGTACAAATGTAAATCACAGAAAAATGTTCAATAAAAACGAAAAATAGGAATTTGCTTTTTAGAAATCGAATAAATTAACCACATAATTAAATCGAGATAAAGAAACTCAAGTGGTGGAATCAGAAAGACAATTGTAAATTGTAAAAGACATGTATTTCCAGATGATTGGAAGAGAAATAGTATAGGAAAAGTAATAAACAGTAAAGATAATGGAAAATGAGTGTAATTCTTAAAATTATTTATATTTATATGGTAAAAATCTACAAAAACATATTTAAAAGAAATAAAATTTTGTATTTATAATTTGGTATAGAAAATAAAAAAAATTGGTGAAGTGTTTTAACATAATGGAGTAATTTCTGACACTTTCATTGGTCACTTAAATCATATAAGTCGTAAAAAGATGAATGATTAGCAATTGAAGTTCAATTGTGGGTATTCAATGGTCATGTAGCTAATGAATTTAAATGGTTGAATAATTTGCTTGTTTGTATATTTCAACTATCTCAATTCTCAATAGCTATTTTTATTAATTTACTTTTATTTAAAATTTGATATAGAAGATAAAAAATCATTGAATTGTTTTAACATAATGGAGAAATTTCTTGCGCTTTGATGGATCACTTAAATCATATAACCCGTTCGTGTAAATAATAAAAGGATGAATGATTATATAATTAATAAAAATAAATGGTTAAATTTATGTAAGTAATGTTAAATCTAATGGGGTTGGGTAATATTCTGGTTAGTTCATTAATAAATATCATTAAAAAAGAGAATACATAGAATAAAAATTGTTTTAGAAAAACGCAAATAGATTTTGCAGCTAGAAGCCATAACACTAATCGCATATAAAATGAATATGTAGAATTAAAACACTGTATGAGCCAATATATAATGCTTTTCTGAAAAAAAAAAAGGAAAAATAGTCTAACAATCAACGACATCACTGTATGAGCCAAAATATAATGCTTTTCTGAAAAAAAAAAAGAAAAAATTGTCTAACAATCAACTGACATCAGAATTATATTTTGGCTCATAAAGTATTTACATAGCTTCTTCATGACGATTTTCTCTATAATAAAAATATTTAGGTCTCTGAAAATAGGGGAATTCGTGTAAAGACAAATTTGAAGCCGATTTTGGGCCAATATATTAAATATTTAAAATTTAAAAATAATACTAATTTTTGTAAATTTAAATTTCTTTCTTCCAACAAATGCAATCGGTACTCCTGTAATATGAATGCACGTGTTTTCCAATTTACCTTAAAACTTATAATAAGTTTATGTTTTGGTATCGGTTGGAGCATCTCTCCTACTCTAAAATAGGTTTTTGGTATCGGTTGGAGATGCTCTTGAACACTTGTTCAAATAAAAAAACTTAAGCAACTTCCATGTAAATTTGATTATGCTTCCCCAATAGACCACACGGAAAGATCGAATATTGTATAAAGTATCCTCAGAGACTAAAGCATAAAAAAAATTGAGTGCACATCACATGAAGGTTATAAGATTATAAGAATTGAGTAAAAATTGAGTCACATTAATCAAACATCAGGTTATAAGAACCATCATAATTTAACCGTTAACGCAAGTATATAAGTTAATTATATTCGGTTCTTAACCCAAGTATATAAGTTAATAACAATAACCAATTAGTATTATAAGTATTTTAATTGTACTCTATCAATCCGAACTAATTATGCACAGTTTAAGATAATGTATGCCCGTGTATAATTTATGTGCAAGCAAACACCAATCCAAACCTAACGATAAAATTCATAATAAATCGAAGCAGAAAAGTAAATCGGAGATTGGCTTTCGATATTATACGAAAGGATTAAACAGTAGTTCAGGGGAATACAAAGCCAATAAAACCATATATACCTTTTTTTCACAAAAGCTCTAGCACATATCCAGAGTGCAGAAGCTAAACCACAGATAAAGGATCTCTATAACCCATACAACACTCCAGCATAGTGGTCAAGAAAAAAACCCTTCTCCGTGTCACCCTTGCTAAAGTATAGTACAACCCTAACTTTATCAAACGCGTGCCAAGTGAGCAGGCTATCTAAACCCAGCTTGGTGGCACTTCTCGGCCACACGCTCCACGCTTAGCGACATCTCCAACCTCTCTCGTACCCCATGCAGTCCCTGAGAAGTTCATCGAGTGGTTCACTTTGTAAACGCGGTCCCCAAAGTAGACGCTCAACAAATTCAGTAATTCCCGCAAGCTTCCCGGGAGGGATTTCCCTGTTATGGCCTTGATGAGGTAGCCGAATCTATAACTATTTAATAAATTGGATTATCTCAACATTAATATTAAGCTGCCGTTAAAATACGGTGATGCAAGATTTATAACAAATAATCGAAAATCCAGTCTCTTGTACTTTCTATTTAGGAAATTCATTCAATCTTCTTAGGCTCAAAGAAGAAAAAAAATCTTCAGCATTATACTAAAAAAGAAAGTAATTTTAATTTTCATGAAATAGAAGTCCAATTTATTAATAAAATTAACCCTCTGTAAGCTGGAATATTAGAAACTCTAACAACCGCATTAGAGGTTCCCAAAAAGTCATGAGCAGCGGTCGTCAAAGCAGTTGAACTTTACTTGAACATATTTAAAAAACCATTAATCTGAAATTAAAATATAATTGACGAAACATACATTATGAAGATTGAAGTACTTTAAGTTATTTGACTCAACCGCTAGATCAAGTCCTATAAGTTCGGGAAGTTTAGGCTCGCGAACTCCCCGCAGAGCTTGTACGTACACGACCATGTCTAAGGAGTACGCAGCAGCCTCGACCGTCTCATACGTCCCCAGTTTTTAACTCATTATAAAGATAAAACATTACATGTAAAAAAAAGAAACAAATAATTCAAAATGCTTGCTTCAAGTATCGATTATTCCCTGAGATTTCATACAATCAGATTTCTCTTGGATGAGATGTACTTTCTATATCGCCATGGTTAAAGAAATTTTTGTACTTATAATTATATTAGAGTGATATGTTAAAAGACTAAAGTGAGTCATATAACCATGATAAATTGTGTAAACTATAAAAATTTGGTTACAACATTTTGGATCAAGAATGTGATTTGAATAAAGAAAGTGAAATTGGATACAAATAAATGGACTAAATTGAGTTATAAATAATTTTTTTTATCAAAAATATATATAGAAAATCAATTAAAATAGAAGTTCTAAATTAAATAAATTGTGTAAATAATAATATTGTGATAAATTAATATTCTACATTAAGGTTGTTTAAAATTTGAAGAAATTGAAGATATAGAAAGTTGTGACAATATATAGATTTTGGTAGTGACAATATATAGATTTTGCGATTGAATTTTTTTTTACAATATTAATATAGATTTTGCGATTGAATTTTTTTTTCACAATATTATTATTGAGATTTGATCGCAGTACATAAAAGAAAAAAGTTGTATTAATTCAATCCTTTAATCGCAAAGTTGTATTAATTCAATCATTTTTTCTTTTCCATATTGTTGAATTTGAGATATTGAATTTTTTTTTACATAATTAATATAGATTTTGCGATTGAATTTTTTTTGCAATATTAAAGTTATTTTTTTACAATATATATTTTAACATAATTATGTACATATTTTTCTTTTAACATAATTATGTACATATTTTTCTTTTAACATAATAATAATATTTATTAAAAATTAAATATACAACCCTGCAAAAACCAAATTATACATAATAATTTATTTTAATAAAAAAAATAAAAAATACTTACAATTAAATCTGGACAACAAAATGTCAAAATAAACTATAATAAATCATTAAACTTATTTTTTATTAATAATAATATTTATTAAAAACTAAAAGTACAAACTTGTAAAAAAACAAATTATATATAAAAATTAGATTTATAAATAAAATAAAAAATACTTACAATTAAATTTCCAAAACAAAATTTCAAACCAAAATATTATAAATCATTAAAATTATTTTTTATTAATAATAATATTTATTAAAAATTAAACTTACAAACCTCTGCAAAAAAAAATTATACTATGGCAAAAATAATTAAATATAAAAAATAACTAAATAAAAAATACTTACGTTTCAAAAAAATTGGCACAAAAACAATTTGTAAAAAATACTAAGAGTAATAAATCATTAAAATAATTTTTAATTAATACTAATATTTATTAAAAATTAAAATTATAAACATGCAAAAAAAAAACAAATTATACATAACAGATTAGATTTATAGAAAAAATATAAAATAATTACAATTAAATCTGCAAAACAAAATGTGAAGTATAAAAAATCATTAAAATTATTTTTTATTAATAATAATATTTATTAAAAATCCAAAAAAATAAATTATACTATGCCAAAAAATAAATAAATATAAAAAATAACTAAATAAAAAATACTCATATTCCAAAAAAAATTGGAAAAAATTTGCCCAAAAACAATCGGTAAAAAATATTAAGAGAGGTTTGGTTGAGCAATTAAATTGAGGATTTGAAGTCCTTGATTAGAATCCTAAAATATTGCAATTGATATAGAACAAAAACAAAAAATTTAAAAAAAAATACTAAGGTTGAAAAAAACAAATTATACATAACAAATTAAATTTGTAAAGCAAAAATATCAAAACAAATTATAAGAAATCATTAAAACTATTTATTATTAATAATAATATTTATTAAAAATTAAAGGTTAAAAAAACAAATTATATATAACAAATTAGATTAATAAATAAAATAAAAAATACTTACAATTAAACAAAACAAAATAGGAAAACAAAGTATAAAAAATCATTGAAATTATTTATAATTAATAATAATGTTTTTAAATTTTTAATAAATTTAAATGTAAGAAACACAAATTATACTATGCCCAAAAAATAATAAAATATAAAGAATAAGTAAATTTAACGAAGTAAATAATTAGTTATTAAATATAAAAACATTGTAAAATTTTAATAAATTTAAATGCAAGAAACACAAATTATACTATGCCCAAAAAATAATAAAATATAAAGAATAAGTAAATTTAACCAAGTAAATAATTAGTTATTAAATATAAAAACATAATTAATTCATACAGTTATTTAATGCTTCAAAACCAAAACTATATGTTAATTGTTGAAACATATTTAATCAAAAGTACAACATTAATTGTTCAGAAATACTACTCATAAACAAACATTATACAATTGTTTATACTAAGCAAAAAGTTAATAATTGAAATCATCCTCTGTTACTGCCTACGGACATTCTCATAGCAATATAACAATTACAATCATACTACTGGCTACGGATTCTTGAAAATGCCCGTGTGTAAATATCAGTCATATTCAAAACAAAGGATTTAACTTGATATAACTTGTAAATTAAATAACTTTATTTAATTCGCTTTGTGTAAATCCTTCCAAATGAGTTTTAATACCAGAAAGCCCGAGGAAGTTTCCAACCATCCCATTACATAACATACATCTTAACGAAACAATATGAACAATGTAAAGAGTTCATAAATTATAATTTCTTAAACTATGAAACTTACTTGAAAAATTATGAGTTGCTTCTGCTGAAACTTCAACCATGTAAAGAGTTCATAAATTATAATTTATTAAACTATGAAACCTACTTGAAAAATTATGAGTACTTATGCTCAAACTTCAACCAAAAGCGTGCAGAAATCTTTCAAATCTCGTAATTGAAGGATCTCACCAAAAGGAGAATTGAAGGATCTCACCAAAAGGAGAACTGCTGAAACTTCAACCAAAAGCGTGCAGAAATCTTTCACATCTCGTAATTGAAGGATCTCACCAAAAGGAGATCTTCATTCGTAATTACAATTTTATAAGGTACAAATATACGACTAAAAACATAATTTAAAAAATTACCTGTAGGAAAGTTTAGAAAGTCATACTGATGCAACATCTGGTTTATATTGGTTAAGAGAGAATGGGAAGTTAGAGGCATCAGATGTCGAACACTTTTCCTGATTACACGAACATAGAATCACCATTAGAATGAAAAAGGAAATTACACTACAGACGATAATAACGACGTTGAAACATAGATATTTAGAAAAATAACGGAGTAGTTGGAGAGCGGAGTGTTGGGATATGTCCTTCGATCCTACGTGTGCAATCGATAAAGTCATAAGGTCGTCTATGGATGTTAAATGATTATTCGATAATATTAATTGTTGGGAACAATAAAATATTGATCGATAAATCATACCTACAGGGTCACACACGGACTCATAAATGATGTACAATGCTTGATAAATATATTGATTTAGAATCAATATTTACGTGAATTTAATACACATGCATGGGATGCATGGCTTGCATGGATGCATGTCACATAGTGTGACATGGCATGCCACACAAGCAAGTGGGACCATCTAATGTCATGTGGCATAATGAGGTGGAAATGCCCATTCAAATTCACCATAATCACACCTTAATGTGTGATAATGATGGGGCATCAATATCACCATTAAGGAGGAGGTTACAAGGTGGTTTTGATGGCATTTTAAGGTGAACAAATGCTGATTTTTCAGCATAATTTTTCACCCACGAAATTCACAAAAGAGAGAGAGAAAAGAGGTTGTTCTTGGAGAATCAACTCGATCAATCAAGCAAGTCATCATCCGGGTTCGTGTGCAACACGTAGAGGCCGGGCCATTTGTGCGGCTTCAACATCCGGGCGATCCAAAGGCGTGACAGGGTCATTCCAGAGGTGAACAATCCGTGGCTGATCCATTAAGGTGGTTCAATCGACTCAACACCACCTTAACCAATTTCAACGATCACCAAATGTAAGAACTCGTTGATCCCTATATATATATATATATATATTGGATGTGTATATATATATTTGTATGTGTTCTTATACACATTATGTGTGCACTAAGATCCAAGCATGGCATAGTAAATCTATCGCTTTACACGCTTCCGCACACACGGTATATCGATTGGATCGGTATACCGGCACCTTCAATTGGTATCAGAGCCTAGGGCTCGTGCACACTTTTGTGTTGGACACGAAGGTTAAATCAACATAATTGGATTATATGTTTAATTGTGATTATGTGATTAGATGTAAGGCCGGCCACCGTTAGTGGTCGGGTGAATGAAATTGTCGTTTTTTACGTACGATTGGCCATAGTTTTGGAGGGTTGCGTCCCTTGGAATCATTTGTAATAGATAGGTTTTCTATTTCAATATGTATTGTTCAAACTTGTAAGCGATGGACTTGGTCCATGGTTCGATGGTGGATCTCGGCTCTCCGGCGAAAACGAGAAGAAACGAAGCAAAATGAAGCGAAACGGGCAAAAACCGGGCTGCTGGAGCAAAACGGCGGGCGCCGTTTGTGCTCCGGCGGGCGCCGAATGGATTCGGCGGGCGCCATTTTGGAAACGGCGACCGCCGAAAGGCTGTTTTTTGGTCAGCCTGTTTTGTACCCTTTTGGCGGGCGCCGTTTTGGAAACGGCGACCGCCGGTGGTGTTCGGCGACCGCTGATTGTGAAACGACGGGCGCCGTTCGTGGTTTTTGGGGTATGGACTAAGGTTGACCTAAATCGGCGGGTGCGGAACTGAAACGGCGGGCGCGGGCCAGTCCAGAAGATGTTCAAGGCCTATTTTGTTGCTTTTAATCTTTTCGTTTGAGAGTTGTGAGGTTCTAGGGGCCTTTCGATTACGTATTTAATTGCTTTGCTAGTTATAGGATGTTTTATGTTATAAATGTTCAACTTACATATAAACACCTATGCATGCAAGTTCCCAAAATAATGAGTATAATGTCTTGTCCAAAAACATCACACTCATGAAGCCCTCGATCATAAGTTGGTAGGTCCGCCTCAGCGGGGTACTACTTGTTATCTTGGGATAAGTGGGAGTAAGGGTTAGACCCTTACACGTGAGTTTGGTTTTCTCATCGATAGATCCACTGCAGGCGTGGCTATCGAGACATGAGATGAGAATGGGACTCTCATCGACCGAGAGTGACATTAGATGTCATTGACATGTGATGTCTACCTATCTTAGACTTCTTAAGTGCGGACTCAGTCGGCTTAAGAATTTGCAAGATGAGGGTCTTGGGATCGTTTTGTTCTAAGGGACAATGATATTGGATATCAATTGAACAAAATGAAATAAATAAGTACAATTGTTAGACAACCTTATTTGTTTACCGCTTTGTGAATGTTTACATACTTTATTTATCTTTCTTTTGTAGTTTATCATGTTAATTTCAACTCGATTCAAGTTTGGTTCAATTCTTGATTATGAAAAATTGAACAACATAAATTTTCTTGATTCACAACGTAATTTGAGGATGGTCCTCAAATACGAAGACAATGAAAATGTGTTAGATAACCACATCCTAAGATATCATTGAACAACTCAATAGCATGTTCGGGGAATATGCTAAGATTGAGCGGTTCGGTATGACCAGGGTCATCACTTCAGCTAGGCTGGAAAAATGGAAATCTATGGAATCACATGTACAACAAATGATTGGATTATTTGTTTCAAGTGACCGCCTAGATTTTTCCTATGATGATTATTTGGCAACCGATTTCATACTTCAATCTCATTATGGTTATAATGCCTTTAGGCTAAATTTTCCATATGAATGGTTTGAAGAAATCGCTTCGTGAGCTCCACGGGATGCTCAAGGCTGTTGAGCCGGCGATAGAAAAGGACCCTAAGAGGGAAATTCTTATGATATGGGATAGGGTAGTCAAAAGAGCATGGGCAAGAAGGCTACTAGGGTTCCTAGGGAATCTCAATGCGTCTACTGCAAAAGTGTTGGACACTACTTGCAAACATATAAAAGTTCATATTTTATTCAATTTCAAAACAAATGCCTAATTTGTCTTTCATTTGATGGATTATAAGGTTATGATTATTTTCACCTCGGGGAGTGATTTAATCCAAAAACACTTAAGTTCATCAATGACACAAATTAGAGACTTTCGAGCCATTGGATGGCGTGAATCGATTGTCTGGTTGGCTCCCTCATATTTTATGAGAGATAGGGCTTCAATTGCATGATAATATCGCTGGTTAGAAAACTTCGATTTTTCACTTACGATTTATCACGTTTTGACATTGAGATAATTTTGAATGGGAAATTTGAATGAGACTCAATTATTGGGAATAATTGAATTTGCCCAAAGTTCAAAGAAGATGTGAAGAACGGGGTTGCTTCATCTTCAAGTATTAATGTTATAGACATTAAACTTCACAAATTCTACTTCTTGGGTATTGGATGCCAAATGTGGTTCTCACATTTTTTATGTGGAGGAACTACATAGAAGTATAAGTTTGGTGAATAGAGATGTCGATCTACAGGCAAGAAATGGAGCGAAGGTCGCTGCATTAGCCGTATGATCATATGATGTTGTTTTGCCTTAGGGCCTTGTTTTAGTATTATAACTATGTAATTTCGTACCTTCAATAAACAATGAATATTGGTTCAGTATTAGATACTGATGGATTAGTTTTTCACTATTAAATAGTTTGGTAACTATTTTAATTGTGAATTATTCTTTGTTTTGGTACGATTATTATATTGTTTATGTATACTTTAAACTTGACAAATCATATATATCATTAAGACCAAAGGCCAAATCGAATAAGTATCGATGAGACATAACTGAAACATTGTTGATTAGATCAAATCAAAATCTAAACATGTAACGAAGCTTCTTTTAGAAGGAATTTTAGAATAATTTGACTTGGAGTCATTTGATACATGTGAATGATGTGTGATTGAAAAGATAACAATGTCATCTTTCTTGGAGAAAGGAGAACATGTGAGTAATTAGGGATGATCCATACTGATGTATGTGGAACCTATCAGTTCACAAGCACATGAAGGTTATGTTTCGGAAAAGAGAAAACAAACTATATTAGATATAGTTCGACCATTCGATGAGAGGTCTAAATGAACTACTGGTCTCTTTTGGGAACACACAATTCTTGACTTCAACTTATACACTGAATAGGACGCTGTCAAAAGCTGTTGATAAGACACCATACTAGGTATGGAAAGGGAGGGTCCCTAAATTGTTTTCATCAAAATTTGAGGTTCTAAAAGCTTCTCTGACGAGATTTATCTCTATAGAGCTTGAACTCAAATGGGATAAAAGTTTCTTTATGGTATCCATAAGAAACTCGAGGGTACAACTTCTACGATCTATCTGAGAACAATATTTTGTTGCTCGAGATAGTGATTTTCTTGAAAAGAGTTATCTTTCCTAGAAATTCAGTGGGAGCTCGGTTGTTTTGAACGAGGTTCAAGTGAAACAACCAATGATGAATACTCAAGACTGGGTTGAGAGTATTCTTATGGTTTTGAAAGCCATACCAGCCCTCGTAGGTCCGAAAGGCATAAATCTATCTCTATTATTCAAATACTTAGATATTGTGACCAATGAGAGATATGAATTCATGCTTTTGGAAAGCGGTGAACCTTCGACCTAATTCCAAGCTATGACGAGTCCAGCTACTGAAAATTGGCATGGTGCCATGAAATCTGAGATGATATCAATATCTGATAATCAAGTTTGGAACTTGATATATTTGCATCACGGGGTTAGACCCAATGAATGCTAATAGATCTTTAAGATCTAAACAGACAGATGGAAAACCTAGGGTTTTCAAAGCAAGGTTGATGGTAAAAGTTTTATTCACGGGGTGGATTATGGAAAAACTTTCACCTGTTGCTTTGATTAAATCATTCAGATCATCTTAGCCATTGCTACTCATCTTGATAATGAGTTATGATAATATTGGATGTTAAAACTAACTTCTTGAATTGGATTCTAGAAGAGAATGTGTTTTGACACAGCCAAAGAGTTTTATCGATCCTAATAAGGCTGAGAAATTATGCAATCTTATAATAGTTCCATTTATGGAATAAAGCAAGCATATCGGAGTAGCAATCTTCAGTTCAATGAATCCATACTGGGATTTGGATTTCAGAGGAACTCGGAAGAGTCTTGTTTTACAAGAAGATCAGTGGGAGTTACGTTGTATTAATTGTGTTGTATGTCGATGACATACTCCTTATTGGAAACAATGTTTCTATGCTTAATTCTATTAAAGAATGGCTTGGGAATTGTTTTTCAATAAAGGATCTTGGAGAAGCACAGTACATATTGGGCATCAAGATCTGTCGGAACAGATCGAAAATGATGTTTGGACTTAGTCAAGTGACCTATATTGATAAGGTACTTGATAAGTTCAGAATGAAAGACGCCAAAAAGGGTCTCATTCCAATGAGTCATGGCACATCTCTTAGCAAGATGCAAGGCCCTACGGGACTTGATGAGAAAAAGAGGATGGAAAACATTCCTTATGCTTCGGCAATAGGGTCTATAATGTACGCCATGATATGTACACGACCGGACGTATCGTATGCTTTGAGCATGACGAGTCAGTTTCAAGGAAATCCAGGTGAGGCGCGTTAGACTGCGACCAAGAATATTCTTATGTACCTTAGATTGACAAAAGAATATTTTGTTGTCTTTGGAAGACAAAAAGAGTTGATATTAACAAGTTGTTTGAATGCTAACTTCAAAACAGACTAAGATAATTTCCGATTTTAATCTGGTTATATCTTTTGTCTGGTTAGAGGTGATATTTGCTGGAATAGTTCCATGCAATGCAATATAGCTGATTAAACTACAGAAGCTGAGCACAGTATTGCATTGGATGCAGTAATGTTGGCAGTTAGGATTTGAAAGTTCTTGAATGAACTAGGTGGCGTAACTAGGTCAGCCCATCCGATAATTCTCTATTTATAGTAGAGTTATCGCGCAAGCCTATGAGCTAGGAAGCACCACAAGTCTAAAACTGGTGCTCAGGAAGTTCCACATTATTTGGGAGATAGTTTTGTGGAGACATCGAGATAATAAAGTTGCAACTTTTGGTAAGGTTGCAAACCCGCTTTCTAAACCTCTCCAGCAGTTTAAGCTTGAGGCTTTCACGACTGCAATAGATATCAGACATCTTAGAGATGGGTTGTTATTTCTATTACTGTATTAGATACTTTTGGAGATTTGGTAAACATTCACTCATATGTATAATACATAATTCTTCATATAAATATGGTTTAATTTATATGAATTGTCCAAATGATTAAGTTATATCAATTGGGTTATGAGGTCGACTTACCGCATAATGAAGTCCCAATGGTTGAACTGATATACTTGAATCATATAGCTGTTCCTGGTTCGTATAATCGAGTACGGACAAACCGATAATACAAAGAACTAGATTGTAATGTGTACTATAGCGCCGCTTCATGGGCTAGTGATGTGGGACATCAAGTACAATTACATAGATATTAGCTGGGAGCTAATGATCGAACAGACCCGACTGGAATAGTATTTAAGATTTCGAGTCATAATACTATTTCATTGACTGTCGAGCAATTTCCTCTGACCTGAGTAGTCCAGAGTGATTTCATTGTGAAATGGTGTACTTTGATACAAGTAAACGCCTTTCGTAAAAGGAGGTTATAAAACTTGTCATTGGGTATATCAGGAAGCAAGTGGGAGAGCTTGGATTGACAAGATGGGATTGTCCTCCATTTTATAATGGGATACATGTCTTACCGGCCACTTGGAGAGTCGAGACTGTGGAAAATACGTGGCCACGTCCAGATTCGTATCATAGTGATAAATCTGGTTTTACAGTCTGTCTCAAAGTCCAAGAAAGGTTTGAACCGATTGAGGATGACTCGAGTCTTGCCTCAAGTTCAAACATAGACATAAAGTGACAACAGGAAGTTGGCAGCACACTGGCTTTGAAGGCCAAGTGGGAGATTGTTGGGATATGTCCTTCGATCCTACGTGTGCAATCGATAAAGTCATAAGGTCGTCTATGGATGTTAAATGATTATTCGATAATATTAATTGTTGGGAACAATAAAATATTGATCGATAAATCATACCTACAGGGTCACACACGGACTCATAAATGATGTACAATGCTTGATAAATATATTGATTTAGAATCAATATTTACGTGAATTTAATACACATGCATGGGATGCATGGCTTGCATGGATGCATGTCACATAGTGTGACATGGCATGCCACACAAGCAAGTGGGACCATCTAATGTCATGTGGCATAATGAGGTGGAAATGTCCATTCAAATTCACCATAATCACACCTTAATGTGTGATAATGATGGGGCATCAATATCACCATTAAGGAGGAGGTTACAAGGTGGTTTTGATGGCATTTTAAGGTGAACAAATGCTGATTTTTCAGCATAATTTTTCACCCACGAAATTCACAAAAGAGAGAGAGAAAAGAGGTTGTTCTTGGAGAATCAACTCGATCAATCAAGCAAGTCATCATCCGGGTTCGTGTGCAACACGTAGAGGCCGGGCCATTTGTGCGGCTTCAACATCCGGGCGATCCAAAGGCGTGACGGGGTCATTCCAGAGGTGAACAATCCGTGGCTGATCCATTAAGGTGGTTCAATCGACTCAACACCACCTTAACCAATTTCAACGATCACCAAATGTAAGAACTCGTTGATCCCTATATATATATATATATATATATATATATATATATATATATATATTTGTATGTGTTCTTATACACATTATGTGTGCACTAAGATCCAAGCATGATAGATTTATATGCTTTACACACTTCCGCACACACGGTATATCGATCGGATCGGTATACCGGTACCTTCACGGAGGGGAGCTCATCGACCTGCACATGATCTCCGAAATCGTGTTCATTGAAAACTTCCGTCCTTGCTGACCAAACAAATAAAACCAAGTACATATCTAATGTAACATTGATGAACCCCAATAAAATCATTTCAAAAGGCAGTTGTAAATGTTCATGTAAAAAGCAATTCTTGAAAGCGGAAAGTTAAGATGAAAAGGAGTAAACGTGCTATCAAATTTTAATGTCAAGCAATTCCTTCTCTTTACGTCATTTTTTCCAGATAACCTTAATATGAATTAAATTACCATAATATATAATACCTGCATTTGGAGACCGCTAATCGAGAAGACATCCTTTGTGAATGAATCAAAAGATAGAATAAGTGAATTGAATTTCAGAAATCAAATAGATTTGTAAGAGCCAAAAACTCTTAAACCTGAAAATAAAATTCTTAGGATGTAATTTCATATCGTGCACCCCGCATCAAATCATGTAGCAAACGACAAAAAACTTGTTGAATGCACCATCAAATATAAATGTAAGAACTGCCACAATACATTACCGTAGTACAATACATTACCGTAGTTTGAAATAGTTTTTGCATCAATATAGGCATATAAAAGCCATTTTTAGCTCCTCAGCTACTCCATCTCCATCTCCCCTACTTCAATAAAATCCTTCAAAACCAACAACAAATCTCAATCTTTTACATATCAAAATAGCGTCTGAAATTCACATAAAGCAACAAATTGACACGGTTCACACCCCAAAATATAAGAAGCGAATATAAATTTTAAAAAATAAAGAATAAATTGAATTAGTTGGAGTTTGGATATGAAAAAACGAGTATTGAAATACAATAAATATATTTTTAAACACACAGAAGAAAAAGTAGTAATCTGTATAATAAACATGTAGAGGAGATTAAGGAGATTTTTTTGTTAAAAAAAAGGCGAGATTATAGAGTGAAATTTAAAGACATGTATTTTTGTTACCTGATTTCAATGACCCCAAATCTTTATTTTTCAATTTCCTTTTCCAATAGTAACAACCATCGAATAGAAATGAAACAAATCAAGAAAAAAAAAAAGTTATTAGAAGTACTTTCTCTTCTTCTTCCATGTCTTCTTATTGTATTAGAAGCACTTTCTATTATTTTCTATTATATGATATCATATAATATTATTAAAAAATAGATAAAGAAAACTTAAAATTAAATTTTTTTTGGTCTAGGTCAATTGTAGATATTTAAATTTGAAAAACCAAAAAAATAATTAACGAAACAAAAAATAAAATAAAAAATCATTAAATAATTTTTAATTAAAAACAATTATGCAAAAAAACACAAATCATATGATATCATATATAATATTATAAAAAAAATAGAAAAAATAGTTTACAAAACAAATTATACAATACCATATAAAATTATAAAAAAATAAATAAATAAGACTTACAATTACATCTATAAAACCAAACAAATTAATATATTAACAAATAAATATAAAAACAAAATCAATAATAAAAAAAATATATAAAAAATCAGAGATCCAAAAAAATTGCGCTAAAAAAATACTCATGTTCAAACAAAATTTGTGCAAAAACAATATGTAAAAATAGTAAGAGTATAAGAAATCATTAAAATTATTTTTAATTAATAATAATATTTATTAAAAATTAAAAGTAAAAACATGAAAAAAAAACAAATTATACATAACAAATTAGATTAATAAATAAAATAAAAAATACTTACAATTAAATCTAGAAAACAAAATATCAAAACAAAATATAAAAAAACATTAAAATTAGTTTTTATTAATAATAATATTTATTAAAAATTAAACGTAAAAAACATAAATTATACATAACAAATTAGATTAATGAAAAAATAAAGAATATTTATATTAACAAATAAACATAAAAACAAAATCAATAATAAAAAAACAATATAAAAAAACAGAGATCCAAAAAAATTGCGCTTGTTCAAAAACAATTTGCGCAAAAACAATATATAAAAAATAGTAAAAGAATAAGTAATCATTAAAATTATTTTTAATTAATAATAATATTTATTAAACATTAAAGGTAAAAACCTGAAAAAAAACAAATTATACATAACAAATTAAATTAATAAATAAAATAAAAAATATTTACAATTAAACCTAGAAAACAAAATATCAAAACAAAATATAAGAAATTATTAAAATTAATTTTTATTAATAATAATATTTATTAAAAATTAAATTTACAAAAAAATAAATTATATATAACAAATTAGATTAATAAAAAAATAAAAAAATACTTACAATTAAATTGTTAAAAAAATTATATTGCTTTATAAATAAAAATATTCCATTGATAGCTTGAAAAAAATAAAAACAAAACAATAAAAAATTAAATATTTATTTGAAAAATATAACCTTAATAACTGAAAAAAAATTAGATAGGTAAAAAAAATTATATTAAGTTAATAACAAATAAAATTAGAATATAACATTTATAGCTGAAAAAAGTAAAAAAATATTAGACAAATAGGTAAAAAAAATTATATTATGTTCATAACAAACAAATAAAATTATACGCAAAAAAATAAAAAAAACCATTAGACAAATAGGTAAAAAAAATTATATTCAGTTCATAATAAATAAAATTAGAATATAACCTTATAAATAAAATTAGAATATAACCTTATAGATGGAAAAAAACAAAAAAATAATTAGACAAAAAAATTATATTACGTTCATAACAAATATAAAGTATACTTAAATATGTTAGAATTAATTATCTGATTGAATATATTTATGCACGCAAGTTCTAAAAATTAAGAATCGTTAATTAAGATATTTTTCAATATAACTTAGGTAACAATTAATTAAATTCCAAAAATTAAGAAATTCCAAAAATTAAATATTTTTCAAGATCAAAAATTAAGAAATCGTTAATTAAGATATTTTTCAAGATCACTTACGTGAAAATTACAAAAACAGGCGTTAATGAATAGTAAACTATAAATCGCTAAAAAAAATATAAAAACTTTTGTGTTAAAATTAATGTATTTAAGTTCAAAATATAATGTATATATATAGAAAATAAATTAATTCTTATAGAAAATTTAAGAAAGCTATTGAATATATAAGCATATTGTCCAAATTTATTTAAGTTAATATTCTTTGAATTAGCTTTCACTAAAATGAAAAGTTAATTTTAATCTGTAATAATTTTTTATAAAATAGAAATTTAATCTTAAATTAAAGTATGAAATGTTTTTTTTAAACGGATAATTAATAAGATGGAAAATAAAGATAGTTAATTTATAACAAATATTAAAACTTAGAATTAAAAGCTAATATTATCTTTTATTAAAATATATTATGAATTACATATAACAAATACATAAAAATTATAAAAGATAAATTATACCAATGAAATAAAATATTTTGATCATCAATTATATTCTATACAATTGCCTTAATAATATGCATTAACTAATTGATCTTCTAACAAAATTATATCGCAACAATAAGCCACAAAAGAAGAAAAACCAAAGAAACGGTAAGCATCGTTTATGAACAATGAAAAAAAGAAAAAACTTACAATGATGCTGGAAAATAAAAAAGAAAAAAAACTATAATAATAAAAAGAATACATTTTATTAGAATTAAAATTATTAAACTGTACTGCAAGTAATTAATAAGATAACGCAAAATACTTTAATAATTAATCATGCAAAAATACTTTAATAATTAATCATACAATAAAAAAAATCACTTAAATTGTTGCGAAAAAAATGACATTAAACATAAAAATAAAAAATAGTGTGAGTTATCACTTTAATAACAAATACATTCAAAATATAATATCGCTACAAATATCAAAATGTAATATTTAAAAAACAAAAATACATTGCGTGTAGAATTTTTTTTTATTTACATAATAAAAACATTAAATTGAAACATTTATCGCAAATTTAAAATAAATATATAGAACGTTGTTTTTGTATTGATTTAATTGGAGGATAAGGTTGCATTTAAATATGGATCAATCCTAATAAATAAGGAAATAGCAATAAATTTGTAATTTATTATTTAAAATTAATTTACAGCATTAATGTAAAGAATTAAAAAGCAACAAATAAAAATTATTTAATATCTGAAATTTAATATGTTTTGAAAAATAAAAAATTAATAAAAGTTGCAATTTTAACGCATCCTTGGTATGCCATTGGTCAGCTTGGGAGGCATGACTTCTCGTTTTACATTCATTTCATCCTTTGCAACAGAAGAATTGTTTAATAATGTATAACGTCTCCTATATCTATAAAAAAAATTAAACAAATTACAAACTTCTCTGGGAAGAGATAGAAAATTATACAATAGTATCAAGATAACAAAAGAATTGTGTACTATAACGTCTCCTATATACCATTCAAAACATGGGTTGCATTAAGTGTAGAACATGAAAAGGAAAGGAATCCAAATATTATAAGCAAACACTAACAAAAATAAAATAGGATGATTTAGACACTAACACTTGAATAGCTTTAGACTTCCTGAATCAAATATCCACCTACATTAATCAAAAAATGCATTAATACACTGCATTATAATCAATTAATTATACATTTATCCACCTACATTAATCAAAAAATGCATTAATATACGGTTATAGACCAATAGACAAAAAAATAAAAATAAAAAACACTTCACGGTTAAAAAGAAAAAGATAAACTTGCCGGAAAAAAATGAACTTCAAAACTCAGTATAAAACTTATCTAGAAACAAACCATAAGCAAAGCAAGGGAAATTTGGAATCCTCGAATAACAGGAAAAGCTTGCCCAATAAACTGACCTTCGTCAAAGGATGAGAAGGAACATAAACCTGTTGTAAACTGACATATCGAAAACATAAAATTCATACCCAAAATAAAAACATGAATATGAAATAATAAACCATAAATATACATAAAATAAAGAGGAATAGAACAAAAAAATACATGAAATAACTAAAACTGATTCAAACATGTACAATTTAGAAATTAAAGAGAAATATAATAAAAAAAAATGCATACCTTAAACCTGCCAAATCAACGCATTAACACAAAAGACAGAAAATAATTAAAACATGTATAATTAGATAAAATAAATAGATAAATAGAAAAAAAATACATACCTCAAACCTCAAACCTGCAAAAAAAATTCTTAAAAACAAAAAAATGATTAAACCAAGTATAATTTATAAAATAAAGAGGAATATAGCAAAAAAATACATACCTTAACCTTCAAACTTAAACACAAAATGGCTAAAAATGATTAAAACATGTATAATTAATAAAATAAACAGAAATATAGAAATAAATACATACCTTAAACCTGCAAAAAAATGATTAAAACATGTATAATTTATAAAATAAACAGAAATATAGTAAAACATGCATACCTCAAAACTGCAAAATAAAAATAATTAAGAAAAGACAGAAAAATTTAGTAAAAAATTAGTAAAAATTAGTAAAAAATTATTGACATGAACATGAACTAAAAATGATTAAAACATAGAAAATAAAGAGAAATATAATTAAAAAATGCATACCTTAAACCTGCCAAATAAACACAAAAATAGAAAAAAATACATACTTCAAACCTACAAAAAAAAATATTAAAAACAGAAAAATGATTAAACCATGTATAATTTATAAAATAAAGAGGAATATAGCAAAAAAATACATAACTTAACTTAACCTTCAAAATTAAACATGGCTAAAAATGATTAAAACATGTATAATTAATAAAATAAACAGAAATATAGAAAAAATACATACTTTAAACCTGCAAATTAAAACATGTATAATTTATAAAATAAACAGGAATATAGTAAAAACATGCATATACCTCAAACCTGCAAAATAAAAATATTTAAGAAAAGACAGAAAAAATTTGTAAAAATTAGTAAAAAAATATTCTCTAAACAAGCACATAATTAAAAATGATTAAAACATGTACAATTTAGAAAATAAAGAGAAATATAATTAAAAATGGCATACATTTGCCAAATCAACACAAAAATAGAAAAAAATACATACCTCAAACCTGCAAAATAATTTATTAAAAATAGAAAAATGATTAAACATGTATAATTTATAAAATAAAGAGGAATATAGCAAAAAAATACATACCTGCAAAATTAAACACAAAATGGGTAAAAATGATTAAAACATGTATAATTAATAAAATAAACAGATATATAGAAAAAAATACATACCTTAAACCTGAAAAAAAAATGATTAAAACATGTATAATTTATAAAATAAACAGGTTTATAGTAAAACATGCATACCTCAAACCTGCAAAATAAAAATAATTAAGAACAAATAGAAAAAATTAGTAAAAATTAGTAAAAAATTATTCTTAACCGACCTAAATTACTAATGATAAATAAAGATCCAATAGAAAAATACCATGAAATTTCATACCTTGATTAAACCTGACAACCTCAAATTTCTTCGTGGAAGCGAACTTCAAGAACAGGAAGTTGAATCACTTTTCGACGATTATCGATCATAAAGATCGGAAAATACTGGAAAAAAAATATGCATATTCAAATATACCGCACGACCTCAAATTCGCTTAGAAAAACATTGGAGGCAATAAGCTATTATTAGCCTACTACACACCAAACTTAGAAAAATAGCAAGACCATATAAAGTAAAGTTGTTAGAATGATTTATTAAAATAATTAAATACAATTACAACAAAGAAAACAAATTAAAAAAATCCATATGAAGTACATAAACTTACATTGAGCTATTGAGCTGCAAACAAATAAAAAAACATTGATTATAAAATTATACAATAAATTAATTCAAAGAAATACGATTATAAAGAGATACTTACCTTTTAAACCTGTGAACAAATTAAACAAAAAACTTGATTGTAAATCAAATTATAAAAGAGAAAAAACATTAAAATAATTGCAGAAGAAATTAATAAACGGAGATATTGACATCTTCAAAATAAAAAAAAATAATAATAAATTAATTCAACGATTATAAAAATACTTACCTTTAACAAAAAACTTGGTTGTAAAGCAGACCAAAAAAATAAATGAATTAGAAATTAAGAAAAAACATTAAAATAATTGCAGGAAATTAATAAACGAAGATTACTAACATTGACATCTGCAAAACAAAAAAAAACAAATTAATTCAACTATTATAAAGAGATACTTACCTTTACCTGTAAACAAATCAAACAAAAAACTTGGTCGTAGAGAACAATAAATAAAAATTTACAGTGCATCTGCAAACCAAAAAAACAAAAAAAAAAAAAAAAATTAATTCAACTATTATAAAGAGATACTTACCTTTACCTGTAAACAAATCAAACAAAAAACTTGGTCGTAGAGAACAATAAATAAAAACTTACAGTTGCAAACCAAAAAAATAAACAATCAAATTAGAAATTAAAAAAAACATTAAAATAATTGAAAGAAATTAATAAACGCAAGAAACTTTGACATCTGCAAAACAAAAAAAAACAAATTATTATATAATTAGAAATAAAAAAAAAACATTAAAATAATTGCAAAAGAAATTAACACTGGGGCAAAATAAAATAAAAAATAGCTTTAAGACATTAGAATGATTTATGAAGAACAATAAAATAATTAAAAACAATTAACAAATTAAAAAAATACATATAAAGAACTTCAAACCTAAAAATAACAATGCCATATAATAAAATAATTAAATACATCTAAAGAAAACAAAAGAAAACAAATTAAAAAAAATACATATGAAGTTCAGAAACTTACATCGACAGCTGCAAACAAATAAAAAAACAGTGATCATAAAATTATACAATAAATTAATTTAAAGAAATACGATTATAAAGAGAGATACTTACCTTTAAAGCTGTGAACAAAAAAAAAAAAAATTGATGTAAATGAAATTATAATAGAACAACAATAAATAAAAACTACAAATAAAAAAAACAGTGATCATAAAATTGGCAAGAAACTATTATTAGCTTATTACACTACAAACCTAGAAAAATAGCCAAACCATATAAAGTTGTTAGAATTATTTATAATAAAGAACAATAAAATAATTAATACATTACAACAAAGAAAACAACTTTAAAAAATGCATATAAAATTCATAAAGACAGAAACTTAGCTGCAAACAAATAAAAAAACAGTTATCATAAAATTATACAATAAATTAATTCAAAGAAATACAGAGATACTTAAAGTTAACAAATCAAACAAAAAAACTTGGTTGTAAATGAAATTATAATAGAACATAGAGAACAATAAATAAAAACTTACCATGCATCTGGAAACCAAAAAAATAATCAATCAAATTAGAAATTAAGAAAAAACATTAAAATAATGACAGAAGAAATTAATAAAGAGATCTGCAAAACAAAATAAACAAAATAAATAAATTAATAACGATTATAAAGAGATACTTACCTTTAGAGCTGTGAGCAAATCAAACAACAAACTTGATCTGCAAACCAAAAAAATAAACAATCAAATTAGAAATTAAGAAAAAAACATTAAAATAATTGCAGAACAAATTAATAAATGCAAGATACTAACGTTGACATCAAAACAACAAAAATTCTCATATAATTAGAAATTAAAAAAAAATAAAATAATTGCAAAAGAAAACGCAGACTTGGCCAAAAAACAAAAAAAATCATACAGATAGATTTAAAAATATTGAATTGCAGAGAAAAAAGCTTTAATAATGCAAAATAAAAATAAAAATCATCAAAAAATGTTGAATTACAGGAAAAAAAATTAATAATATTGAATTGTAGATAAAAAAATTAATAACTCACCAATGAAATTTTAATGATGATGAAAAGGATTTTAAATAGAATTAATTCAGTTTAATATGAAAAAAAATTGGAGAAAAAATTGGGGGCTTGGAAGAGTCTCTCCGCATCAGAGGGAGCGAAATTTGGAGGAAAAAAAAACACGAAATATGCATACCTCAATTGGAATAGGAGGAAGGCGGGCGGCGGAGTAGTCGGAATTCGGGATGGAAGAGTCCTTCAATCGATCGTCAAGATCTGAAAAATATGAAAAAAAGAAAATATGCAAATTCATATATATACCTAACGACCTCGAATTTGCGATGGAAGCCTCCTCGGAGAACAGGGAATTCGATCGCTTGGATGAAAAAAAATATACATACCTCAATCTGAATACGAAGAAGAAGATCGGAGAAGTAGTCGGAGTGCGGCGGAGAGCAATCGGTCTGCACATGATGATCGAGGATGGGGCTGGAAGACGACGATGAAGGGGGAAGAAAAGAGAGAGAAAAAAAATTATGTATCGGAAATATATGAAAAAAATTTTGAGGGTAGACTTTTTATTGGAGCTGTGAAAAAGGTGAAGAGAAAGACAGCTGTTTTGTACTGTTTGTCCATTGCGTTACGCAAAAGCCATAAAAACTGATATTTAATATCTGAAATTAATACTTTTTGAAGAATAAAAAATTAATAAAAGTTGTAATGTGAACGCATGCCATTGGTCACCTTGGGAGGCTACGCTTCTCGTTTTATATATGTATAGATTATTTAAAAAAAATTACTGACCATATTATAATATTCATATGTACTAGGAGTTAGAATCATATATAGTCCTCTTGAGATTGGCCATTTACCTAGATGTCCTTTATGTTTGAGTTTTATCAGCGGTCGTCCTTTGGCCCTTTTTTCCGGCCAAAACAGCACGTGAAGTGCACGTGCGTGCCTAGTGGCACCGGAAAACTGACGTGGCCATCAAATATTGGCGCGAATCGTCCACGTAGGAATTGGCGGAAAAAAAAGGAGGGAAATGCAATGGCAGTCTGTGTAAATAATGTATTCTACAAGGCTAAATGTATATTCATTTTATTCTGTCGATTAAAACACTACTGAAACCCTAATTTCATTTCACAAAACAAAATTCCCAAAATATTTTCTCCCAAATTCGACGAACCCTAGAAATCTACAAACACAATTACCCAAAATTATCCAAAGTTAATATAGGGAAATCGACGAAATGCCTTCGGGGAGCAGCTCTGGGGGTAGCAGCGCGATGGATAGAGGATTTGCAAGAAGCCTGTCTGTCATGCCAAAGAGGAATCTCTACACTTTGACTCTGCGGCACGGAGGTACGTATGCTGGAAGCCCGTCGTTCATGTACTATGGGGGAAGTTCTGTGGTGGATAGGTTTGTGAACCCGAGGTCAGATGTTACTATGTTCAAACTGAATATGCGGTGTGAGCAGTTAGGGTTATCAGGGGAAAAATCTTACTATTCTATTGTCAACTACGAGAAGATGTTGCTAAGTAGTGAAGATGATTTAGTGAAATGGGTTAAAGAATGTGAGGATAGTAAGCAGTTGGAGCTCATTGTTCAATTGAAGGACTCTGTAGAGGAGAATGCTGATGTTGCAAATCCTGATGCTCAATTGAACTTGTCATCAGACTCTGAAGACAGTGATTTTGAGCTGGACACTGCTGATGAATGTGAGGCTTATGTTGCTGAAGATGCAGATTGGAACAGTTATGTAGATGGAGATGATGCTGCTGTGGATAATGATAATGAGGAGTTTGAGGAGAATGTTGCTGTTGCAAATACTGAGGCTCAGTTAAACTTGTCATCTGACTCTGAAGACAGTGACTTTGAGCTGGACAGTGATGATGTGAGGAGTGTTTATGTTGCTGATGATGCAGAGTGGAATAGCTATGTAGATGGAGATGATGATGCTGTTGATAATGATAGTGAGGAGTTTGATGAGAATGCTTATAATGATAATGCTGCTGTTGAGGATGCATTGGATAGTTGGGCTAGAGTATGTGAGGGGCTAGATGATTTTGGTAATGATGATGAGATTGGTAATACTGCTGAGAGTAATGTGTTCAACCATGGGGTAAATGAGGAAGTTGTGGCAAATACTGAGGCTGAGTTGAACTTGTCATCAGACTCTGAAGACATCAACTTTGTGCTGGACAGTGATATTGATTCTGGGGAGGTTTATCTAGCTGATGATGCAGAGTGGAAGAGATATGTAGATGGAGATGATGATGCTATTGTTAATGAGGGCTTACAGGAGGATGAGGGGTCATCTGAGGAAGAGGATATTGTGGCCAAGGACTTTGATGATTTAGACCCTATAGTGTCAGATGATGAGAGGGATGGGGCAGAGGAGTTTCCAGTGTTTAATAAAGATGTGATCTTTAATCCTGAGTTTTTTTTGGGCTTGAGATTTGAGAACAGGGAGTTGTTTAAAGAAGCCATAAACTCTCATGCAATCAACACAAAGAGAACCCTGAACTTTAAGAAAAATGACAAGGTGAGAGTCCATGCAAAATGTGATGCTGATGGATGTGCATGGGCTTGCCATGCACTGAAGATGGTAAATGAGGAAACTTTCCAGGTTAGGTATTATAATTCTGAGCACACCTGTGCCCCAACCTTTCATGTGAGAAATATGACAAGCAAGTGGCTGGGAAAGAGGCATTTATCAGACTTCCAATGTGATCCTAAGAGGGATGTCAGAGGCTGGAGGAAGGAGGTAATCAAAGAGTTGAATGTGAGTGTTTCCAAGCAACAAGCTTACAGAGGCAGAGCTGCTGCAATGACCATTATTCATGGAGCTCCTGATCTGCAGTATACTAAGCTTTGGGACTACTGTGAGGAGTTGAGAAGATCAAATCCTGGTACAACAACTGTGCTTGACATGGATGAGGAGGGGAAATTCTCTAAGTTGTATGTCTGCTATGATGCATGTAAGAAGGGTTTCAAACACTGTAGGCCATTCATAGGTGTTGATGGCTGCTGGCTTAAGGGTTCCAGAGGTGGTATTCTCCTATCTGCTGTAGGTGTTGATCCTAATAATGCTCTGTTTCCAGTAGCTTTTGGTGTTGTGTCCATTGAAAACAGAGAAACTTGGGAATGGTTCCTGACTATGCTGAAACATGACCTAAATATACAGAGGCCAGAGGATTATACATTCATGTCAGACAAGCAGAAGGGTCTGATCAGAGCTATGGGAGAGGTGTTCCCAGGTGCTGAGCACAGGTTTTGTGTCAGACACATGGAAAATAATATGCAGACAGCTGGCTTCAGGGGTGAAGCATTTAAAAAGGGTGTAGAAAGGATGGCAAGGGCTACAACTGTTGGTGCATTCAATGAGGCCATGACTAGTTTTAGAAAATTCAATGAGAAGGCTGCAGAATGGTTGAGTGATAAAGATCCTAGGCAGTGGTCATTGTCTCATTTCAGTGTGAAATCCAAATGCGCACTATTGTTGAACAATGGATGTGAAAGCTTTAATTCTGCAATATTGGATGCTAGGGATCAACCAATCCTTACAATGTTTGAGTGGCTTAGGCAGTACCTCATGGAGAGGTTTCAAAAAAATAGGGACAGTGCCAGGAGATGGAAAGGGAACTTGACTCCTTCTGCTGTTAAGTTGATCAAGCTGGCCATGGAAAGAATGAGTTCATGTATTCCTGTGAAGGCAAATGACAGATGCTATGAAATTCAGTGCCCTAATGGTGAGCAATTTGCAGTTGACTTGCATTTGTGGACCTGCTCATGCAGGGTTTGGGAGTTGTGTGGTCTGCCATGCAACCATGCAATGTCAGCAATAGTCAACCAAGGTGAGGATCCCAATAATTATGTTCATGACTGTTACAGTGTGGATGTGTATAAAAAGGTGTATGCAGAGGCAATTCTTCCTATGACTGGGCAGTTAGACTGGGCTAAAACACTTTATATACCTCCTATGCCACCACACTTTGGAAAAACTAGAGGAAGAAAACAAAAGCTTAGGAGAATGGAGGCTGATGAGATCAATAAAGGAAAGAAAAAGGTTGTGAGTATGAAGAGACAGAAGAGGACATTAAAGTGTTCAAAGTGTGGTGTTGAAGGCCACACAAAAAGAAAATGCCACAAGGTTCATACTTCTGCTGCTGTTGAAACTGGAGGGTCTGCTGTGGAAACTGAGGATGTGAGGGTTGAAGTTCCTGAGGTGAGGGTTGAAGTTGAAGTACCTGAGGTGATGACACAAGAATCCACTCCTTTTCCTGAGGTGATGACACAAGAATCCACTCCTTTTCCTGAGGTGATGACACAACAGTCCACTGCTTTTCCTGAGGTGATCACACAAGAATCCACTGCTTTTCCTGAGGTGATCACACAAGAATCCACTGCTTTTCCTGAGGTGATCACACAAGAATCAACTATTCAACCAATCCAACAGAAAATGCAGGTTAATTTTGTTTATGAGTTTATTTTACATTTGTTAATTTTATTACAAATCACATTTGTTAATTTTATTACATTTCAACTTTATAAAGGTGAGGAGGACCACAAAAGCTTCTATAAGGGAGTCACTGAAGCTTAGGAGAATGGAAAAGGAAAAGGAAAAGGAAAAGGCAGCTACTACAGGGAGCAGCAGAGGCTTATTGGATGAAGATGACACAGAATTTCAAGCAATGCTGAGTCAATTCAACATGGGAGATCCAGTGGTGCCATCACTTCAAGGCCCAAGCCCATGGGAACAACTTAAAGGGACATCAGCAACTCCAAAATACCCTAGTATGTCACTGCTGGGTAAGAGGCCAATGAGATTCACTCCAATGTTCACAACAAAATCCAGAGATGAAGAGAAGAACAAGGGGCCAATGTGATTATGGGACTGAAGTTAGGAACTAATTATGGCATATATTTTGTACAATCTGAAAACTGATTATGGTGCCCTGCTTTTGTGTTTATGGGCATGTTTTTGTGCAGTCTAGAAACTGATCATGCCTTGCTTTTGGTATTATGGCATGTATTTTGTAGGTAGGGAAACTGATTATGCCCTGCTTTGGGTTTATGTGCATGTTTTGTCAGTACTTTATGCACAGGTATTATGTGATTTTAAGACAATTATTGTCTATTATCTTAGCTATTATTGTCTATTATCTAAGTTATTATCTTTATGCACTACTTTATGCCATAAACAACACAACTAATAAAAAACAGAGGGATTTATGCCATAAACAACAAAACTAATAAAAAACAGAGGGATTACAATGTTCATAAAAGCAGTGAAAACACAACTAAACAATCAACACACAACAACATAAGTCACATCCTAAACAGAATTGCAAAGCCAACAACCACCACACACAACAACACTTTCAGAAGTTGTAAAATGGTTGCAACACTGGCCATGACATCCTTCAACAACTTCACATCCTCAGTAGGAGGCACCTGGACATCATCATAGTTATCAAAACCCTCGTCATTGATTGGATAGCACCATGCCTGGAAAGTGTGAACATCACAATAGTAGAAGAGCTTCTGGTAATTTTTGGTACTTGCGGACACACTTCGAATCTGAAGCTTCTTTCCACAGTAGCTGCAGTACTTGTTCTCGAATCTTAATCGACCAGGAGTTCCAATATTCATCGGGCGGGAATTTTCCGAGTTTGAAGACATTCTGGAAAAAAAAAAGTCGATTTTAAAGAACTGGATCAGACAGTGAATGAATTACCAGAGATGCTTCGTATTACCTGAGATGCTTTGGTCGTGAGATCCCAAGAATATTGATTTTGAATCGAGTTTGAGCGATGCAGTGAAATTAGGGTTCGATTGGAGAAGAAATCGATTTTGAGCGAGAGAGAGAAAATGAATTAGGGTTTTGATTCCAATTTCCCCCAAATCAATTTATATCGTTCAGAAAAAGAGCCCAATAATATGACGTGGACGATTCACGCCAATATTTGATGGCCACGTCAGTTTTCCGGTGCCACTAGGCACGCACGTGCACTTCACGTGCTGTTTTGGCCGGAAAAAAGGGCCAAAGGACGACCGCTGATAAAACTCAAACATAAAGGACATCTAGGTAAATGGTCAATCTCAAGAGGACGATATATGATTCTAACTCTATGTACTAGTATACTTTAACGTTTTGGTCCTTTGTGAATCGAAAAAAATGGCATTTTGATTATTTTTGAATTGTTCCCAAATACTAGTAGTAGTAATACTTTATTACGAGAAAGTATAGTACTCTCCGTAACTGAAATCTGGAATAGGGTTCTCCAATCCTGATGAAATCCACCACCTGATTTCCTAAAATGGATTTCTCCGAATTGGAAGCGATCGAGGGTCTGCGTTGGCCATGGCACTCATGGCCCGTCTCCAAGCCCGAAATCGCTTCTTTGGTGGTCCCACTATCAGTAATGTCCACCCCATTGATGGCGTTCACCGAGCTTCCCATCCTCCCCTACGAGCCCCTCAACTGCTCCGGATGCGCCGCCGTGCTGAACCCCTACTCCCGCGTCGATTACACCTCCAAAATCTGGACCTGCTCCTTTTGCTATCGGAAAAATCCTTTCCCTAAATCGTACGCCCACATCAACGAGAACAACATCCCCGCCGAGCTTTTTCCTACCTACAGCACCGTCGAGTATCACTTGGGTACCGAACCGGGTTCGGGTTTGGACTCCGGCTCGGGAAGGACCGCGACTACGCCCTTGGGGCTGAGATCGAATAGTGCTTCGTTCTCGAGTGTGTCTGCGTATTCAGGTTTGGATTGGGCTGGGGCTGGGCCTGCGTTTGTGCTTGTTGTGGATGCTTGCTCGCCGGAGGAGGAGCTGGAGGCACTGAAGAGGGAGCTGCTACATGTAATTACACGGCTGCCCGAGAATGCTTTGGTCGGTTTGGTTGTTTTCGACGGGATGGTTAGGGTTTATGATTTGGGGTTCACTGAGTGTTTAAGGGTTGTGATGTTCCACGGAGAGCGTGAGGTTTCGTCCGAGCAGGTATAATCATATGGTACAAGTATATGGGATTTTTCGTGCAAGTGATCATGAAGTTTAAGGATGGTTATTATGTTTGTTTAATAGAGTTTGAATTGGTATGCTATTTGAGATGTTATTTATGGCTTCAGAGATATTGCATTGTTTCCTGTTTGAACAAATTATCTTGTTTCAGTAGATATATACGGTTGTTTCTTTTAATTTTTTCGTTGCAAATAAAAAATGACTGCATAGATTTCCTTTGGATTGAGCCTTGATTTTCTGATGTAAAATAATGACTATCAAATGGATATTGTAGATTTTTGGAGGAGTTAGGTTTCAAATTGTATATCGTCTGGGAAGTTGAAATGGATTTTCAAATATATATTTCCAGATGCTAGTAGTAGTAGTAGCTGTTTTTGGTAGTTTCTTGAAATAAGCAGTACTCTCGTGATGCAATAATTTACTGCAGAACATGGTATTGAATGGGTTTGGCAAGAAGACATACATTTCAGTGTGTAGGAGCAATTGCTTCGTGAGTTTATTATTAATATTCTTGTTTCTTCCCAAAGTTTTCATATAGCTCACATCCTGTTTGCTATTGATATTTGGTGGTACTAATCGTGTATGGTTACGTGCTATTTAAATTAATCAGAGGACACTTATAAGAATTTTGAATAAATTTCTTTACCTCTATGGTTTCTATATGTTTCATCATAACTCTTAACCAAATGCACTCATAATTCATCGCCAGGTCAAAGAGTTACTGGGCCTCCATCACACGAAGCACTCCTTTGGAAAAACAACACCAAGAATACAGAAAAAAGAGTTCCTATTGCCAGTCTCCGAATGCGAGTTCAACATCATGACAGCCATTGAAGACATCCAGTCCTCTCCAGTAATCAATCCGGGACACCGCCCCCTACGGTCCACAGGTGTCGCCATATCTGTAGCCGTGGGTCTTCTAGAAGGATATCTTATAAATACTGGCTCCCGCGTCATGGTCTTCACATCTGGGCCCATAACTATTGGGCCGGGGTCCATCGTCGACTCGAATCTTGACAGCTCCATCCGAACCCATCGTGACCTCAACAACGGTCCCCCTCCGCCCCACCACAAAAAGTCGACTGAATTCTACGAGCGAATATCCCACAGGTTATCCGGCTCTTCCATCGTCCTCGATCTCTTTGCCTGCTCCCTGGACCAGGTGGGGGCTGCTGAGCTCAAAACACCTGTCGAGAGGTCAGGTGGTCTCATAATTCTAGCCGAGTCGTTCGAGTCCGAGCAGTTCGTCAAGTGTCTGCGCCACTTGTTCGACCGTGACAACGACGGGATTCTAAAGATGTTTTTCGACACGACCATGGAGATAGTGACGACCAAGGACGTGAAGATTTGTGGGGCCCTCGGCCCCTGTGTCTCTCTTGGGAAGAAAAATGACTCTGTGAGCAACAACCTGATCGGTGAGGGCGGAACCCATGTTTGGAAACTAGGTACTATCACTAGTAAGACGTGCATTGCTTTCTTTTTCGAAGTCGGGAAAGAACAGAAAGTTCAACCGGGGTCTGCTTTTTTCATACAGTTCATCACGCGATACCGATATGGTGACATGGGTGTCCGTAAGAGGGTGACCACTGCTGCGAGGAGGTGGGTAGGAAATAACTCTCCCGAAATTTCGGCAGGGTTCGACCAGGAGGCTGCGGCTTCTGTCATGGCTCGACTGGCAGTCCACAAGATGGAGAAGAGTTTCTCTCAGGACGTTGTCCAATGGATCGACAAGTCGTTGATAAGCTTCGCGTCTAAATTTGGTGATTATGTCCACGAGGACCCGTCAACATTCCGCCTCTCGACTAATTTCTCTTTGTACCCGCAGTTCATATATCACCTACGGAGATCACAGTTTATAGACGTCTTCAATAGCACCCCAGACGAGACTGCTTACTTCTGCCTGATGTTGAACCGTGAGGGAGTGGTGAATTCTCTGATAATGGTCCAGCCAACACTTTTCCAGTACTCTTTCGACGGGCCACCTGTCCCAGTGGTGCTGGACGTGTGCTCGATCTCTCCGGATGTGATCTTACTGTTTGACTCGTTTTTTTACGTGGTGATTCATTGTGGTTCGAGAATCGCAGAGTGGAGGAAGATGGGTTATGACAGAGACCCTATCCACGAGAGTCTTAGGAAGTTGCTGGAGGCACCAGAAGTAGATGTGGAGCAGCTGGTGGCGGATAGGATTCCTGTTCCCAGGGTTATTAGGTGTGATCAGCACGGGAGCCAAGCAAGGTTTCTGCTTGCTAAGCTGAATCCGTCAGTTACGCAGAAATCGAGTTATAGTGAAGGTACAGAGATTATATTCACGGATGATATTAGCTTGCAGGATTTTATAGAGAGTTTGCAGGCTTTGGCTGTGCAAGGTTAAATGGAGGATTGTTGAATTGCTATAATTAAAGTTCTGGGTGTTTTTTATCTCCTTTCAATTTCTAGTTTTTGTTTTGTTCTTTTCATTTAGTAAATTCTTGTAAATTCACTTCACTTGTACTTGGTTGTTTCAATAGTTAACACTATGATCTTAATCTGGTATTGTGGATATGGGTCAACCGGGTTGACTCATTTTGTCTCTCTCGTTTTCCCTCTTTTTTCTTTCAAGCTTTGGTTATGGAGAATCGAGGTCTCAATTTTTCATATGGTATCAGAGCATATTTGATTTCTTCTGTATTTGTTTTTCCTAGTCCTTTCTCTTCTTTCACACCGTGGTAAAAGGATATAGGGTTGCAAATTTTATCTAAGATCATTCAAGTCCCTACTATTTGCATCCGAACGTTAATCCACGATCCGTTCTAGTTCTTCAGCAGCTGAATGGATCTAATTACAATTCCTGGAGCAGATCCATGGTTACAGTATTGACTGCGATGAACAAATTAGGGTTTGTTGATCTTAATCTAGTTTTGGTAGGGGGGGAGGGGTAAAAATACTCCAGCTAATTCAGTGCAAGCTGCTGGATCTGTTACTGATGGTGTTCCTGATATATCAACCGGTAGTGCTGCTTCTCCTAACCTCTCTAACGAGCAGTGCGTGCAGTTGATTCAGCTCAGTGTAGGTTCTACTCCCTACATCGGTTAATGCAGTTACATCATCCAATTATTCATTCTCCTAGTCATTGGTTATTAAACACTGGTGCTACTCATCATGTGTGTTGCAATTCTGATTTATTTCTCGATTCTCGTCCAGTGATTAATACCTTTCAAACTCCCATTTAGATAGCTTTTGCTATTTCCTTACTATTGTTTTTGATGACTTTTCAAAGGTTTGTTTCATCTTCCTTATGAAGCAAGAGTCTAATGAAAAACCTGTCTTAACACGTACAGTTCTTTCGTATGATTAAAATGCAGTTTCGATTGTCCATGGAAGTTGTTAGATGTGAAAATGCACCTGAGTTTAATTTGGCTCCTCCTTGTTCCCTTTTTGGCAATGTGCTTCAACACTCTTTTCTTTGTGTTTATTTACAAACTCACAATTCATCAAGTTCATTGCATTACTTTTTGAAATTAATATTTATCATTCTATTGAGAATTCAAAGTGAATTGTTTGAACACAATAGTCTTCATCAATGTATACTTAGATATTCTCGTGTACTTAAATCTTCATTTAATACTTGTTTGACGATTTATGTTTTTCATCCAAACTGAGTTTTTTATGGCGATTTACGTGTATTTGAATGTTGATAATCTTCATTAAAGTAAAAATAGATTTTACTCATGGTTGTTTCATGGGAAATCGTGAGGGATTTTTGCTTGCTTCACGTAAACTAAATATAGATTTTATACACAGTTGTCAAGGAGCATTATACCATTTTCATCGTGCACTTGATAAATTACCCTCCCATACGTCTTGTATCCTCTCACTATTTAAGAACTTAAATGGATTGTTATATTTGCTGGTCGGGAATTCGGTAGACACGGGTTGAGTGAATTCCCGACACATTGGTTTCAATCCAATGCTTGATCCTTTCTTCTAACAGCGCCGGGGCAATAAGCTTAGATATAGTGGATTGATTCCTCAGGGCATAATATTGGGATAGATGTGGCTTAATACACGATCATGAAGCGAGTGCAGATAGATACACGCGTGTAATCTCCGCATACTCGATCACCCCCTGCTGCCTCACCCTTCCGCTATCCTCGGGCGAGAGGGAGTCATTATTCTGAATTTAGCAGTAAGCCCTTTCAAAATGGAAATGAAGGTTCTAGTGACTTTCAAAGTTTATTGGCAATTTTTATTCTTTTATATACCCCAATTAATTTATGTACTCACCAGATTTCTTTTATGTGTGCTTCCAGCATATCAAAACTAATATTACATCTGATGAGGTGAGTACATAAATTAATTGTCGGTGCATCTTTACTATGATGATGATGATGATGATGATGATGATGATGATGACATGCTGGATCTTTACTTGTCTAGAAAGATAGTCGGTGCATCACCTTTGAATGGCTTGGATACGGTTAGTTGGATCGTGAATCACTGCCTGTGGAGATGAAAATGATGTTGAGGAACTCGAAACTTCTACCTCATGGGGTTGATTGTAATCTTGAAACATATAGTATGAGATAGAAGTCTTCAAGAGTGCTTTTTTTTCAATTATCCTTTTTATTTATCTTTTTTTAGTAATTTGTTTAAGCATTGATCTTTTTGTGCTTATAATTTCTTATCTTGGTCGACACAAAGATGAGTTGTGAATCAATTAAGAAAAACAGAGATCTTGTTCTTAACTTCTTTCTTTTTCATTCTTGCCCTCTGAATTCAGTTCAGCTGCAAAAATATTAAGAATGTACCCAGTTACTTTTCAAGTGAACAGAGAACACCATAATAAAGCCCTATCGAAAATTATAATACATTGACGAATATATCAAATTCTACAGATGACAATGGAAATATCATTCAGCAAGAACTTATAGTCTAATTCCATGAAACAATTCAGAACCAAAGATGTTGTTTGAAGCTAATAAGACCTTCCATTAATCAAATCGAAACATCAATGTGGCAAAGGTTAAAAAAAAAATACCCCCAAACTTAATCCAAAACAAAACCCTAATTTCAATTTTTTTTCAAACACTAGCATAATCTCCTCTCGGGCTATCGACAACATTCAGCAACGACCCATACGGCGAGTCTTCCATGGAATCCTCCGGCGCCCTCAAAACGCCGTGAAAAACCACGATCAAGGCCCCGATTCCCAAAGCAACAAGGAGCCTCGGCCAAACACCGATCCAGAACACGCAGACAGACGTCGCCACGACGAGGAACCCTAGAATTACCTTCTGATCGATGTCGTAATCGAAGACGGTCAATTGGTCGTCGCGCCAGAGAATCAAGTAGACCCAGGCTGAGAAGATGCAGGCGAAGAGTATCAAGGAGAGGGGGCGGGTCACGAGAGTTAGGAGGAAGGCGGCGAGAGTCAGAACGACGTAGTTGGGGAAGAAAAATCGGAGGTTCTGAGAGAAGCGGTACTTGGACTCGGAGAAGGAGATGGGGAGGCTGAGGGCTGAGAGGTTTAGGAACAGCGGCCATGGGCGGAGCACGGTGGAGGTTGCGGTGGTTTCTTGTTGAACTGACATTTGGTGGCGATTAGAGAGAGAAATTGAAAGGAAAAATTAGAATTTTTGACCGAGTAATATCTGGTTGCTATATATAATCTCTGACAAAGAGATGGGCCGACATGGGCCTGTTCAGGAAATTGGATCAGCCCAATGCTTAAGGATTATTTTGTTTTCAGTAATTTTATTTACTCCTCTAAATATACTTTACACATCCTAATAATTATTTCTTTTTTTTTTAATAATATTATAAAATGAATTCAACGGATTAATAATAATCTTTAAAAAAAAAATCACTATCATTCTTTCTTAATACTCTCTCCAAACTATACTAAGGAGGGTGTATTCAATTGAGATTTCATTGGATTTTTTTGGACTTTAAAAAGTCTATTGACTTTCGTAGATTTAAAAAATCCACAGAGTCTATATAGAGTTTGACTGACTTTTATATGGATTTTCATAGAGTTTGAATGACTTTTTTTATTGATTTATATTAATTTTTATATTTTATATTTTTAATTTTGAAATTCAAAATTCGATTTTTACTTAAAAATAAAATGTTTAATTTTAATTTTTTTGGTTCGTTTTTAGAAAACTTAAAATTTTAATTTTCGACCAAATTTCAATTTTGAAATAATAAATTCAAATGTAATATATATATATATATATATATACATATATATATTTATTTTTTTAAATTACAAAAAGTATTTATTTTTTTTTAAATAAAATGTTAAATAATTTTTTTTTTATTTTTACAATTATTATACCAGTATAATTTTTCACCAAATAAAAATTTATTAATATATTCAATAATTTTAATATTATTTTTATATATATCAACATATACTAACATATTAATTTTTAATATTATTATAATTTATTATTATATATTCAATATATAATAATATATTATTTTTTGAAAAATTTATTTTATTTTGTTTTTTTATTTTTTTTCATGTTTTTAATTGTATTATGTTTATTTATATATTTTTTTATATTTTATTATTTTTTAATAATAAATTAATAATTAAAATAGAAATTCATAGAAATCTCACGTAATTAGAAGAGATTTCAAAGACTTGAATTCTTTTGTATTTTGAAAATGAAATCCATAAAAATCCATAGACTTTTAAAATCCATTGACTTTTGAATACCGGTAGATTTTTAAAGACTTTTTAAAATCCATATTGAATACCTCAAGATTTTAATGGACTTTTAAAAATCCGGATTGAATACCCCTATACTTTAAAAGTCCATTAAAATCCTATAGAGTCTTGAATGAATACACCCTCCTAATAGTCACACCACCTTTGTATTTTGTGAAGGAAATGTGATTATTAGTATAGAGAGGAGAAAGTGTTTTTTACGGGGAGGAGCTCTATGATGAGACCCTCACTGGACTGGATATGCGTCGGCGATGGTACACACAATAACACACCCTCCATCTCCCAGCCTACACCCACTGATTTTGATTAAGAGATTTGGTTTTGGGAGCTACAAAAGTAGGGCCGACGACAACATCAGGAGATGCATCAGGAGATGGTAAAATATTTTTAATTAAAACAATCATTAATTAAGACTTTTCCTTCTTCCATTTTTTATTTTTGATTTTTCTAAAGTTGAAACTTAATCTTTAATTTTTTTTCAATTTTTTGTTCTTTAATTGTGTTAAAGTATATAGTTAATAAGGATAATATAGGTAATTTATAGAAAGATGTACTAAGAAAAAAACTAAATCTAGGAGAATGAATTAATCTAGATGGTATCACTAGTAGTATAGGTAAATAACTTGAGCCATAATTATGATTAAATATTATTTTTGCATTGGTAAATAGTTGTTCCAATACAACACTTATTGTCTCATCGTCATAGTTATCATCATAACAAAAGTAAAACATCGATGTTTAATTAGTCACCTTGCGATAAAGTTTTTTTATAAAGTCATACTTGAGTCTTTTTTATAAAGTCAATAAGGTTATCAAGGCGCCCAATCACTTTTTTCAATTCCACGCTGCTCACAATTAGATTCTACATTAAGTTTGTTTACCCGGCCCAAATTTGAGATATGCTCCGAACCCAACCCAAAATCCGAGCATAACCTAACCCAAAACTTAAAAAATACTTATTAAAAAATAGGAGAAATATTTGTTTGGTCTCATAAAGATCGGTCATTTTTAATTTAATCCCTAAGTAGTCACATTTTTTTTGATTTAGTCTCACGTAGTTTAGAAATTGCGTCAATTTAGTCATTTTTCTCAGAAAATTTAATTTTGACCGATCAAATGCTTACGTGGATATATCCATTTCTCCCATTAAAAAATATATATCTTTCTCTTCTTATCTACGCAAACTCGTAACTCCCAAAACCCAAACCCTAAATCCAAAGACCGCAATTCATGGCAGCATAATCCAACAGCGTTTGGGGCGGCGAAATCATGCGTAGCTGAACGGAGTATCTCAAGCGAATCAAGTTTCTTTCTCTTACTTAATCTTTTTTGAAATTGTATAATGCTCAATGGAATAATTGATACACAGTACACGTATATATGCATTATGATACAAGTATTGGGCTAGGCCCATATATACAAAGCATATCTATCAATATCTCTAACAGCCCCCCGCAATCGTAACGGGAGGAGGCTGAACGTGAAGATTGGAGCGAAACTCGTCAAACAGAACTGGCGGCAAGCCCTTAGTCATGATGTCAGCAAATTGCCGAGAAGATGGGACATGCAAGACACGTATGGATCCCGCGACAACACGTTCACGAACAAAATGAAGATCAATTTCAACATGTTTTGTGCGTTGAGTCTGTACCGGATTGGCAGTAAGAAAAACAACACTAATATTATCACAAAAAACTAGCGAAGCCCCGGAGAGAGTGTGTTGTAATTAAGTCAATAAGGAATGAATAGAACTAACTTCAGACACAACATTAGCAAGAGCGCGATACTCTGCCTCTGCACTAGAACGAGACACGGTGTGCTGACGTTTAGAAGACCAAGAGATAAGATTGGGGCCAAGGAAGACACAATAACCGGAGGTAGATCGCCGAGTATTAGGACAACCGGCCCAATCGGCATCAGAGTACACTGTTAAACGATCAGGGGGATCAGAATGTAAATGAAGGCCATAATCCAATGTCCCTTGCAAATAGCGCAAGATTCTTTTAACTGCAGCAAGATGAGCATTTCGGGGCGCATGCATGAATAAACAAACTTGTTGAACGGCAAAAGCTATCTCAGGGCGAGTGAAAGTAAGATATTGAAGAGCGCCAACAATACTACGATAAGATGTCGGATCCGATAAAAAATCACCTGCTGAGGTTGAAAGTTTGGTCTTATAGTCAACCGGAGTAGATGCAGGATTGACATTGTCCATACTACATTTCTGCAATAACTCACGAAGATATTTACCCTGTGAGAGAAATAGACCAGAAGCAACTCGAGTAACAGATATTCCCAAAAAATAATGCAAAACTCCGAGATCAGTAATAGCAAATTCAGACTGAAGGAGAGAGACAACATCGGCGAGCAAAGCAGTAGAAGAAGCAGTAAGGATAATGTCGTCCACATAAAGTAACAAAATCACCACATGGGAACCTCGACGGTATATAAAAACGGAAGAATCAGAGCGACAATTAATAAACCCTTTGGCACAAAGAAACGTCATAAAGCGTTGATACCATGCTCGAGGCTCCTGTTTCAAACCGTACAATGCTTTATGAAGCTGACAAACATGATGTGGGCGAGTTGGATCCACAAAACCCGGTGGTTGACGAAGATATACTGTTTCAGACAAATTACCATGAAGAAAGGCATTTTTCACGTCCAACTGATGTATAGGCCACTTCTTGGAGAGAGCAAGAGTGAGAATAAGTCGTATAGTAGTGGGACGAACAACCGGGCTATAAGTCTCACCACAATCGATACCTGGTCGTTGATTATTACCTTGAGCAACAAGGCGGGCTTTGCATCTATCGAGTGTACCGTCAGCTTTCTGTTTAGTTTTAAAGACCCATTTAGAGCCAACTAGATTCACACCAGGAGGACACGGGACCAATGTCCAAGTAGTATTACGTGTAAGAGCATCGAGTTCCGCACGCATAGCATCAAGCCAAAGGGGATCTTTTAAAGCAGCAGCCACTGTCTTAGGTTCCTGCGGAAGAGGGTTAGCAACAACAGTATGTAATGACAACATATTTCTGGGCTTTCTAATACCCGCTTTCCCTCGCGTAATCATAAGATGACCAGCAGGAGATGGAGGATCAGTGGACTCAACTGGGGCAGAATCTGGAGGAAAAGAGGGACTAGGAATCGGAGGCTGAACGACGTTAGTAGTGTGTGGATCAGAAAATTCTGGTTCATCAGTGGGTATTCTAGGAGAAGTAGCAGTAGGAGGATGAGGTTGTGGAGGGTGGTTTGCGACAATATTTGCAGGAGAGGGAGGGGGCAGCAGAGGTTGCGCCGAGGACAGTATTGGTGTCGGTAATGGGGCTAGAGCCGGGTGGAGGAGTGTGGTAGATGAACGACGAATGGGTCGAGAAGTAGACGCAGAATACGGGAAGTATTGTTCATCGAATACCACGTGACGAGAAATAATGACTTTATTAGTAGAAGGATTATAACACCGATACCCTTTTTGATTAGGTGGGTAACCGATGAACACACATAAAGCAGATCGAGGTGCGAGTTTGTGTGGGGCTTGAGAATGAAGATTAGGGTAGCAGGCACATCCAAAAACTCGTAGGTGAGAGTATGAGGAAGTCGTACCATAAAGCGACTCGTGAGGAGATTTGTTGGAAAGAAGAGGAGTCGGTAAAATATTTAGTAAATAAGTGGCGGTGTGGAGGGCTTCAACCCAAAAGGAGAGAGGGGCAGAAGATTGGAATAAGAGGGACCTGATCATGTTTCCAATGGTACGATTAAGACGCTCGGCTTTTCCATTTTGTTGTGAAGTATAAGGGCACGATGAGCGAAAACGAATACCATTTGAAACACAAATTGTTTGAAATGTGCGATTTGTGTATTCAGTCCCATTTTCACATTGTATAGTTTGGATAATAGTATTATGCTGTGTGCGAACCATATTCAGAAAATTAGTAAAGTGAAATGACACTTTAGACTTATGTTTCATAGGATAAATCCAACAGTAGTGTGTAAAATCGTCAAGAAACGTTAGAAAAAATTTATAACCAGAACAAGATAGAATAGGAGACACCCAAACATCGGAATGAATTAACTGAAAAGAGTGTTTTGATTTAGATGTAGAAGTATCAAAAGGCAATCGAACATGCTTTCCTAATTGAAAAGCATGGTATAAACAAGAAACAATATTTTTATCTGGACGATAATGTATTAAATGTTTAGTTGCTAAGGTAGAAATAATTCTAGAATTGACATGTCCTAAGCGACGATGCCATAAGAGTGGAGTTTCGGAGGCGGCAAGAGCAACATCAGGAGAAGATGGAGCAGAGGCGACTGGGTGGGTGTATAAAAAGACCATGTAAGATGGAGTTTCAGTGGTACTACTGGATGTGAGAAGTGGTGTCTTCGTTTGTAGATCCTTAACACAAACACCAGAAGGAGAAAATTCAATTAGACAATGATTATCATTCACAAATTGACGAACAGACAAGAGATTATGTGTAAGGTGGGGAGAGCAAAGCACATTACGGAGGGGAAAATTACGCGAGGAAGACCGAATATTAGAAGTACCAGAACATGTAATCGGTAACACACTACCATTCCCAACACAAATCCCGGAAGAGACAGATTTATTATCAACAGTAAGAAGGTTACCTGCGTTGTTATTCATATGGGTAGAGGCCCCTGAATCAAAAATCCAAGATGGTTGAGAAGCATCGGTGGCCGGAAACACGTTGAAAGCCTGAGGAGTGGAATCGTCTGTCTTCGGAACAGATGGGCAATATCGGACTGTATGGCCAAGTCCCCCACATCGATAACAAGTAACAGGCAACTAGAAGTGTTGTGGTGTAACCGAAGAGGATGTTGGTGGTGGTCCAAGAATGGAACCAGCAGAGGACTGTCGTTGCGGTCGGAAAGGCAGGAATTGAGAGTGACTTGGACCACGACCACGAAGACCTCGACTGCTGTTGGAGGTACCACGCGAACCTGGTCCGCGACCACTAGAAGTACCTCGACCAGTGTTTTGGGCGAGAAGAAGCTGATCAGGGGGTTGCGAAACAGAAGCAGGTTTTTGCGATTTCAGTTTGGATTCTTCCAATAATAACATGGATTTCATCTGATCGAACGTAGGAGAGGGTCGCTGTGTAGTAAAAATGGAGGTAATGGTATTGTACTTCGGTCTAAGACCCATAACCAATTGAAGCAAGAGATCGCGCGACGAGAGTGTATCACCAACAGAGATTCGACAATCATATAGATCCTTGAGTTTGAGAAGAAACTCCTGCATAGTATTGTTGCCTTTCTTGAGACTATAGAATTCTTGACGTAATTGAACTATGCGGCTCTCCACATGATCACGAAAGAGAGCATCAATTTTAGACCAAGCCTCTGCAGCAGTCATAGGCACACCGGGAGTGATGATCGAATGTAATATATCTCTGGAGATAGTAGAGTGAATCCAAGATAAAACCAAGGCATCAATTTGAAACCAAGAAGCATAATCAGAAGAGTCAATTGCAGGAGCGGGTGTACCATCAATATGAACCATGACCTGGTACGCGCGAAAAATTGGGAGAAATAATTCTCGCCAAAGGAGATAGTTGCTGTAATCGAGAACCTCTGTAATATGAGAACGGATGTTAGAAAGAGATAGAGCAGGATGAGAATTATAGCGAGGGACAGAGACAATCGAAGAAGAAGAAGTGGTAATCGGATTCTCCGTTGGTTCAACCATTAGAGCAGCGGCAAGAAGAAAAAAAATTAGGGTTTGGAGAATGGCTCTGATACCATGAAATTGTATAATGCTCAATGGAATAATTGATACACAGTACACGTATATATGCATTATGATACAAGTATTGGGCTAGGCCCATATATACAAAGCATATCTATCAATATCTCTAACATTTTTTTTACGTGTTGTAATTTAGGGCTGTAATTTGAGTTCTCTTTTTCAAACAGATGGTGAGCAACGATGAAAATGATTGGAAAGAATTGGCTAAAGATACAAATAGGAAAGCTTAATCAAATGATTTGGGGGTGGATATTTTGGCCGAATTTGAACATTAAAAACCTCGTCAAATGTGTTATTTGCGGAAATGAGAGCCATGGGGGAATTAATAGGTTCAAACAACATTTGGTCGGGGGATTTCCAGATATTATCAAATGTCCGAAAACAACAAGGGACATTGATACTAGTATAGGATGAAATTCCCCTGGATGAAATTGATGAGGAAGAGGCTCAAGAAATTGGTTCTACAATTAGTGTTGCCTGTGCAGGTTCTAATACTAGTACAAGATCAGTAGCAAAAAAAAAAAAAAAACGGTCTGTCGAATTCCATAAAGTTACCAAAAAGTGCATAAATTAATCGTTTCGATGTTCATGAGAGCTCCTGAACAAGTTATTGAAGAGATACATTCAAAAAGTCCAAGTCAAATAACTTTGGAAAGTCGACAGAAAATGGCCGAAGATAAAGAAAGAGTCCATATGCATATTGCTAACTTCTTCTACGAAAATGGAATATCATTCAATGTTGCTAACTCAAGAAGTTATGAAATCATGGTCGAGTCCATAAGCCAATATGGACAGGGTTTGAAGCCCCCCACTTATCACGAGTTACGACTGTCTTTATTGAAAAAGGCCATAGAAGCGACGGAAGAAAGCATGGAAGACGTACATATGCACAATTATGTCGGACGGTTGGACGAATAGGCGGGGAAGGCATCTTAGAAACTTCCTTGCTAATAGTCTAGAAGGTACTTTCTTCTTGAGTTCGGTTAATGCTTCTGACGTATCACATGATGCACCAATGTTGGCTAAGTTGCTAGAAAGAAAAATCGATGAAATCGGTGAGGAAAATGTTGTGCAAGTGATGACCGACAATGGTGCGAATTACAAAGAAGCCGGGGAGCTCTTGGAGCGTAGGATTCCCTCATTATTTTGGACTCCATGTGATGCCCATTGTATTGATTTGATGCTAGAGGATATCGGCAAGTTAAGTGGTTTCAAGAAATGTATTAATCAAGCAAGAAGATGTACTACATTCATCTATAGACATGGGCGTGTTCTTGATGCTTTAAGGAAGAAGACGGATGGGAGAGATTTAGTGAGGGCATGAGCTACAAGATTTGCCACATCATTTCTCACATTGCAAAGTTTGTACACGTATCGTAAACCATCGCGATCTTTGTTTAGTGCCGAGGATTGGAATCGATCAAAGTTGGTGAAAACCGAAAATGGCCATAGAGTTCGTGACACTGTGTATTCAACGGTCTTTTGGAATAATGTCGAGGACTGCATTCAAGCTTCACAACCACTTCTAGTGGTTTTAAGAATTGTCGATGGTGATGAGATGTCGGCATTGGCCGAGATTGCAAGCTCTATGAATTTTGAAAAAAGTAAGATCAAAGCATCATTTGATAAAAAGCGGACATTACTCAAAAAAATTGTGAAAATCGTTGAGGATCAGTTGGAGAGACAAATGAGAAAACTATTGTATTGGGCCGCGTTGTTTCTTAATCCGGGCAAGTTCTTTGATATTTTGGCAAGTGATGAAAACTATGCACACCACTTAAGACAAAAGTTTAATGATGTGCTTGAGAAGCTAGTCACGGATCGCACTACAAGAAATAAGATAGCCTTTCTTGCCGATGATGATAAAAATTCTAAAGACTCATTTTCAAGACTGGTGGCGATTGAGCAACGAAAGCAGAGAAGACCCAATAAGTATTTAAAAAAAAATCATAAATATTTAGATATTTTAAATTAATGATTAATTTTTTACATTAGTTGATTGGTAGGATTCTTATGGAGGGCGTGCACGCGAGATTCAAGTGTTTGCGATACGTATAGTTGATCTTTGCTGTTCATCTTCCGGTTGTGAACACAATTGAAGTACATTTGAGTTTGTAAGTTTCTATCTTTTTAAAACATTGTTTTTAATTTTTCATTATTTAGTATTTCTATTTTAAAAAATCTAATTGCATTTTATTTATTTGATTGAAATAGTTTCATGCTAAAAAGAAGAATAGATTGGAACATCAACGTTTGAATGACTTGGTGTATGTTCAATATAACCGGAAGATAGATTCGAGATTCAAGAAAATGCCTGAACTTGAAAAAAAAATTGATCCACTTATACTTGAAGACTTTCAATGGAATAATGAGTGAATTAACAATGCCAATGAAAATAATGACACATTTTGGAATAAGTATAGTATAAAATGTAAGTGAATAAAGTAAATTTAAAATTATATTTTAAATTAAAAAGGTAAAAAAATCAATTTTTAAAGGTGTACATTTAAAAAAAATGTATAATTAGTCTATTAAATAAGAAATCGAAAAAAATTTCGAATTATATAAAAATATAAGGTTCAAGAGAAGAGTTATCCTATAAAGCCCTGTTTGGTAGCTTAGATAAAATAGAGATAGTTAGGTTAACTTACATATATGACGTTTGGGTTGATTTAATTGGGCTCGAGTTAGATAGTAAGCCCCCTTTTAATCACTATTCACCTTTGAAGAAGTTAACGGCCCAATTTGCAAAAATACAATATCTTAATATATTTTGGGGCCACATTCACTTGTTTACCCATTTCGTCTTTCATTTTTTTTTTTTTTTGCTACTACGGAAGGGAAGTGACGAATCAAATAAATAATTATAATTTATTTTTTATAATTCTTCTTTTGATTTTTAATTTTACAGATGCTAAAAAATTACAGTATATATGTAAAATTTGAAAAAAAAAATGCTTTCAAAAGTTTAAGTCAGTGAATTTTTTTGTAAGCCCAATTAAATATTTTGTTAGATCTGTTCTTAGTTGGATTTGTTGATTTTTTTCGTGGATCTGTCTTATATCCTATAATATTTATGCTTCGATTATATTGAATTTAAGGTTAAGAAATACTCCATCTGTTCCAGAGCTATAGGCAAAACTGGTCAACGTTGACTTTTTTTGTCCGTCCAATACATATGATAACAGTATAAAAAAATTATAAAAAATAACTAAAATAAAATTTAATAGCTAAATTTTATTATAGTTATTTTTTCATAATTTTTGTGTATTGTTTATCGTATGTATTGGACGAACAAAAAAAGTCAACATTGACCACATGTGTCTATAGCTCTGGGACAGAGAGAGTATATTTTTATATTAAATAATTGTATTATGTTTGTGGGATCTATTCTTGTTTTTGGACACATTTTTTTTATTAAGAAATATATATTTATTTTTGAATTATATTTCTTCTTATCGAGTTTCTTGTTTCTGATACGTTTTTTTAATTGGTGCACAGGGAAAGGCAAATCGATGAATCATGAGAACAAATAATTACATTTTTTATTAAATTTAATAAGTATTTTTTTACGGAAAAAAATATAATTAAAAATATTGTAGATGACATTGTTGTTATTTTGTTGAAAAGTAATACGGAGTATTTCATTACTCATTCTTGAATACAACTTGTATGAACCAAACGGTGCATAAATTATCATTCCAATCTAAATAGTACAAGACAGAGTTATTTCATGTTATCAAAAAATAACTAAACTTGCTTACCAAACAAGACCTAAGGGCATGTTTGGTAGCTCTTATAAAGCTTAGATAGTTACGTTATCCATATCTCTTGTTTGACTAGAAGTTACTGGGTCTGCGTTAGATTGCAGGCCCTTTGATAATTCTTGTTCATCTTCTATAGATGTCAACCCATTTTGGTATGATACAAATCTTACCTCAACAGTATTTCACTTTTTTATTTCTAATTACATATTTACCCTTCACATGTTTAAAACCTATATTTTCATTTGTTTTTCATTCTTCACTCGACAAGAGGAAAAATTAAGAATATATTTTGATTAATCATCTCTTCTGTTTATTTATTTTTGTTTTCGAATAAATTTACAATTATAATAGATGATAGTTATGTGTTTACTTTTTTTTTAACTTTTTTTTTTGTTGAATGGATCTAAATCTACGAAGGAAATATAATATGTATTTTTTTTAATTTTTTTTTTCTCATTTTGAATAGATCTATTCTTCATTCTTAACCAAACTATTTAATTAATATTTTTTTTTTTATAATTATGTTGTTTATGTTTATTCTTGTTTTTGTTATTTTTTTGTTTTTTGCTTCTATTAGAAAGAAGGGAGAAGAAAATCACGAAGAAGGATGAAGGGCCCCACGTAAAAAAAATGAACTAAATTATATTTTTTGAAGGGAATATTTGGTCATTATCTGTTCAACAGTAATTTCTCAATGATTATCTGAAATATTACACATATGAACCAATTACTTGATAAAAAAATCATCCGATAAAGAATGTCAAGATAAATTATCTTAGGTTAACTAGAGATAACTTTACGTGTTCACCAAGCATGCACTAAATGTTGTATTCATGCTTGTACTAAATGTGAATCATAATATTCATTCATATAGGAATGAGATAGAATCAACCAAAAAGATTATTTTCCGTATTTCATATACTTTGTACATGCTCAATAAATTATTGAGTGTTTTGTTAATGATTCCAGTGTCATATTGATTATTTACGATACAATTTTTAGAGAATATTAATAAACATGAATGTTTAACTATCATGAGCAAATAGTTATACTAACATTTTAAGAGTCATTGTCATAGATAAATCATCATTCCTTCTAACTTTAAGGGGTTGTTTGGTAAGTCCGATAAATGCCCGATAGTGAAGATAACACATTTATCTTGTATTTGGTGTAATTTGTTTGGGCCTGAGATAGTTAATAAGTCCTTCATAATTACTGTTGCCTTTTAGAAGATTTATCGGCCCAAAATAGAGTGTTAGATTATCTTGTTCCTACAGTTCCTTCGTTGTTTGATATAAATATTTAAACAAACATCAATTTACCTTAAATTCACTTCACATCCGTTGCAGCGAGATTTTTAGATTGAATTTTTGGCTTCCTTCTCTTCTATTATCTTCATCTTCTATTCTAAATTATCAATTATTAGGGTTTGACAAAAAAAATCCTCTGAATCTCGAAATCATAATTTTGATGAGAAAATCAATAAAATCAAGCACAATTCATCCGACTTCAGCGATGAATCACATAAAGGCGGTGTTGGTTCAGCGGCACGACTTCGTGAAGTAGAAAATGACGACGACTTCTGTCGGAGCGGAACAAAATCTCGAGTGGGTATGGATGAAAGATTTTGGTTTTCAAAAAAAAACGAATCACTCCGTATATTGTAACAATCAAAGACGAAGTGAACTTTTTTTAAAATTTGATATATTTAACTCCTGAGTTTGGATTTTGATTTTGTGGAAATATTTATTGATTCATTGAGTTTCGATTCAGGTAATGTAAGAAGTGAAGTCTACCAAACAACCTTTTAACTATCTCGTGAGACTTTGATTGCTCAAAAGTTATTTATAAAACCGAAAGATTTACGAATGTAAATCCCCCGAGTCGATCTCTCGAGGAGCAATACTATCGGCACGTGAACGTCACTCTGTATATGCTAAGTACGAGTCTCAAAAAGGGAAACAAAATCATTATCAACTAAGGGGGGTTTGCAAAGAGTGTTTGATTAACAACTAGTTCGAATATTTAAAACAAGTAATTAAAGATCGAGTTGTAACAAATGAGTTTTGGAAGCAAAGGTGTATCGATTACTCTTCCTAACGAACTAGAGTTGACGATATTTATAAACTCTCAATTAATTAATAATCGGACTAAAGATCATGGTGTTGTCACGTTCTCCCTCACCAATGATCGTCTCCACTCAATCACGACACACACGAGAGTTTCACCCCTCGAGGTCCTCTACTCGGCGTGCCGGTATTTCGAGTTTCGACATCACACATCAACCGTATGGTCCACTAGCGATATACTACGAAGTTGTTCGACACGAGACCACAAATCGAGAGGTGTAATTGTCCAATTACTAGAAATCGAGTTACTTAGGAAATCAACTCTAATTCATTGAGGAATTTCATCAAACACCCTTACAAAAGGTTTAGCTAGTCATAGTCAAGCACTCAAAATCACAATCCACAATCGAGTAAGCCATAATCGAGAAGAAACGAAGAGAATCTCACCACGAGAATGATGGAATCGATGGATGAAGAAGATGATCGAGCCGAGCTTCCGAAATCGAGGTCGGACTTTTACGTGTCACCCGGAAAAACCGCTCCGATCAAAACGTCGGGCTCGAGGAGAGGAAGATCGTTCGTGAATGAAATTCATTCGGATTCTCGACGTACGGAATTTAGATCGTGAATTTGCGTAGAGAAATTGAAGAACATGAAAATGGAAATTGGATTGCTTGAGAAGAAATCTAGAAATGTAATGTGTAAAGTGAGGAAATGAAAGTTAGTTACAATTCACAAGCCAAAATGCTATTTATACCCTTCAAAAACGAGGGTCAAACAAAGTCAAAACGAAGTTGAGATTTGCGGACTACTCAGCATCAGATGTCGTGCGACAGCGAAATCCTGTCGCCCGACAAGTTACTTGTCGTACAACAGAAACCCATATCGTTCGACAAATCTCCGTCGATCGCAGGTCGAACCTGCGCTTCCCTTCTGTAAACACTTCAAAACCGCCTTCCTGTCGTCTGACAAGGAAACGTGTCGTTCGACAGACGTGTCGTCCTCCAGCTTTCACAACTTGGTCAACTGTCGTCCTCCAGGCGTATGTCGTCGACATGGTCTTAGTGCAATTCTTCTGTCGGCCGACAGGTAGTCAACCTTCTTCCCAAAAAGCCATTTTTACTCGTTTTCCTCCCGTTTCGCCTACAAAACACCGAATACGTCTCGATCACACTATTCTGACCATTAATCATCAAAGGCTATGTTAACGGGGAAAAGAGAATCGAAAGAGAGGGAATAGGATCAAAAACCAACCCGAAATATGCACAAAAAACGGACCAATCAGACTTATTCGTGTTAAGTTATCTATGTTAACTTATCAGTGAGATAACAAATTTGGGCAACCAAACATAGCCTAAAAAAATGGACATAATTAGGTTATTATTTTCGATGATAAGAATTGAAGAGAAATCACGTTTCTTAAAAGATTTAAACGCTTTGCTCTAGCAGGTCTTTAAAGATAAAATTGTTTATCCCAACTTTACGATAATAAGATACATTAAAATTATAATTATAAAACAGTGTAAAAATTAATATAATTAATAATAATTAATAACTGTCTTGTAAATTACAAAAAAATAGGAAATCTGCTTTTATTCATAATTAAAAAAAAGTAAGACATTTAATTTTAACAAAACGTTAAAAGTTCTCCTTTATCCAAAATCACCCTAAAAAATCAATAAAAAAACATTTTTACTTCTCTAGAGACTAAATAAAGCAGGACCGCTCCCCTCCCCACGTCGGGGATTCTTAACGTACCCTCATATCCACGTGGCATAATAATTTATTCCAACTCATTGTTTTTCTCTCTTTTCTCCGTTCTACCTTTCTCCAATCTGTACAAAAAAACTCGTTCTCTTATTAGATTCTCAAATTCTCCAATTACTACCATTTGAAAAACAAATCCGATTAAGCCCACCAATTTTTAACGCAAAAATTGAAAATTCGTCGGAGAATGAGAGGTGGTGAGGAAACCGAGAGAGGAAGGAGAGAATAAAATAATTTGTGTTCGGATACCGGCTCAAAATCGCCGCAGTCGGGAGACATGTTCAAGTTGCCGCGGATGCAAAGTGAATGTTTCTCTCTTCTACTGAAGAGAAGGCCATGAAAATAATTTTGAATATAATGCAATCCGTCTTCTCTGTCTTTTGATCTAATTGGGGAAAAAATAAATGTTGATTTTTTTTTTGTTTTGATTTAATAGAATGGTTTTTTTATTATTTATAAGGTGAGGATGTGTGTAAGTGTGTTTTTCATCTTGTAAATCAGACTTGAGTTTACAGTGGAATGAGAATTGTAGTTCTTCACCGAATAATAGGCAGCAATCGGAGGAACGCCGTTGTCGTGGTCATCGACGGACGACCGATGGAGAAACTCAAACTATTGCAACAGAGAATCTTAACTGAAAAGGGATAGGAGTATTTATTAAAATAAATTGTTACACCAATCTAGTGTTTTTGTACTATGTGTAGATTGAGGATGTGTGTTGTTCAATCTCGTAATCTGAATTTTAATTTAACAAAAATCAGATCCAAGCTATCAACATGAATAAAGCTTTGGAGAAGATGATGAACAGTAGAACAAAAGGAGGGAAACGATTTTCTCATTCACTCAATGAATAAAGTACAAGTGTTCAGCTATAAATGGACTAAAACATTAATTAATCCAAAATAGCAAAAGTGCTGAAAAAATAAAAATGCAACAATGAAAGTGAAATGCGACTTTATTTGTACTTCTTCAAAGCTGATAAATCCTCTTTTGGCTCCAAATATATTGAACTCTCAATATAATTTATGATGGAATGAGAATTGTAATTCATATACAGCATATTTGAGGAGAACGCACAAGATTTGTTCTCATGATGAGAATTTTTTTATTTACAGAGTAAGACTGTAAGAGAGAGGAGAAGAGAAATAAACAGTATTAATTAGTTAATTAAATTATTATGCCACGTGGATATGAGGGTACATTAAGAATCCCTACGTGGGGAGGGGAGCAGTCTTGCTAAACAAAGAGAGACACTACTACTACCTCAATAGATATTTTTATAAATTTTCGTTTGCACTAAAGGGAACGGGCCCAAGTTACTCCCGGAGTGAATTAGACACGTATATTAAAGCCCATCAATAGTGGGCCCTTCTAAATAAACTTGCTCTCGGAGTGAATTAGCCACGATTGAATAAGACCGAACCGATTCTCTCTCCCAGCTGATTGTTGATCGGACCGCCGAAAATGGAGGATACACTCGTGGCGGTGATGATGATGATCGTGGTGTTCTCTTTGATCCCGCTGTATTTCTGGAGGCGCCGCCTTGATTCTCGGCACGGCGACGAACACGTAGAAGAGCCTCAGGTATGTATGTAAACATTCAATTCCCACTTTACTCATATTCAAAATTATGATAATCAGTTGATTCCGTGATCTGCGATGTGATTATCAAGTTATTGAGTTTTTTTCAGAATCCCTGAATCGAATGGTTTTCTGAGAATGTAATAATTTCTGTTTGCTTGATTATAATTTCTGGGTTTTTAGAATGTGCAAGGGGAAAGAGTTGTTAGGGCTAGTAGCACGCGTCGTATGCGCCGAAGACCTGCAGCTTCTTCAGCTGCGAGCACGTCATCAGCTGTTGCTAATGTGGAAGGTGTTTTTCCCATCTTAAATTTGATTTATCTCCAATTTTATATGCAATTTCAGAATAAATTTTAGTAATTGTTCCAGAAACTCTTGATGGAAGTGACGACGAAGAAGAAGAAGATGCAAATGGGTACCACACTACGAGAGCATCAAAGAAAAAGGAAAAGAAACGTCAAGAGAGAGAAGCAGCTCGCCATGTAAATAAGTGTTCAATAATATCTGAGTTTTTGTCTTTGAGATTTACTTTGCAACTTCTAGAATTGACCGTATTGTTTAGCTAAATAAATTGAAAACCCATTGTAGAAACTTTAGAGACAGGAAAATAGTTCCCGTTGTTTCATTAGGATCTACGGTTGGAGTCCATTACTCTTACCCTGCATTTGGGATGTTTGTGTTAGGATTCAAAATCTTATGTTTGAAAGGGGATGATGTTGTATCTATTTAAATGGTAAAAGATGAGAAGGGGGCAGGATGTGACAAAGGAGAGAAGGAAGGATTAAATAGGGTGGATATAGGAGAGGGGTTAGCAAAACCATGCCTAGAGTTTCTGTGAGCATGAGCAAATCAACGTCGACCTTATTAGGCCCCAACTGGATTTAACCCCAGGGCAACCTACTTTGAAGCCCAAATATAGAGTACTTTTTTTTGGTTTTAGTATATTGTAATACCATTGAAACAATTACCTCATCCACTTTCCAAACCCATTTGTAAATTCTATTATTGATGAGTTTTATGCCCAAAGCTCGTGATGTTCAAGTTCAATGAATATTGGTGGAATAAATTGTATGTAAAATTTTACTATTTTCATTTTTAAATGAAATATAATGGTAGCTCTCCCTATCTAGAGTTTATGGATACACTTTATATTTAACTTCTCATGAATGCATATGAAGGCTGAAGATGCTACACGTGATTCTAGGAGAACAAAACAAGACCGTTATGAGGAGATGAGGAAGAGGAAGGATGACGAGCGCGAGGCTCAAGAAAGAAAGTTGGTCCGTCGATACAATCTTCTGATATTCTTACTTTTTTCTTAAGTTTTTGTTTATATCCATCATTGTTTCGTAACTATAATCTGATTCAGGAAGAAGAAGCCGCAGCCCGGAAAGCAAAGGAGGAAGAAGCTGCTGCTTTAGAGTTTGACAAGTGGAAAGATGCATTTTCAGTTGATGCTGAAGGGACAACGGAAAATGAAGTGCAGGATGGAAGTCAGGGATTGCTCTTTGATTTTGTGGAGTACATTAAGGTGATTTTAGTGTTTCCTCGTTTGTTTTACAAATTATTGTTATTATTATTATTATTATTATTATTATTATTATTATTATTATTATTATTATTATTATTATTATTATTATTATTAATTTGTTGTTATTGTTGTTGTTGCTGTTGTTGTAGAAGCATAAATGTGTACCTCTGGAAGATATTGCTGCAGAATTTAAGTTGCGAACCCAGGTAGCTTTTATAATGTAATTATCTGCAATCATTATCACGGATTAATTCTAAACCTACAAACCAGAGGTTTAGCCTAATTATAAAAAATTGCAAACACCCCTGACATTTGTATATGTATTAAAAAATGCTTCCTCAAGAAGGAGTATATAATTATAGAACTCCATTTTGTGGTTAAAAAAAATAACCTTGTGGAACATTTGGGAATAAAGAGACTATGTTTGTCTTTCATTTCCACTTCTGATGCAGTAGCCTTTTTTTTCGAATGCAGGATTGTATCAACCGGATTACCTCTCTAGAAACCATGGGTATATATATAATCATCTGTTTCTCCTTTCTATATGTTTAGCACTTGAGTTGTACCTTTTGCATGACTCAATTAGTTTGCTTTGCATATATTGTTGTCTTTTACAGGAAGGCTATCTGGTGTGATGGACGATAGGGGAAAATACATATACATTTCATTGGAAGAAATGAAAGCGGTTGCAGATTACATTAGGCGCGAGGGCCGGGTCAGCATCTCACACCTGGCAAGCAAGTCGAACCAGTTCATAGATTTGGAGCCGAAGGCTGAAGATATCAGCACAAGCTTAGAGGAGATAGCTTTTGCTTGATTATACTAAGATTCTCTTGTTAACCAAACAATGTGTTGTGTAAAGACAGTATTATTAGCCATTTGTAAGCCATATTCAAACATGTGATATATTTGAACTGGAGATACATGGTTCATTTGATTGTGAACATAATATATAAAACCAAGTTAGGAATAAATAAAATTATGCTGAGCATATTAGTATATCTCAACTTTATTACATCATAAAAATGAGCTTTTTTACAACTACTTATCCAACAAAATGCAATTTTTTTTATGTTTAGCCAAAGTCCTTTGTAACAATATGTTTCCAATATAAACTTAAAACAAAAATCAATTGCAAATTTTGCAAACAAAACAGATTCTCTGTTTTTTAGCCAAACCAATGTCTTTATCTGAACATTATAAAAACTGAAACTGAAAAGAAAAATGAACCCACCTACAAATCCTAGGAGTGGGGTAGGGAGTCAGACTTTGGGCACATGCCTAATCGACTCCCTTGACACATTCTTGATTTCAAAGGGAGAAGGGGGAGGGGGGAAAAGGGTTACTATGTACATGACAATTGGTACGAGAGTTTTGAGAGAGAACTACATAAAGCAGGACCATACGAAGTAAACAGACCGAGTTTACTTAGATTCAGGATTCTCCAAACTGCCTCTCCATGATTATTTGTCCGAGTTTCATGTACAGGTCTCGCTGATCCTCAAACGGGAGGTTTATCAGTATCTACATCACAAAGGAATTTCTAAGAGTTATTTCAATTAACAAATAAATAAATGGTTTATGAAAGTGATTTAAAAGGGTATATGTCTACCTGGTCCATAATCATTTCGATCGACAAACTCTGAGGTACAATGAATGACTGATGATAAATATACGCAAAAACAGCCATCACCATCTGCACATTGGTGGCCAAAGCAGAAGTGTTATAAGATCAGAGTAATTATTAGGGAATAATTAAAAAAAAAAAACGGGTTGTCTTTTAAATTTACAAATACCCACAACCCTAACAGTTGAAATATGCCAGTGGGTATTATAATTTTGTCGTCATCAATTTAAACACAGTAGAATTTATAATATATCCCTAATTACTAATAATGACATGAAATACTCAAGCTTTGGGCTCGAAGACTCTATATAAACTATGTGTATAGAAAGGCTGAAATAAAATCGCACTGGGCTACTTATCTACTGCTAAAACACAAACCCAGTATTACTAAAGACTACTGTTTTGTGTACTTAGGCTGAAGTTGGAGGGTAATTTTGGAAATTTAGTAGTTAAATTTTATCTTATATATACACCTGGCAATCCATTCTATCAGTGATCCCACCATGTCCAGGGATGCTATCTCCGAAGTCCTGAGAAAATAAAATGAACAATCAGAACGTGATATCAGAATATCCAACATCAAGCACACTTGCGCTAGACTACTAGAGTATTATTTATGACGGCAAAAACCTTGATCTTGAAAGCCCTTTTAAAGCCACTAGCGAAAAAGCCTCCAAAAGGTGCTATAATTGATGCAAATAGACCCAGACACAATGCATGCCACTGCACGGGCAAGATTGAAATCTCCCTCCAAGGAAACTGCAAAAAACAAATTCACAATATTCAGTCACAAAACTCACAAAGAACAGATACTTCCAAGTTCCAAGCAAATAGTTTCAATTTCGTGAACATTATTATAAATTCCGTAGATAACAGGGTTTGTTTGAAAAATAAACTGGTTGTCAAAGAACTTACCCACTCGGGAAACCACTCCGGTATAAGGTAATACTCGGGCTTAAACAATGAGCCAGGATCACAGTGAAGCCAACCAGTCGATAAATCCTATATAAATTTGGTAGCCAATACAAATTTCAAGTTTCACAAGATAATATACTGCCTAATCAGAGAACATTTGGGTGTCAGGCAGCAGCTTACCTTCCTCGGACATGTCAGCCACTGAAATTGACCCAGCATATTTGCCAGCTGAAAAAAAAAATGAAAACAAATTCATAGCAAGAAAATTATGCTTGTATACACCATTATAGAAACAATAGATTGCCACAAGCACCGGCATATTATTTCTTTGCGGCTGAATTGCAATTTTAGTCCCGTGGCTATTTGGAATAAACAAAATACAGAAATGGCCATTGTAACCCAAATTGAAAGGAGTTGAAACTATGTACCAAAATGCAAAAAATTAGGGACCTAAGTTGCTAGACAATTATAACTAGAGGAGTAATTTTGCACTTAAGCCTCTCTTTGCTTTGAAGATGAATTTGCTTCAAATTTAACGAGACAATACAATTATATCTAAGAAAGATAAATGTGAAAGATAAATGTGAAAAATAAATAGCTTAACCATAAAACCTCAGTCACTTAAACATAGGTTGACCATAATTTTAAAAAAAACCTAATAATGGCTTACCAAAAAGGCAGAGATCATAGTAGTAACAGATGCTCCAATAAATCCCTCCCATGTTTTCTTGGGTGAGAGTTTGATCAACGGAGTTCTCCCAAAGAAGAACCCAAAAATATAAGCAGCGATGTCGTTAATGACAATAAGCGAAGCCGGGAGAAGGAACCTGCAATGTTTTATCCGTGTTTGAAGTTGTTTACGCAAAAAACAATAAGGTTCATTTTAAATTAGATTTAAATCAGACCTCTCCCACTATTAGAACAAGAAGAGGTTGATTCACCATGAAAATAATAAGGGATGATTACAAAAGTTTGCCCTAATTAAAAAAGAAAACTTTCAAAAAACAATATATACCCACAAGATTTTTTAGTATGTATTACATTTACCCCCATAAGCAAACAAAAATATTTCAAAACCCTCTTTTCACATTTATAAAATATTACAGAGCTTCTTAAATTTAACACTGAATCAAATCTCACGGTATTTTTATAATAGCTGTTTTTTGTAATTAGATCAAACATCAAGGGTACTTTTTAACTATCCCAAAAACAAATCAAAATTTTGAATCATAGTGGTAACCACTAGAAAGAAAGTTGTGGAAGAAAATGAATTTAAATTTCTTTTAGATATTCTCCAGAATGTCAGCCCACTGTGTTTTAAACTTAGGCTCCAAAGGGTCCACAAAATGGGAATACATCTAAGAGTTTAAAAAAAATTGTTTGTCCAAAGAGCCAGAAATAACCATCATCCACTTCAATTAACAGAATTAAACTGGGAAACCAAACTTGTAATATATTACCAGAAAATGCCTTCGAAGATATTTGCCACAGTAAAAGATGATTGCGTGAAAACCACAATGAGAATCATATGAATCCATGCGTATTGGCCAAACTGATACTTGTACATCTTCTTCTTCAGTGCAAGTATGAACCACATGAAACCTGAAGATTGCCTCGAGAAATATGATAACATTCAAGAATATTAAAAAGCAGGCCACAACCATAGGCATAATTTATGTCCTCATTATTAAAAAAATGGTGCACTTACCTGCTATATACAAGAAGTAACAGGTGACCATATGATACTTTATTAATCTACCAACAAGCTTATATAAGAATTTGTCTGTAGTGACGGTATTCACAAGCCTCTGGCTAAGAATGCGGCCATATACAAATAGCATTGCTGTGAAGAAGAAATGCCTGAAAAATAGTTAGAGTCCATATTAGATATGAGAAAACAAACATTTGAGAAATTATAAAACAGTACGAGTCAGAAGCGGACAACGAATAATTTAATAAACAATCAACACAATAATATCTTATGTGAGATAATATTAAGCATATTCTCTCTAATCAATCGGACAATGAGGAATTACTGTTATATGGCAAAATTCTAAGTAATCGTGTGTGGAAATAAAGCAAGAGTATTAATGAAATACTTTCTTGCAAATTCAAATAAACAAACACTCCAAGATTAATCATCGAGGGGCCATTAAATTTGAATTCATTAAAAGTCTATACAAAAACTAAGTTACCCACCAATTTAAGAGCCTGAAACCAGGAAGGTGGCTGTCTTCATGGGCTTTCCTAAGCAAGCTGAACAGCTCTTTAGCCATAAAAATCTGAATAACGACGACCATGGCCCAGATGTAAAGGTGGCCCATGTAAATAATCAGGATAAATCCTCCAATCATCCAGAAAGATGAATATGCACGGATAATCATAGACTTGTACTTGCTATTATCATTAACGAGTAAATGATTGGCATTCCCTCTATCGACTTCCGGAGGGACCTGTAATAACAGACAAGAAAACGGCAAAAAATGAGAAATTTCACAAATTAGCTCCAATTAGTCTTGTTTAAAAGATAACTAACCTCGTTTGAACTTTTCCGCCTACGTAGCCTTGAAGTGGACCCACTAGGTGTTGATGGACCACCGGAAACAGTATCATTTTGCATCTTTTATCTGTTTCTTAAAACCAACTAAAAGGCATTTAGAATTTTAATCCCGAGAATTCACATTAGCACCAAGAGCAAGAGCTTGGGTCTTCAAGTAGCTAAAAATAAACAAAATAACATATTCAAATAAGAAACCTCGTTTCGTTTACAGTTATTATAATCCAACAAATCCAAATAAAAATACTTCCTAATAAAAAGAAGATTTGATATTCAATTGCAAATCAAAACCTCTCCCACCCCAGTACTCATTGTAATATTCAATTCTTTGGCAGCAATAATTACTTGAAAATAGCAATAAATACACTTTTAATTTTCCCTTTTTTATGATTCTGGCTCCGTGTAACCAGAAAAATAAAAATTCAACATTGTGTTGCTTCATAAATGATTTTTATCATTAAAAAAAGAGGCAGTTAGGGTATTCACATTATTAGCATTAATAACAAATCAACAGCAAAGCAAAAAAAAAAATCCAATAAATGTAATTGAAGAACTGAAGAACATACCAACCCAATAATTCATCTTCAAAATAATATTATACACACACACAAAAACACAGATTGCAAAAATAAAAAATAAGAAAGTAGTTCAAAATTGGCAAACCTAAAATTACAGAATTCAGAGGATTGCGAGCGATACAGTTGGTTGGAAGGGGATGAAATCTGACCAATAGCAAGTTGACACGTTAATTGAACGTGAAAATGGAAAATTTGAGAGAGATCTGACCTTTGCTTTCGATATCTCTGTGTATGTGTTTTGGGTGCTGTTTCCAGAGTGGGAAGGGAAGTGTGGGGATTGGCCAGGTTAGGAATAGTGGGGTTTAATAAAAGATTTTTGGGGTTAATCGCTGATTATGTGGAAATTATGTGTGCTAATTGCACTTTTTATTTTATTTATTTTTCCTCTCCTTCTTAATATTAAATAATTTTTCATGTATACTAGTTAGTAAATTGCTATATTTATTATTTATTAAAAGGTGACAAAATGTAACAACCCGAATTTTTAAAATAAAAATTAGTTAATTAAAATAGCCTTTTGTCCACGTGTTAGTCGAGTTTATTTTTTTTAGACTTAAACATTTTATAAATTGGGCTTTAAGTTTAATGTATTTTTATAAAATGTAATTAGTATTACGGACTACATTAATAATTGAGTTTTTTAAATGGGCTACCCAAACCTTTTAATATATGGGCTAAGTAACCCTAACTATTGAAACCGAAAACAATTATAATCAACGGGGAAAAGAAAAGGGAGGGAGGAAAATAAGAGAGAGAGGGACGACCGCGTAGCGTGAAGGCAAAGAGAGAGAGGGATGAATGCCGACGCGATCGGAAAGGAGGAGGAGGAGGAGAACAAGGACGAGGCTTTCGATGTATTCAAGAGTGCGTTAATCTCGATCGTATATTAACATGCAAGTGGGTTATAAGTTTCATATTATTAGATTTCATATTAGAATTTAGGGTTTGAATTTACATTGAGTTTTGATTGTTGTGTGGGAAGTATACGTGATTACTTTAATTGAATAAATATGTGATTATGTGATGAAGTATTTTATAAATTTTTGTTATCGAAAAAGCTTGTAACTGAAGCATGAAATCATATACACAATTATATATAAGTACCCGAATATGTGTGTGTACAGGGTGCTTGTGTTGTCTATATAAATATATGTTAATTAGTAGTTATTGCTTTGCAGCATCACACACACGTATAAATTGTTGTAGGTAGGTGTGTTTATATATATGGGTGTTATGTGATGGATGATACAAGTAACAGTATCAACACTCACACACACCCACACCCATATAAATATATATACACACTAAGATGTTTATGAGATATATTGTTAAGTATGTTACTTAAGTTTGTGAAAAGAGAAGAGATGCAAAGAAGTAGCAGTGTACATATTGATAATATGTTTATGTCGTATCTATGTGTTCATAATAGGTTGTGTGTGTACAAAGGGACTACTGTTGCTTATACCAGTAGCAAAAGTTTGATACTATACGTATATAATAAATTAGTTGATGTATGTTATATTTGGTTGATTTGTAACTTGATAATAGGTTGTGTGTTTCTTTCTATTTAAATGTTTTATATTTATGTTGGTTTGGATATTTATGTTGATCATTCTTGATGTTAATTCATACCTTGATAGTTCATGCATACATGTAAGGGTGGTTTGCATTAGAAGTACAGTTCACGGTCAAAATATTAAAGAACAAAACTTAATGTTAAAGTAAACGAAATTTCGGACATCGTAAGAAACTATCCTAAGCAGGGTGGCAACTAACTAATGTCAATGGCCTCAATGGCTAGAGAGTCGAGATGACCTCTAGACAGTGTGTGCAACCAATGTTAATGGTCTCAATGGCTAGAGAGTCGAGATGACCTCTAGACAGTGTGTGCAACCAATGTTAATGGCCTCAATGGCTAGAGTGCGAAAGGACCTCTAGACAGGGTGTGCAACTAATTTTAATGGCCTCAATGGCTAGAGTGCGAAAGGGCCTCTAGACAGGGTGTGCAACTAATTTATGATGGCCACAATGGACTGGGGTAGCCTTACGATGTCAAGTGAGCTCGCGTCTAAACGTAAATTTATGAATGGATGTTAATGTTAAAGAAAAGTTACGTGAAGTAAAGCTTATGTTCTATATCTTAAGTCTAAGTTAAGTTTGTCGTCGCATTGCATTAAAGAACAACTTTTAAGATACGAATTAAGACGACAAGTGGAAAGATTAAAGCATATAGAATGCATGCCTACTTGTCAGTCAGTGGACTGACCCTTGTTGATATAAATATTTTCAGGTGATACTATGATTAACCGGAGTAGTCGAGGATGCTTCTGCGCCGTGATTCGTACAAACGTTTAATATGTTAATTTATTTTAGTGCGTGTTGACGTGTCAAAACTAATAATGATTTCCGCTGCATTTACTACTATTTAAATCTTTTACTGTTGGAATTTAATTATGCCGACGTGGAGTTTTAAAAAATTTCATCTCGCGCCCTTGAGATCTTTGAAAATTATTACTTGTATTTCTTTTATTTAATAAAATAAAACGGGGCGTGACAAATGGTATCAGAGCGCAGAGTTTTAAAATCGGTTCTCTCGACCTGTGCAAAAAAAATACATATATATATATATATATATATATATATATATATATATATATATATATATATATATATATATATATATATATATATATTATTTAAACTTTATAAACTAAGTTATGAGTATGAATCACGCCAGACATCATCGTTACTCCGGTAAGTTGTTTCTAATAACAGTTATTTGCTATGTGATTATAGTATCAATGTTAATTCTGGGTATTTGAATGGTTAATTGATAATGATTGTTATTTATGTTGTTACTTTGATATGTGTTTAAATTATTTTTTTATGTGATAATTGTATCAATGCTTAGTTATGAATAGATGAAAGTTCATTAATCTTGATTTTTGTATTTGTTATGGGGATCCTCTATTACTGTTGATGTTGATTTTTCAAATAGTTACAGTCTTATTGATATTGCGTGATGACTTTAAATCTTTTGATACATAACCTGTAAAATTTGACTAAGTTTTGTGGACGAAACTTTTTATGTGGTGAGTAAAATGTAGCGACTCGAAATTTTACAATAAAGATTAAGTAATTAAAATAGCTTATTTGTTTACGTGTTAATTGAACTTTGGTATTTTATAGATTTAACTAATAAATTTATTTTAATGGGATGAATTTATATCTTATAGGCCTAATCAAATTATATAATAGCTGAGCATCAACATTTCATAAATTTAACTAAGTTTCGAGGACGAAACTTTTTATAAGGTGGGTAGAATGTAACAACCCGAATTTTTAGAATAAAAATTAGTTAATTAAAATAGTCTTTTGTCCACGTGTTAGTCGAGTTTAGTTTTTTTTAGTTTAAACATTTTATAAAATTGGGCTTTAAGTTTGATGTATTTTTATAAAATGTAATTAGTATTACGGGCTACATTAATAATTGAGTTTTTTAAATGGGCTGCCCAAACCTTTTAATATATGGGCTAAGTAACCCTAACTATTGAAACCGAAAACAATTATAATCAACGGGGAAAAGAAAAGAGAGGGAGGAAAATAAGAGAGAGAGGGACGACCGCGTAGCGTGAAGGCAAAGAGAGAGAGGGACGAATGCCGACGCGATCGGAAAGGAGGAGGAGGAAAACAAGTACGAGGCTTTCGATGTATTCAAGAGTGCGTTAATCTCGATCGTATATTAACAGGCAAGTGGGTTATAAGTTTCATATTAGAATTTAGGGTTTGAATTTACATTGAGTTTTGATTGTTGTGTGGGAAGTATACGTGATTACGTTAATTGAATAAATATGTGATTATATGATGAAGTATTTTATAAATTTTTGTTATCGGAAAAGCTTGTAACTGAAGCATGAAATCATATACACAATTATATATAAGTACCTGAATATGTGTGTGTACAGGGTGCTTGTGTTGTCTATATAAATATATGTTAATTAGTAGTTATTGCTTTGCAGCATCACACACACGTATAAATTGTTGTAGGTAGGTGTGTTTATATATATGGGTGTTACGTGATGGATGATACAAGTAACAGTATCAACACTCACACACACACACACCCATATAAATATATATACACACTAATATGTTTATGAGATATATTGTTAAGTATGTTACTTATTTTTGTGAAAAGAGAAGAGATGCAAAGAAGTAGCAGTGTACATATTGATAATATGTTTATGTCGTATCTATGTGTTCATAATAGGTTGTGTGTACAAAGGGACTACTGTTGCTTATACCAGTAGCAAAAGTTTGATACTATACGTATATAATAAATTAGTTGATGTATGTTATATTTGGTTGATTTGTAACTTGATAATAGGTTGTGTGTTTCTTTCTATTTAAATGTTTTATATTTATGTTGGTTTGGATATTTATGTTGATCATTCTTGATGTTAATTCATACCTTTATAGTTCATGCATACATGTAAGGGTGGTTTGCATTAGAAGTACAGTTCACGGTCAAAATATTAAAGAACGAAACTTAATGTTAAAGTAAAAGAAATGTCGGACATCGTAAGAAACTATCCTAAGCAGGGTGGCAACTAACTAATGTTAATGGCCTCAATGGCTAGAGAGTCGAGATGACCTCTAGACAGTGTGTGCAACCAATGTTAATGGTCTCAATGGCTAGAGAGTCGAGATGACCTCTAGACAGTGTGTGCAACCAATGTTAATGGCCTCAATGGCTAGAGTGCGAAAGGACCTCTAGACAAGGTGTGCAACTAATTTTAATGGCCTCAATGGCTAGAGTGCGAAAGGGCCTCTAGACAGGGTGTGCAACTAATTTATGATGGCCACAATGGACTGGGGTAGCCTTACGATGTCAAGTGAGCTCGCGTCTAAACGTAAATTTATGAATGGATGTTAATGTTAAAGAAAAGTTACGTGAAGTAAAGCTTATGTTCTATATCTTAAGTCTAAGTTAAGTTTGTCGTCGCATTGCATTAAAGATCAACTTTTAAGATACAAATTAAGACGACAAGTGGAAAGATTAAAGCATATAGAATGCATGCCTACTTGCCAGTCAGTGGACTGACCCTTGTTGATATAAATATTTTTAGGTGATACTATGATTAACCGGAGTAGTCGAGGATGCTTCTGCGCCGTGATTCGTACAAACGTTTAATATGTTAATTTATTTTAGTGCGTGTTGACGTGTCAAAACTAATAATGATTTCCGCTGCATTTACTACTATTTAAATCTTTTACTGTTGGAATTTAATTATGTCGACGTGGAGTTTTAAAAAATTTCATCTCGCACCCTTGAGATCTTTGAAAATTATTACTTGTATTTCTTTTATTTAATAAAATAAAACGGGGCGTGACACAAAATGTGATTTTTATGAAAATTAAAAATAATTTATTTTAATGTATAAAATTAGTTTATGCGATAGTAATTATTTGATTTAATTATTTGTATAATGAGGTGCTATTTGCACCCCAAAAGTTATAAGTACACTAACTTAATTTTATTTACAATAATACCGTTAAAAGACAATTATAACTTTACTAATCTAATTACATAGTTAACTTATCATACATCCCTTCTTTCTTTTTTTACTTGCAAGCAACTTTTTTTTATAACTTTATATTTTGCGCACATTTTTTTTATATTTCTTCTTTTCAGCTTGGGTATACCTACTATTTGCACCCTAATTCTTATAAGTACACCCCTATAATTATATTAGTAATAATACCATTAAAGTAAAAATCTAAAATACCCTAACTAATAATATATATATTTAAAAAATTAAAAATACACACATTAGTTTAAGTTTACGTTATGTCTAATTAATTTTTTTGTTTAAAAATATTGAAACATCCAAATTCAAAAGTATTTTATTGAAATATAAATTGTAAAAAATTAATGTTTATTCTTTTTTTTTTTTGTCATTTTATTAATGGATTATTTTTCCTCAAGTTCTAATTTTTGCCAGCTTTTATTTTGTATTTTTATTGTGTTTTTTATCATTATTTTGTCAATTTGTTTTTATGATATTTTTTTATTATAATTTTTTTCCAACTAATTTTGATGTGTGTGTTTTTTTTATCTTTTTATTGTCTTTTTATTAATAATTATTTTCATTCTAAAATAAGAGAATTGTCTAATTTTTTTTTTAATGTTTCTCAATTTTTATTTTTATTTTTCATCAACGCGAAAAGTAATGTATTTTTTTTAATATAGGGGTATATTAGGTAGATTGATAAGTGTACTAAGTAGAAATTATAAAATTTATATTTTATATAAAGGTGTATTAAGTAAAGCGGTGTACTTATAAAAAAGAGGGTGCGAATAGCAACACCCATTCTTATTAGAGAAAAAAAAATGAAAATACCACACTTTACCATGAAAAAAATATAAAAATCTAAAGCCTTATCACACTTAGAGTGGGAAAAGAGAAAATTAAATGACGATTCATGATCTAATGCATTGTTTTAGCACGTCTTAGTCGGGTGGTATTATACGGGGCTGGGCTGTGTATGGAGGGTTTGAGAACGATACTAATACATATATATTTATTTTTGGGGAAAGGGTTGAGCTAGATTTTCAATTTAACAGAGGTTTGAGCTCGAAGCTTCTTTTGATGAATTTCTATTATCCAAACTTTTAATATTGAGTGTATTCACTAATTAGTGTCGCCCTTTAAACCGAAAGGATATGACCCCTATTTATAGGGTTTATTCGAATGATTACATGTAAACCACATCTTAAGTTTAAAGCATTAAATGGAGCTATCGACGACCCGGGGTCCGGGATCCGGTGCATAGACGGGGCACGTGAGCTCACACGGGAGACGTCACACCTCTCTCCAGGATGAGTCCTCCACTCGACGCCGGTCGCGTGATCCGAGACCCGGAATGGGGCCTCCCAAATTGGTTCGCTTTTTATTGTACGTGGCCCGACAATTTAGGCCAGTGATCTAAAGCCCGAGCTGGGGGTGCCTCGCGGTATATTTCGGTATGGCTTGTTAGGCAGGCTCGTGACCCGAGTTCCGAGCGGGGTATGCGTCTCGTGTCGTCTTTCTGCATGGATTGCCCGATGGGCCCGTGACTCGAGTCGCAAGCTGGGTATGTCCTTCTGCATGGCTTGTTTGGCAGGTCCCTGTCCACGTGTCTGAAACCCAAATATTCGTTTTTGTATTTAATTTTCCACCCCCAACAGGCATTATTATTATTATTATTATTATTATTATTATTATTATTATTAAAATAAATCATGAATCGTAATTGATGCAGGCGGAAGCGTAAACACAAATATTAAGACTCGTTGATTCTAAGAATACCGAGAATTAACTGATCAAAAATCGTTGATTCTTTCGAATACCTATTTGATAAACAAAGAGAAAACCCGAGAAAACCCGAAAATTAAAATATCAAAATTTTCGTTGATTCATAAGAATACCGAAATCTGATAAAACCTCAATTGAGGAACAAACTTTATTTCATCATAAACAACTAATGAATTGAATTACATACGATAAATATAAATAGTACTAAACCCTAATAAAATAAAATAAATTAAATTAAATAATAATAATAATAATAATAATAATAATAATAATAATAATAATAATAATAATAATAATAATAATAATAATAATAATAATAATAATAATAATAATAATAATAATAATAATAATAATAATAATAATAATAATAGCTTGGGAAGCAAGACAGAATCTTGACCTTCCAAATATTATCTATTTGATATCCAAATCAATAATATTAATAATTTAAAAAATGGGATAAACGAGTTAATTTCGAGTTCACATGTTAATTTGCATGGGTCACGACGAGTTGACCGGAGAACCGCTTCTTAATGGTGCAAGTTCAACCTGCTTAATTTCGTGCGAGTTTCGAGTCGTGTTGTCAAATCGTACCGAAATATTTAAATAAATGAATAATATTATACCACGAACTTATGTTGTTTATTCTTATCTATGATTATAGTAATGCGACGTATGTTGTTTATTCTTATCTATCATTATAGTAGTGCGACGTACACAAACATATGGTGTGTGTTTCATGTGAAAATTTGTAATAATAACATACACAAACATGTGTGTGTTTCATGTTAAATTTTGTAATAATAACATACACAAACATGTGGTTTGTGTTTCATGTGAAATTTTGTAATAATAATTGAAATAGAGTGAAAATTATTGAATCAAATTGAAATCAAGGGTGTTAATTTGGTTTTTAAAGTAAAATGAAAAGATCTACTACTAAATTTATCCTCTCTCAAAATTTACCACATTTTCTAAAATTGTAAAGAGAACGTTTTAGGAACACACTATTTCACATGGCAAAAACATTTTTTATACAAAATTACTTTGTTTAAAAAATTATCTTGGTCACTGTTGTGGTACAAAAACACACTGTAGTCTGTAGGTGTTGTGTTGTCTTCAAAAGTAAAAAAGAATGACCAATTTCCACAATTACAAAATACCCCTTATTTCACTCCACTGAAAATATGCACAAGAAAGAACACATACATACCCCATCCATCTCTTCTGATATCCAAATATAAATAATATTTAAAATACGACGACAGTACTCAAGAGACGGGCCCGAGACCATGGCCCTCTATCCCCACGACCGCCTGAAAATCTCTGTCGGTCTCATCGTACTTCTCTGCAATAACGGAGAACCTCACCTTCATCCCCTTCCTAATCTCCGAACCTTCCTTCCTGAAACAAGGGGCCTCCCCTGGAGAATACTCGTAGCCATCCCCCATCTTCAGACGGGACAGGTAAACCTTTTCCGCGGGCCCGCACATCAGGAAGACGCCGTGCTTCAGGACCTTGTGAACAACCCCGTCCATGATCTCACCTGCAAATATCTTAAATGTGATGCATGTGAAGCTGACTGGATAAAGGATGTCCCCCGAGTGGGGGGGTATGATGCCCTGTCCGATTTTGTCTAGAGTCGTGACGGCTATCAAGTAGCCGATTTCCTTGGAGGCATTCTTGCTGGCAAAGTCGTCCAGGAGGCGGATTAGGATGGCTCTTTGAAGGGCCGACCCTTCAGAGTCGAGGTTTGAGGGAGAAATGGAAACATTCCATGTCAATTGTGACTTGAGAAACATCTTGGTTTTACCTGTCGTTAATAATGAGTTCAGAATATTAACTATAAGTAAAAGTAATGGTTGAGAAGGTTAAGGAAAGAGGGTCATATTCGAAGTAAAGCTAGTTACCTTGTTTTGAAAAGTAAGTATTCACTGAAAAATATGTTAGTCGGTCTTAGAGTTGTTTTTGCATAGAAGCATTGATTGGGGTATTCATTTCAAGAATGAGAAATCATCCATAAAAAATATCACAAAACTCACTATAATATTATACATACCAAGCAGTTGTTCGCCACGCAATATAGATACAAGAAATGAAGGATACGGATACACCTTCTACAAGTGACTAGAAGTCTTGTTTTTTTTTTTCCCCATAATTTTAGAATATTTACCATAAAAGTAAAATTGTGAACGCCACGTGATCAGTAAGAATACGTTGAGGAAAAAATAAAGTTTGCAAATGAGGAAATAGGAATGCCACACAACTTTTGATGTATTAATTCTCAAGCTAATTTTTTCATAAATTCTAAAACACAAAAGGGCAAAGTCGCTGTAAAAAGACTTTGTACGAAGTAGTTGTTTAATGTTTGCCAGCCAATATAGATGCAGGATGTGAAGGATAGGTGATTCGCTTTCTGTACGTCTGTCTCTTTTTTTATACATTGAAATCTTGTACAGTCTCATGGAAGTCGTACATGGTTATGAACATAGCGTGACCGAAAAAACAGCGTGCATGTGACATTTAACCAAGCCAAATCAAGAAAGATAAGTATCATAAGAACTAATAAATGCAAATCCCATCGAACCAAGATACAAAGAGTCGAAGACAATATAGATATATAGGTAGATGCATTTTCTATGAAACAGTAAAGAAAAACTCAATCACCTCAAATCAATGTGCAACAAAATACACTTTCAATTTTAGGGATTATTTCTACTGACACTTGTAATTTGTGAAGAAATGGTAATAAGCGTACCTCGAGAAAAGGTAGTAACGAAACGGGTCGGATTGAGTTGTTTTCAAGTCCCAGAAAAACAAAATGACACTCTTCAGATTCTTCCCATTCTTTTGCTTGTTGTATCTACAAACCTAACATTTGTCATATAACATGTAGACAAATTAGAAGCAAAATCATGTAATTTTCTCCCCTTAATAGATAAACATGTTACAACAAAGACACATAACAATAAGAATTGGAAATAAAAACAACGCAACCTTAACCCCATTAGTTTTTTTTAGATTGAAAAAAAGGACCTTAAATTCCAACCGTGCTTCTGAAAGAACACAAGAAAGATCAAAGGCCCATCAGCCAAAAATCATATTATTTTGTTCGAATTTAATGTAACGACTAAAATATAAAAAGAGACCCAAAAGAAATCAAGAACCGACATAAAACTAAGAAAAAATTAAATGTTTGTGCATTCTTCATGAATAAAATGTTGAGTGCAAGAAAAGGAGAGTAACACAGCTCCGAAAATCAAGAAGGAGAGACATACAGCTTCTCTGTTTCTCTCTGAACTTTTTGTCTGAGGGCTTGAAATCGAAAAGATGGTGAAAAGAAGCAAAATTTAGGTTTTACTAGCTATTTATGATTAAAATGTAACACTTATTATTTTTAATCATTTTAAATTAAAATATATACATAAATATAAGGTATTTTTTGAAAATAAAAAGCACATTAATTTATTAAAGGAAAAAATGACAATAAGGTCAATTTTCAACATTTTTTGACCAATAAGGCCAATCTCCAATTTTTCGTGTCAATTAGGCCAAAATGTTCCAATTAGGCCAAAAAAAATTATCCGGAAAGACGAAAATACCCTTCCACCGAATTGAATCTTTAATTTGAATTTCCACAGGTTTTCAGAGCCGTTCGAATGGTTCGATCTCCAGCTCCGCGACGCGATCCAGGTGAATGTCGTAGACGTCGGCCGAGGGTTGGATTCGGTTCGACGGCGAGCAGTGGGTTGCGACCTCGGTTTCGTAGGCGGTCGTCGATGGTGATGCAGCGGCGGAGTGGAATCGGTGAGATGGACGGAATTGTACCGGAGCAGCTGGTCGTGGTGGTTGTGCGACGACGAAGGAGGCGGGCTGCTGTGACGTCTACCTCGTGCCCGACGCCCCGACCTCGAAGCTCCTCGCGTGCGTGTTCGTTGGGATCGGCCTCCTCGGGTGCTTCCTGAGCAATGCGGCCGACAACATCGTCGAGAATCAGGAGGTGCTCTTGGCTAGGGTGATCCACGTGGGAGACGAGTGCAGCCCCAACGAGTTACTAATCGCCAGAGAATCCGTCTTCTTCGCGAGGAAGCGCAGAAGGTGTTTGATTAAATGTCCGTGAGAAATGTCGTGACGTTGAATGCCATCATTTCGGGTTACTCCGAGAACGGCTTCGGGGAGGAAGCTTTGTGCTTGTTCAATGCGATGAGGAAAATCCTTCCCTCCCACGCGCTGGAGGAGACAGAGACGTCGACGAGGTCCAGGTGCAGATGAAGGAGCTCCTCGATTCATGTTCATGTTGATGGCTTCGTACAGGGATCGCTCGGTGGCTTCGAGAGCCAACGAGTCGTGGAAGACGAGAGGGCACGGAGTGGTGTGCGGGTGTGACACGGAGTCCGAAAACACGAACACCAAGAAACTCTTGTTGTAAGTATGCACAACACATTTGTTGTCGAGCTTGGTCAGAAGTCGAGCATGTGATATATAGTTGCTCGATTATATATCATGTGAAATCCAATGTGTTCTTTTGTTGCTGGATACATTCAGTGTAAAAATAGGACATTCAGTGTGTTTGCCAGAGACATTCAGTGTAAAAATAGGACATTCAGTGTGTTTTTATGACATTCAGTGTTAAAATATGACATTCAGTGTGTTTTTATGACATTCAGTGTTAAAATATGACATTCAGTGTTAAAATATGACATTCAGTGTGTTAAAATATGACATTCAGTATGTTCAGTGTTAAAATATGGCATTCAGTGTTAAAATATGTCATTCAGTGTTAAAATAGGTCATTCAGTGTTAAAATATGACATTCAATGTGTTCAGTGTTAAAATATGTCATTCAGTGTTAAAATAGGTCATTAAGTGTTAAAATATGACATTCAGTATGTTTAGTGTTAAAATATGTCATTCAGTGTTAAAATATGACATTCAGTATGTTGTTATTCAGTGTAATTTTATAACATTCAGTGTGAAACTCTGTCATTCAGTGTTATTATGCTTCAGTGTAAAAATTGGGCATTCAGTGTTAAACTATGACATTCAGTGTAGTGTGTTTTTATGACATTCAGTGTTAAAATATGACATTCAGTGTTAATTAAAGAAAAACCCCTATCTCTTTCCAAATTAGAAACACACTGAACGTCATAAAAACACACTCAATGTCAAAAACACTGAAAATATTATAAACACACTGGATGTCATTAAAAACACTTTCAAAAAATGAAACAAACATATTATTTGTATACACATGAAAATTTCACTCAAACAAGACACATAAAGCCGAAATCAAGAATCATCGAAAGAAACTCAAGTACTACTTCACGAGTATATTACACATAATCGATAAAAAAAAAAAAAAACACTCATAAGCTAAACCATCTGATGCCCACGAGAGTGAAGCACACAAACACACGAAAAGTCGAAAAAACCCCTTTTGTTTGTTTTCATGATTTGCTAAACATGGTGGCTCTGGGGATCACAACCAGAAGGATGATGACAAGGAGAAGTATCATCCCAATGCACAAGCACCTCCTGCTGCTCCTCTGGTGGGTCTAATTGACAATCTGACCTTGATATAATGTAGTCCTTCATGCGGCATATAAACTCAAGGTGAACCCTTGCCTAGATCAAACAAAAAAGGGGGGCAGAGATCAAAACACTTGCAATACATACAAAGATTATTTTTTGTTCATCAAAAATATTTTTTTTCCACATTCAGTACATGGCACACCTGTCGATATTCAGGAGCTCGTTTGGCCCCACCTACGAGCACCTCCACGATACGAAAGTCGGGGGGCTCGATTAGAAAAATTAGAAAAAAATGTTCGTAAAACGAGGTTCGAAATGGACAAAAAAAGAAGAAGACATGTATGTATGTATGTACTCACTGCAATTGGTGGCAAATGGAGTTTCTCTCGAGAAAATACTCTAGGTAAACCTTGGGAGCGTCTCTGTCCAAATTCTTCAAGCACTTCTTCATCTTAGATTTGGGATCGCATCGAGGGAAGGAGTCTCGGCCCGTGTGCTGTTGGAAGCAGTCGCTGAGATGCCAAGCGAGTCGAGCCCTCGATTCTTTGTCTGCGAGAGTCACCGAGCCTCTTGTAAGTGTCGATCGCATCACTGATAATTTTGAAAAAAAAAATGGTCATGCTCAATAGCACCAAGTTCATCACAAAAACATAAATAATAGGAACAAAGGTGAAAAGTGTCGATATTCAGGAGCTCGTTTGGTATGTTTGAGATACCCCATGTTACTGGCCCCACCTACGAGCACCTCCACGATACGAAAGTCGGGGGGCTCGATTTTCGACGAGGCTGGGCTCAGGCACACCGCGGCCGACCTGCTCGAGTACGTCGATCCCACGAACATTACCGTGCACCTGCATATGACCGTTCAACAGATTTCTGAATAACAAATGACAAGAAGGTGACTAAACCATGTTAGGCTCAATCACGAGAACCCACTCCCTTCGATATCCATTCTAGAAAATATGTCAGGTTGAAAATCAATGGAACTTAATTTCGCCATATATGTATATTACCACCAATTCCAATACATGCATAAAATATTTCTCTAAATTCTTGTTCTGTACATTCATCAAACACATTGAGTGCATGATTCAGCTTAACGAAATCTACGTATCGGTTTACCTGATCAGGAATCGATAGACCGATTCACTTTTGTGACGAAGGATCCGTCAAAACCCGTGAAATTGTACGATGAAGGAGGTCTCAGATTCTACTCCGTCAACCTGGAATCGCTCGACAGGGCACACTCGATCGAAGCGAGGGGCACTCGAGCGACGTCGCCGACGATGGCTTGCTCCTTCGACGACCGGTTCTCGATGAGGGAGGTGAACGGCTCCGCGGCCACGAACATCAGATCTTCGTTCCAAGACGGGAAGTCGTCGCCGTCGGGCCCCCGCGGCGGCGGCGGCGTGCTGAAATCTGCCGGGAAAGATGAGGACGGAGTGCCGAGCCTCTGATTTCTTGCTGGAAACAGTGGTCGTCGTGGTCGACGACGATGAGGTCAGAACTGGTGAGGTCAGGTGACGTTGAGGCGGATCGAACGAGAGGAAAGAAAGATGGGAAGGCTATTACGGTCTTTACACATTTTAGGCGGCCTAAATGACACGCGTAATTTCTCGAAAGCCTTATTGGCGAAAAAATGTTGAAAATTGGCCTTATTGCTATTTTTCCCTTAGAGTATAATAAATTTATAATTATAACAAAAAAGAATTAACATAAATTATTATTGATTTATAATTAACTACTCTAATTAACATAAATTACTATTGATTTATAATTAATTAAGGCAATTTACCAATGATTAATAATTAAGAAAATGTGTGTTATTTAATTATAAACAAACATTAAAAATTACCTCTAATCCAAAATAATATATATTTAAAAAAATTTGATTAAAATTTGTATCTTCTATTACTATATATTTATGCAAATACTTCCTCCAATTTTTTTTTTAATTTTCATTTTAGTGATTTGCACAGTTATTAATGTAAAAATATTGTACCTAATCAAATCTTATTTATTTATATTATAAAATTAATAAATCTATAAAAATCATCTTTATTTTCTCTTCCTAAAAGCACCCAGATATTTTCTTTGTCTTTCACAATTAATAAGCCTCGTTAAATAAAGACAAAAAAGTATAAAAAATGTAAAACTTCAATTAAAATGAAAAAAAATAAAAAATAAAACATATAAATGACCATTAAAATGAATGGAAAGGAGTATGTGTTAACCAAACAAAAATTATTTAATGTCCCCTAAAATAATCAATATTTTTATATTTCTTTTAAGTTTTCACAATACTCGCATCAATACATTAGAATCGTAAACAATAAAGTAGTTGAATAGAAAAAATCACATTTTGATTTAGAATTGAGAGTATCTCCAATGCAGCCATTTGGGTGCATTGGGCCTAACTGAAATGAACTCGGGCAATAAAAAAAGAAAAAAATAGCGTTGGAACAAATATTCAAAAGTTAGGCATGCCCACTGTCTTTGGTCAAGCCTACATTCACGATTCATGTCAGTTTTTTATTTTTTTTATTTAGTTATTAATCTTTTTATTTAAGTAATATATTTTTACAGTATTAAATATTTAGTAAAAATATATTATTAATTATTCTGATATTATAACTTTAATAAATATATTAAATATTTAGTAAAAATATATTATTAATTATTCTGATATTATAACTTTAATAAATATAACAAATACAATTTTACTTAACGTTAACAAATATTTAACAATTACATTATTAGTTATTATTTAGTGTTACTAAATATTCTGATATTAACCTTAACAAATATAACAAATACCTTCTTACTTAACGTTAACAAATAGGGTGAATTTGATTAAGGGGAAGTTTTTTATAATTTTTTAGAATTAAATAACATGCTTTATTCTAATTACAAGTTAGGTAATAAATACCATTATTACCCTTATAAGTTTTCTAAATAAATTTAATTTAATTATTAAAACTGTTTTATATGCGCATTAACTTAAATTTTATCTTAATTTTATATTATATAAATTTTAATTAAAATCTATTAATTTTAATTTTAAATTTTAATTAAAATAAATTTTAATTTTATTCGTAATTTTAATTTTCAAAATAAATATTAATTTTATAAATTTTAATTTAAATGGTCAAAACTAATTTATAATTGTTAATATAAATTAATTTATTAATTATAATTGTTAAGTTTTTATCATAAAGGTATTATTGTCTTTCTATAATTGAAAAATTACCCTTCACTATAATTAAAAATATTTTAACACCCTATTCTTTAACAAAGTTAAAAATATAGAACACATTTTTTTAAAGAAAAAAACATGGAGAGTTGATGATAATACGTAAAACCAATATACCCTTTTCCCTAAATATCTCTAACAAATATTTAACAATTATAATTATTATTTAGTGTTACTATTTAGTAAAAATATTAATTAACGTTAACAAATATAACAAATACAATTTTGATGATAATGTTAACAAATATAATATTTTTCATTGAAATTGTTTTAAATAATATGATATATTTTAAATATATTTTTTATACTAATAATATTTTGTAAAAAATTGATCACTGCTTAAATTTGTTTACGCACGCTTTTAAAATTATATAATTAAATTAAAATTAAATTATAAAATTTATCATTTTATTGTTAATAAAATAATAATAAGAATAAAATAATATTTAAATGGGGTCCACAAAAATTATAAAAGTGATCTAGCATCGGAGTGAATTGCCCATTTTTTTCATGTGCCCACTTTAGTATGATGTGGCAAAAAAAGGATTTAGGGGTCGTGCAGTGCAGTGTACAATAACAAATGCAAAAGTGCACTTGTTATTGTGCAGTGTAAAAGTGCACTGCACGACCCCTAAAATTGCACCAGATGTTATGCTGTGCATTCTAAATCTTACCAAATTATAAATTCGCCCGTTAATTATAAACGCAAATAAAAACAATTACTTAACGCAAATAAACAATTAAATACTTAACGCAAATAAACAACAATTACTTAACGCAAATAAACAATTAAAATATATAAAATATTATTTACTCTTGATTTGTAAGTTACTTAACGCAAATAAATAATTAAAATATATATAAAATAATTAATTTTTTTAAAGCATTTCACAAAACTTATTTTAAGCTTATAAAATTTTTAATAGTTACTATAGGTTAATAACTCTATACAAGTATATAATATTTTTTATTTTTTTAAATTTTAAAATAAATTTTATACTAAGTTATTTAGAACGTTGGTAAATAAAAAAAATAAAGTTATTAACTTAATTTTAAAAATTATAATGTTAATAACCGTATTTATAAAATATTTATAAGTTAAATAGTATAAAAAAATTATATACAATAATAAATAAAATAAACTAATTTAAAACATAAGCTTGAAAAATATATTTAATATAAAAAATTATGAAAAATATATTTAATATAAAAAATTATGTTTTTAAATGTGCATCGATATTATATATATATATATATATATATATATATATATATATATATATATATATATGATTATATTTTTAATATATTTAATATAAGAATTTATATTTTTAAATAAATGTGCATAATTATATATAACGAGAGTAGTTTTTATTTGTTGGATTCATTTGATTACAACCTAATCTAAAGTGGAGAATACACAGCATAACATCCGGTGCAATTTGGCACCGGATGACCCCTTAATCCGCTAATTACTAACCTGTCCATAGCAAAAAATAAAAAAAAACATAAGTTTTATATATAAATAATTATTCATATTAATTTAGTTTATTATTAAAGTTGTATTAAATATATTCTTGTATATTATATATTTTTTTATTATTTTTTATATAAAAAATATTTTTAAATTATTTTTTTAGTTATAACATAATTTAAAAATAATAATTTAAAAATACTATTTTATTTATAAATAATTGGAGTATTTTATTTAAAAATTAAAAAAATGATATATAATAATAAAATATTCTAATGTTTATATATAATCTAATTTATAAAATTATATATTTTTTATACTATAAAAATAATAAAAATAAATAATAAATTAGGTCATTGTGCCCAATCAGCACAATCATAATTACCAAGAAAATTAGTTTGAAGAAAATATACATATTTTTTTTAATTACAAAGTAAAATTTACTACAAAAATAGTTTTTCATTTTGTCTTAGAAAATATACATATTTTTTTTAATTACAAAATAAATTTTTATTTTTCTATCAAAAAGAAGAATACTATTTTTGTAGTAAAATATCATAATCTTTTTACAACAAGTTAAGACATAATTTGTTCTTATGTTAATTAACATAATTTCTTAATATTTTTTATGTTAAAAATAATAATTAAAAACAAATTTTAATTATTTTGATGTGTGAGTGTCTTTTTTAAAAAAGATTATTAGATGTAACATCATATTATTATAATTTTAATTAAGATGTTAATTTTTTTTTGCAAATAAGAAATTGAATTTTTTTTATAAAATAATATGAAAGAACTTATAATATATTAGCATGATACTTTAATAAAATAATGTTGAATTTTATGAAATACTGAAAATATATTTTATTTTTAATAAAAAAGGAGAGTTATCATATTTTATTTAAAATATCTTATAAGCTCATGGCAATTTATTGTTGGATAATTTTTTTTAAATATAATCAAACAAATTTAAATTACCATACAAACTTTTTTATTAATTAATTAGTACATATATAAATTTAAATATATTATAAATGAGGTCAAACATCCTCTTATTCTTACTTTTAAATTTTTTTATATTAACTTAAACATTTATTTTGTAAATATAATTTCTTATCAATCATACATCTCAACAAATAGTATTTTTTAATTTTTTTTGAACTAAAAGTAATGAATAAGAATATATTTCAGTTAAAAGATAACGTGATTGTGAGTAAAAATTTAAAAAATAGATAAATAAAATTAAGTTAAAATTGTATTAGTTTTTAAAGTACACATTTTAATATAATTTTTTTAAAGTATATCAACTATTATGAGATATATGAAATAGTTATAAAAAATGTGTCAACTATCTTGTAAGTTGTGACGGAGTATACTAATTAATTAGTAAATCAATGTTATTGATTGAATGACTTGCAATTTACAAAGCATAATTTTTTCATATTAATATGATCTCCATACATGTTACTAATATTTTAGTATCAACTATAAATACTATTTTCGTCTCATAATAATGGTCACATCTTTTTTGTAATTTGTAAAAAAAATGTGACAATTAATTTGAAATGAAATAAGTATAAAATTTACATATTACTTTTGTCACGTGTTGATATCCAGAAATCTTTTGTAAATTATAAAAGATCAGTATATTATCTGTGAGTACGAACATATATTTTGAATGGAAGAGAGGAGTATTGTTTTGATGATATATATTTCGAATGGAGGAGAATATTACTATGTTTGTACGAGCTTAGGATGACATATATTTCGAATGGAAGAGAGTATTATTTTGATGACATATATTTCGAATGGAAGAGAGTATTATTTTAATGTTAATAATAATTTTAAATTAAGTAATGAAAGGTAAAATAAACTAAACTATATATTTAAAAAAAATTTAAAACTGTGTGTATGAACTTAAGATAATTTATATTTGAAATGAAAATAAATAAATAAATGTACATTGGAAAAATAGTAATGCAGTTGGATTTCATTTTAAATGTACAGTATATCCTTGACTGAGTGAAGAATAAAAAAAATTACAGTACTTGAAGCATAATAAATGGGAGTATAAAGTTTCAACTCATTCATAACTTGGAGCAAGTCATTTAAACATGAAACAATACATTACAATTACATCTGTACTACATCAGTACATGCAACTCTCAACGAAACGAACTCACATTTCTAATCCATCCCATCCGGTCAAAGACACTGGACCCAGACCATCTCCGTCTATACTCGCCAGAACCAAAAATTCCTTCCTCTCATCCTTTGACCACCGCACAGCGAAAACCACAAAACGAATCACCATTCCAATGTAAATCTTAGACCAATCCTCGCAACGTAAGTACATGGGACACTTTCCCGATACATACTCGTAGTCCGGCATCTTCCTGCTTGACAAATACACGATCTTCATGGGCCCCGCCTTGAGAAAGATCCCGTTCCGATTCACGTTTCGAACGACACCGTTGAAGATCTCGCCACCTTCAGGTACAAAGGTCCGGCAAAGGAACTCCACAGTGAAATTAATATGCTCTGAGAAGGATGCATTCTCCTTCTCACGCTCTATGCTGATCAATTTGGTCACTGAAAGCAAGTAACCGCACTCACAAGCTTTTTCTTTGGATAGACGCAGTAAGAGATGTGTGGCAATGACACTAGTCGGGACCTCTTGGTTTTTGTCGAGGTCTTTGACCGGGACTAACACTCCCAACGTGCCTTTAAGGTCACGCAACATTATAACTTGCCCTGCAATCAAAACTACTGCCCGAAAGAAATAAACAAGCAGGTCCTTTCGAGTACTAGTAGTTCGACTAAACCAATAATGGGATTCTATACAGAACTCACAAACCATAAAAACAAATTGACAGTTCAATAAAATAAACATGAATCATCATATGAACATATCTTGCTTTTGAATAATACAAACTAAAGGCACACAGAGAAGAAAAAGGAAAACCCTAATCCCAGAAATGTGAATTATCTATGAACAAATCTTGCTTCAAAAAACAAAAACCTAATCAATTTGATCGGATCTAAAATTTTGATTGTAAAATTCAATAACATGGAATTCAACCGAAAAACAGATTGGAAACTTCTTACTCGAGTGAGAAAGAGCGTTTGCGAATTGAAGTTTAAGCTATTGAAGAAATCGGAAATGGTTTGAGAAAGGGGTTTTTGAATTATTTGAATTTTGAAAGACCGGTACAGGAGAAATAATTTATTTTTTTTATTTCTCAAATTAAAATGAGAACTTATAAACTTTATTTTGATTTAAAAAAAAAACCTAATCATAACTGAAAACCCTAATCCCAAATATCTAAATACATCTCTCAATCAAACAATTTTGATTTGATCTGAAAATCGGAACTGAAATAATGAGATTGTGCGAAAAACAAAAAAAATGGATTAGAAACTTCTTACCCGACTGAAAAAGAGCGATCGCGAATTGAAGAAATCGGAAATGGTTTAAGAGGAGAATGGGGTGTTTGGAAAGACGATGCTTTCACAAATGTCACGCCCCCAAAAATTTTGAAGGAAATGGAGAAATATTATTTGAAGTGTTTGGACTATCCACTTCCTAATTACAATGTAGTATAGTTTATTTTAAGTATTAATACAAATATTTTGAATAAATAACTCAGTATATATTCAAATATAAAAAAATTGTCAACTCAAATTCCAATATTAAATACTACTCCATGTTTAATTTGAAGTTTCAAACTATTTAAATATTACAGTATATTATAATAATTAGTATTAAAGATTACAAATATTTTATTAATATTAAACTTAAATTTGCATTTTAAAATATTTTTTAATTATAATAATATTATTTTGTTCCAAAATTTATCAATATCGAAGAATTTAAGATTAGAGCTATTAATTTACAATTCAAAAAATTTCAGCTCAAAATAGTAACATCTCGAATTGACTGAACTGAAATAGAGTGCGCTAACTCGACTGACATCCCTACATATAATTATGTATTACTCTCTCCGTTTCAGAAATATAAAATTATCTCATTTGTATTTTGTAGGCAAATATACAATTTTATGTCAAGTTAAATTTGAAATGCTCTAAAAAAATGCTTTAAATAGTTTATAACATGTTAGTACTATACAAAATCAAAAGTGTAAAAAATTCTAATTGTTAGTCATTTATTTATTCTCAGGTAGTCTTTTTTGTTTCTCTCCGTTTCAGAAATATAAAATCATCTCATTTGTATTTTGTATGCAAATATACAATTTTATGTCAAGTTAGATTTGAAATGCTCTAAAAAAATGCTTTAAATACTTTATAACATGTTAGTACTATACAAAGTCAAAAGTGTAAAAATTCTAATTGTTAGTAATTTATTTATTCTCAAGTAGTCTTTTTTGTTTTTGAGTTTCTGATTAATATAGATATTGATCCTGAAAGTGACATGTTGCGGCTTGTCACATTTTTTCAAAATTTTAAGGTTAAGAGACTTAAAACCTGTTCTTTTTTGGACTGAAATCGATTGAACTGGACTGAAATGAACTAAAACGATTTAAACTGAACTGAACAGCGATCTGAACTGAACTGAATTGATTTTTTCATAAAAATAATAATAATTTTTATTAATTATTAAATATATTTTTAAAAATATTAATAATATTATAGATTGAAATTATTTTTTGTTTATTTTATTTTAATTTATTTTGAAATTGAACAAATTAAACTAAAGTGAACTGGACTGAAATTAAGTCCAAAAGAACATCTCCTTACATTTTCTATAATCGAAAGTTAAAAAAGGTTTACCCGGTACTCCTCGTGAGAAGTAATACTAGTACTACAGTTCAGTTCTTTTACGGTAAATATAGATGGTCTGATGAAAATGGCTACAGTGGTCGGCTATCAATTTCGCCCAACAAAACACTCTCCGGAAGAGGATGATGGATTCATTGCAGAGCTCAGTCTCCAAGCTCCACGTGCGAGTAGCCGCCCTACATTTCTTTAGGTACGCTTCCTCCAATTCCTCCGGCAAACGCTCTTCAGATTTCACCCAAAACAAAAACCCAAGTAAAAAAACAATCAATTATAAAAACTCTGAATTGGATTCCGCCATTTCCCCGATTCCATCTCGTATTTCGTGGATGAACAATTGGAATGTCCCCGCCACCCAAAATGCCGCCAAAAGGCCCGAGCCCGTAGTTCAGTATAGGGATTCAGGGGATTTTTCGGATTCGGATACCGAAGAGGGTACCAGTAGAAGTACTGGTGCCAGCACTATGCAAATAATTGTCGACAAATTGAAGAGACTCGGTTATGCCGAAGACTTTATCGAAAAAAAGGAGAATTTTGGGGGAGGAATTGAGAAAGGGTCCATTGAGGATATTTTCCGTGTCGAGGAAGGGTTATTGCCTAACACCAGTGGTGGGTTTTCCGAGAAGTTTCCTCTTGGGGATGGAAGAAGTGACAGGGAGGTGAAATTCCCTTGGGAGAAAAGTGTGCTTAATGAACAAAACAGGAGTTTGGATAGTCGAAAGAGGCTTAATAGTCTGGCGGAGTTGACTCTTCCGATAACGAGGTTGAGGAATCTATCTCTTAGGGTAAAGCACAAGGGGAAGATCGGTGCAGCTGGGGTGACTCAACAGGTTGTGGATGCGATTCATTCTAAGTGGAAGTCATCTGAGGTTGTCAGGTTGAAGGTTGAGGGTGGCCCTGCGCTTAACATGAGACGAATGCATGAGGTTTTAGAGGTGAGTGTGTATGTGTGTGGCTGTGTTTTACCTGATTGATAGTGCACTTTGTTGTTGATTGTGACTTCAATCTGAGTTTATTATTATGTTGACTCCTTGTGTTGTTTTATGAATGTGTAAGGAGTGTAAATATAGATAATGACTAGTATTATTTTCAGATTGTTATGCATCAATTTAGAAATTTTGCACGTGAGAACAAGTTACTTACGGCATTTTCTACTGTTTTTACAGAAGTCTCATCGACGAGTGTTATTATTTGTTATTTTGATTATTAATCATACATACCGTCTTATTGCTAGTTTTATCATTCGTAATGTTGACATATTATTTCTATTGCCTAGAGGAAAACCGGTGGACTGATTATCTGGAGATCGGGCACTTCCGTTTCACTTTACAGAGGCGTGACATATGAAGACCCCGCGCAAAAGTTAAAGAAAAACATATTCACGGAAAAGGAAATATCTCACAATTCCCCTTCCGCCTCCGATAAGATCAGTCAACAAAATTCATCAGAGTTTGGTCCAAAAGTGAGATATGAAGATGAAATGGATGGGCAATTGGATGGCCTTGGACCAAGATATGATGATTGGCTAGGAAAGGGCCCACTTCCGGTTGATGCTGATTTGCTCCCAGGAGTCGTCCCGGATTATCGACCGCCTTTTAGATTACTTCCCTATGGCACCCAAGTGACACTTGGAGCAAAAGAGGCAACTACCTTGCGAAGGTTTGCTAGAGTTCTGCCACCGCATTTTGCATTAGGTGTGATGCTAGGTCTCGTTAAATAATAGAAAAAATTGTGTGATAACCCTTGGGATTCAGCCCAAAGTACAAAATAAAACCAATTATCTTTCAAAATTACAAATGCCCAATTGAGGTTTGTAATTAAAATTCAAACACCATCAACAGGTTTTATGAAATTTTGAAAGATGGCTGGGATATTTGGAATTAGACCAATCTTCAAGGGTATTTTTGTTATTATGTAATAGTTCAATACTTGTGATTGTCAATCGTCAGGAAGAAGCAGGCAACACCAAGGACTAGCTGTGGCCATTATAAAGTTATGGGAAACAACGTCGATCGTGAAAATTGCACTTAAACGTGGGGTCCAGCTGACAACAAGTGAGAGAATAGCCGAAGATCTCAAGGTAATATAATATGATTAATATGGTCATTTTTTTTTTTTTTTTTTGTATTCTTCCTATAATTCTATATTTGTGTTTTTTTTTTTTTCTAGTTAGTTTTGAGTTTTCTATTTTTTGGACTTAGTTTAATTTGACTTGGTCTAATGTCAGATAGCCCACAGGAGAATGCCTCTTAACTTAAGCTCTTCTTTCAAACTTCATTGATCACATATTTTATAGCAGAAAATAAAACTCTCTAATTTAAACTAAATTCTTTACATCTATTTAATGCAGAGACTAACTGGAGGCATACTCCTCTCTAGAAACAAGAACTTTCTTGTCTATTACCGAGGGAAAGATTTTTTGTCACTAGACGTTGCACAGATTTTGGTGGAAACAGGGAGACTGGCTAAGGCCATGCAGGATGAAGAAGAATGCACCCGACTTAGAGCATCACCAGCCTTAGTTGGGCAAAATGCGGATAGTATTGACGAGTCTAGAATTGCTGGTACGCTTAAAGAAACTATAGATGCAGACAGCAGGTGTGGCCGAAAACTTGATGACGTTCACAAAGAGAAGGCGGTGGCATTGAGGCATGCCGACCTTCTGAGGAAGCTCGAGAAGAAGCTGTCTTTCGTAAGTATATTTATTTATTTTTGGCTTCAAACAATTCTCACAGCTTATCTATGGTGTTATCACCAAATATGGTAGGACACTTTACAAAACTTGATAGGGTTACTTCAAAAACTGCCCGAGGTTTGGTCTAATTACAAAAAAAACAAGTTAGCTTTCAAGGGAGTTTTCTTTACACTTTCAGGAAGTATTTGTAATTTTGAAAAATAACTGGAGTTTCTTGTAATGCAGCGCCTCCTGCTCAGTCCTTGTAATTATTCCATTTTGAATTTTATTGAACCATTTGTGCTTCTTATTTCATGTTTTCCATAATATATACCTCAGGTTCTCAATTCAGAAAAATCCCACAAATTAAGGGAGCGTCTTAAAATATCCGATATACCTTTAATAATGTTAGTTACTTGAAAATGATGCATTAAAATACATTTATTACATGAATTAGTAGGGCTGCAGTTTGTTTAGGAAAATGTCAAATTGGCACTCGATTTTAAAAATTATTGATCATCCAAAATGACACTAATTGTGTACGGGAGGAAGTGTATATATTCCTTATTATGTTTGATGACTTAAAATTACTCTAAACAGACTGATAAAAAGCTAACAAAAGGTGAACGAGCTTTGTTTAAAGTGGAGGAGTCCTTACATCCAGCTAATTGTGTACAAAACCCGGAAAGCCTTACCGAGGAAGAAAGGTTCATGCTCCGGAAGCTTGGATTAAGGATGAAGACATTTTTACTTCTTGGTATGAAAACAAAATATATATACTTCACAAAATATCACTTGTTTCAAAATTTATTGCAAAACAATACCCACAAGGTTTGACCTTATCACAAAAAACGTAACTTTCAAAATTACAAAAAATACCCCTGAAATTTCATTTTTTTCTTAAATCCTTCCATTCCCAAGCAAAAAACCATTTCAGAACACACACACCCACTTCCCACCCCCCACACACATTTCTAAAAAATTGCATTTTGAGGTCTAATTTAAACACTGTAGCAAACCTCGATTTCTTTTAGTTATCCTTTTGTTTTATCCCAAATATTGATTTTAACAGAATCTATTTTCAGGGAGGCGTGGAGTTTTCGGTGGCACAGTGGAGAACATGCACTTGCACTGGAAATATCGAGAATTCGTGAAAATCATAGTTAAGGCCCAGAACATAGAGGAGGTGAAGAATATTGCGCTATCCCTTGAAGCTGAGAGTGGTGGTGTGTTGGTTTCTGTAGATAAAATATCCAAAGGTTATGCAATAGTTGTCTTCCGGGGGAGGGATTATAAAAGGCCCCAATTGCTGAGGTCCGATAACCTCTTGACGAAGAGAAAAGCATTAGTACGTTCGATTGAACTGACAAAGGCGCGAGGTATAATTACTGATCTTTTAGCATACTGAACCAATTCTTCATTTAATCATTTGCATCCCATTTGGTGATAATGTAGTTGTTTCTTGATCTTAGATCATTGGAATGCTTTGGGTCCATTGATGCTTACTGATTAGTGGCAATAAAATTAAATGATAAGCAAACTTTAAGTGAATATGTTAAAAGTCATTTTTATTTTTTATACACTCCATTCATCCAAATTGGTAATTTCATTTCTCATTTCTTGCTGATTAATATATCTTGTCAAACCAACACAAGATGCAATCTTCCTACTATACATGTATTGATTATGTGGACTTTCACATTAAAAATATAGAGATGGGAAGAAAGAAAGAAAGAAAGAAAGAAAGAAAGAAAGAAAGAAAGAAAGAAAGAAAGAAAGAAAGAAAGAAAGAAAGGAAGAAAGAAAGAAAGAAAGAAAGAAAGAAAGAAAGAAAGAAAGAAAGGAAGAAATATACACCTCAAACTTACACATGAAATTATCATCTTGGGACAAAAAAAAGGAGAAATGGACCTACCAAATACCAATATACCTGAAATATGTCATTTTGCTGATCTGTGATACTAGATTTGTTGCTTTTAGTTTGACATTTTGTTTTTAATTATGATGCAGTTTCTCACAAGCCCACTTGAACCACGTTTCGACTGCGCAAGCAAGAATGAACCAGCTAAGAAGTGAAATTGTATGCCTTTAATTCTCAATATCTTCAATAACTTGGAGTACTTGCTATTTACTGTTTCTTCTTTTCCCAGTTCTCCATTATCATTTGAGAAATTTAACATGTTTATTTGAATTATTGTAGTGACAGATGGCGGCTGTCAAAGGCCAAGGGGTTGAAGATCTGTATTATAAACTGGACTCAGCTTATTCTTTTGTAAACGAGGACAGTGAGGTTTGTAGCTAATTTCGTGGTTAATTACAAAAACTACCACTGAGATTATCTTAATTACAAAAAAAATATCGGCTATATTTCAAAATTACAAACAACCCTTGTTCATTTTTTCAATTTGGTCTTTGTGAGAACAGTAATAGTAACTACCACTAAATTTTAATTTTTGACTTTCAATTTGGTAGATTGCTTATGTCGATCAGTTGATGCTGAAATGTGTTCTTCTTTTGCTCGAGTAAAAATGAGATATATTACCGATTCTCAAGAAATGCCCTAAATGGATGTCTGCATTTACTCCATACCTTTCTTTTTGTAATTTTTACAGGAAGAAGGAAATGACACAGAATTTGAGACCTATGATAGTATACAGCTGATGAAAATAACGGCTCAGTTCACAAGATGAATCCGTAACAGAATCAGTAGAGCCAATGAACTGGACAGAAACCGGACATAAAGTACCAGTAATGCCTGTGAAGAGTTTGAGTTATGACTGGAATCAGGATTACCAAAGCAGAATAAGTCGCCTACATTTTTCCAACGATGCTTGTAAATTTTCGTGGTAGGTATAGTGCCAAAAACGAGAAGGAAAAAAAGGAAAACAGAAGATGTAAAGATTGTTGTGAATGTAATTATTGGTGCCTATTTAGGTGTACAATCTTGTTGGAAAATATAATTATTGCTTATTTCTGGTTGAGAATGAACCAAAGAAAGAACTAATGATGCATTTGAGAGTTTTTTTTAGCACCAGTACAAAAGTAATTACAAAAAAAACCCTAACCTTTAGCCTAATAGCAGAAGTAAAAAAATTCAAATAGCAATATTTGCTACAAACAGCCATGTAACTTTAAGTGAAAAATAATGCATTTTTGTGATTAAGCAAGACTGCAGTTTATAGTTTATATAATTACACCTTTAAATTAAAAAGTCAGATCAAGCATAAAACATGGATAAGTTTTAAGAGTGAATTACAAAACCTGCACTGAACTTTAGCAAAATTTTAAACTCCAACTAAAAAAAATTAAAAAATTACAGTATGTTACTTTAGAGTTATTTATATATTAAAAAAAAATAGAGGGCTATGATGCTAAGAAGTCTAAACACATTTTGGTTGCCAAGTTTTTTTTACATGTATGACAGTATTAAGATAATGTCACCATGAAATTTCAGTAAGAAGCATAAGCCCAAAATGCAAAATCTAATCTTTACACAAAATAGGCACCAACAAACTACACAAATTAAGTTGAGATACACAAAATCCAAAACAGCAGTCCTCAACACACCACTAAAGCAATATAAACCGAGTACTAAGAAATGGGCCCGAGGAAATCCCCCTGCAGACTCCCGACAGCCTGGAAATCCTTATCCGCCTCCACGTACCTGACCCCGTTGACCAAGAACCGCACGACGACCCCTTTCTCTATCCTGGACGACTTCCCATTCATGAAGTAAGGGGTCTCTCCTGGCATGTACTGATAATCATCCATCATCTTGTGAGAGAGGAACACATTCTGGGCAGGGCCACAACTCAGGAAGACTCCATGCTTGAGGATCTTGTGGACAGTGCCGTCCAAGACTTCTCCAGCAAGCATCTTGAAGGTGATGCAGCTAAAGCTGACAGGGAATAGGACATCGCCAGTGTGCTGCCGGACCTTTCCTTCTCCGATGTCTGTCACAGTGCTCACGGCCAAGAAGAAGCCGAGCTCCTTGGAGGACTTTTTGTCGGCAAAGTCAGACATGAGGCGAGTGATGATGGCCTTCTGGAGCATCAGCCCATTCGTCACCATGTTCTCGGCAGGGATCACCACATTCCACGATAGCTGAGATTTCAGAAACATTTTTCTTGATACCAACTGAAACCCAAATAAAACATGGATGATATATTTTTGAGCTTATTTACAATCTATGAAAACATGAGAGTCAAATAGATAACCTAAAAAAATGAGAATAATCAGCTATACAGGACAGGTTAAGGGTATTATCTAGTTAAGAGTATAGTCAGGTGGGAAAGGTATTAATTTCCTTTGTTGGAGTTTGAGGCGAATAATTTTGCAAGAGCGGACCAAATGCACCATAATCAGTTAAATATGTATAGGCAAAGTGTACTTGTTGGATTAATTACAGAAGGTAAACTTGAGGCTTACAAAATCACCCATTTATCTTTTAAACTTTCATAAATACCCCTGAAAGTGTAAATACAAGAAAAACACGGGTAATTTGAAACTTTGAAAGTGAGCTGAGTACTTTTATAACTCTGAAAAGTGAATTCGGCATTTTCGTAATTCGACCAAGCGTCACCGAGGATACTTTTTGAAACTCTCTTTTAACAGGAAGTAGTGATTGAAGATTACATTACATATGATTAAAACAGAATCAACCACAGTTTTTTTCCAGTGATTTACAACCCATATTTTTTTGTGAGCAAGAAAAGAACGAACTAATGGTGGATCAAAATGATTTTATACACGTGTTTCGATCAATCAATAGGTGCTAAAAACTACATAGAATATCAAGTGAAGAGAACATTAAATCTCAGTTCTGAAAGTGAACAAAAAAACAATGGTGGAGCAAAATGATTTTATACACGTGTTTCAATCAACATTACTCGTATCTGCAAATAATAATCACCAGCATTCACAAAGTTGCATTGCAAAACTGGGTTCTCGTTGTATATTATGCTCACCACTACTTTTCTTCAAAGTCGAATCAACTCAATATAGCAAGGAGGCTCATGGGCGTTAATTATTAAAAATATATTCCACTTTTTACTCTTAGATAAACAATATATAATGAACATTGTCAAAACCTTTTAAGTAGCTCATTATTTCCTAACATCAATTTTTTAGAACCCCCATCCAATGAATTTTATCAAACACTTAACGGGCGTTTTACGAACTCCTCACCCCAGAATCTGAAACATCAATTCCATATGAAGTGTAGAACCCAGATTCATTCAACATTTTGCAATAAACACACACACACACACACAATTCGGATATTTTCTTTCTACGTGAGGAAAACAGAGGGAAATGATTGTGGTTAACCTAGAACAGAAGGCCCGGGTCGAAAAATCCATTTTCACAAAACAAGAAATTGAAAAATTAAAACTTTACTAAAGAAATCATACATGCATTCGGGTTATTGAAGAAAAATCGAAATCACACCCGTATCAAACTTAGGAATAATGTATGAAACGCGGTATAGAAAAGATGGAAATAATTGATTTTGAAAACCTGGTAATTGAAATTTCGTCTTCCTTAACGCGTGATTCGTGAACTCCTTGCTCCGAGGTACTGTGTTCTGTGTTTTTGCAGTGTGCGCTGCTGCTTTTCCTTTTATTACTAATTCAATTTAGATTTAAAGTAACAAGAAATGAATGAGTTTGTTTGTTTGTGTATTTTGACCATTGTCGGTCGCTGTAATGTTTTGAAATCAGATTTTAGAAAAATTATAAACTACTGTACTTACTACATTTATAAACTAATTTTCATTTTTTTAATAATTAGTGTAATATTATCCTCAAATATGTGAGTCCAAATAATGATTTCAAAAAAATATTACTCAACCTTCTAAATTTAATTAGTATTCATACTTTTCTATTTAAAACACACCAATACTTATATCATGCATGCACCTGGCGTATGATATATTGTGCACCTAGTCCAAATTTTCATTATAAACATAAAAAAACATCATCGAAAATAAATAAACCTTCATCAAAAACATTTCAAAAAAATATTCATTATTAACACTAAAATCATCATTACAAAACATTTTAAAAAAATATTCATTAAGTAACAATAAAATCATCATTATAATTAACACTAGGAGAAAGTGGGTACACAATTCTCCTTTTAGTCCTATAAATTGCCAAAACACAAGGATAGATTAACACTTTCATACAAAAATAGTTTTATCATTTTAAAACAAAAATAATAATTTTTAATATATAATTAAAATCTGAAATAAATTTATAAAAAAATCAATTTATTGTTCTTACAAAAAATTATGTTATTAAATATAACAATAATAACAAAAATATCTTGATAAATAATTTATTTTTAAATTTTATAAAAATATTTTTAATTACATATGAACCCCTTTAGACATTAACTATTTTTTTATATTTTTTTAAATTAATTATTTATGAGTCTAGATATTATTTATGCATGTCAATTAATTTAAATTTACTAATATTATTAACAAAATGCAAAAAAAAAAAATATATAATAAAAAATTATAATTGAAAACAAAATTAAATTTTAAAAATAAAAAACCAAATAATATTGAAGCATATCACATTGTATGTGGAGAAATTTAACAATATCAGGAGAATTGTTTGTATTTTGTGCACGACAATATATATTATTAGAGTTTTTTTTATAAATATATGATTTATAGTCGAAGTATTATGCATGACAATTTGCAAAATTAGATATCGAATTCAAACAAATAAAAAATATACAATGATAAAATTATAGAAAGATCGTAATGAAATTATGAATACTTATTTCTCAATTTTTTTCTTCAATTTATTGTTCGATATACATCACGTGATTTTAATTAGAATCAAAATTGAATGAAATTAATTTTAATTAGGAGATAATTGTAAAATCAACAAAAAAGAAAATTACAAAAAATCCAATATGTATTAAAAAAATATGATTAGTTATATAAGGTACAAATTATACTATAAAATTAATTAATTATTTGCATTATTTATTAAACTATTACTCCAATGTATTTTTGTTAAAAAAATTACAAGTTTAGTAATTATATTATATTATTCAACATTAAAATTTTAACATTATTCAATTCAAGAATTTTATAATAACATAGAACAAACTCACTAGAATGGTTTTATGTGTTAGGATTTACGCCTAACTTCGTCGATAAAAGAGACGAATAAATAAGAACGAGAAAATAAACGAAAGAAATAAAAGACAAAGATTTATAGTGGTTCACTCAATAAGCTACGTCCACTATCGCCGCTGCAGATCTTTCACTAGAATAATAATAGACGACTCCAGGGAGTTTAAAAACGCACAAGCGATCTCAGTATACTCACGCTCTCGACTATTCTATGACTCTATAATTTTCCACGATACTAAATACAATTGTTGAAGACTCTCCTATATAGACTAAGACATAAGAAACTCTAAACTTAATTAAGGTAGGAGTCCACGCTGAAAAATGACACAAATCAGCGAAACATAGCGCCCAAGTCAAAATCTCGCCGGTCTCTGCTTGTGCCTGGAATCAGGCTGCACATGGCTAGCGTTTAACGTTCTCTACTTCTACTGTAAAGAAAACATTTTAGGAACATACTATTTCACATGGCAAAAACATTTTTTATACATTTCTCTATAACATTATTTTGTTTAAGAAATTAAGTCTTAAATATAATTCAGTCTCTTGTTCAAATAATTCACCATAATTCTAATTGTGTTTTTTTCCTTCCTATTTCATTGTTTCACAATGGTCACTGTTGTGGTACAAAAACACAGAGCTTCAAACACTGTAATCTGTAGGTGTTGTGTTGTCTTCAAAAGTAAAAAAGAATGACCAATTTCCACAATTACAAAATACCCCTTATTTCACTCCACTGAAAATATGCACAAGAAAGAACACATACATACCCCATCCATCTCTTCTGATATCCAAATATAAATAATATTTAAAATACGACGACAGTACTCAAGAGACGGGCCCGAGACCATGGCCCTCTATCCCCACGACCGCCTGAAAATCTCTGTCGGTCTCATCGTACTTCTCTGCAATAACGGAGAACCTCACCTTCATCCCCTTCCTAATCTCCGAACCTTCCTTCCTGAAACAAGGGGCCTCCCCTGGAGAATACTCGTAGCCATCCCCCATCTTCAGACGGGACAGGTAAACCTTTTCCGCGGGCCCGCACATCAGGAAGACGCCGTGCTTCAGGACCTTGTGAACAACCCCGTCCATGATCTCACCTGCAAATATCTTAAATGTGATGCATGTGAAGCTGACTGGATAAAGGATGTCCCCCGAGTGGGGGGGTATGATGCCCTGTCCGATTTTGTCTAGAGTCGTGACGGCTATCAAGTAGCCGATTTCCTTGGAGGCATTCTTGCTGGCAAAGTCGTCCAGGAGGCGGATTAGGATGGCTCTTTGAAGGGCCGACCCTTCAGAGTCGAGGTTTGAGGGAGAAATGGAAACATTCCATGACGACAACTGTGACTTGAGAAACATTTTGGTTGGTTTTACCTGTCGTCGTTAATACTGAGACATGAGTATTATCATAAACAATAAAAACAAATTGACAATTCAATATAGTCATCATGAATTATCATATGAACGTATCTTGCTTTTGAATAATACAAACTGAAGGCAAAGTGTACTAGTCTTTACTTTTTCTTCTGCATTTGTTGGAATAATTACAGAAGGTAAACTTGAGGCTTACAAAATCACCCATTTATCTTGTAAACTTTCATATATACCCCTGAAAGTGTTAAGTACTGTACAAGAAAAACATGGATAATTTGAAACTTTGAAAGTGAGATGAGTACTTTTCTAACTCTGAAAAGTGAATTCGGCATTTCGCAATTTGGCCAAGCGTCGCCGAGGATACTCTCTTTCAACAGGAAGTAGTAATTGAAGATTACATTACATATGATAAAAAACAGGAAATCAACCACAGTTTTTTTCAGTTATTTACAACACATATTTTTTTGGGAGCAAGAAAAGAACAAACTAGATGCTCTTGGACCATCCATCAAGAGGTGCTAAAACTACACAGAATATCAAGTAAAGAGAACATTAAATCTCAGTTCAGAAAGTGAACAAAAATACAATGGTAGAGCAAAATGATTTTATACACGTGTTTCAATCAACATTACTCGTATCTGCAAATTTACTATCTCCATTTTGCTTTAATTATTATATCTCCCAAATAATAATCACCAGCATTCTAAAAGTTGCATTGCAAAACTGGGTTCTCGATGTATATTATGCTCGCCATTAATTTTCTTCAAACTGGAATCAACTCAATATAGCAAGGAGGCTCATGGGCGTTAATTATTACAAATATATTCCACTTTTTATTCTTAAATAAGCAATATATAATGAACATTGTCAAAACCTTTTAAGTAGCTCATTATTTCCTAACATCAGTTTTTTAGAACCCCCATCCAATGAATTTTATCAAACACTTAACGGGCATTTTACGAACTCCCCACCCCGGCATCTGAAACCTCTCCCATATGAAGCTGCAGAACCCAGATTCATTCAACATGTTGCAATAAACACTCACACACAATTCGGATATTTTCTTTCTACGTGAGGAAAACAGAGGGAAATGATTGTGGTTAACCTAGAACAGAAGGCCCGGGCCGAAAAATCCATTTTCACAAAACAAAAAATTAAAACTTTACTGAAGAAATCCTACATGCATTCGGGTTATTGAAGAAAAATCGAAATCAACCCGTATCAAATTTAGGAATAATGTATGAAACGCGGTATAGAAAAGAGGGAAATAATTGATTTGGAAACCTGGTATTTGAAATTGCGTCTTCCTTCCTTCACGCGTGATTCGTGAACTCCTTGCTCCGAGTGCACTGTATTCTGGGTTTTATCAGTGTGCCCAGCTTTTTAAAGTTACAAGAAAGAATGACTGAATTTATTCAATTCAAGAATTTTATAATAACATCGAACGAGCTAGCTAGAATTTATGTGACTTGTCTTTTTATAAGTTCATAGTTCGGAGTAGGGCACTAAGTCTAGTTTGAAGTGTACTTGTTTTTTATCGGGGTGATTTTTTCGCAAGATCGAAGAGCTTGCAGATGTTTTGTAAGAATCTCAAGTTGTGTTACATAACCATTTAAATTTCTCTACATTTTCACTTTGGAATTCTGTTCATTTTTTCCATGAATTAGCTACAAATTACAATTGTAAAATTTCAATTTATCATTAAGTGCATTCGATGGAATGAGATCAAATAAAAAATTTCTACAAAACACTTATTTTCCAATAATAATATCAAAAATATTGAACAATAAAAAATAATGTGAAATATGCTTGTTATATGCTTGTTAAAATTCTAGAGTAAAAAATACGAAACAAAACATGTGAACTCTATTGAGTAGGACTGCAAACGAGTCAATCAGAAGCTACTCGAGTCAATGCTTGAATCGGAAGTCGGTTGAATATATGTATTTTTAATTAAATATCTTTAATATGTGTATATATATCGAGCTGAGTCGAGCAATTCGAGTCGAGTCGAGCTTGCTTAAACAATACGAGTCGAGTCACTCGAACAAGTTGAAATTGATCTCATCGAGCGGCTCTATCGAGCTGAGCTCGAGCATGACAAAATTTTCGCGAGTCGAGCTCGAGCACCCTGCTGAGCGGCTCGTCGAGCTCAAGCCTGTTATTTTTTTTTCGATCCGGCTTGATAAAGCTCAAATCTCAGCTTGACTCGGCTCGCCTCGTTTGCAGTTCTACTCTCGAATCCCGACTGTTTTTAACTCTCAACCACATTGTGATGATCTTTTTTGTACACGGATTAATTTGAAGTACTTCTATTTATTAATCACAGATATATGCAGCGAAAAAGAGGCTAACATTATATTAATAAAAATATTATTTTTTTATTGTTTTAAAAAAAATAAAGAGTAAAAATATATTTTAAAGTTAAATATTAATTAGTTATGAGTAAATTTACAAAACATTTGCGGAATATATGATTAAAATTTTGTAATTTAAAGTGAAAAAGTAAAAACTAATTTTTTTAAAGGTGTTTAGTTTGAGACAAAAGAAAAAGTGCAAATAGGTACCATTAAATGCTGATGCTGAAACGATGAAATAATATTGGAACAGAGAAACACAATCCGGGTCATCCATCTACTTCATCCTTAAGTTTATGTTGTGTCCCATCGAGTTACATAAACTCAATCAAGGACTCATATCCTATCTCCCATTAAAGTCGTTGATGTGATGAAAGACCCTTTCCAAGTATTTTGTAAAGTATCAACATATAGATATCATAAGGCTCTGTTTAAAACTGGGGAAGTAGCTCAAGTTTACGTGATTGAAAAAACTTGGAACGACCTTTGCCGCTTGATTCAATGTCTTCAGTTTTCCTCTTTAGAGTGGTGAAACCGACACTAGTTAGCTTCGATTGCCGTTTGCCACTCCTTCCATTCCTATCCTCTTCAGAGCCATCTGATTCCCTGTCAAATTAATTATAACAACAATTGTCAAACTAGAACAATCGTCAAGAAACAAAATGATATTCATCGGCACGTTTTCAGAACTTGCATCACAGACTTACCATAACACTTCAACAAAGTCTTTGGAATACGATGTGCATGTTCCCCAACTGAAGCGGACCAGCATTGGGAATCCGAAAACTGGGTGCGTGTGATCTTTCAGCCAGGCTTTCGTCTGTGGATCTGCAAATGAGGTGCAAAATATTTTTATGGAAATGCGAAAAAATCACATTATAAAAACTGAGAATGTGGGAGAAACATTACCCCCAGGGTACCCAGACCCAAAATTCCTATGCAGGTTTTCTGCAGTTTCATCTAGCACCCAATTTCGCAAAGCTCTGTCCCTTGTTACCTGAAAAACATGACATGAAAGTATAAGACAATAGGTGTTGAAGTTGAGGTAGACAAATTAATAGAACAAATACTGTGCAAAACTAATGCTTGTCTTCACACAGGCAAAACAAGAGAAAGATGAGACGGAATTACCTTTGCTACAATACTTGCACCACTTACAACAGGATACAGACTGTCAGCTTTCTTTGCAACCACGAATTTGATACTCGGAAATCTTTCGGAAAGCTTTACTCTATACTTTTCTGGATCTCCAACAGTATCCAAATAAACCTGGACAATCAACAATATGTTTGGAACAATATTGGAATCAGAGGAACCAAAAGCTCACGGGAGAAACATATTTAAATGTAAATACACCATCGTATATGATCATTTGTCAAACAAATATTCCAAATTAGCTGAAAACTTTTGTCCTTGGATGCAAGATATATGAGAGATTTCCGATGATGTCAAAATGAATATTCACTTATATAATTTAAGAAATATAGTGACAAGGCCAATAAGCCATTGATCCTATCCATGGAATGGAAGACTATACTGATCATTTACTTTCAGTGGGTAAAAAATAAGGTATTCTTAATAAAATATCCAAATGAAGGATATTACACATTTTCAAAGCCTTGTTCCAATTTTGCTATGAAATCAAAAGCACACTGTATTTCGGTTGGAATCCCAATTTCAATGTGAGGTGTTTATTTTCTCGTCTTTCCTCTTTAAGAATAGCACATTTTATTAGGATTAAACAGAGCCTATCTTGTAAGAGATAAATATTTTCAACGTGTTTACCTCCGTTAGAAGAACACCTTCGTTCAACACCTTGTTGATGAGGCCAATGGCAGAATCATGTGATATTTCATTCAGATTTATTTTATTTCTGCATAAAGCCAGACATAACACAATATCATTAAAGGTATGATTTTTGATAGGTATTTACTTAAGAGTTAGTTTAAAAAGTTACTTCTTTAACATCTTGGATGACAGCTCTCTTGGGTCTATAACATCCACAGCCCATCTGATTGATTCATCAGTCTTTAGGTTCTCAAACAACTCTTCCCTCTTCTCTTCTTTCAAAGTTTTAGAGTCTGCATTAAGAGGCGGAGAATGCGGGTAAGCGAAAAACAACCACGAGCAACTATTGGTGTCTACATTGTAAGATCTTATTAATTACACGTACAACAGTCACCAGTGGTTATTGTAGATTATAATGAAATGTTAAAACAAGTCTAAGCAGATTTGAAGTGTTAGATTAATCCAAAAAATAATACTCTTGGGATTGATCTAGGAAACTATCTCTACAATTCTCAAAGGTTCCATTAAACACCAAGCATGATTTTATCCATTTAAACTTCCAAGCTATAAATGTATTTCTTTATTTCTATTTTAAATATTAGGGTTTGGGGAGAGAAGGGGATCACTTAAAATTGCCTATTTTCTCCACTCCTATTCTGAACCTGCAAAACTCAATGTGGAGAGTGTTTTCTGGTAGGAGCGCGCGCAGTACAAACATCCGTACACCATTGGTCCTGACAATTAAGGAAGACGATTTCACCATTAAAAAAACAAATCAATGTAATGCATTCGAGTGTGCGAAAAAAGATGGTACCTAAAACAGGGCCACGCCCAGCTTCGTCGATGCCCATTATGCAAGGATCCGACGCCCATTTCGGCGCCGCTGCCTCCAATTCCATTTTTTACAATCTATGAAAAAATTGGTAAGAAGCAGTACAAATTTTATATTTTCCTATGAAAAACATGAGAGTCAAATAGATAACCTAAGAGCAACCCCAATGGTTTGGCCAAAATGGCTCTTGCCAATTGCCATTTTGGCCAAAAAATGACTCTTGTCATTTGTCATTTGTAAAATGTACCTCAATGGTATAAAAATGGCTAGAGCCATTTTTATTAAAAAAAATATTTTTGACTTTTTAAAATTTTTTTAATATAATTTTTTTCTATAAATTATATATACAATATTAAAATCTAAAATAATTTATTAAATTGATCACCTACGACTACTAACCTACCTATATCTTGATATTAAATTCAACAACTCAATCAATAAAAATATATAAATAAAAATTAAATTATTTTGAAATGTTGTTATATTGTAAAGATATAATAAATTTAATTGAAACTATAATAAATATTTTGATATTTTTATTAATATGTGTGAAAAAAATAAAAATATTATTGATATTAAAAAATAAACGGGACGGGACGGGATTAAACGGGATCGTCCCGGTCCCTTCCCGTCCCATTGTAAAAAATTTGAAACGGGACGGGACGGGATTGTCATTTCTAAAATCCCATCCCGTCTCATCCCGTTAGTTTTCGGGATGGGATCGAGACGGGATCGGGATTTCGGAACGAAGTACCCACCCCTAGTGATAATATCAACTTTATAATTAAAAAAATGTTGTTGAATTTTGAGTGGTGAGATGAGAGGTAGTGATGACATGGCACAAATGGAAGGGCCATTTTTTCATGTATATTTGCTCAAATATACATGGATATTTGGCAAGAGCCATTTTTTGGAAAGGGGCCATTTCAACCATTGGGGTTTATTTTTTTGGATTTTTGCCAAAAAATGGCAATGGCCCTTGCCATTTCACAACCATTGGGTTGCCTTAAGAAATGAGAATAATCAGCTATACATGACAGGTTAAGGGTAGTATTTAGTTAAGAGTATAGTCAGGTAGTATAAATATATGATTTATAATCAGTCTATTATGTATGACGATTTGCAAGATTAGATATTGAATTCAAACAAATAAAAAATATAAAATGATAAAATTATAGAAAGATGAAAATGAAATTATGAATACTTATTTCTCAATTTTTGTTTCAATTTATTGTTCGATATATATGATTTTAATTAGAATCAAAATTGAACGAAATTCAATTAATTTTAATTAAGAGATAATTGTAAAATCAACAAAACAATTACAAACAATCCAATATATATTAAAATATATGATTAGTTATATAAGGTACAAATTATACTATAAAATTAATTATTTTCATTATTTATTAAACTATCTTTGATAAAAAAAACTTACTAGTATAGTAATTATATTATATTATTCAACATTAAAATTTTAACATTATTCAATTCAAGAATTTTATAATAACATAGAAGGAGATCACTAGAATGGCTTATGTGACAGTCTTTTTATAATTTGATAGTTCGGAGTAGGCACTAGTCTAGTTTGAAGTGGACTCTTTTGTGATCGGGTGACTTTTTGGTAAGATTGAAGAGCTTTTGATAATTTGTAAAGTTATAATACAAAACATACTTTTCAAAGAATTTTAAGTTATACCATATCCATTTCATTCTACTTGTACTGTTTGTTGGAAAATGAGCGTCTCGTAGAGAGCTTCGATGTGATATCTCATGTGATATCTCATACGCTCAATTTTGAGTAGTATGAATGAGAAATTAATTTTCAAAAGTGTAACTAATTGGAAGAGTATTCCAAAAGAAATTATGTTCTAAGTGAGAAAAATAAAATATGCAAAGTGTAAATATAGGGGAGTACCCGGTTATACACATTTTTTGCTAGTATTTTATTTTTCTAATTAATGAAGTATTTGTCAATTATTGACAAAATATTTTAATAATAATAATATGATATTATTATTATAATATAATAAATTACATTTTGAATTTTAAATGATGAAATAATGGTGGTTAAGTGGCCATTAGTGGGGTGATATGAATGGTGAGACGTTACATTTTGTGTAGTCAAATCGTCCACATTCAACGAACCTTCGACTCCAACATCTCTATATAAGTGCAATCGACATTTGCATAAAAACACGGAAAAAAAAACACGACTTGAAACTTCGAGAATACTCGAAGAGAAACGAGAAAGAATGAAATTGTTTGAGAAATATACAGACGCATTCCGAGCAATTGCTCTCGTCTTTCTTTTGTTTAGCCCGTTTCTTTGACCCTCCGGTGATATTATTCAGGCAACATCTCGGTTCGCCGTAAGCAATGTTTTGCTTGTAATCGTTGTATCCTGGGAAACAATCGTACCCGTAGAGGACGAATTTGTTTTAAGGAAATCGTGTTGAACACGAGCCTCGATTTATTCAATTTTTTTTCCCTTCCATCTTGCTCTAATGGATACACACAACCATACACAAAAGATACTACAAACTTAAAACAAATTAGTTTGATGGTTGAATTGAATATTTGTGCTTACGACCAGAGATGGTTAAAACTCGATTGAGTGAATGAATATGTATCCCTCGGGACCTAGTGATGGTGCGCCACACTAGATAATTTTTGGTTAATCATCGTGATAAACCAAGAAGAAAACTTCAACGATGTTGTTGAAGTCAATAAAAAAAAAAATGTTGTCACATGTAGTGATAACTGTGATATAAAAAAAAAAATTGTTCAATGGTGAACAAATTATTTCAAGCGGATATTATTGAAAATGTTGTGTAATAGCTTGATCTAAATGTGAAATCACTAGATATTGATGAAAATATCTTTTGAAATAATTAAATAATAAGAATTTGCACATATTTTATTATTTTATGTGATAAAATAATAATATGGTGATTATTATTATTTATGTGATAATGATGAATCATTATTCTATAATTATGGTGGTAAAATAAGTAAAACTTATTATTACCATTAAAATATAATAAATAGTAAGATTTATTATATTATTATTGGTTGAATATAATAAATATTGAAATTTATTATATTAACCTTTGAAATGAGAAAATAAGTAAAAACTTATTGCTACCATTAAAATATAATAAATAGTGAAATTTATTATATAAGTATTGTTTGAATATAATAAATAGTGAAATTTATTATATTTTTATTAATTGAATAAAACCATTGAAATTCATAGAGTTATGAATGTGGTATAAAAAAAAAAAATGTTGAAGAGAATTAAATAAATTATTGAAATTCATATAACATGAATGAGGTAATAATGATTTATTCTCACAATTAATTTTATTTACTTAATGAGAAGTAAATAAAAGAGAAAAGTCAAAATTATTATTGATTTATTTTATCAATAAAATTTTAGAAAAGTAATATTACTTAATGAGAAGTAAATACGAGACTTTTGAAATTCATATTGAAATATGAATTATTTGTATTCGGAAGTTAAAAAGAACATTCGAAGTAGACGAAACATGTGTATCCAATTAGCATTAATTGTGAGTGTCAATTTGCAATTGGATGAACACAATGTCTGACAACTACTCTCTATTGGAGTTATCTCAATATACTATGTAAGATCTAAAGATAATATCACAGTCAATTAACCAAAGAAATGGTTAAATCGAGAGTTAGTAATGTCGTCATCTAAAGGATTGGACTTAAGCCTTAAAGAAAGAGAGTTGAGACGAAGGAAAACCTTACCTATATGACTGGAGATCCCAAGAATTAGGTTCAAAAGGACAACCTAATTGTCTAACTCCATTATCACTGTTATGTGGGGGAATTTAATTTCCATGAAAGTCCATTGCCTAAGAGATGTTACAGTGATATGTTGTGAGGATTAGCATATGGCTATTAATGATTCAAATGAAATCACCTATGTAAGAGAGAAGTGGGGCCGCTTCGAAGAGAATATAGTAAGGCATATTCTTAAACACTCTTACAGAACCAGGCAGATGTTCAAGGCCAAAATGAACATAACTATGAGAACTGAGAGTTGTTAGAAAGAACGTGAGTGGAGTATACCATTGTTTACACAAATGGTGAATAGTTCAAAGACATCGTGTCTACTATTTAACTAGTAAAATAAGTATGCTTTCACAAGGAAAGGTTCAAAGGGTAACACCTACCTATTCTATGCACGTTTCTAACGTTGAGTTATATCACCAAGCTTTTTCTTTATGGTGTCTGTATAATTTTCATTCATGTGGGGGATTGTTGGAAAATGAGCGTCTCGTAGAGAGCTTCGATGTGATATCTCATACGCTCAATTTTGAGTAGTATGAATGAGAAATTAATTTTCAAAAGTGTAACTAATTGGAAGAGTATTCCAAAAGAAATTATGTTCTAAGTGAGAAAAATAAAATATGCAAAGTGTAAATATAGGGGAGTACCCGGTTATACACATTTTTTGCTAGTATTTTATTTTTCTAATTAATGAAGTATTTGTCAATTATTGACAAAATATTTTAATAATAATAATATGATATTATTATTATAATATAATAAGTTACATTTTGAATTTTAAATGATGAAATAATGGTGGTTAAGTGGCCATTAGTGGGGTGATATGAATGGTGAGACGTTACATTTTGTGTAGTCAAATCGTCCACATTCAACGAATTTGACTCCAACATCTCTATATAAGTGCAATCGACATTTGCATAAAAACACGAAAAAAAAAACACGACTTGAAACTTCGAGAATACTCGAAGAGAAACGAGAAATAATGAAATTGTTTGAGAAATATACAGACGCATTCCGAGCAATTGCTCTCGTCTTTCTTTTGTTTAGCCCGTTTCTTTGACCCTCCGGTGATATTATTCAGGCAACATCTCGGTTCGCCGTAAGCAATGTTTTGCTTATAATCGTTGTATCCTGGGAAACAATCGTACCCGTAGAGGACGAATTTGTTTTAAGGAAATCGTGTTGAACACGAGCCTCGATTTATTCAATTTTTTTCCCTTCCATCTTCCTCTAATGGATACACACAACCATACACAAAAGATACTACACTGTTTACTACCAGTTACCACATCCATTTCACGTTCTCTACTTCTACTGTCTACTACCAGTTATCACATCTAATTCGAAGAGACAGTGCTCCTCTTTGAACTCCTTGTACTTAACACAATTTCATACTCTTTCCATACATTTTATTGAAGAATATATTCGACCCTATAAATGTAAAGAAATCCAACTTCTCTACCAGTTCGAGCTGTTAGATGATGCGACATCTAACATGGCTATAGAGCCTTGGGATAATTCGAGGTCCTGGGTTCGACTCCACCCGAATTAATTATCCACTTGTTGGGCCTCCCCAAAGAGGTTGAAATCGGCCCATAAGTGAGGGGGAGTATTGGAGAATATATTCGACCCTATAAATGTAAAGAAGTCCAACTTCTCTACCAGTTCGAGTTGTTAGATGATGCGACATCTAACATGGCTATAGAGCCTTGGGATAACCCGAGGTCCTGGGTCGACTCCTGCCAGTGGCGACTCGTCCCACAAGCGAGGGGAGAATATATTCGACCCTATAAATGTAAAGAAGTCCAACTTCTTTACCAGTTCGAGCTGTTAGATGATGCGACATCTAACATGGCTATAGAGCCTTGGGATAACACGAGGTCCTGGGTTCGACTTCTGCCAGTGGCGACTCCACTCGAATTAATTATCCACTTGTTGGGCCTCTCCAAAGATGTTGAAATCGGCCCACAAGTGAGGGAGAGTGTAAAGAAGTTAATTGTCCACTTGTTGGGCCTCTCCAAAGATGTTGAAATCGACCCACAAGTGAGGGAGAGTGTAAAGAAGTCCAAGTGTAAAGAAGTCTAACTTATCTACCAGTTCAAGCTTTTAGATGAAGCGATTTCTAACACATTTCACCTTGGAATTCTATTCAATTTTTTCATGATTTAATTACAATTGTAAAATTTCAATTTATCATTAAGCATTCCATGGAATGACATATCACATCAAAATTTTCTACGGAACACTTATCTTCAAACAATAATATAAAAAATAAAAAACTAATGGGAAATATATTATTTTTCAAACGATAATATAAAAAATATTGAACAATAAAAAACTAATGGAAAATATATTATTTAAAATTCTTGAGTAAAAAATACGAAACAAAACAGGTAAACTCTCTTGACTAGGACTGCAAACGAGTCGATCAACTCGTTAGCTGCTTGAGTCAATGCTCGACTCGAGAGATCGGTCAAACTCGAGCTTGAGAAGAATCGTGTGGCTTGCGAGTCGGTCGGATATATTTATTTTTAATTAAATACTTTTAATATGTGTTTATATATCGAGCTAAGTTAAGCTTTTCGAGCAATTCGGGTCGAGTCGAGCTCGAAGAAGTCGAGAACAAACTGAAATTGATCTAATCGAGCGAGAAAAAGCTGAGCGGCTCTATCGAGCCGAGCTCAAGCTGCTTTATTGAGTTGAGCTCGAGTATGACAAATTTTTCGCGAGTCGAGCTCGAGCACGGCCGAGCGACTCGTCGAGCTCAAGGTTATTGTTTCCGAGCTGGCGGGATAAGCTCAAATTTCAACTTGACGCTCGCATTGTTTGTATCCTTACTCCCGAATCTCGGCTCGCATTTTATTTTTGTATACAGATTAATTTGCAGCACTTTTATTTATTTATATTTTTTATTGTATAATTAATTTTAAAATTACTAATTAAACTTTATGTTTCATAGATATTATAACTTAATATTATATTAATAAAAATAAATTTTTTATTGTAAAAAAAATAAAATTAAAAGTAAATTTTAATTAGTTATGAGGATTTCTTGAGTTCTAGATGGTCATATGAATCGACTATATTTTGTTTGGATTTTTGAAATTGACATGTCTACAATACATGGTTGGCAGTACACTTGGTCTCAAAGGGTTCGGAAACTTTTTTTTAAAAACTATTTTTATAATTTAATTTTTATATATTAAAATAATTAATTATAACTTGTTTAAAAATAATTTGAATTTAATTTTAAAAAACTATTTTTATACTCTAATTTTTATATATTAAAATAATTAACTATAATTTTTTTAAAAAGTACACTTGGTCTCAAAGGGTTCGGAAACTTTTTTTTAAAAACTATTTTTATAATTTAATTTTTATATATTAAAATAATTAATTATAACTTGTTTAAAAATAATTTGAATTTAATTTTAAAAAACTATTTTTATACTCTAATTTTTATATATTAAAATAATTAATTATAATTTTTTTAAAAAATTTAATTCAGATATTGTTGAAATATTAATATGTCTTATCTGAAAAATAAGATAATAAACTATTTGTTAAAAAATATTACTTTTTTAAGTACTCAATCCAAACATCAGAAATAAAATAAAATATTATTTTAGAAATAAAATAAAATATCAATATTAATTAATTATTAGTACGCTTAATTTATCAATTAAAATTCAATCAATAAAATTATAATTTTATATTAAATTGTTCAAAAGTTGCCTAGTTCTCCTTTCAAAAGTGTTCTCCTTTAATAATTATATGTAATTCATATTAAATTTTACGGTTGTCTAGTTCTTTCCAAATCACAATTGTTATTTTGTTTTTAAATTTGCACTCTCACTAATTAATCATTACAATTTATGTTTTAAAATTTGCCCTAATTAATATGTGGAGAATCATGGAAACACACTAAATGAAGATTAATTAATAACATGTGGAAACAATAAACCAAACAAACAAGTAAAATAAAGATTAATTAATCACTGTAATTCATAGTAAAATAAAGTATTCTCCTTTAATAATTATATGTAATTCATATTAAATTTTACAGTTGTCTAGTTCTTTCCGAATCACAATTGTTATTTTGTTTTTAAATTTGCACTCTCACTAATTAATCACTACAATTTATGTTTTAAAATTTGTCCTAATTAATATGTGGAGAATCATGGAAACACACTAAATGAAAGATTAATTAATAACATGTGGAAACAATAAACCAAACAAAAGTAAAATAAAGATTAATTAATCACTGTAACATTATCTTGGAAAAATAAAAAACTTTTAAATTAATTATTTTATAATTAATTAATTATTGAAACAAGAAAATCACACAACTTGAAATAACTAAACTTTGGAATATTATGCCGGATTGACGGCTCAACTTTGATATATGAACACTATATGAACACCTCTATTGTTATTTTTGTACATCTCTATAAACACTAAAATCAGAAAATTATTAATTTAAAATTTCTTTCCCTTTTCACTCGTTCATACATAGAGTTGAATAACTATTCAACAACTATTATTAGTAAATGAGAAAATACTCAAAAGGTGCAACAATTAATTATTATTGATCATTGTGTCTCAACTAACAAAATACTACAAGGATACATACCATTAAAAACAAGTCGCCTGTATACTAAGAGGTGCAACAAGTATTATCACATCGTCTTCCTTACTTTAAATGTGAATTTAAGTTCAAATCCAATTTGTTGTTAAAGGTGGGAGCTTCCTTACTTTAAATGTGAATTTAAGTTCAAATCCAATTTGTTGTTAAAAGTGGGAGCTCGAATTTGAGCTCAAATACAATTTGTTGTTAAAAACTTAAAGGTGTAGAGGGGTAATATCTTTCAAATAGACCGGGAAGGTGGGATTGAGGGACTGAGGGGGCGTCCAGTAAAATACATCGGTTTTACTTTTTCACCGTTATATTACATATTTATATTTAACGGTGGAAGATATATATTGATATTTAACGGTGGAAGATATATATTGATTTCTGCTCGTACTGCCCGTATTTTTAATCTATATATTTTTATTAACATTTTTATTAATGGTACAAATTCATTATTATTAATAAAAATAATTTAATTTACACATTTTTTATTTTTTTTTACGCAATTATTTTTATTAATAAAAAACTAAGTTAATTTACACATTTTAATTTACACATTGCAATCATTTTTATTAATAAAAAAATAAGTTAATTTACACATTTTTAATATCTAAGTGATTTTATTTCTCTTGTAAAATTATTGTTTTATATTTATTTATATTTTATATAAAAACATTCAATAATATTTTTTTCAAAATATATTTTATATAAAAAAAATCACACAAATTTAATATTTTTCAACATATTATTTGATATATTTATTTATAATTAAAACTTTTATAACATGATTAATTCAATAATTATAAATTATATTCTAAAAATTTTAAAATATCATATTCTAAAATATAATAAAAATACATATAATTTTAATATATTATACAACTACAAAATAATTTAAAAAAATTTATATTAATAATATTATTTTATATTTTTTTATTATATATATATATATATATATATATATATATATATATATATATATATATATATTTTATATGAAATATTCATTCAACTAAAAAATAAAAAATATTATCATTCAAATAAAAAATAAAAAAATAATGTAATATCATTCAAATATTATTCTTAATAAAAATAATTGTGTTAAAAATAAATTGTATAAAATAAATTAAATTGTACAATTAATAAAAATGTTTAAATTAAATTATTTATTAAAATGATTGCGTAAAAATAAATTGTATAATTAATGAAAATGTGTAGATTAAAAATAAAAAATGTGTAAATTAAATTATTTTTTATTAATAAACATGATTGCGTAAAAATAAATTGTAAAATTAATAAAAATTTGTAGATTAAAAATAAAAAATGTGTAAATTAACTTATTTTTTTATTAATGAAAATAATTACGTAAAAAAAATAAAAAATGTGGAACCGATAAAGCACACAAATAACCTAACACACAAATAATTTATAATAATTAAGAAAAACAAACAAATAAAAATTTCATAACCTTACATATTATTTTTTTTCACTTATTAATAAATTTAAAAGGTGTGGAGTGGATAAAACACACAAATAATTTATATTAATTAATAAAAACACGCAAATAAAAATTTCATAACTTTACATATTATTTTTTTGCACTTATTAATAATTAGTTTTATAATTGAAGTGGAGCAATCAAAACAAAAACAACACAAAATTAAAACAAGTAAAATCAAAACAAGTCGAATGTTATTTATTACAAATTATCCCTAGATTCAAACAACCATTAAACAACTCAACGTAATTATTAAACTAGTTAAAATTCAATGTCTAACTGTGTTTTTGTAACCGACGACCATTGAGATAGCAAGAAAACAATGTGCCTTATACCCAGCTTCAGCAACAAATAGAGGAATTTACTAGAAAACAATTGCTCCACTCCCTTGTATCAACTATAAATTCATTTTGAACTTTAAGCTTCAAAGGAAATGACTATTGACAACATCTTCTCCCGAGCAGAGCTCAAAATATAAATGATAACAAACAAAATGAGTAAACTAAGTTAAAATATTAAAGGAAATAAAACTAAAAATTAACCTCACCTATCAACTATGTGAATTAGATCAACCAACTCCACTAGATAAGCAACATTTGTCAATAGTAGTTTTTTACTTGTTTTGGAGTGCCTCAGAATAAACCTAACATTTTTTATTGCTAAGTCTGTCTCCCATATTCTATTGTATCTTTGATGGTAGCTTGAGCATATATATCTTTTAAAGTCATGATATTCAACAGATTAAAAATCACATTCCAAAAAAAACTTCTCTGGAAAAACAGCTTGTAAAAGCACTGGGCAATGGCCTTCATGTTGGACTGCTTAGTGATTTCTCCAGCATGCTTCATTTCAAAACAATCAGACAATTGTAGTTTCACTCTAACACCTGTACGAAATTGTTTATAAAATTTGCCGCAACGTATCTCTCTTAAAATTAAGGCGTATCAAATAATCTATAAATTTGATTTCGTAGAAAGTTTATTAATCCGGCCACTGTAAATTTTGAAATACCTCATTTTAAACCATATCTGGTTTTTATTTTACGTATATGATGCAAATTCTGATACATATTTTTTAATTTGACGTATGAGTACTTTCGATATGCTAAATATTTTTAAAAAAACTTTTAACCCCTAAAGGTTTTTGTAAAAATTGCACTTAACCACCAAAACTTTGATAAAATTAATTAAACACTAAAACTTTTGATAAAAATTTCACTTTACACAATTTTTATTATTTCAATATTTAAAATGTTAAATTTTTAGTGAAAAATGTGTTTTACTTCAAAAAAATCATAAATAAATAAAATCTATTCAAATAATTTATTTATTTATTTAATTTAATAATATAAATTAAAATAATATTCCGAAAAACTAAATAAAAATAACAAAATCATTTATAAATAAAAAATTTAATTCAAATTAAATATTTTCAAAATTCAAATTTTAAATTATAATTTTTTTCTTATAAGTTTTTAAAAGTTTTATTTTTATTTGTATTATTAAAATTAAAAAAAACAGTAGTTGTAAAAAATTACAAATTAAATTATTTATTAATTCAAAATTTTAAATATAGTAAAATAAAAATTGTAAAAAAGAAGTATTATATTTATTGAAAAATTATTTTTATCTATTTATGATTTGTTTAGGTAAAATATATTTTTTAGTAAAAAAAATCAATATTTTAAATATTAAAATAATAAAATTTGGGTAAATTGCAATTTTAATCAAAATTTTGAGTGTTTAACTTATTTTACTAAAGGTTTGAGGGTAAAGTGTAACTTTTACAAAAAATTATAGGGTTTAAAGCTTTTTACCCATATTTTTACAACGAATCATGCTAAAAATTTGTTACAAAGAAGTGTGTCAATTGCTAATGGCCTAGCGCCTAGGGGCCTAGCGCCTAGATGGATTAATCGGGAACTAGGCGGGATTAATCGTTTTACAATTTTATATTTAATTAATTAATATTATATTTAAAAAATATTTTTATGCATAATAAATCAATATTTTAAACAAAATAATCAATAAATAATTTAAATATAGTATTAATCACAAGTTTAACATAGTAAAATAATAAAAATAGTTTGTAAATTTAAAATTTTAGATCATTTTCATTATATATTTAATATTTTTTTTCAAATTTTGGTCTTGTACCTCAAAATTTATCATAACATCATTTATTTTATTTGATTTATCAAAATTTGCATCTAATTGATTATTTAGTTAAATCTGTTCGAGAACCGTCTAAGTGAGTAAAGACAAAATTAATTGAACTTAGGCGGTCTGGGCGGGTTTAGGCGGTGCTTATGCGGGTTAGGGGCCTAGAGCCTAAAATCGAGGCAGTCGAGTATAGCCTAGGGCCTAGGTGGAGATTAATCGAAGCTAGGCGGGATTTTTAGAACATTGGTAATATTTAACCCAAACTTCGATAAAAAAAACTTTTATTTAAATTAATGTTTTGATTCATTTATCGCATGTTAATTAAAATACAATGAGATGTGAAGTCTACAATTTTTTTTACAAATCATTAAAGAAACAAAAGATAAATGATAGCCTAAGAATTAATATAGCTTAAAAAAATATATAGCTTAAGAATTAATAGACACATAATAATTTAAGTACCTCGATCATCACATTTATTAAATCATCACATTTATTAAATTATCATAGCGGCACTAATTGATTTTAAGGTGAATCAAATATCTGAAACATTTTTTGAAAGTTGATCATTTTTATAAACAGAACCTGACAACGAAATAAATTATAAAAACTTATTATTAGTAAAAGTTTGCTATTCGTGGTCATAATTTTCTTGTGAAAAAAAGAGCTCAATCACGAGTATGGAGTACCACATTGTTCATGGCTCTTCCACATTGGCGAATAACTATAGATTAGATATATAGAGTAAACATAAAAACTTCATCCAAAATTTCAACATGAGGGACTCCAAACTTACATAAATCTCAAATGTTATTTTCTCTCATAACAAATTAAAACCCAACTTGAATTTGATTAAAAAACATTTAGCATTTATATTTAATTGAAATTTTAATAGATTTTTTTGGACTTTTAACAGTAATGGATTTTAATTGATTTTTTAAAATCTTGAAATCTATAAAGAGTTTGTTTGACTTTTTTTTTTATTGATTTTCATGAATTTTCATGTGAAATAAAAATTTTAATTGATTTACATGAATTTTCATAAATTTTTTATATATAAAAAAATTCAATTTATTTAAAAAAATTCAAATTGTTTATAAAATAAAATAATTAGTTCAAAATATATATATATATATATATATATATATATATAATTATTCATTATTATTTTTCTTATCTTCATTTAAATTATTGTCATATATTGAAGAAAAGTACAAACAAATCCTAATTTTCAAATCATCGAGAATTTGCGTCCACCGTAACTCGTTCATGAACTTATCGTCTTCTTCGCCGCACCCAAAATCCCTAATGTGCAATATCTTTAAAGTATCAACCAGTTTCTCAGCGGACAATGCGATAGAGAGGATCTTACTTGCGATTGACCTCGTCTTCAAGCAGGGTGTATTGGCGGTCCCTAATCTCGTCGGCCGATTTCGTCTCAAGCGCTCCAAATCCGATCCCTCTAGCCACTGCCTCATTGTTCAGAACGATTTCCCATTGGCTTGGGGCAGGCCACCACCAGGTACTTTCAAATCTCTTATCTGCCTTACAGCTTTTTCTGAAATCGTCGTTGGTTCGGTCAACGGCTTGATCTGTATGGCCGGAAGTTCTGTCTTTCATGGAAGCCCACCTGAAGACATCGTCATCTTTAACCCTTCCACTGGGCTTTCTATGCAACTCTATCCCCCATCTAAAGATCCTCTAAACCCTGACCACCATATGGCTAGATTTGCCTTTTGGTGTTTACAAGGTGGCTATGATCTATTCTGATTCTAACTCTGCAAACATGATGATTGAAGGCCAGGTATGGGATTCTTATACTGATGCATGGTATCCGATTGCTCCGATCCTCGGCTTTTGCATTTCTCGTCACTATAATTGGGTTGCCTGATAATATGTTTGTCTTGTCCCTCGATTTGAAAACCCTTGAGCTCAACTTAACTCCGCTTTCCAATATACAAAATCTTATGACGACTGAATGTCTTAATTCAGCCCTAGATTATGATAATACATCCTTGATTCCTGCAAGCATTGATGGGAATTTTGTCTTCTTACAAAATAACTTATCCAATGATGGCATATATGACGTATGGACGATGGGGGTGGATGGCAAGGCAGATTGGAATAAGAATTCTCAGTTTCAGTTGGACTGACTTTCCATTCGAAAGGAGCCTAAATTGTGTTAATGGGAAACTGCTGGTTAAAGATTTTGAATCTCTAGCCATGTCTGACATGGAGACTGGAATGAATGACGTGTTTGAATTTGAATCCATTTCTGGAACTTCAGCTCGTGACTTTGTGGGGAGCTTGATGTCTATCGAGGGATTTGAGTACAATGTCATACCGAATGGAATTATTGATGTCAGTTGGCCTTATTCTTTTGGTTCTGGTGAGTAGTTTAATTGTCGTAAATATCTTCTCTTCTTCTCGGGATAGGTATCTTGAATCCAGTAGTTGTTGTACATGGGATTACTTAATTGTTGTATTTTAGTCCATTGCAGTTCACATTAATTTTAAATCTTCTTTTAACAAATTCTTCTAAAAGAAGAACAGGAAGATTTCTAAAACATGCACAAGCAGATATCCCACAATCCGCGTGGGAAATGGCATTGGAGCAGCAGGCGATAAAAAAACCGTGTCTGATGTTAAGAAACGTAAAAAAACCCTGTCTGATGTTAAGAAACGCAGGTGCAGTGATGAGTCGGAATTGAAGGAAAATGAGATCAGGGTACTAAAGAAGGTCGTGCGGTACATGCAAATGGTTTTTGAGACTTCAAGAGAAGAGATTTAAAGTTGAAAATGGAAAAAAGCACTTTGAAGAAAATATATTATGGGATGGTGGTTGGTGTTCCATCCGTGGCTGCTGCTGTCTTGGGGACCATCGTTATGTTTGGACTATTTGGTTTTTAAGGGTTATGTTTGGACTATTTGGTTTTTAAGTTTCCATTTTTCTATTAAGTAGTTTTTCAAGGAAAATATTCCTAGCCTTGTAGTTTGGACTATTTGGTTTTCCTAGCCTTGTAGTGCTTTCTAGAAGTCTAGAACTACAATCCTGAGTTGTTTTTATAAGTAATTGATCATATAATCAAAATAAAAAATAATTAGACTAGTTATCTAATTGTGAAGATTGTGCTTTCGAGAACTACATTTATGAGTTGTTATTATAAGTAATTGTACATATAATAAAAAAAATTAGATACGTAAGAATTAACAAATTAACCAGAAACGAAACGTAAGAATTCTTTCCAAAAATGTCAGGAACAAAACACATACATCTCTTGAAAATTTGCAGAGTCTCTCAACTAAATAAAAAAGACGAGCGAAAAAACCAAGTTTCAGCAACAAAACAATTTCCCCATGTATCCCTGAGCTCGATCGATGACAAAACAATTCTCACTTGAGAGGAATGAACCGTGAGGAGTGGGTAGCACCAATACCAGGCCTACCGTGCTTAACGGGCTTGTACGAGATTGAGAACTCAGCAAGGTAGTGACCAATCATTTCAGGCTTGATCTCGACTGGGTTGAAGGTCTTTCCATTGTACACACCAAGGACGCTTCCAATCATCTCGGGGACAATAACCATGTTCCTCAAGTGGGTCCTCACAATAGCAGGCTTCTCATTAGCTGGAGCCTCAAGTTTCTACAAACAAATTGTCATTCATACACATAATGAGAGTGGGAAATTATATGGCTTACAAAAGTCTGATTTTGTTTATCAACCATTTAATAGCTTCATAAACAGCTCAAATACAGATGGAAAAGTTTCAGAATTGGACTTACAGCCTTGCGAAGCTTCTTGATCAAAGCCATAGGCTTCCTCTTGAGACCTCTCTGGAATCTGAGGATTCCATATCGTAAATTATGGTTAATAACAAGGTTCATATATAAAATCAAGTTAATTTCACTTATAAATCAACATCGCACCAAGACATAATGATAATTTCACAGAGGTGGAGCTTGGGATTCCTGAACTAACATAAAACAATACCAAGAAAAAAACCTAAAGTTAAGGAGATAGAACAAAATTCAAGTTGACATTTTACTTATTTGGCGTATAACCTACAGATAAGCACAAACATGACCTCATAAACAATACTGACATATAAAGAGGAAAGTGTAGAATAAGGTTTTCAATACAATTGATACAACTCTGTCCCGGTAATTATTAATCACATTTATGTTCCTTAATGTATTACAAATAAAAATAACTACATGGAGTCATCAGAACAAACATAAATCAAATCAATCACTTCAATAGTGTTGATTATCAAATTCACCTGTAGCATTAGTTAACTCAAAGCAAAAAACAAGCAAATTTTCCAATTCCAAATTTAGTTATCCAATTCACTCTCCAAAAGTAAATATGAAACCACAGATAAAAACGAATCACGCTTCAAAATAGAGAAAAAAATAACCGTGGATTTCTTTTACCTTCTTCTAATACGAGCACTGAAGAGCTTGACGAGGTCGTCGGTGGACATGTCGAGGAGAGCATCGAGGTCAACGCCTCTGAAGCTGAACTTCTTGAACGTCCTCTTCTTCGGCTGTCCAGCCGCCAACTCGGGGTCGACATCCGCCTGAAAATAAAACACAGAAACGGTGAGTAAAAAATTATGAAGAACCACGGAGAATGTAATAGTTAGCGAGGGAGGAGTAATCGTTCACCATTTTGCACTGTGAGGACTCGGATTGTTACGAAGAAGATGATGCAGCGGCTAGGGTTTCTGAGGCAATGGAAAGAGAAATGGTACGTGGGGATATTTATGTGTGCTCGGAGTAGAGAAATGATACAAGCCCGGCCCAATTTTATAGCCCATATATCTGGATCGGTTTAAAACGCAACAAAGCCCACTAAATAAATTGTTTGTTGTTTTGGATCAAGCAGAAATGCTCTCCTCCCCGAAACGGGAATCCCGTCGGGTCTTCGTGGTTATGCAGTCCAATATTAACTCATTTTCTTTTTCCTATTTATTTAATTATTTATTTATTTTCCTTTATTATTATTATTATTGTTTATTTATTAGTTAAATATCTTTCTCTCGCATTAGCATTCTCATTTCTCTCTCATCAAAATCCAAAATCACTCGTATAAACATAGGAGCCCCCAATCGATCAGGCCCAATCTCCGAATGGCTTGACTGTCAACAACTGTTTTTAGACCTCGTTGGTGAATCTCAACCGACGCCATTGCAGCCCCAAACTGGAATCACTGACATACTTTTGATTGGAACCACAGCCAAGAGCCAACCCTAGCCGGAGAATTCAACTCGACCCTTAACCGGGCTGCTGCCATCGCCGACCCCTTTCGACTCCCAAATGTCGTCGCCGACGAGCCCCTGACCCTCCTCCTGGAACGCCACCACTTACTTAATAATAATTTAATTTTTTTTATTTTTTCTTGAACTCGATCAACATTAATTTTTTTTTTATTCTCAAATTTTAATGTGAATTTCATGAGATATAGTATGATAGGGATCTGATGTGAGAAATATAATTAAATAATAAATAATAATTAATTATGAAAAGAGAGAGAATGAGTTGCGCGTTTCAACTAATCGACTAATGACGAGCTTCGTCTTTAATGGTGACTGAAGAAAGGCAGTGAATTCAGCAGATAAAAAAATTAAAAAATAAAAAAATAAAAAATTAAATAATTATTTGGTAGAGAGAGAACCAATGAGAAAACAGAAAAGTGAGCGAATTAATAACAAAAAGAAAAAAAATAAAAAATTAAATAATTATTTGGTAGAGAGAGAACCAATGAGAAAACAGAAAAGTGAGCGAATTAATAACGTGGATAGCCACGTAGACCTGACGGGATTCCCGTTTCGGGGAGGAGAGCATTTCTGGGAATTTTAAGAGCTATGTGTTTCGAGTTTTAGTTTTTGGGCTTTAAAATTTCAAGTCCAAGTTCGGCCTATATGAATATTAAAGCTTCGGACCTTGAACCGGCGCCCTAACATCTCAATCTAAAATTAATTTCACAATTTTTTTCATAAATATTTAAAAAAAAATATTAAGATGGATCGCGTAGTTACAAAACAAACACAAGCCAATAATATTATCAAAACATAAGCAAAAATTATCATATTTTAAATTTTTTCCGCATCAAAACTTGTAATGTTCGTCAAAACTTCTACGAATCTAAAAAAATAAGTACTAATAAAATCATAAAAATAAATATAAATAAAGAGAAAAAAATAGGCAATTTATTAGGTGGTACTAGTACCATACGATTCCATATGGTACCATTTTATTCTATTTCAACCTATTTTTTTTGTGCACTCATTTTTTTCTTTCTTTTTTTTTTTCTCTTTCTTCTTCTCTCTGTTTCGTTTTTTTCTCAAACAAAGGAAACAAACTCTCAACTCTATCGAAGTCGCGGATTTCGACGGCGATTAATTGGAGACGGACGGCGATGCAACCTAAACTTCTTCTACGACGATTAATCTTAGAGTTTGTAAGTCGGCGCGGGATACAGGTTCACGATAGCGATGGCGCGGATGCTCATCATGATCGGACGTCGACAGCGGCGGCTTAACTCGGTAATTGGAGTGGCGGCGTAGCTTCATTCGGACGGTAATTCGGTAAATTTTCATGTCAATTACAGTTTTCGATCCTCAATTAAGAGATCACGTTTTTCGTTTTTGGTAAAATTAGGTTTTAGTTTTAGGGTAATTGATTGTTGGATAAATCTGTGTTCCTAGTATTCTCGAAATTTCTCTTCGATTTCGAATAGCATCATCGTCATGGCCGGAACTTTGCTTCTCACGGTAAAATAAGTTGATTTTATTATTCATGGAAATGGTGTGTGATCTCAAATAAGTTGCCAATTCTAGAAAATACGTTCTTAAATATTGTGGTAACAAAGCAATGCACATTTTGTGGTTAGATGATTTTTAATTTCATCGTGTGTTATTTGTTATTATATAAGGTGGGGCTGTGGATACTTGGAGGGGTGTTGAGTGTTGATGCACTTACAGCGGCCATTCTTGGATTATCGGTGCTCCTTATAAGTGGGGTCGTCACATGGAAGGAATGCCTAGCCGAATCAGTTGCTTGGGACACCCTTACATAGTTTGCTGCACTTATTGCAATGACCGGTTACCTTAACAAATACGGTCTTATTACATGGTTCAGCCAAACAGTTGTGCAGGTATAATATACCTTCGACCTCAATACCTTCCTAAATACATTAACTTCAGTTTTTGTTTTTAACTTCAGTTTGTAGGAGAACTAGGTCTCTCATGGCATAGCAGCTATCTTTCGGCATCCTCTTTTGCTCTACTTCTACTCCCACTATTTCTTCGCTAGTGGGGCCGCCCATGTCGGGGCCATGTTCACGGCTTTCTTGTCCATGGCCACCTTACCTGGCTGCTTGTGTACTCGCCTTCCTTTCCAATCTCATGGGCGGTATTACCCATTACAATGTGAAAACAAAGGTAATTGGATTACTTTTGAATTTTGAATTTTGAATTATTAATCACTTTTTTGTGTAATATACTTTTCGTTTTGTTTCTGAGCAGTGGATGATATATATGTAGTGTTTTGTGTGTGTGAATGCGCTTCGACAATGCAATATATCTTTGAATGTGTGTTTTGTGTGAAAATGTGTAGTTCTATTTTTGTACGTAGTGTGTCTAGTAATATATTGCGCATCTGGTGAAATATGATTTTTTTATATTGGTCCAAGATGAATTTACTCCTTCCTGCAGTGGGTGAAATATGTTTTTGAAATATATTTTCGAATCAGATACCTTAGTTGCATTTGCCTTGGTTTGCAGAAACTGATGGATGTTCAAGAATTTCTAGGGCTGCCGAAAATGAAGCTGACTAGTCGGCAGGTCAAGATACGCAAAGGATCGTTGCCCGATCATATCAGGAACTGGGAAGACGTAATCAAGAATATCTGAGGGACAATGTACGAAAGCTTCCTCCACACTGACTACGCGAATTAGAGTCATTTTATGTTTAGCACAAGTGAAAATCAACTAACTTGTTTTTTAGACAAGATGTCGGCACTCCAACTTCTTTTTGTGCTAGTCAACTTAGAACAAGATTACAATCAATTATTTTTATTCCTGTTCTTTTTACGTATTTTTTAATGTATTTTTCAGTAGATTTTAGTGATAATGTTGAAGCAATCATTTTGATTCTGGAGAAGACAACAATGATGGTTTCAAATTTGATTTTTTAATACTACTATGTTTTATACTAATATTTACTCTGTTATATATTGAGTTATACTTTTTTTATACTTATTTCTACTTTATTTTGTACTATTTTTTTATTTATGTACTAGATGTTGTTTATTTTATATGTAGAATAATTTAGTTACAGAGTATGATATAATAACTAATACAGTAGAATTCATGAATAAATGGAGTAGAATGAACTACTACATGTACGTAGTAGAACTCATTAGAACATGGCGCCGTCCTCGATTCTACTTCGCCGACCTCGATTATAGATCGCAACTTCGATATAAGACATTTTGAAACAAAATCTTTAGAAACAAGACCCACTTTAGGTTTTTGGATTTAGGTATAAATGTAGTAGTATATACTAATAAAGAGAGTAGAATTCACTACTCAATGCAGTAGAATTCATTAATAAATGTTGTGTACTAATTACAGTAGAATTCATGAATAAATGAAGTAGAATATGAACAGAAAGAGAGTAGAATTCACTACTACATGCAGTAAAACTCATTAAAATATGGCGTCGTCCTCGATCGCCAACCTCAGTTATAGATTTAGGGTTTAGGGTTTAAGGTTTAGGATTTTAGGTTTAGGGGTTAGGGTTTTGGATTTAGGGTTTAGGGTTTTAGGGTTTTAGGGTTTTAGGGTTTTAGAGTTTAGGTTTTTAGGTTTAGGATTTAGGGTTTAGGGTTTTAGGTTTAGGGTTTTAGTTTTTAAGGTTTAGGGTTTAGGGTTTTAGGATTTAGGGTTTAGGGTTTTAGGATTTTGGGTTTATAGTTTTAGGGTTTTAGGGTTCTACTTTTTTTCATACTGAATTCTACGTAGTTGTATACTGAGTTCTACTCTGTTGTATACTAAGTTCTATTCTTTTTTTCTCCTTCTGCGACGAGTGGAAAATCACATATATGTACATAAATATTGTAATAGTTATTATTTTAATATAATTTTTAATAATAAAATGAGTTCTACTCTAGTTTATAAATGGTTCTACTCTGTTTGATATTACATTCTACTTTATTTTTATAATGAGTTGTCTATTTTGACTAAGACCTGGATTATTTATCTTTAGTTTCACTTTTTTTTATTAGCACTGCAGATGAGACATTTTATAAATATATTTATGATTCGGTTGTTGTTTATGATCAGTCGGTAAATGTAGATTTCGACTTATACAATGATTATGCTTTATTATGTATTTTACTGTTTTTAATGTTGAGTTCTACTCTGTTTTAAACTTAGTTCTACTTTGTTTTTAATATTTTTTTGCTGTGTTTTTTTAGGATAGCGAGGGTAGTTTCAATGTGCACCCTGTTTCTGAAGATCAAAGATTAAAAGTTGTTTCTCCAAATACGACTTCCAGATTTCCCCCAGAGTTATATGATTTTGTTACCTTTTTTGTGTAGAAATGTTGTGTTGATAACGTTGTGTTGATTACATTCTATTGTCGATTTTTATTATTTTTATTCAGTTGAACAGAGGTTTTTATTATTTTTATTACGTCGAGATTACATTTATTATTACATGGAGAATTATGTATTTGTATTTTTTTTATTCATGCACTAGATGTATACAAATAGAGTAAAATTCATGAATAAATAGAGTAAAATATGCACATAAAGAAAGTAGAATACACTACTCATTGCAGTAGAACTCATTAGATCATGGTGTCGCCCTCGATTCAAGTTCGCCTCCCCCGATTATAGATCGCCTCCCTCGATCGTTCACCGCCGAAGGCGGCCCTGATCGTTCACCGCCGAAGGCAGCCCCGATCGTTCACTGCCGAAGGCGGCCCCGATCGTTCGCCTACCTTGATTATTGTTCACCTTCTTCAATTAATGTTCGCCTCCCTCAATTATTGTTCCCACTTCGATACAAGACCTTTCGATACAATACATTTCGATACAAGACCCCCCTTTATCCCTTTATTAAAATTCAGAGCCACCGAAGGTGGCCGTAATCATTCACCTCCATCGATTATTGTTCGCCTCCCTCGATTATTCTTCGCCTCCCTCGATTATTGTTTGCCTCCCTCGATTATTGTTCGCCTACCTCGATTATTGTTTCCACTTCGATTATTGTTCGCCTCCTTCGATTATTGTTGCCATTTCGATTATTGTTCCCAATTCGATACAAGACCTTTCGATACAAGACCCCCCTTGATTCTTTTATAAACCTCTTGAGCCGCCGAAGGCGGCCGTGATCGTTCGTCTCCCTTGATTATTGTTGTCACTTCGATTATTGTTCGCCTCCCTAGATTATTGTTTGTCTCCCTCGATTATTGTTCGCCTCCCTCGATTATTGTTGCCACTTCGATACAAGACCCCCTTTTGATGTTTTGAAAAAATAGAGTACAAATAATCAATAAATGGAGTAGAATACGATACAGATTAGAGTAGAATGCACTAATGCAGTAGATATCATTAGAACAAGGTAATGTTCTCAATTATTGTTCGCCTCCCTCGATTATTGTTCCCCTCCCTCGATTATTTTTGCCACTTCGATTATTGTTGCCACTTCGATACAAGACCTTTCGATACAAGAACTTTCGATACAAGACCCCCCATTTATCCCTTTATTAAAATTCTGAAGCCGCCGAAGGTGGCCGTAATCATTGTTTGTCTCCCTCGATTATTGTTGCCTCCCTCGATTATTGTTGCCACTTCGATTATTGTTGCCACTTCGATTATTGTTGCCACTTCGATACAAGACCTTTCGATACAAGACCCCCCCTTTATCCCTTTATTAAAATTCTGAAGCCGCCGAAGGTGGCTGTAATCATTGTTTGCCTCCCTCGATTATTGTTGCCTCTCTCGATTATTGTTGCCACTTCGATACAAGACCTTTCGATACAAGACCCCCCCTTTTATCCCTTTATTAAAATTCTGAAGCCGCCGAAGGTGGTCGTAATCATTGTTTGCCTTCCTCGATTATTGTTTGTCTCCCTCGATTATTGTTGCCTCCCTCGATTATTGTTGCCACTTCGATACAAGACCTTTCGATACAAGACCCCCCCCCCCCTTTATCCCTTTATTAAAATTCTGAAGCCGCCGAAGGTGGCCGTAATAATTGTTTGCCTCCCTCGATTATTGTTTGCCTCCCTCGATTATTGTTGTAGAATGCATCAATATATGGAGTAGAATATGATACAGAATAGAGTAGAATAGACTACTAAATGCAGAGACCTCATTACAAAAACATAATGACCTCGATTATTGTTTGCCTCCTTCGATTATTGTTGTCACTTCGTTACAAGAACTTTCGATACAAGACCCCCCTTGATTTCTTGACAAACCCCCTGAGTCGCCGAAGGCGGTCGTGATCATTCGTCTCCCTCGATTGTGTACTGAGTTCTATTCATACTGAGTTCTGCTCTGTTGTATACTGAGTTCTACTCAATTGTATGCTGAGTTCTACTCTTCTTTCTACTTTTATGCTGCTTCCTTTGCTTGAAATCTGTTTTCATAATTCAACTCTGTTATATACTGATTTCTACTCTTTTAGCTAATGAATTTTACTCTGTTTTTCACTCATTTGTTTGATTCTTGATTCTGTCTTCTATCCTTATAAAATTTTATTCATGTAATATATATCGTGTATTTTATATTAAAAACAATTTAGTTATAAAAACAGTATAATGAGTAGAAAATTGTTATAAAAAGAGTAATATTCATTAGAACATGAAGAATAATGTAAGTTAGGTGTATGCTTTAAGATTTAGGAGTTTAATTTTTTAGATTTTGGGTTCTACTCTTTTTTTTATACTTATTTATATTAGTTCTACTTGTTTTATAATTACTTTTACTCGTTTTATAATTAGTTCTACTCTTTTTTATAATTAATTTTACTTTTTTTTAAAAATCTGTTTTCTGAGTTTTACTCTATTCCATACTAAGTTCTACTATTTTTTATATATAGTTCTACTATATAAATCCTCGAGATGTGATGCAATAGAAGATGAAACATTGTTTTCAAACAGAAAATCATGTCATAACTAATCACATTATAGATTTCTAAATTCATATTTCACCGTATTAAATTAATTCATAACATAACACATACATACACAAAGAGCAGCATTCAAGAAATAGTGGCCAAGACATCATCGTGTGTCCTCCTTCCTAGCAACCTCTTTCTCTCTTTCCTTCAAAGAGATTCTCCTGTAAGCCATAAAGCGACAGGGTAACCGGCACTCATACCTTCCCGTTACGCTTCCTCCTTGTCGACCCACATTCCACCACAGCCGCAATATCGTTGCAACACCGCCACCTGAGGAGCCCTCCCAACCCCCGCGGTTCGTCCCAGGAACCCGTACGTCCTTGAAATTCTCGTACTCCCCCGGAAAGTCCAGCTTCTCTTTCGGCGTCGGATGCAATTTCACCTTCACAATACCTAAACATAACTTTAAATAGAAGCAAGAAACAGACTCATTTATTTATCACCTGGAGTCGATAAAGGCATCAAGCTTCTTCTAAGACTCGCCTATGTCGAGAATCTCCTTGAGCTGCCCCTCATTCTTCTCCCTTTCCATCCTCTGCCTAGACAAGAAAACATGAAGTTCAATTTATCCAGGCAAAACACAATCATGAATTCCCTCATATTTCACTATGCTCCATTATCTAATCCTTCCCAAAAGAAATTAAAACATAGCTTATAACATCATATAGTGTTCAAATTACTGATTTGATAGGAATTTCATCTACAAATCAAACAAATATGCACATACGAAAGAAAAACGAATCGGGGAAAAACGAACATTCAACTTTCTGCACATCGTAAACAAAATCGAAAATCATGAAACCATATTGAGAAGAGCCCAAACTTGCAATTCCAGATTCACAATTTGTTCAAAAATTAATTGACACACAGCGATATACTGATTTTCAAACAAAAGAGACATACCTGGTGCGGGCGGAGAGGCGGCGGACGTCGACGGAGCGGGCGCGGGACTCGCTTGGGGACAGACGAACGGCGGTTTCGACGACGCTGGGGATAGAGGCGGCGTCCTCGGCGATGAAGCGGATGAAGGCTGCGATGGTGCGGCGAAGGGAGACGAATATCGAGATTGGGTCGGGGCGGCGGCGTTACGATGCAGAGATCGTTTTCCTCTTCGTCGGCAGTATGGGTATCATGTAAATTCTGGTGTAGTAACCCATGGACGCCATCGATCGGTTTATGAACGGAGTGTGAAGGGGCGCGCGGTGGCGGCGGTGGTTAGGGTTTCTGAACAGTGAGTTAGTGGGTGAAGGTGAGAAGAGAGAAGATATTGTCTTTGGTGTGTTGGTTCGTGGGTTGTGTGAAGTAATTGAGCCTAATTTGGTTTTGTTTACGGGCCGATACCATATGAACAGTATGGTACCAATAACCATGGAATAAGCCCTCAAAAAATAAACTTATTACAAGAAAAATATTGTTTATACTAACAATTTAAGGATGAATAGTGTTCTTAATCATAATTTTAAATTTATTTTAATTTATAAAATTAATATTAAAATTAATTAAAATTAATTATTAGATAGGGTCGGACCTACATGAGGCCGAGCTTACTAAAATCCAAGCTCGGCCTATATATAATATGGACTTCAATTTTCGGCCCAATCTCGGGTCGACCCTAAATAATATTTATTTAACGAGGCTTTTTTTAGGGTTGAACGCGCCGAGTTAAGGCTGACCCGACCCGATTGACAGATCTACATGCAACGTGACTTTTCAACTTAAAAATAAATTTTACAATTACTTTTTGTAAGGATAAATATGTTTGGGCATTACAATGCCTTAAATGTACCTAGGCAGAAGTTGTCTTGCTAAAATATTTATTTGTTTTATTTCTTTCTTCACAATTTAAACTGTTGTAATCACTGGTCATATTGGTGATTTGATTTAGCATAGTTCATTAGTTGGAACGTGCTTGAAAAACAATCAACATAGAAGCTTTCTGCCGCAGCACAGCCAGGCAGAGTCATGCCGCAAGCAGTGCAAGGCTTGGACAAGAGGTTGAGTCAAGATATCGAGCGAAGCATGAGCGTAGGGCAAGGGAATGCTGAAGTCCAGATAGTATGGAAGGCAGTGCAGTGTGGCAGAGCATTCCAGAAGAACTTCAGAAGGCATTCCTGCGGCAGCGGTCAAAGCAGCCTGCCCTAGAATATCTCAACCGATTGTTGACCTAGCAAATCAAGGAATTCAGTTGGGAATCTCCTCCTATAAATAGAGGACGACCCCAACACTATTCTGCAACACTCATACAACATATTAACACCTCCAGAAACACATTTCCTTCGGGAATCGATCATCGAGCTTTTAGAGCCGCGACTTCATTCTTGAAGCTCGTCGTGCCGTGTGTTCTCTCGTCCCTAAGAGAGTTCGTTTGTTCAGCCGATGATTCGATAGCTTAGTATAGGTGTTCATTTCAGTAGCTAGGTTTTGTTGTTGATTGTTCATACTCGTTGGATACGGTTTATACGAAGGCATACATGTGTATAGCCTTTGGTAATATCTTTGTAAATCCAAGAGTATCATTTTGTAAAGACTCGTTCTTTAATAAAGTTTCTGGTCGTAAGACCGTTTCGTATGTGTATAATTTAAATACACATACAAAGATTTAAATTTGTGTTCTCTACTTTTTCGTACGTGTGTGTGTGTTCGTTCGAAGTGATTTATTTTTATTAATTCCGCTGCAATTCTTATACATATATCACATATAATTTTAACAAGTAAACAACTTGGTTAATCTGGATAAAATACTTAAACTCATTTAAATCACGTAAAACGAACGTTTTCTGTACAAGGCATCGTGCTGCGGCATACGCTGTTCTGCCGCAGAACACTGCCTTGTCTAGGCAGCGCATTTTACTGCGTTTATCTACTGCCTACGACTTTCAAGTGGTATCAGAGCGGGCACTAGACTTACTTAGTGTTTAAGGTCCGTCTGATCACGCACACTTACAATGGCAGATCCATCTTACATCGTACGAACACCGGTTGTTCTTGACGGTAGTAATTATGGATTTTGGAAAACCCGCATTGAAGCAAGGATCAAATCAATTGATCGCAGTGCGTGGCTATCCGTACTTCGAGGATGGAAACCACCTCAGGAGGAAATCCCTGAAGGCGGCACGATTGAAAAATCACCGGAGAAGTGGTCTATCGATGAAACTGCCGCAGCTACTGCCAACGATAGGGCAAGGTGTGCCATCCTTGAATCCATCGATTGCAATATGTACAGAATTGTCAAACAATGTACTACTGCCAAACAAGTATGGGATTTGCTGGCTCTTCATTGTGAAGGTAACAACGCAGTGAAGAAAACCAAGGTCCGTATGCTTATGTCTCGTTTCGAGAACTTGCGTATGAACGAGGACGAGACTTGCCTTCAGTACTTTGGAGAATTAATGTCCATTGTTACTGAATGTGCTGACCTTGGTTCACCCATTAGCAACCCGGCAGTGTGTAGTAAGATTATGCGATCGATGAGCAAAAAGTTCCTGCCGAAGGTCACTGCCATAGAAGACAGCGAAATGTCTGAAGAAGATTTTGTTTCATTAATGGCGATCTTCAAGAACTATGAACTGAACCATGAAGATCGTGAAACTCACGGGAAGTCACGTCCACGAAGCGACGAGAGGAACATTGCCTACACCGTGGCAGAGCCCGACGGCAGAGAACAAGGCAATAGTTCTCAAGGCAGCAGCCCCACCTCTACCAATGACTTGACCGATGAAGAGATCTACGAGCTACTTGGATCTGATGGTGGAGATGACCAGTTTGCATTCCTCGCCCGGAAAATGGATGCTGTACTTGTTCGCTCGCTGAAGAAGCCGTACGATCCCCGACGAAGGAAGTTTCCGGCAAGGTCACCGCAAACTCAAGATCGACGACTTGTGATCCGCCAACCAAGCACGGGATCCATCTCAAGTTCCAGTCCAAATTCAAAGGACTGGTCGAGGATCAAGTGCCACGTATGTCAAGGGATTGGACACTTTTTAACCGAATGCCCTTCAAAAGATCGAGGCATTGGAATTTTGAATTCCATGGTTGCGCAAGAAGATATGGAACAATATTGCCTTGAAGACTCAACCACTGCGCTTACTGCTCAACTCGAAGGCACAACCCTATCTGACGCTGAAGATGACAGTCCATCCAATGTGAATGCACGACGGCATGTTGCATTCTTTGCCTCTGCCGCAGAAACGACAGAAAGCCCTGCCGCAGAGAACTGCCTGTGCCTCACTGCCTCAGTCAATGGCTATGAATCTGAAGAGGAGACCATTCCCATTGATATTTTCATCGAGCTCAAAGAAAGTTTCGATGAGCTACGCATGAAATTTACCCGGCAGACCAAGATGATGAAGATGCTTACGTCAACCAAAGCCGGATATGAAGAAAAAGTGAAGAAGCAGGCCATGGCAATTGAACAAATGCTCGTAAAAAAGAACACCTTTGAAGAACGATTGAAGAAACTTGATGTCCAACTCACCAGAAAGGATATGGAGGCCGAGAAACTGAAAATTGACTTTAATCGTGTAAATGGAAAACTCGAAGTTGCTAACAATACTTTTGTAAAACTTAACACAGCAACAACAAAATTAGATGCCGTAATGAGTATTTCACATGTTGAAAGGCAAGGCCTCGGACATCAAAAAGTTGTAGATGCCGTTTTTCCAAAGAAAAACTCAATGGACATGGCATTTGTAAAGGCATCAAGTGACGATTCAAACGCTGCCGCACAATCCTCAACTCCAAAAAGGGATGAACAAACCGAAGGCAAGGCCACTGCCCCAGCAAAAGACTGCCGCAGAAGGCCGAAGCAAAGGCAGGCACCGTCAGGCAGTATGAAGACAAGGAAGCCCCGGCTTAAGCAACATTTGAAATCGAAGAGACGATATATTTGCCACTACTGCCTTGTACCTGGTCACATTCGACCTTTTTGTTGGAGACGCGAAGAGGATCAAGCAAGAGGACATTACTTTCACTCCAATACTGGACCACGGCATCCCAAATACTTCTCACATTCTCTGTCCTCTCGACACTTTATCAAAAAGAAGGCAGCAATTATACGCAAATGGGTGCCCAAAACTAAACTCTCTACGAATGTTTGTTTTACAGGTCCCTTCGATGACTCCTCTGCCGCATCAAATGCCATCCAAAGTGCCGAAACATGCAATGTCTTTTTCACTGCCCTCAAAGCTACCAAGGATGATAAATGGTACTTCGATAGTGGATGCTCGCGGCACATGACCGGAAATAGTGATCACCTCATCGACTACAAAGCTTTTCACGGAGGAGAGGTCACGTTTGGAGGAGGGTCCAGTGGTTCAATTGTTGGCCGAGGCACTTTAAATGTGAAAGGGCTGCCAAAGCTACAACAAGTGCTTCATGTTGAAGGCCTCATCACAAACCTCATAAGCATAAGTCAACTATGCGATGAAGGCATGAATGTAAAGTTTACTCACCAAATGTGTGAAGTGTTTGATAGTGCAGGGAACCCACTCATTCAGGGGGAGCGTTCCAAGGCAAACAACTGCTACTCCATTGGAGAAACATGCCTCTCTGCACAAGTCAAAGATGACATAGACCTATGGCATCAAAAACTTGGACACACAAGTCTTGGGAATTTAGAGCGTCTAATCAAGCTCAATGCTGTTCGTGGACTTCCAGCTCTCCCAAAAATCCAGAAGACAACATGTGGACATTGCAAACAAGGAAAAATGACTCGTACAAGTCATCCAGCAATACCTGCCGCAGGACAGACTGATGCCTCTGCCGCAGGATCTGCCAACTCCAAGGCAGAACTGTATCAAAAGCAAACCAAATGCTTTGATCTCCTCCACATGGATTTAATGGGACCAATCGAGACTAGGAGCCACTCTGGAAAACGCTACGTACTTGTCGTAGTAGATGATTTCTCAAGATATACTTGGGTACGCTTTCTCCAAGACAAGAGTGAGACATTTGACGAGGTGTCCAAGCTAATTAGGTGGATAAAAACCAACCATGAAGCCTCAGTAAAAAGAATAAGAAGTGACCATGGCACCGAGTTTGAAAACCAACGGCTTTCTCGATTTTGTGACACGCATGGCATTGCCCAAGAGTTTTCTGCCCCCATAACACCGCAACAAAACGGCGTGGCTGAAAGGAAGAACCGAACCCTCAAGGAAATGGCGTGTACCATGCTGATCGCCAAGGGCCTAAGCAAGCAATTTTGGGCAGAAGCATTCAATGCCGCATGCCATATCCTGAACCGCATCAGCATACGTTCAGGAACAACAAAAACGGCCTATGAAATTTTAAACAATAGAAAGCCTAATTTGAAATACTTTCATGTGTTTGGCTCTGTTTGTTATGTTCTGAATGATAGGGAACCTAGATCTAAACTTGATCCAAAGTCACTTAAAGGATTATTTGTTGGATACTCTAGGAATAGTCATGCCTATCGTATTTTTATCATACAAACTAGAACCATCATTGAATCTGTTAATGTTGATTTTGATGATCTTAGTCGTCTCAGGAAACCAAAAGAAGAGAATGTAGAAGGCCTGCTCGAGCCTGCCGCAGTAGCAGAAATCGAAGGCAGTTTCACTCCTACGCAGCCTACTGCCGCACCCACTGGCTCGAGTAATGATGATCAGCCCTCTACAGCGTCTCCGGAGCACTCAAATGATGATAGCTCGCCTCAACAAACAGATTCATCGGATGTTGAAGAAACACCGACCAGACGACGAAGGGATCCCCCAAGACATGTTATTCGAAACCACCCTTCGAGTCAACTGTTGGCCACACGCATGAGAGCTCGTCCATACATCAACTACCGCAACATGACCAAGAATGTAAGCATGTCTGCCACATGTATTGAAATAGGCATTGCCTCGTACCTCTCAACGATCGAACCAAAGAATGCCAAAGAAGCGTTGGCCGATGAATTTTGGTTTATGGCAATGCAAGAAGAGATGAACGAGTTTGAAAGAAACAAAGTTTGGAAGCTCATTCCTCGTCCCAAAAACAAGAATGTCATCGGGACAAAGTGGATTTTCAAGAACAAATCGAATGAGCATGGGCAGGTTGTGCGCAACAAGGCAAGACTAGTGGCGCAAGGCTATACGCAAGTTGAAGGCATCGACTTCGATGAAACTTTTGCTCCCGTAGCACGCATGGAGTCCATACGTTTACTTATTGCTATTGCATGCCACCTCAACATCACCTTACATCAAATGGACGTGAAGGCAGCCTTTCTCAACGGCATACTTGAAGAGGAGGCATATGTTGCACAACCCAAGGGCTTCGAAGATCCGAAACATCCTGACTATGTGTATCAATTACACAAGGCATTATACGGCCTAAAACAAGCTCCTAGAGCTTGGTATGGCTGCCTAACTGATTTTCTACTCAGTTTCGGATTCACTCGAGGCACTGCCGACAAAACGCTGTTTGTGAAATTCAATTCTTCCAATATTTTAATTGCACAAATTTATGTTGATGATATTGTCTTTGGATCCACATGTGAGAATATGCTTAAGGCATTTACCTCCGCCATGGCATCAAAATTTGAGATGAGCATGGTAGGAGAACTAACTCATTTTTTAGGGCTCCATATCAAGCAATCATCAACTGGGACGTTTATCTCACAAACTTCATACGCTAAGAATCTCATCAAAAGATTCCAACTTGAAGGATCCAAGCCCATGAAAACACCTATGGGCTCAACGGACAAAATCTCCCGAGGCACTGATACTGCCGCAGTGGATCAGACACTCTACCGATCCATGATAGGGAGTTTACTTTACCTTACGGTAACTAGACCTGATATCATGTATAGCGTTTGTTTGTGTGCCAGGTTTCAAGCTGATCCAAGGGAAGAACACTTGAAGGCAGTCAAACGCATCATACGCTACGTTGCCGCATCAGTCGAGTTAGGCATATGGTATACCAAAGATACCACCACCGGTTTGGTTGGATTTTCAGATGCCGACTGGGCAGGAGACACGGATGAGCGCAGGAGTACAAGCGGAGGATGTTGCTTTCTTGGAAACAACATCATTTCATGGCAAAGCCGCAAGCAAAACTGCATTTCTCTATCCACTGCCGAATCAGAATACATTGCCGCAGGGAGTTGCTGTACCCAATTGATTTGGTTGAAGCATATGCTTGATGACTATCACCTGGATAACAATGTTCTTACACTCTACTGCGACAATACGAGTGCTATAAATATCAGTCATAATCCAGTGCAGCACTCAAGAACCAAACACATCAGCATAAGGCATCATTTCATCCGAGATTTGGTGGAAAAACGACTCTTGAGGATTGATCACATCCCAACAGAAAATCAAATAGCAGATATCTTCACCAAGCCACTGAACTCAGATCGATTCATTGCTTTGAGAAAGTCTTTGTGCATGTGCACCATGCCTTAGATGCTGATCTGCATCATGCTGCCGCATTGCCATGCCTACTGAACCTCTGCCACAGCATTCTGCCTTAGTCAACTTATGAGATTAAAATTTTCCGAAGGAAGAGAAAATACCCAAACCACTTTAGGCAACATGGTCAAACCCATATACATGTAATTAATACTCAATGGGTTGAGATACTATGTACTAGGTGACCTAAGTATTTAATAATCTCGTTTTTGACATGGCATTATACCTAAGTAGAGTATAAGTACTTATGATGCAGCATGATGTTTCATTAGGATTAGATGTTTTTATTCTTTTCCTAATTTTGCTTTGTAAGCCTTGATTTTTCACACCACAAAAATATTTTACTTATTTTATTAAAAAAAAACAAAAAAAAAAAACTGATATATGAAAAATAAAAAAAAAGAAAATATTATGAAAAACAGAAAATTAAAGAGAAAAATTAAAAACAGAAAAAAATATATATGAAAAACAGAAAAAAAAAAAAAAAAAAAAAAAAGATTTTTTATTGTGGTTTTTGGCAAGTTCTGCCGCAGAGCACTGCCCCAAGTGACCATTGGGCAGCACTCAAGTATGCAGCAGACGACGGTTCAACCTCAGAAATGTAATCGTTGCCTAGTTTTACGTTACATCAAACCACCATCTGATCTTCACTTATTTTTCTTTATTCTTTACTTCAAACTCTTACTTCGACTGCAACTCTCTCATAATATTAGATCTAGAGTTTGAATTAAATTGAATTCCTGAAATCCCTAATTTTTCTCTTGCACATAAAATCTTATCCTTGTGTCGAATTTGTGTATCTGTTTTTTTACCCTAAAATTTTCTTTCTCTCCAAATTTTCAATTGTCGAATACATTCCTTTTACTCCTTATTTTGGCGACCCATGGTGCATTGCGTTCATCAGGGAAGGTTCGCCACGAGGCCACGCTGGCAGACATTCAAGTGCCAGAATATATGGATGCCATGTACCGCATCCACGCTGCCGCAGCCTACTGGGAGCTCACCGCTGTTTATTCACCCGATCTACTGCCTGAGCAAAAGGCAAGAGGCTGCCACCCACTTCTTCGGCCAATCCAATTGATTTGGAAGCCACTACGAAGAAGGGTCGCAAAGGAAAGGAATCTACCGCATCCAAAATAGACAATTCACACACTGGAGATGCCGCAGTACCTCCATCTGCCGAAAAGGACAAGGGTAATGCCACTGCTGCCGCAGTCCATGCGCCTAAGTAGGATTCTGAATCGACATGGAGGCGACAAAGGCTTACTCAAAGAGGATTTGATATGGGATATTTATGCCAAAATGCGCCACTGCTTTGGTAATGATGACTCTCAAGGCTACGACAAATTGTATCTCCGGAAAAAGATTTTTACTTTCAGCCCTGCCGCAATCACTGATTTCCTTGACCGCTCGGATATTGAATATCCTGCCGCAGTCACTGAACCCAGCACTGCCGAAATTGCTCGATGCTTGATTGGCTCAACTCCAGACATTGCCTACATTCCTGCCTCCAAACTAACCTTTTTTTTACTATCTACTATTTACCATTGCTCGTGGCAAATGAACTCACACGTCCAATATGAACTTTGTGCACACCACGATGGCAGAGGTTATTTTTAACCTTGGTACAGGAAGGCAAGTGATCCTTGGGCAGATCATTTTTTACTAAATGGCTACGCAGGCTGAAGCTCATCACAGACGCAGAGCCTTGCGTTCCCCTCTTTTATCTGGGAGATGATGAAGGCACCATGGTTGTCATACAACGATGCTGATATTGAGACACTACTGCCTATAGCATACAAGTTGAGCATTCGCGATCCCAATGATCTTCCGCGGAGAAGTTTTCATGGCACTGCCGCAGTCCCAACTCCAAAGAAAGCTCCAAAAGCGCAGACTGATGCCCTCCGTTCCTCAGCTCCGTAGACGAGTATTTATGCTCGAGCTCAAGCATTTGCCCTCCGTTCCTCAGCTCCTTAGATGCTGATCTGCATCATGCTGCCGCATTGTCATGCCTACTGAACCTCTGCCACAGCATTCTGCCTTGTCAACATATGAGTTTAAAATTTTCCGAAGGAAGAGAGAATACCCAAACCACTTTAGGCAACATGGTCAAACCCATATACATGTAATTAATACTCAATGGGTTGAGATACTATGTACTAGGTGACCTAAGTATTTAATAACCTCATTATTGACATGGCATTATACCTAAGTAGAGTATAAGTACTTATGATGCAGCATGATGTTTCATTAGGATTAGATGTCTTTATTCTTTTCCTAATTTTGCTTTGTAAGCCTCGATTTTTCACACCACAAAAATATTTTACTTATTTTATTCAAAACAAAAAAAAAAAAATTTGAAAAATGAAAAATAGAAAAAGAAAATACTCTAAAAACAGAAAAAGAGAAAAATTAAAAACAGAAAAATAGATAAACAAAAAAAAAAAAGGGATTTTGGACTTTCATTTTTTTTTGGCAACAACCTGCCGCAGAGCCTTGCCCCACTTGACCGTTGGGCAGCACTTGAGTATGCGGCAGGCGACGGTTCAGCTTCAAAAAGTAACCGTTGCCTAGTTGCCCATCCCATCAACTGCCATCCGTTTCTTTCTCTTAAAACTCTTTTCAAGTTTTATTTTTAATATCCAGAAATCAAAAGTCCTAATTCTACTCTAACTCTTTCTCTATCACAAATCCGATCAAGAGTTTAATTTTTTTCCGAAATTCTTCAACCCTAGTTTTTCTCTGAAACGCACAAGTATAAATTCATCATCTTCCTTGCGTTAAAACGTGCACTCTGTTTTTTTTAAAAAACCCTAATTTCATCAAGAACTTCGAATTCAATGGCATCATCTCCATTCGCCTTTGCTCGCTACTTCTCGGACCCACGCCTGGTGGAGCTCATCAAAGAATCTCGCCCCGATGCAACTATGGAGGATATTCAGCCCGCGGAGTCTCTGCCCTTCATCAATCGTCTCATCGCCATCGACGCCGCCGCCGCCGCAACTGCCGCCGCTTCCCAGCCTTCTACTGAGAATCAGCCGTCGCACGTCGAGGCCGGAGAAGGATCAGGTAAGGCTTCTCCCATGAACATCTCTCCGGACCATGCTGCAGGGGGAGAAGCTGCCGCAGAAGACGAACCTGCCGAAGAGGAACGCGTCTTTCCCGAACCAACTCCACTGACCATCATCCGCCCTGAAGATGTGGACATCTCCGGCGATACTGAGCCGTCTCAAACTCCACGACCGCCGGTGGTCATTCCGGGCGTCGGAAACGTCATCGATTATGAGGCTGCCCTGAACGAAAGATCCTTCCACACCTCTGACTTAAAAGGGCTTTTTACTCCTGAACCCTCTGTCACTGCCGCATCATCTGCCTTTCCACAGGCAGACCCTGAAGTGCAGCAGCAAGGCAAGCAGATGCCTTACAACAGGAGGGATGATGATGATGATTTCAATTATGCCGAGCTCTACGACAACTATCCCATATCTCAGAAAAAGACCAAGGCTCGCAAACCGACTCCTTATCCATCTACAACTCCACTCTCTGATGCGGAAGATTCCGGGCACTCAAGTCAACAGCAGCATGATGCCGCAGATGCCTCTGACACAGAATCAGACCCACTGCTGCAGGATCTTGCCTCCAGGAAGCGCAAGAAACAGCAAGTGCCCATCACTCGCCGGCCGTCCACCAGATCCGCCACTGCCTATGCTAAAGGCAAAGGCCCGGCTGTGCCCCCAACCTCAATGGAAAATGTTGGGATATGTCCTTCGATCCTAAGTGTGTAATCGATAAAGTCATAAGGTCGTCTATGGATGTTAAATGATTATTCGATAATATTAATTGTTGGGAACAATATAATATTGATCTATAAATCATACCTACGGGGTCACACACGGACTTGATGATGTACTATGTAGCTTGTTAATTATATTGATTTAGAATCAATATTTACGTGGATTAATACATGCATGGGATGCATGGCTTGCATGGAATGCATGTCACATAGTGTGACATGGCATGCCACACAAGCAAGTGGGACCACATATCATGATTTGGCATGATTATGTGGAGGTGTCTTTTCATCTCCCCATTAACCACCATTACTTGTGCATTATGATGCACATAATGGGGGGGTTACATGGAGTGGTAAATGGACATGAATATAGACATGAAAATCTGATTTTCATATCACTTTATACTTACCCACGAAATTCACACCAAAAGGAGAGAGTGTTCTTGGAGAACCGACTCGATCAAGCAAAGTGTTCGTCATCCGGGTTCGTGTGCAACACGTAGAGGCCGGGCCATTTGTGCGGCTTCAACATCCGGGAGATCTAGACAAGAGGAGTGACGAGGTCATTCACAAGGAGAGCTTCGAGAGGCTGATCCATTTGAGGTGGTTCAATCGACTCAACACCACCTCAACGACATCAACGAATCACTTCGTCACCATAAGTAAGTAATCGTTGAACCTTATATATATATATATATATATATATATATATATATATATATATATATATATATATATATATTGGATGTGTATATATATATGTTTATATGTGTTCTTATACACATTAAGTGTGCACTAAGATCATGGCATAGTAGATCTATTGCTTTACACGCTTCCGCACACACGGTATATCGATCGGATCGGAATACCGGTACCTTCAATTGGTATCAGAGCCTAGGGCTCGTGCACACTTTTATGTTGGACACAAGAAGTTTAATCTACATAATTGGATTAATTTTTTAATTGTGATTATGTGATTAGATGCAAGGCCGGCCACCGTTAGTGGTCGGGTGAATGAATTCGTCGTTTTTTTTCGTTTCGATTGGCCATAGTCTTTTGAGGGCTGCGTCCCTTGGAATCAATTGTAATAGATAGGTTTTTCTATTATATTTGTATTGTACTACTTGTAAGCGATGGACTTAGTCCATGGTTCGATGGAGGATCTCGGCTCTCTGGCGAAAACGAGAAGAAACGAAGCATAACGAAGCAAAACGGACAAAACCGGGCTGCTGGAGCCAAACGGCGGGCGCCGTTGTAGCTCCAGCGGGCGCTGTTTTGTTTCAGCGGGCGCCGTTTTGGAAACGGCGACCGCCGAAAGCCCTTTTTTCTTGGCAGATTGTTCCCGGACCTTTCGGCGGGCGCCGTTTTGGAAACGGCGACCGCCGGTGGTGTTCAGCGACCGCTGGTTGTGAAACGGCGGGCGCTGTTCGTGGTTTTATGGGTACGGAATAGATTTGACCAAAATCGGAGGGCACGGAACTAAAACGGAGGGCGAGGACCAGTCCAGAAGATGTTCAAGGCTTTTGTTGTTATTTTAATCTTTTCGTTTGAGAGTTGTGAGGTTCTAGGGGCCTTTCGATTTCGTATTTATTTGCTTTGCTAGTTATAGGTTGTTTTATGTTATAAATGTTCAACTTACATATAAACAAACCTATGCATGCAAGTTCCCAAAATAATGAGTATAATGTCTTGTCCAAAACATCACACCCATAAAGCCCTCGATCATAAGTTGGTAGGTCCGCCTCAGCGGGGTACTACTTGTTATCTTGGGATAAGTGGGAGTAAGGGTTAGACCCTTACACGTGAGTTTGGTTTTCTCATCGATAGATCCACTGCAGGCGTGGCTATCGAGACATGAGATGAGAATGGGACTCTCATCGACCGAGAGTGACATTAGATGTCATTGACATGGGATGTCTACCTATCTTGGAGTTTCTTAAGTGCGGACTCAGTCGGCTTAAGGATTCGCAAGATGAGGGTCTTGGGATTGTTTTGTTTAAGGGAACAACGATATTAGATATCGATTGAACAAAATGTAACAAATAAGTAATTTTGATAGACAACCTTATTTGTTTACCGCTTTGTGGATGTTTACATACTTTAGTTATCTTTCTTTTGTAGTATATCATGTTAAATATCAACTCAATTCAAGTTTGGTTCAATTCTTGATTGTGAAAAATTGAACAACACAAATTTTCTTGATTGACAACGTAATTTGAGGATGGTCCTCAAATACGAATACAAAGAGAATGTGTTAGATTACCAATTCCTATGATATCATTGAACAACTCAATAGCATGTTCGGGGAACATACTATGATTGAGCGGTTCGGTATGACCAGGGTCATCGCTTCAGCTAGGCTGGAAAAATGGAAATCTATGGAATCACATGTGCAACAAATGATTGGATTATTTGCTTCAAGTGACCGCCTAGATTTTTCCTATGATGATTATTTGGCAACCGATTTCATACTTCAATTTGATGATGGTTATAATGCCTTTAGGCTAAAATTTCCATATGAATGGTTTGAAGAAATCGCTTCGTGAGCTCCACGGGATGCTCAAGGCTGCTGAGCCGGCGATAGAGAAGGACCCTAAGAGGGAAATTCTTATGATATGGGATAGGGTATTCAAAAGAGCATGGGCAAGAAGGCTACTAGGGTTCCTAGGGAATCTCAATGCGTCTTTGCAAAAGTGTTGGACACTACTTGCAAACATATAAAAGTTCATATTTTATTCAATTTCAAAACAAATGCCTAATTTGTCTTTCATATGATGGATTCTAAGGTTATGATTATTTACACCTCGGGGAGTGATTTAATCCAAAACACTTAAGTTCATCAATGATACAAATTAGAGACTTTCGAGCCATTGGATGGCGTGAATCGATTGTCTGGTTGGCTCCCTCATATTTTATGAGAGATAGGACTTCAATTGCATGATAATATCGCTGGTTAGAAAACTTCGATTTTTCACTTACGATTTATCACGTTTTGACATTGAGATAATTTTGAATGGGAAATTTGAATGAGACTCAATTATTGGGAATAATTGAATTTGCCCAAAGTTCAAAGAAGATGTGAAGAACGGGGTTGCTTCATCTTCAAGTATTAATGATATAGACATTAAACTTCACAAATTCTACTTCTTGGGTATTGGATGCCAAATGTGGTTCTCACATTTTTATGTGGAGGAACTACATAGAAGTATAAGTTTGGTGAATAGAGATGTCGATCTACGGGCAAGAAATGGAGCGAAGGTCGCTGCATTAGCCGTATGATCATATGATGTTGTTTTGCCTTAGGGCCTTGTTTTAGTATTATAACTATGTAATTTCGTACCTTCAATAAACACTGAATATTGGTTCAGTATTGGATACTGATGGATTATTTTTTCACTATTAAATAGTTTGGTAACTATTTTAATTGTGAATTATTCTTTGTTTTGGTACGATTATTATATTGTTTATGTATACTTTAAACTTGAAAAATCATATATAACATTAACACTAAAGGCCGAATCGAATAAGTCTCAATGAGACATAACTATAACATTGTTGATTAGGTCAAATCAACATCTAAATATGTAACGAATCTTATTTTAGAATGCATTCTAGATTCATTTGACTTGGAGTCATTTGATACATGTGGATGATGTGTGATGGACAAGATAACAATGTCATCTTTCTTGGAGAAAGGAGAACATGTAAGTGATTTATTAGGGATGATCCATACTGATGTATGTGGAACCTATCACTTCACAAGCACATGAAGGTTATGTTTCGAGAAAACAAACTATATTAGATATAGTTCGACCATTCAATGAGAGGTCTAAATGAACTACTGGTCTCTTTTGGGAACACATAATTCTAGACTTCAACTTATACACTGAATAGGACACCGTCAAAAGCTGTTGATAAGACACCATACGAAGTATGGAAAGGGAAGGTCCCTAACTTGTCTTATATCTAGGTTTGGGGATGTGAAGCTTATGTGAAGAGAAATATCTCAACAAAGCTTGAACCCAAATCGGATAAATGTTTCTTTGTTGGTTATCCAAAAGAAACACGAGGGTACCACTTTTACAACCAATCTGAGAACAAAGTCTTTGTTGCTCGAGATGGTGTATTTCTTGAAAAGGAATATCTTTCCAAGAAAGTAAGTGGGAGCTCAGTTGAATTGAACGAGGTTCAAGAAGATCAAACTGAGATGGACACTCGAGAACAAGTCGAGAGTGCTCCAGTGGTTTTGGAAAACACACCTAACCCTCGAAGGTCCGGAAGGATTAGAACTCAACCTGACAGATACTTAGGTATTCTGACAAACGAGAACTATGAAGTCATGCTTTTAGAAAGCAATGAACCTTCGACCTATATCCAAGCTGTGACGAGTCCAAATTCCGAGAAATGGCAGGGTGCCATGAAATCCGAAAATGGAATCAATGTCTGAAACTCAAGTTTGGAACTTGGTCGATTTGCCTAAATGGGCTAGGCCCATTGGATGCAAATGGATTTACAAAATAAAACCAGACATGAATGGAAAACATAGTATTTTCAAAGCAAGGTTGGTGGCAAAAGGATATAAACAAATTCACGGGGTGGATTATGATGAAACCTTTTCACCAGTTGCTATGATTAAATCCATTCGGATTCTCTTAGCCATTGTAGCTCATTATGATTATGAGATATGGAAAATAGATGTTAAAACCGCCTTCTTGAATAGGATTCTAGAAGAGGATGTGTTTATAACACAACCAGAGGGTTTTATCGATCCTAATCAGGCTGAGAGAGTATGCAAGCTTAATAGATCCATCTATGGATTAAAGCAAGCATCTCGGAGCTGGAATCTTCGGTTCGATGAATCCATACAAGAGTTTGGATTTCAAAAGAACATGGAAGACTCTTGTGTTTACAAGAAGGTCAGTGGGAGTTACGTTGTATTCATTGTGTTGTATGTCGATGACATACTCCTTATTGGAAACAATGTTTATATGCTTAATTCTATTAAAGAATGGGTTGGAAATTGTTTTTCAATGAAGGATCTTGGAGAAGCACAGTACATATTGGGCATCAAGATCTGTCGGAACAGATCGAAAAGGATGTTTGGACTTAGTAAAGCGACCTATTTTGAAAAGGTGCTTGATAAGTTCAGAATGAAAGACGCCAAAAAGGGTCTCATTCCAATTACTCATGGCACATCTCTTAGCAAGATTCAAGGCCCTACAGGGATTGATGAGCAAAAGAGGATGGAAAACATTCCTTATGCTTCGGCAATAGGGTCTATAATGTACGCCATGATATGTACACGACTGGACGTATTGTATGCTTTGAGCATGACGATTCGGTTTCAAGGAAACCCAGGTGAGATGCATTAAACTGCGGCCAAGAGTATTCTTATGTACCTTAGATGGACTAAAGAATATTTTGTTGTCTTTGGAAGACAAAAAGAGTTGATATTAACAAGCAGTTTGACTGCTAACTTCAAAACAGACTAAGATAATTTCCGATTTTAATCTGGTTATATATTTTGTCTGGTTAGAGGTGATATTTGCTGGAATAGTTCCATGCAATGCAATATAGCTGATTAAACTACAAAAGCTGAGCACAGTATTGCATTGGATGCAGTAATGTTGGCAGTTAGGATTGGAAAGTTCTTGAATGAACTAGGTGGCGTAACTAGCTCAGCCCATCCGATAGTTCTCTATTTATAGTAGAGTTATCGCGCAAGCCAATGAGCTAGGAAGCACCACAAGTCTAAAACTGGTGCTTAGGAAGCACCACAAGTCTAAAACTGGTGCTCAGGAAGTTCCACATTATCTGGGAGATAGTTTTGTGGAGACATCGAGATAATAAATTTGCAACTTTTGGTAAGGTTGCAAACCCGCTTTCTAAACCTCTCCAGCAGTTTAAGCTTGAGGCTTTCACGACTGCAATAGAGATCAGATATCTTAGAGATGGGTTGTGATTTCTATTACTGTATTAGATACTTTTGGAGATTTGGTAGACATTCACTCATATGTATAATACATATTTCTTCATATAAATATGGTTTAATTTATATGAATTGTCCAAATGATTAAGTAATATCGATTGGGTTATGAGGTCGACTTACCGCATAATGAAGTCCCAATGGTTGAACTGATATACTTGAATCATATGCTTGTTCCTAGTTCGTATAATCGAGTACGGACAAACCGATAATACAAAGAACTAGATTGTAATGTGTACTATAGCGCCGCTTCATGGGCTAGTGATGTGGGACATCGAGTACAATTACATAGATATTAGTTGGGAGTTAATGATCGAATAGACCCGACTGGAATAGTATTTAAGATTTCGAGTCATAATACTATTTCATTGACTGTCGAGCAATTTCCTCTGACCTGAGTAGTCCAGAGTGATTCCATTGTGAAATGATGTACTTTGATACAAGTAAACGCCTTTCGTAAAAGGAGGTTATAAAACTTGTTATTGGGTATATCAGGAAGCAAGTGGGAGAGCTTGGATTGACAAGATGGGATTGTCCTCCATTTTATAATGGGAAACATGTCTTACCGGCCACTTGGAGAGTCGAGACTGTGGAAAATACGTGGCCACGTCCATATTCGTATCATAGTGATAAATCTGGTTTTACAGTCTGTCTCATAGTCCAAGAAAGGTTTGAACCGATTGAGGATGACTCGAGTCTTGCCTCAAGTTCAAACTTAGACATAAAGTGACAACAGGAAGTTGGCAGCACACTGGCTCTGAAGGCCAAGTGGGAGATTGTTGGGATATGTCCTTCGATCCTAAGTGTGTAATCGATAAAGTCATAAGGTCGTCTATGGATGTTAAATGATTATTCGATAATATTAATTGTTGGGAACAATATAATATTGATCTATAAATCATACCTACGGGGTCACACACGGACTTGATGATGTACTATGTAGCTTGTTAATTATATTGATTTAGAATCAATATTTACGTGGATTAATACATGCATGGGATGCATGGCTTGCATGGAATGCATGTCACATAGTGTGACATGGCATGCCACACAAGCAAGTGGGACCACATATCATGATTTGGCATGATTATGTGGAGGTGTCTTTTCATCTCCCCATTAACCACCATTACTTGTGCATTATGATGCACATAATGGGGGGGGTTACATGGAGTGGTAAATGGACATGAATATAGACATGAAAATCTGATTTTCATATCACTTTATACTTACCCACGAAATTCACACCAAAAGGAGAGAGTGTTCTTGGAGAACCGACTCGATCAAGCAAAGTGTTCGTCATCCGGGTTCGTGTGCAACACGTAGAGGCCGGGCCATTTGTGCGGCTTCAACATCCGGGAGATCTAGACAAGAGGAGTGACGAGGTCATTCACAAGGAGAGCTTCGAGAGGCTGATCCATTTGAGGTGGTTCAATCGACTCAACACCACCTCAACGACATCAACGAATCACTTCGTCACCATAAGTAAGTAATCGTTGAACCTTATATATATATATATATATATATATATATATATATATATATTGGATGTGTATATATATATGTTTATATGTGTTCTTATACACATTAAGTGTGCACTAAGATCATGGCATAGTAGATCTATTGCTTTACACGCTTCCGCACACACGGTATATCGATCGGATCGGAATACCGGTACCTTCAGAAAATCCCATTGACGTCGAAGCCACCACTGCTAAGAAATCCCGTAAAGGGAAGGAGAAGGCTGCCGCATCCAAACCCGACAGCTCGCATAGTGGTGATGCCGCAGTTATACCTGCTGCGAAGAAGAGCAAGGCACCGAAAATTGATGCCCCCAAGGAGGATTCTGATTCTGACATGAAACCCGGCAAGGGTTACTCGAGGCGCTTCTGGTCTGAACGACGATCAGTGATTGGGCCCCAGTTCTACTCAAACAAACCCATTCATCCGGATCGCTGTGTGGACATGCCGACTTGTGCCAAACACAAAGTTGATAAGTTCTTGAAAAGGATGAAGTTGGTCAAGGCAGTCACCTGCGCAGGACCTTACTGCGTGGATTTGGTGCGCGACTTCTATGCAAATCTGCGCCCCTGTTTTGGTGATGATGGATCCAGAGGCTACGGCAAGTTGTATTTACGAGAAAAGATTTTTAACTTCACCCCTGCCGCCATAAATGCCTTTTTGGAGCGATCAGACATTGAGTACCCTGCCGCAGTTGCTGACCCTACTGTTGCCGCAGTCTCTAACCGTCTGACCAAATCACCACCTACAACAACATCACTTGCTCAAAACTCTCTTCTTTTTATTATTTTTTGTTCACTGTTGCTAGGCACAACTGGATTCCCACATCCAATGTGCACTTTGTGCATACCCAAATGGGGGAGGTCTTGTTTCACCTTGGTGCAGGTAGACAAGTGAACTTGGGCAAACTCATTTTTGAGAAGATCGAGTCACAGGCAGAGAACATCACTCAGACGCAGAGCCTTGCGTTCCCTTCCCTGATCTGGGAAATGTTGAAGGTCCAAGGGCTCTCGTACAATAGTGCTGATCAACTGATTGCAGTCCCCAATGCTTACAAGCCACATCTTCGTGAGTACAATGATCTACCGTGGACTGGTTTTCATGCCACTGCCGCAGTGCCTCCAACTCCAATTCAAAAGAAGGCACCAAAGCTGCCGCAGACTGATGCCCCTAGCTCATCTGCTCCACATCCGGGTACTCATGCTCGTGTCCAGGCATTTGCAGACCAAGTTGCTGCAAACCACATGGTTATCATGCAGGACTACATGTCAAAAGCACTCGTGGATGCCATTACTTTCTTTCTTGAAGAAGAGGGCTTTCCTCCACAAAAAGGGGGAGTACCAGCAGCCGAGGCAAAAATGGCAAAGAGCACTGTGTTGAAGATGTTGAAGAAGCGCATTGATGCAGACCTCAAAGAAGTTGAAGCTGAAGAAGCTGCAGAGAAGGATGCTGCCGCAGCAGAGAAGGCTGCCGCAGACACTGCAGCAGAGATTGATGGTGAAGAGCGTGGATCGTCCCCTGAGCATGATGATTGAAGATTTCAAGGATTGCAGTTCTGAAGACCCGAAGAAAAATTATTTCTTCTTTTTGCTTTAAGTTTTTATTCACTCTGAACAATTTATTTAATTTCTGTCTTTTTGCTTTTTGAACAATTTGTTTTTAAGTTGTTATTTGGTTGAACAATTTTAGTTATTTTTCTTTTGAAAAAATTGGTGTGTTATTTTAAGGCTTACTTAGTTTAACTTGTTTTTGTTCCATTAGTTAGTTGTTATTAAATAAATTTTTGTTCTACTTAGGAAGTATTAACTAAGGGGGAGTTTTATGCCTTAGTTGTTCTGTCAAGATAAAATCCATAAACTTCCAAGTAAGATGTATTTCATTGAGGGGGAGTGCTCATTGCGCTGCTGCCTCATGGTTTTGTGAAGAAAGATAAAAAGGGGGAGTTTGTAAGGATAAATATGTTTGGGCATTACAATGCCTTAAATGTACCTAGGCAGAAGTTGTCTTGCTAACATATTTATTTGTTTTATTTCTTTCTTCACAATTTAAACTGTTGTAATCACTGGTCATATTGGTGATTTGATTTAGCATAGTTCATTAGTTGGAACGTGCTTGAAAAACAATCAACATAGAAGCTTTCTGCCGCAGCACAGCCAGGCAGAGTCATGCCGCAAGCAGTGCAAGGCTTGGACAAGAGGTTGAGTCAAGATATCGAGCGAAGCATGAGCGTAGGGCAAGGGAATGCTGAAGTCCAGATAGTATGGAAGGCAGTGCAGTGTGGCAGAGCATTCCAGAAGAACTTCAGAAGGCATTCTTGCGGCAGCGGTCAAAGCAGCCTGCCCTAGAATATCTCAACCGATTGTTGACCTAGCAAATCAAGGAATTCAGTTGGGAATCTCCTCCTATAAATAGAGGACGACCCCAACACTATTCTGCAACACTCATACAACATATTAACACCTCCAGAAACACATTTCCTTCGGGAATCGATCATCGAGCTTTTAGAGCCGCGACTTCATTCTTGAAGCTCGTCGTGCCGTGTGTTCTCTCGTCCCTAAGAGAGTTCGTTTGTTCAGCCGATGATTCGATAGCTTAGTATAGGTGTTCATTTCAGTAGCTAGGTTTTGTTGTTGATTGTTCATACTCGTTGGATACGGTTTATACGAAGGCATACATGTGTATAGCCTTTGGTAATATCTTTGTAAATCCAAGAGTATCATTTTGTAAAGACTCGTTCTTTAATAAAGTTTCTGGTCGTAAGACCGTTTCGTATGTGTATAATTTAAATACACATACAAAGATTTAAATTTGTGTTCTCTACTTTTTCGTACGTGTGTGTGTGTTCGTTCGAAGTGATTTATTTTTATTAATTCCGCTGCAATTCTTATACATATATCACATATAATTTTAACAAGTAAACAACTTGGTTAATCTGGATAAAATACTTAAACTCATTTAAATCACGTAAAACGAACGTTTTCTGTACAAGGCATCGTGCTGCGGCATACGCTGTTCTGCCGCAGAACACTGCCTTGTCTAGGCAGCGCATTTTACTGCGTTTATCTACTGCCTACGACTTTCACTTTTTCATATAAAAATTATAAATAATACAGTACATACGTAAGTATTGAACAATAAAAAATAATTTAATAATTTTTCTGAATCTTTTGATCCGGATTTGATCTTTTAAATGAAAAAAGTAATTGATAAATTAATAATATTTCTAGATTAATAAAATTTCACACTCAGGGTTATTAATTTATATAGATTTTACTGTACAGTAAAACCTCTATAAATTAATAGCCTCAGGACCGTGAAATTTTATTAATTTAAAGAGGTTATTAATTTATCGAGTGTATTTTTTTTTAATTTAAAAGATCAAATCGGGACCGAAAGATTCTATTAATTTAAAGAGGTTATTAATGTATCTAGTATTAATTTATAGATGTTTCACTGTATTTTTAAAATTTCATGTTTGAAAAAGTGCATATGTTTATTCGTGAAAAACGAAATTAAACTTACACAAGAATGTGTGTTTTTGCGATACTATAAATTAACTCTACATTTATTATGTGACTCTTATTGTCGATTAATCTTGAATGTATCGGAATGTAAAAGTTACATATGACGATCAAAATAACAAAATAATGTGACTTCGAGATAATTTTTTGCTTTCAATGTTATGCGATTAATAGTACAATGAAAAATATATTTTATTGTTATAGTATGTTGATTTTAATTTGGATCTAAATCGCTAATTGCCTCGAATATATAAAGATGAACAAACAAAATAATAATAAAAACATAAGTATTTGCCTCGAGAAATAAATTTATTGATAGTCTCTAATATAGAGTACAATGAATCGCAAAGGAAATACGATAAACATAAAAGATACAAAGATATGGGAAATCACTAAATATATGGAGGATCACTAATCACGTCTAACACCCCCCGACAAGCGAAGCGGGGGAACGACGCGAAGCTTGAATCGAAATAATTCAAACAAAGGGCGCGGTAGACTCTTAGTGAAGATGTCGGCGATCTGAAGAGCAGATGGAACAAAACGAGTACTCAAGCGACCACTCGCAACAAGCTCTCTAACGAAATGACAATCAATATCGATATGTTTCGCACGTTTGTGCGAGATGGGATTTTGAGTAAGAAAGAGAGCACTCTTGTTGTCACATAGCAGTACCGGCGGTGAGGACGGAAGAGCGTGAAGTTCACGAAGAATGTTACAAACCCAAAGTAGTTCAGCTGATGTGTTAGCTAAAGCACGATACTCCAACTCGCAACTCGAACGGGATACCGTTGGTTGTTTCTTCGCACTCCAAGAAACAAGATTAGGACCGAGAAAGATAGCATATCCATAGGTGGAACGCCTAGTATCCAGACAGCGTGCCCAATCGGCATCTGAGTAACCAAGAAGAGTTGGTTGTCCTTGAGAAAAAGATAAACCATAACCGAGTGTTCCTTTTACGTATCGGAGGATGCGTTTTACGGCCTGAAAATGCTCATTAGTAGGATGTTGTTGAAACTGACTTACGGTATTGACGGCATAAGAGATATCGGGGCGAGTGATGGTCAAGTATTGAAGGGCGCCGACAAGTGACCGATATTGAGTGGGATCAGAAAAAGCATCACCTGCGGAGGTGAAAGAGGCCCCTGGTGCCAAAGGTGTTAAGATAGGCTTAGATTCTAGGAGATCGGCACGTGAAAGAATATCCCGAGCGTACTTGGATTGAGTGAGAAATAATCCGGATGAAGGATATGAGACCTCCAAACCAAGAAAATATCCAAGGCGGCCAAGATCTTTAATTGCAAATTCCTTGCTTAATCGAGTGATCAAAGCATGGAGCGAAGATGAATGGTTGCCGGTAATGATAATGTCGTCAACGTAGACAAGAAGATAGATAAGAACTTTTTGGCGGCGAAAAACGAAGAGAGAAGTGTCAGCATTACTACAAGTGAAGCCGAGCTGAAGAAGAAACGCGCGAAAGCGTTGATACCAAGCTAATGGGGCCTGACGAAGACCGTATAATGCTTTTCGAAGAGAGCAAACATGATTTGGATGTACTGGATCGATGTAACCAGGAGGTTGCTCCATATAAACTGGTTTATCAAGAAAACCATTTAGAAAAGCATTTTGGACGTCGAGCTGGTGTAAAGACCAAGAATTCATAACCGCAAGAGATAAAATAAGGCGAACTGTAGAAGCTTTTACCACAGGACTGAATGTGTGGGTAAAGTCGAAACCAGGAACTTGGCTGAAACCCTGAGCAACAAGACGAGCTTTGTAGCGAGCCACGGAATCATCGGCAAGGAATTTGGTGCGATAAACCCATTTGGAACCAACAACGTTTATGTTCGCGGGCCGCGGAACTAGAACCCAAGTTTGATTACGACGAAGAGCGTCAATTTCTTCGTCCATGGCTTGAATCCATTCAGTGTTGGGGATCGTGATGTATACGAAGCGGAAAACAAAATTTTTATGAAAAACCGTTTTTCATTAATGTAAACATTTTACATTATTTTGTATTTTATTTATTGAAAATCATATTTTCAATATTACATGTATTAATTGATTTAATTCAAATCTATTAGAATAAATAATCCACCATTTAATTTAATTATCAAATAATTAAATATTTAATTCATGCCATACTACATAAATTAAATCTAGCGCAATTAAATTTATCAAATAAATTAATTACTTCTAATGCAATTATATTAATCACATTAATTAATTACACTTATACAATTAATTATGAAAACATGCGCACATAATTAATTTGCGTCAAATTGACAATTAACATAATCTTATTATTTAATTCTAATCAACTTGAATTGTGCAATTAAATTAATCAAATTAATTAATTACACATATATAATTAATTACGTAAACATGTGCACATAATCAGTTTGCGTTAAATTGACAATTAAAATAATCATATTATTTAATTCGAATCAATTTTAATTTAATTGATATTTAAATTAATCACAATTAATTTTTCTTTATCAATTAAAAATCCCATAATGCAAACATTAACAGCACATAGCGCAAACATTTAAGGCAAACAATTAAATCTGAATTTAATTGTAAGTACCTCAGGGATTCATCGGAAGTCGCGCGGATGCGAGGCGGGGATGACACGGGTCGTGTGCGGGGAGAGCTGGGCGAGTGGCGGGGCTCTCGGCTAGACTCGTGTGTCATGGCTGGAGCGCACGGGCGCGGCTCGGGCTGTGCTCGGGCGTTCCTTCGGCGTCTCTCGTCTAATCAGGTTTCACCTCGTATAGGTAATCCAACTTACGTATTGCACTAGAAATACGTAAGGGAGTATACGACGGGAAAGACGGGCCGGAAAAACGGTGCCGGAATCGGATTCCGGCGAGGGATTCGGCTGCCGGCGGCGGCACTAGGCAGCGGCGGGCGGCAGCTCCGGTGGTCGGCGGTCCTCCGAGGGAGGGGCCGACAGGGAGAAGGAGAAGAGAGAAAGTGAGGCTAGGTTTTTGAGCTCTTCACTTTGGTGTGTTAATTCTCATGCCTATGTAGCTCCTTTTATAGGTGAAGAAAGGAGCTTGTTGGGCTCAAACCCTAATGGATCGGATCCATTAACCCTAGCCGGCCAAATACATTAGCCGTCATTACGTTTCTCCAAAATTAACAATCAATTTCATCTCCGAAAAATATAACGATTATATTTTCTTTCTCGTTTTAATTTTCTCATCAATATGAGATAATAATAAAAATTTCCAATTTCACAAAATCGGAAAGCCCATTTCAGGGGTACTGCTAAATCGGGAAATTTCCCAAAATAGAAAGTGTACACCACCGTGTCCGTTTTCTTTTTCTCAGTATTATTTCCAACTCATAATCACAATTATGAATCTCGGATTCAATCATATTGACCTCCGACTATATGTACTTAATTAACAGTTAATTAATACATGATCGTATTCAAGGATCGGTTTACACGAGAATGTGACCCTCAATGGTTCAGGTGTATAACTAGCCGTGGGCTCACAACATATTGTGATTCGAACAACATATTGTTCTTATTTCAACTACTCCCAAGAGTTTTAGATTAATAATCATATTATTTAATCTCCGAACAAGTCGGTGCCCAACGAATCAGTGACGAGCGTCTAGCAGCCACGCTTCACTAATTCCATAGATACAAATGAAGTGCCTGCAAGAACCTTGTAATATAGTTAGCTTACAGTACGATCCCTCCGATACATATGTCCCGATCAAACTAGAGATATTGGTTAATCGAGATCTCTTGTTGAGTTTGATAACTGTGCGTACGTTCTAGGTTTCGTAAAATCCAGTCGTGATTGATTCAGAGAAACACATTTCTCTAATCACCTCACTATTCAACTCTGGCCAGAGATTCCGGGACTACGAACCATCAGAACACACAGGACATCCATGATCTATATCAAGCGATCAGATCCCCTACTACCATGCACAGACTTCACATCAGATTTCGAAATGCACGAACATTGTCTCCTTTTTCGACTTACTCCCTTTCCAGGGAATCAGAGACATGTCACGATACAGCTAGTCCTCTGATGAAGTCACGGTGATGTCTGGGTCTTAAGGATTAATTGTGTACAACTATATTATGGAATTCTCTACTCGATCAGTGATAACCACTTAGAGATTCCAGGGAGAGGGGGTTCAGTGAACTCATCAACAGTGAGCACCCACTCAAGTGTGTCGATGTCCCAACACCGAGGCTCGAGATTAGCCCACATACACTAAGTGCTAGACTCAAGGGGGAAAGGCCGGGTATCCTTGTTATTGGCGTAACCCATCGACTATGAACTGAGTTTGACAAGTTACGTTGCGTTAACAGAATTATCTCTCGGTTTCCACAAAACCAAATTCATACAACATGTGTAACTGTACAGGACTATATCTATGATTCAACATTGGGAGCAGATATAGTATATGCCATTAATATAGGTTTCATTAATTAACGAAATAAACCGTTATATAACGGAATACGGTTAACCGCTCGGCCAACCGTTGGCTCGCCGGTCACCTATTCCAACATTCAGGGTGTTTGAGAGCGGACTTGATGCCTTTTGGTTCAGTGACGGCTGTGAGAGCGGTATATAGTGGATTGCATGTAGTAAGAGCAATATCGACAGGATGTCGAGGTTTCAAATTTCCCGACTGAGCACGAGTACGCATGTGATGAGTGCGCATGATAGCTGGGGGTGGTTGAGGTGTAGGAACAGTAGGACGAAGTGTAGTTGGACCTGTAAGTGGTGGATGATTAGTAGACTGAGATGGCAGGAAGTTGACATTTTCAACACATGTAGGAATGCAAGCATCAGGATTAGGAAGTTGAGGTTGGAGCACATGTGCTATGTCAGAGCATGTAGGAATATCACTTGGGCAAATAATAAAAGGTGGCATAGATTTATGAGCGGGCATTTGAGAGGTGGGAGTTATCTCAGTAGAAGGCACATTTCTGATATGCGAGTCCGATATATCGAGGAATTCCGAAATAGAGAGTTTTGAAGCTGGCGTAGATTTTCCAAGACGAGCAAATGGAAAATGATGTTCGTCAAACCTAGCATGTTGACTGATATACATGCGTCCAGTAGACCTGTCGAGGCATCGAAAGCCTTTATGGTTGGGGCTGTACCCTAGAAAAACGCATGGCACACTCCGAGGATCAAACTTGGTTTTAGTGTAATCACGTAAACACGGATATACGCGACATCCAAATACATGAAAGCAATCATAAGCAGGCGTCCGTCCAAATAATATATCAAATGGGGATTTATTCGAAAGAACTCCAGTGGGTAACCGATTAATAATGTAAACTGCCGTGCTAAGAGCGTCAACCCAATACGAAAGAGGAGTTGAGGAGTGAAATAACAAGGCAAGACACATCTCGGTGATATGACGGTGTTTGCGCTCTGCTCGACCATTTTGAGGAGGAGTGTATGGACAAGACATAAGATGACGAATGCCACATGATAAGAAATGTTGCTTCAGGCGTGTATTGGTAAATTCTGTACCTTCATCACTGTGGAATTGTTTTTATTTTTCGTGAAAACTGATTCACAACAAATTTCTGAAAATTTAAAAAAATTTCCACAAATTCAGACTTCGCCTGCAATGGATAAAACCAACAAAAACGACTGTGGTCATCTACAAAAATAGCATAATAGCGAAAACCATTAGTAGCCACAACAGGTGATGGACCCCAAAGATCACAATGAATCAAGTCCAAAACAGCTGACGCACGTGTATTATTCGCAACAAACGGTAATCGAGTATTTTTTGCTAACTGACATGTCTTGCATAGTGATGGTAAAGGAAGTAACGCTGTAAGAGATAATAAACCAAGTTTATTTAATAGTGAAACAACTGTAGGTGTAACATGACCTAGCCTTGAGTGCCACAACTCAAAAGAAGCTCTTACGACTTTATTCTTAAGCATATCAGCAAGAGCATGAGTAATAGAGTTTAGTAAGTAAAGCTCGTGGTCACGTCTGCCGGTTGCGAGTACTTGTCCTGTATCCCGAGTCTGGATATGAAACTGTGAGTCAGTAAATATTACTTGAACCGGATAGTCACGAGTTAGCTGACTCACAGATAATAAATTTTTAGTTAATCCAGGCACAACAAAAATATTTCGTAAAGTAATATCATGCGATAGAAAGAGGGAACCGGTGTGAGAAATAGATAAATTCGCACCGTTACCGACGGTCACATGATCGGTGCCGGAGTAGGAGGAGACATTTTCAAGGTGAGAGGGGTCTGCGGCCATATGATTCGATGCACCGGTATCCAAATACCAATCAGACGGAGTAGCAGGAGAAACATTACAATTTGCGGCGAAAGCTTCTGCAAGGTTTGCCGCAGGAGCTGGGCGACAAGAGCGATCGTAGCCACGATCGAAGCGTTTGGGGCAATCGAACGCATCATGATCCGTCTCACGACAGAAAAAGCACCGGGGAGTGAAATTCTTGCGGCCACGATTATTACCAGAATTGTTAGAGGAATTGTTGTTTCCACCACGACCTCTGTTGGAGGAAGAACCGCGACCGCGATAGCCACCAGAACTTCTCCCACGCCCGCGATTAATTGCAGTAAAGGCAGCCTGCGAAACAATCTGAGAATAATTAGTGTGGTTAAGGGATTTTTGAAATAATTCATGACTTTGTGCCCTCGCGAAAAGAGACGTAAAGGTTGGTGTATGTCCTTCGATCCCATGTGTGCAATCGATTAAGTCATAAGGTCGTCTCCGGATGTTAATTGATGTATTGATAATGTTATTTCTTAGAGTAATAATATATTTATCAATAATCAAACCTACAGGGTCACACATGAATCGGATTAAGGACTGAAATTAGTTAATTATATATATTGATTTTAGAAATCAACATATATATGTATTAATATAAACTTGGTTTATATTAAATTGGTTGAATTTATATTGATTTTAGAAATCAATGTAGGTATATTAATACTAACTAAGTTTTATATTATTATACATGCATTAATATAAACTAGGTTTATATTTAATATGTATAGATATTAATATATAAACTAGAGTTGTATTAATGAGTGATTTAATATGTGTACATGTCACTTGGAGTGACATGTCATGCCACTTATACATGTCTCTTGGAGAACATTTGAGCATATGTGGCATAAGAGAACATGGTGTCTCTTCACATGCCCACTAATGAGGCATTATGGTCTCATAATAATGTGGCATTATTATGGACATAATGAGGCACATTATGGGATGATATAGGTGATGAAAATCAGATTTTCATCTAAGCTAATTCACATAATTTCGAAATCACCAAAAGGAGAGCAAGAACATAGTGTTCTTCATCTCAAAGTTCAACCGACAATTTCAGAAACTCATCCGGGTTCGTGTGCAACACGTAGAGGCCGGGCCATTTGTGCGGCTTCAACATCCGGGCGATCTAGACAAGAAGAGTGACGAGGTCATTCACAAGGAGAGCATCTAGTGACTGATCCATGAAGGTGGTTCAATCGACTCAACACCACCTTCATCAACATCAACGAGGCACGCTACACCGGTTGTAAGTGTTCTCGTTAATCTCTCTCTATATATATATATTGGATGTATATATATAACGTGTCTATACATATAATGTGTGCCTAGATCTTCATGTTGTTCGTGTACTATTGTTTTATACGCTTCCGCACACACGAACAAGGTAATCGAGCGATTGGATCGGCATCGAAAACCTTCAATTGGTATCAGAGCTTAGGGCTCGTGCACAATTTTGTGTTGGACACAATATGTTTAAATCAACATAATTGGCTTAATTTTTTTATGTGATTATGTGATTATGTGTTTAGATATAAGGCCGGCCACCGTTAGTGGTCGGGTGAATGGAATTGTCATTTTTTACGTACGATTGGCCATAGTTTTGGAGGGCTGCGTCCCTTGGAATCTTTTGTAATAGATAGGTTTTTTCTATTCAAAAATGTATTGTTCAATGTGTAAGCAATGGATTGAATCCATGGATCTGTTGGAAATCGATATCCCGGGCTATTAAAATTATGCGGAACCGATAGCCCGACCGAAATCCTTCATCGCCGGAGATTGGATCCCCGACTCATCCGCAGGAGTCCGACCTTTGGAGACTACGCGCCCGAAGACACGCAGCCCGCCCCCAGCCGATTTTCTCCCGCGAGTCGGATCCACGAACGCGAACCACCGCACGAGCCGAGGCCCGACCGAATACTCAGCGAGGCCCGAAGGCCGCGAGCACTCAGCCGAGCCCCCACACGGGGCTCGCGATCATCTCGCGATGATCGCTGGGGATGCACGAGGCATCCCCGGGGCTGCTCGTAGCAGCCCCGCAGCGAGCTCACGGGCTCGCTGCTCGCGGGGGGGGGTTCGATCCTCCCCGCATCGCCGCTGCGGGAAACCCCGCAGCTTGATACGAGGCGCTGCGGGTAAACCCGCAGCTCACCCGGCGATCGAACCCTAGGTTCGATCGCCCCCTCGGCTCCAGCCGAGGGTTCAGCCCGCGACGCCGCCGGACGGGAGGGCTGGGGTTCATCCGCCGTGGCTCCAGCCCACGGCGAACCCCGGTGGTCGACCCGAGGTCGACCCCACGCCCCGGCGTCCAGCCGGGGCTCATCCTCTTCGTCCGTGCGCTCCCGGCGGTTGAACCCTAGGTTCGACCGCCTCTATCGATCCTCGCCGGGGATCTCGAATCCCCGTCCCCGAGGTTCGTCGTTTATCCGGATCGTGTGTTCATGTATACACTACAATTAATTCACACGAAATCATAAAATAGGGTTTATGATTTTTACCTTCGATTCGTTGTACGGAGAAACGAATTCTAACACCTTTGATGACCTTGCGATCTTCCCACGTATTCCTTGCACTCCGTTCGAACGTCGTGTGGGCGACGATCTATCGAACTCCTATGGATCTTCCTCACTCTCAAAACTTTATGATTGGCGTAGGTCAATTAATTGTGTTATGAAAAGTGAAGACCATGTAGTGCTTATATAGGCTACGTAGGGGATCATAAGGAGAATAAATATTGGGCTTCTAAATATTGAAGATTAAATTGGGTCCAACCCAAATCCATTAATCCTTATCAATATTAAATTTTATTTATTTTCCACTATATAAATAAAATTGCACTCCCAATATTATTCCATATTATATCAAATAATATTTCTCCGGTAGTATTATATATTCCGTGTATTTAAGATTTAAATATCCATGAATAAATTTATTTATTGCTCAATAAATATTATTCATCTCTTATATCCGAGACTAGTACCATTCAACCTTAATTATTATGCGGATTAAATCCACCTGCAGGGTTTACATAATAATTCCTTATGAACTCATCTCGGGGATATTATCAACCCTTACGGGATACACTTTCCCGTCAAGTATTCACGGCATGCCATATATAAAATATAGTGACCCAACTTAACCGGTAATTAACCCAATAATTAAATCGGTTAATTCCTTTGGTAAATCAAAGTCACTTATATTAAATATACACACCCGCAATAATATCGGGGATTAAGAATAAAATACACTGAGACTCGAATCGATTATCGCCGGCAATCCTAATCGATGAATCTCAAGCTGATCCGCCCAATACACCAAGTGTACAAGTGTGATAAAATAATTAAGATAAATTATTTTCTCTCTCACACAACGACTATACCGATGGATTAGTTCGTGTCCATCTAGGTCGTGAGCAACTGTTCGATTAAATACGAGTAACCGATAGTATGATCTTCTGTGCGCCCATGCAACACCATACTAACTACAACGTATAAAATCCAGAACCATATTTTGCATAATTAATTAAATGCAAATAATTGTTTATTAATTAAATAGGTTAAATGCTATGACAGGGAGTTTACCGATACTTAAATCTAGACATTAAGTACACAACTCCAACAATCTCCCACTTGTACTAAGGTCTAGTCATTTCCTCCAAACTCCCGACTCCCATACTCATCACGTGCTTAAGTTATACTTCCCAGAAGTATCATGTGAATGAGCAATCTAGGTTGCCGCTCTGAAGTTATCTTGGTGACTACTGCGTCGTCTCTCTGACGATGATTCGTATCAGGTGGTACTTGCTCTATGTGTTATCATCATCTTTTGAACTTATGACTTCTTCCAGTTTACCATGCACCGCTATGTACATAGCCTTTGGTGAACCAAGAATCATATCCAAGTTCAGAGGTCATCCCGGAACCTAACCAAAACTTCCGCTGCCTCTGAGGCTGCTATTCGGTTTATGATAGAGTCCGAGAAGCTTCACGCTTATCACTCTTTCATCCTTAGGTTCCACCTCTTCTAAAAGTGAACACATAGCCTGATATCGACTTACACTGGTCCTTTCTCTGATTTTTTATCTGAGAAAGCGTAATCTAAGAAGATTTCGTATTTTGCTAGTAATCCTGTACTTCCAAGTACTTTTACAGCATTCGAATATTTCTTATCCAGATTACTTTGATATCCTCCCACTACGCTAACCGCATAGTTGATATCAGGTTCTTGTTTTATAACACCGAATTTACAAAGCCCTTTACACTCGAAGTGTAAGAATCTGCTTTGTCTATATTTATCTCCTTCATGTGTTCAAGACACATACCTTAGATAGGTGCATTCTGTTCTCGAAAGGCAATAACCTTTCTCAGAATTGTGCATGTTTAAAACAAACCATAATCGTATAAGATATCTTAAGAGAAATACAAGTGTTCTTATCTAGAGATCGAAAGATTTCTAAGAACATTGATCCAACTTCATCTTAATCTTATATCTCGATTTACTTAGACAACCTCTATTTTATGTCTGACAACACTTTTACATTGTTGCCAACGATAAAGTGTTATCTACACAAAATTCCGAGAAACACCACCTTGTTTCCATTACGTTTCTAATATACCTTTTATTGTCTATGCCTTTTGATGAATCCATATAATGGACTATCTCATCAATTCGCAAGTTCCACAATTTCCAGCTTTGTGATAATCCATAAATGGATTCACTAAGCTTGTACCTCTAAATGGTCTTGCCTCTTAACAATATCATTGCTTTCCAAGTAGGCACATTTAGATTAGTACTGCCCCCTATGCAGAACTAGGGATCGATTTCATGTCTACTAGATCCAGAGTTTAAAACTCCTCCAGTCTTATGAACATCTCCGGTTGCTTAACAACCTCCCACTGCAATGGCGTTCCGGTGTATAACAGTAATAACATTAGGTGCAGTTAGTGGTGTACTACTACTCGGTTAGGCTGGTTCTCAGTCTACTCTTTCCTCTTTATAAGGTACTTTGTCAATTAGGGCATTGTAGTTCATCCAATAGTCTTCTTCTAAGAACCGGGCGATGACACCATTCTGGTTCGTAGTACTATTGAACATACAATTACTTGTTCTTCTAGAATATTCTACAATTACATCGAATGTGTCATTGTATCCAGAAATATCCATAGAACATAGGTAGTTCCGAACAAACTTGTTCTTTTACTATTAGAATCCTATTTCTTATTCCTGACACACCATGTCTACACATCAGTGTATGGTGCAGTCATTTGAGATTTAATCTCAATCTTTGATTTATGCTATGTGTTATTTAGATAGGTGATAGCCTCCGCGAACAAGTCGCAGGCTTTCAATGGATATACTTTGAGGGTTCCCCATAATGGTTTTTATGGCACAACAAGTAGTCTAATCCATTTTCGAGTATTCTTGAAAGAATGACTCGTACTTCCTCCAATCACACATACCGCATTAATCATCAATCATTTTCTATACTTGTCCGAATTCCATCCTTTACCCAGAAAGGTTGATTTAGTTGTATCACCTTTCAAGATCGATTCTTAGGTCGGGAGGTCCATTCCTCCAACTATAATTGATCAAATCAATTTCGACCTTCTGAATCCCTTTTGAATAGATACTACCAAGTTCAAGAATTCACAAGTATAATGATCGATAAAGAAATACATCCAATAAGTAAAATAGGTTATAACGGTTTGTTGCATCGTGGTAGACTAAGGATTCATATATTGCTATCTAATGTACCATAATAGATATCGCCATTATTTCTTGTCTAAATCATCAAGTGATTAAAGAAATAAAATATCCATTAATAATAGAAATCCAGAACGAAAGTTCTTTCTAAAATAAAAAAGTACAAAGCAATAAACTTGAAATGAAATGCTATAACTATCAAACAGATAGATAAATGTCTTCCACTGCAACCGCTGCTTCCTCAACAGCTTCGCCCATGTGGACTCGAACTTTTCTTCTCTAAGTCGCTGGGTTTTCTGGAACCCCTGCATTTAGAATGCACATACCGTCAGTGGTTCCATATCTACACACCAGAACTCTGGTAGATAATACCGCTGACTATGTTTTACGACTAAAGAAAAATTCGTACCTTTGAGAGTACAAGATGTAGACCCCCAGTACTCAGATTGCTTTCCTTGGGGTTGTTTGCCAGAAGGCTTCTTTATCCCACCCTTTGGTCTAAGTCCCTTAGGACTAGCGGACCCCCTTGTCTTCTTCTCCTTTCCTTTGCCTTTAGGTTCGAAACCTTTGGCTTTGACTATAAGAGCTTGCGATTGTTTCAACTCGTCCAAAAGATCCATCATCTCAAAAACATGATCAAGTGTTTCATCGAAGTAACAGATCTTTATGAGTATCCTCATCGCCTCTTTTCTAGCCTTCTCATCATGTCCAAACAGCAACTTGAGTTTGAGCATGACATCATGATTAGCGGCTAATGCACGAGCACTACCCCACCTTTCAAAGTCAAAAATCTCCTCCTCAGTTGAGTTAATGGTGAGTCCAGGAGGACAAGTTTCACTGAGTACATCTTTGTACTCCTTTGCAGTCTGAGCAATGTCTAACTCTTCTTTCCATTCAATACAGTATGGAACCAGTGCGTTAATTTCCTCAAGTATCAACAAAAGTGGATTCATAGCAATTCTCTAAACCTATAAGCACATTTAAACAAACAATTAATTTAATATCCGACGTTATCTCCCTGGAATAACATCATTAAATTACTAATCACATCTAAAATCCCATCAGGTAAGGCAAGCCACGTGGTGTGGACGTTTACCCACCCAAATGATTTAGCAATTAGATTTTCTTTGGTCATACATCGATTATAGCGTAACTTCGTGGGGAAGAATACTATAACGCGTATCTAAGTGTAAACCATTACTCAGTACCAAAGTAAATTACTTGGAATCGCTACATCACCGCAAGCCACGTGGTGTGGACGTTTACGATAACTTCACAACTCTTCATAATTACTTACAACTGTCTACATCAATTAATCCAAAGTCCGTCAGCATAGCAAGCCACGTGGTGTGGACGTTTACTACACTAAGAGACTTTTATAATTGACTCCCAATTACTTGATCCATTTAATCTCGTAAATCAAGACGTGGAGAATCATAAGTGAAACTCGAAGTTTCTAACCAGTGATTCGCCATGCGAACGACCCTATCTCTCATAAATGAGGGAGCCGAGCAGACAAGCGACCCATCTATCAAAGAATGGCACGGAAGTCTCTAATTTGTGTCCTCTACATGACCAAGTGGCTCTGGCTCCATTCCACTCCCCGGGGTGAGAATGAGTCGACTTGAAGTCAGTTCCAGAAAGACAAATTAGGCATTGTTTGATAAATTTGATCAATGTTTCTTGTAAAAGGAATTACAAGAATTCTCCTCCAATGACTCGTCTATACGAACTTCGAAAGTCCATAAGAGTCACCAAGAGAACAGTAATGGAGACCATGGGAATGTTTCCATCCCCTCTCCCACTTAGCTTTTTATAATAATAGGGATACGCTATCTAGTGCATAAAAATTAAACACATATAGCATGCATACAAGCAATAAAGCACATAGTAACACATAGTCAAAATAATGCTAGAAAATTATTTTCCGACTATCATGGCTTTATCCCATCTCCGTACGCATCTTCTAGTCTTCAGTCTTCGTTCTTGAATGCTTCATGTGACGAGAATATTAATCTCTAATATTTAAATCTATTTATTCTCAATTAATCCAAAAGTTACTTAATTCGAAAATTAAGTCAATCGAATATATCAAAAATAAAATTAAATATTATGAATATTTTTATTTGTTTATTTTCCTATCTAGTTCTATTAAATCTCTAGAATAATCTATCCAAATAAAATTTGGAATACTCTAGAAGATATCTATAATAGAACAAGGAAAAATAAATTAGGACTTACTACTTTCCAAATTTATTTTTATTCCTAATCCATGAATATTCCCATGAGTAGGAATAATCAAATAGGAAAAATAAATTTAGTACTAAATTAATTAAATTTCTAATCTATGAATATTTCCATGAAGGAAATAAATCAATAGAAAATAAAATTAATTTAAATTAATTCTTTTCCTAAACCATGAGAGTTTCCAAGAAAGTACTCAAATAGGAAAAATCCGAATTAATTGGGAAAGTGGATCTTGGTAGGAATAGCATGAGATTGGGAGATCCCACGCCATCCCCACCGTCGACCTCCACCGCCCGGGACCACCACCACCGCCGCCCCTAGTCCACGCGCCACCACCACCGGTGGCCGGCGTGGCTAGAAGCCCTAGCGGGCAGCCCCCGGGATGAGGTCGATCGATCCTCATGGGGATCGATCATGGGGATGATCGACCCCCCCGGTTTTTCGTCCTCTTCGTCTTCGTCACACGTCTTCGTCTTCCGGCGATCGTCTCAACATCGAACCAACGTAATCAAAATTACAAAATTTAAATTACAATTATCCGGTATCGATTCTATACATGAAATCGACCCTATACATTTTCCGGAAAAACAAAGAACGTAATAATAAATCCTAAATTCGGTCAACCCCCGAATTTTTACTATTACAAACATTCATCCACACAAAACGAATCTCGACATGTCCGAGAGTTTAATAATCATGATAATTAATTAATTAAAAATTAATTAAATCCAACCATGATAGCCGGAAATCCTGCAAGGTAGAACAATAATCGAGCATATACATGAACACGAAACCAAACGCTCTGATACCAATTGTTGGAAATCGATATCCCGGGCTATTAAAATTTATGCGGAACCGATAGCCCGACCGAAATCCTTCATCGCCGGAGATTGGATCCCCGACTCATCCGCAGGAGTCCGACCTTTGGAGACTACGCGCCCGAAGACACGCAGCCCGCCCCCAGCCGATTTTCTCCCGCGAGTCGGATCCACGAACGCGAACCACCGCACGAGCCGAGGCCCGACCGAATACTCAGCGAGGCCCGAAGGCCGCGAGCACTCAGCCGAGCCCCCACACGGGGCTCGCGATCATCTCGCGATGATCGCTGGGGATGCACGAGGCATCCCCGGGGCTGCTCGTAGCAGCCCCGCAGCGAGCTCACGGGCTCGCTGCTCGCGGGGGGGGGTTCGATCCTCCCCGCATCGCCGCTGCGGGAAACCCCGCAGCTTGATACGAGGCGCTGCGGGTAAACCCGCAGCTCACCCGGCGATCGAACCCTAGGTTCGATCGCCCCCTCGGCTCCAGCCGAGGGTTCAGCCCGCGACGCCGCCGGACGGGAGGGCTGGGGTTCATCCGCCGTGGCTCCAGCCCACGGCGAACCCCGGTGGTCGACCCGAGGTCGACCCCACGCCCCGGCGTCCAGCCGGGGCTCATCCTCTTCGTCCGTGCGCTCCCGGCGGTTGAACCCTAGGTTCGACCGCCTCTATCGATCCTCGCCGGGGATCTCGAATCCCCGTCCCCGAGGTTCGTCGTTTATCCGGATCGTGTGTTCATGTATACACTACAATTAATTCACACGAAATCATAAAATAGGGTTTATGATTTTTACCTTCGATTCGTTGTACGGAGAAACGAATTCTAACACCTTTGATGACCTTGCGATCTTCCCACGTATTCCTTGCACTCCGTTCGAACGTCGTGTGGGCGACGATCTATCGAACTCCTATGGATCTTCCTCACTCTCAAAACTTTATGATTGGCGTAGGTCAATTAATTGTGTTATGAAAAGTGAAGACCATGTAGTGCTTATATAGGCTACGTAGGGGATCATAAGGAGAATAAATATTGGGCTTCTAAATATTGAAGATTAAATTGGGTCCAACCCAAATCCATTAATCCTTATCAATATTAAATTTTATTTATTTTCCACTATATAAATAAAATTGCACTCCCAATATTATTCCATATTATATCAAATAATATTTCTCCGGTAGTATTATATATTCCGTGTATTTAAGATTTAAATATCCATGAATAAATTTATTTATTGCTCAATAAATATTATTCATCTCTTATATCCGAGACTAGTACCATTCAACCTTAATTATTATGCGGATTAAATCCACCTGCAGGGTTTACATAATAATTCCTTATGAACTCATCTCGGGGATATTATCAACCCTTACGGGATACACTTTCCCGTCAAGTATTCACGGCATGCCATATATAAAATATAGTGACCCAACTTAACCGGTAATTAACCCAATAATTAAATCGGTTAATTCCTTTGGTAAATCAAAGTCACTTATATTAAATATACACACCCGCAATAATATCGGGGATTAAGAATAAAATACACTGAGACTCGAATCGATTATCGCCGGCAATCCTAATCGATGAATCTCAAGCTGATCCGCCCAATACACCAAGTGTACAAGTGTGATAAAATAATTAAGATAAATTATTTTCTCTCTCACACAACGACTATACCGATGGATTAGTTCGTGTCCATCTAGGTCGTGAGCAACTGTTCGATTAAATACGAGTAACCGATAGTATGATCTTCTGTGCGCCCATGCAACACCATACTAACTACAACGTATAAAATCCAGAACCATATTTTGCATAATTAATTAAATGCAAATAATTGTTTATTAATTAAATAGGTTAAATGCTATGACAGGGAGTTTACCGATACTTAAATCTAGACATTAAGTACACAACTCCAACAGGATCGACGTTGGATATCGGCTCTCCGGCGAAAACGAGAAGAAACGAAGCAAAACGAAGCGAAACGGGCGAAATCCGGGCTGCTGGAGCCAAACCGCGGGCGCCGTTTGTGCTTCGGCGGGCGCCGAATGTATTCGGCGGGCGCCGTTTTCGAAACGGCGACCGCCGAAAGGCTGTTTTTGGGTCAGCCCCGTTTTATACCCTTTTGGCGACCGCCGTTTTGGAAACGGCGACCGCCGGTGGTGTTCGGCGACCGCCGTTTGTAAAATGGCGGGCGCCGTTCGTGGTTTTTGGGGTACGGACTAAGGTTGACCTAAATCGGAGGGCACGGAACTGAAACGGCGGGCGAGGACCAGTCCAGAAGATGTTCAAGGCCTATTTTGTTGCTTTTAATCTTTTCATTTGAGAGTTGTGAGGTTCTAGGGGCCTTTCGATTACGTATTTAATTGCTTTGCTAGTTATAGGATGTTTTATGTTATAAATGTTCAACTTACATATAAACACCTATGCATGCAAGTTCCCAAAATAATGAGTATAATGTCTTGTCCAAAAACAACACACTCATGAAGCCCTCGATCATAAGTTGGTAGGTCCGCCTCAGCGGGGTACTACTTGTTATCTTGGGATAAGTGGGATTAAAGGTTAGACCTTTACACGTGAGTTTGGTTTTCTCATCGATAGATCCACTGCAGGCGTGGCTATCGAGACATGAGATGAGAATGAGATTCTCATCGACCGAGAGTGATATTAGATATCATTGACATGGGTATGTCTACCTATCTTGAAATACTTAAGTGCGGACTCAGTCGGCTTAAAGATTTGCAAGATGAGGATCCCGGGATCGTTTTGTTCTAAGGGACAATGATATTGGATATCAATTGAACAAAATGAAATAAATAAGTACAATTGTTAGACAACCTTATTTGTTTACCGCTTTGTGGATGTTTACATACTTTAGTTATCTTTCTTTTATAGTTTATCATGTCAACTCAATTCAAGTTTGGTTCAATTCTTGATTATGAAAAATTGAACAAATTTTCTTGATTCACAACGTAATTTGAGGATGGTCCTCAAACACGAAGACAAGGAAAATGTGTTAGATAACCACATCCTAAGATATCATTGAACAACTCAATAGCATGTTCGGGGAATATGCTAAGATTGAGCAGTTCTGAATGACCAGGGTCATCACTTCAGCTAGGCTGAATAAGAAAAATCTATAAGCACCACATGTACAGCAAATGATTGGATTATTTGCTTTAAGTGATCTCCTAAATTTTTCTAAGATGATGAGTCGTCAATTAAAAATGGACCCTAAGAGGGATATTCTTGTTATAAAGGATGAGGTAATCAAAAGAGCATGGGCAAGAAGGCTACTAGGGTTCCTAGGGAATCTGAATGCGTCTACTGCAAAGGTGTTGGACACTACTTGCAAATATGTAGAAGTTCATATTTTATTCAAATTCAAAACAAATGCTTAATTTGTCTTTCATATGATGGATTCTAAAGTTAGGATTATTTTCACCTCGGGGAGTGATTTAATCCAAAACACTTAGTTCATAAATGACACAAATTAGAGACTTTCGAGCCATGGCATGGCGTTAGTCGATTGTCTGGTTGGCTCCATCATATTTTATGAGAGATAGGGCTTCAATTGCATGATTATTATCGCTGGTTAGAAAACTTCTAGTTTTCACTTACGATTTATCACGTTTTGATATTGGGATAATTTTGAATGGGAAATTTGAATGAGACTCAATTATTGGGAATAATTGAATTTGCCCAAAGTTCAAAGAAGATGTGAAGAACGGGGTTGCTTCATCTTCAGATATTAATGTTATAGACATTAAACTTCACAAATTTAACTTATTGGGTATTGGATGCCAAATGTGGTTCTCACATTTGTATGTGGAGGAACTACATAGAAGTATAAGTTTGGTGAGTAGAGATGTCGATCTACGGGCGAGAAATAGAGCGAAGGGCGCTGCATTAGCCGTATGATCATACGATGTTATTTTGCCTTAGGGCCTTGTTTTAGTATTATAACCATTTAATTTCGTACCTTCAATAAACAATGAATATTGGTTCAGTATTGGATACTGATGGATTAGATTTCACTATTAAATAGTTTGGCAACTATTTTAATTGTGAATTATTCTTTGTTTTGGTACGATTATTATATTGTTTATGTATACTTTAACTTGACAAATCATATATAACATTAAACACCAAAGGCCAAATCGAATAAGTCTCAATGAGACATAACTGAAACATTGTTGATTAGATCAAATCAAAATCTAAACATGTAACGAAGCTTCTTTTAGAATGCATTCTAATATCATTTGACTTGGAGTCATTTGATACATGTATATGATATGTGATGGACAAGATAACAATGTCATCTTTCTTGGAGAAAGGAGAACATGTGAGTGATTAATTAGGGATGATCCATACTGATGTATGTGGAACCTATCAGTTCACAAACACATGAAGGTTATGTTTCGGAAAAGAGAAAACAAACTATATTAGATATAGTTCGACCATTCGATTAGAGGTCTAAATGAACTACTGGTCTCTTTTGGGAACACAAAATTCTTGACTTCAACTTATACACTGAATAGGACGCTGTCAAAAGCAGTTGATAAGACACCATACTAGGTATGGAAAGGGAGGGTCCCTAAATTGTTTTCATCAAAATTTGAGGTTCTAAAAGCTTCTCTGACAAGATTTATCTCTATAGAGCTTGAACTCAGATGGGATAAAAGTTTCATTATGGTATTCAGAAGAAACTCGAGGGTACAACTTCTACGATCTATCTGAGAACAATATTTTGTTGCTCGAGATAGTGATTTTCTTTAAAAGAGTAGTCTTTCCTAGAAAGTCAGTGGAAGCTCGGTTGTCTTGAACGAGGTTCAAGTGGAACAACTAATGATGAATTTCTAGACTGAGTTGAGAGTATTCTTATGGTTTTGGAAACCATACCAGCCCTCGTAGGTCCAGAAATGCATAGATCTCTATTATTCAAATACTTAGATATTGTGATCAATGAGAGATATGAATTCATGCTTTTGGAAAGCGATGAACCTTCGACCTATATTCAAGCTATGACGAGTCCAGCTACTTAAAATTGGCATGGTGCCATGAAATCTGAGATGATATCAATATTTGATAATCAAGTTTGGAACTTGATATATTTGCATCACGGGGTTAGACCCAATGAATGCTAATAGATCTTTAAGATCTAAACAGACAGATGGAAAACCTAGAATTTTCAAAGCAAGGTTGATGGTAAAAGTTTTATTCACGAGGTGGATTATGGAAAAACTTTCACCAGTTGCTTTGATTAAATCATTCAGATTATCTTAGCCATTGCTACTCATCTTTATAATGAGTTATGGTAATATTGGATGTTAAAACTAACTTCTTGAATTGGATTCTAGAAGAGAATGTGTTTTGACACAGCCAAAGAGTTTTATCGATCCTAATGAGGCTGAGAAATTATGCAATCTTATAATTCCATTTATGGAATAAAGCAAAGCATATAGGAGTAGCAATCTTCAGTTCAATGAATCCATACTGGGTTTTGGATTTCAGAGGAACTCGGAAGAGTCTTGTTTTACAAGAAGAACAGTGGGAGTTACGTTGTATACATTGTGTTGTATGTCGATGACATACTCCTTATTGGAAACAATGTTTCTATGCTTAATTCTATTAAAGAATGGCTTGGAAATTGTTTTTCAATAAAGGATCTTGGAGAAGCACAGTACATATTGGGCATCAAGATCTGTCGGAACAGATCGAAAAGGATGTTTGGACTTAGTCAAGCCACCTATATTGATAAGGTGCTTGACAGGTTCAGAATGAAAGACGCCAAGAAGGGTCTCATTCCAATGACTCATGGTACATCTCTGAGCAAGAGGCAGTGCCCTTCGGGACCTGATGAGCAAAGGAAGATGGAAAACATTCCTTATGCTTCGGCAATAGGGTCTATAATGTACGCCATGATATGTACACGACCGGATGTATCGTATGCTTTGAGCATGACGATTCGGTTTCAAGGAGAAACCCAGGTGAGGCGCATTAGAATGCGGCCAAGAATATTCTTATGTACCTTAGATGGACTAAAGAATATTTTGTTGTCTTTGGAAGACAAAAAGAGTTGATATTAACAAGCTGTTTGAATGCTAACTTCAAAACAGACTAAGATGATTTCCGATTTTAATCTGGTTATATCTTTTGTCTTGTTAGAGGTGAAATTTGCTGGAATAGTTCCATGCAATGCAATATAGCTGATTAAACTACAGAAGCTGAGCACAGTATTGCATTGGATGCAGTAATGTTGGCAGTTAAGATTTGAAAGTTCTTGAATGAACTAGGTGGCGTAACTAGCTCAGCCCATCCGATAGTTCTCTATTTATAGTAGAGTTATCGCGCAAGCCAATGAGTTAGGAAGCACCACAAGTCTAAAACTGGTGCTCAGGAAGTTCCACATTATCTGGGAGATAGTTTTGTGGAGACATCAAGATAATAAAGTTGCAACTTTTGGTAAGGTTGCAAACCCGCTTTCTAAACCTCTCCAGCAGTCTAAACTTGAGGTTTTCACGACTGCGATAGAGATCAGACATCTTAGAGATGGGTTTTGATTTCTATTACTGTATTATATACTTTTGTAGATCTTATAAACATTCACTCATATGTATAATACATATTTCTTCATATAAATATGGTTTAATTTATATGAATTGTCCAAATGATTAAGTAATATCAATTGGGTTATGAGGTCGACTTACCGCATAATGAAGTCCCAATGGTTGAACTGATATACTTGAATCATATAGTTGTTCCTGGTTCGTATAATCGAGTACGGACAAACCGATAATACAATGAACTAGATTGTAATGTGAACTATAGCTCCGCTTCATGGGCTAGTGATGTGGGACATCAAGTACAATTACATAGATATTAGCTGGGAGCTAATGATCGAACAGACCCGACTGGAATAGTATTTAAGATTTCGAGTCATAATACTATTTCATTGACTGTCGAGCAATTTCCTCTGACCTGAGTAGTCCAGAGTGACTCCATTGTGAAATGGTATACTTTGATACAAGTAAACGCCTTTCGTAAAAGGAGGTTATAAAACTTGTTATTGGGTATATCAGGAAGCAAGTGGGAGAGCTTGGATTGACAAGATGGGATTGTCCTCCATTTTTATAATGGGATATATGTCTTACCAGCCACTTGGAGAGTCGAGACTGTGGAAAATACGTGGCCACGTCCAGATTCGTATCATAGTGATAAATCTGGTTTTACAGTCTGTCTCAAAGTCCAAGAAAGGTTTGAAACGATTGAGGATGACTCGAGTCTTGCCTCAAGTTCAAACTTAGACATAAAGTGACAACAGGAAATTGGCAGCACACTGGCTCTGAAGGCCAAGTGGGAGATTGTTGGTGTATGTCCTTCGATCCCATGTGTGCAATCGATTAAGTCATAAGGTCGTCTCCGGATGTTAATTGATGTATTGATAATGTTATTTCTTAGAGTAATAATATATTTATCAATAATCAAACCTACAGGGTCACACATGAATCGGATTAAGGACTGAAATTAGTTAATGATATATATTGATTTTAGAAATCAACATATATATGTATTAATATAAACTTGGTTTATATTAAATTGGTTGAATTTATATTTATTTTAGAAATCAATGTAGGTGATGCAGCCCCAGAGTCGTCAATGATACAAGACCCGGTACGAGTTCCAGTTGGACCAGTGACGCGCTCGAGAGCCAAGAAGTTCAAGGCAAGCTTGATGGTGATGATCCAAGAAGTTAGGGCGCAAGAGCTATTGAAGAAACCCATTGGAGAGAAGGAAAAGCCGAGCCTTGTTAACGTGATTATGTACGAGGAGGCCGATCCATCAGAGGACATGGAGTTTCAAGCTGGAACGTTGAAGACGAAGCTGGAACGGAGGTCAGAAGTGAGCCGAGGACGCGCCGTAGAGTTCAGCCACGAGAATGGCGAAAAAGGCTTGGTGTCGTCCGACACCAAATTCCTGTCGGACGACAAAGTCGCTGCGAGCGACGTAGAATGGCTGCAGCGACGTGGGGGTTCAGAACATCCTGGCTGCGAGCGACGTGAATCGCCGCGCTCGACGTGAAGATGTCGGACGACAGCCATATCCTGTCGCACGACAAGTTGATGTCGGACGACAGCAATATTTTGTCGGACGACATGACGTCAGATTTGTAATATCGCGGACGGGAATTTAATTTCAGCGTTTTTAGTCCTATTCCTTTAATTTTTAGGACAGCCTATATAAAGGCATTGAACCCTATTGTTTAGAACACAACTTTTATGCTATTGAATTATTTTGTGAGGATTATTCTCTCTCTCTTTTCGTTCTCTTTTCGATTGTGCCAAAAGAGATCAACCCGACGAATCAACGAAGCATACATACTTCGTTCGTGTGTCATACATCGATTTCCGAGTTGCTGCATCGATCTCGAGTTGGGGGTTAGGGTTCCGTCCTTAATTGATTTCTCGATTTCAGGTTCAGAGGTTTGGGATCATCCGCCAGGTATCCAAATCTATCGTTTCTTCTTTCTTCCGCTCAATCCATCAACGAGGTACGTATCAGTAGGTATATTAATACTAACTAAGTTTTATATTATTATACATGCATTAATATAAACTAGGTTTATATTTAATATGTATAGATATTAATATATAAACTAGAGTTGTATTAATGAGTGATTTAATATGTGTACATGTCACTTGGAGTGACATGTCATGCCACTTATACATGTCTCTTGGAGAACATTTGAGCATATGTGGCATAAGAGAACATGGTGTCTCTTCACATGCCCACTAATGAGGCATTATGGTCTCATAATAATGTGGCATTATTATGGACATAATGAGGCACATTATGGGATGATATAGGTGATGAAAATAAGATTTTCATCTAAGCTAATTCACATAATTTCGAAATCACCAAAAGGAGAGCAAGAACATAGTGTTCTTCATCTCAAAGTTCAACCGGCAATTTCAGAAACTCATCCGGGTTCGTGTGCAACACGTAGAGGCCGGGCCATTTGTGCGGCTTCAACATCCGGGCGATCTAGACAAGAAGAGTGACGAGGTCATTCACAAGGAGAGCATCTAGTGACTGATCCATGAAGGTGGTTCAATCGACTCAACACCACCTTCATCAACATCAACGAGGCACGCTACACCGGTTGTAAGTGTTCTCGTTAATCTCTCTATATATATATATTGGATGTATATATATAACGTGTCTATACATATAATGTGTGCCTAGATCTTCATGTTGTTCGTGTACTATTGTTTTATACGCTTCCGCACACACGAACAAGGTAATCGAGCGATTGGATCGGCATCGAAAACCTTCAGTAAAATCCAGCAGTGGATCTTGTGCCATTTGCGCAGCCGTGAAACTGGAGAACTCTGGACCGAGACCTCTAAGAAACCAATGGGATTTATCGGATTCATCAATCGGCCTCCCAATAGCACATAGTTGATCGGACAACGCCTTGAAGTGGCGGGCATAATCAGCAACATATTTATCACCCCTTTTAGCAGACAACAAGTCGTCCTTCAAGCTGAGTTCGCGAGCTTTCGAACTATGACTGTAGGCTCGTGATAGGGCGTCCCAAACATTCTTGGAGGTTTTGCAACCGATAACGAGAGCCATAGACTCCTCCGTTAGAGTCGATACCAAAAAGAGTTTGATGGTTTGATCTCGCTGCTGCCATTGAGTGAATGCGGGATTGGATATAACATCGCCAGTAGTATTCTGGATGGTGGCGGCTGGGGCGGAGGATGTTCCATCAAGCAAGGGCATAAATTGTTGACTGGTGAGGAGGGGCTCGATTTGAGCGTGCTACAGGAGATAGTTAGAAGATGTGAGTTTGATATTAACCATGTGAATCATGGTTGAGAGGGGTAAGGTGGGTGTCTCTGATGTAGACATGACAGACAAAGATTGGAAAATACGCCGGAAAAATGAGAATAAGAAACGGAGAAGAGAATAGGGTTTCACGCCAAGGATACGGCTGATACCATGATAGGAGGGATAAGTATTTGCCTCGAGAAATAAATTTATTGATAGTCTCTAATATAGAGTACAATGAATCGCAAACTAAGGAAATACGATAAACATAAAAGATACAAAGATATGGGAAATCACTAAATATATGGAGGATCACTAATCACGTCTAACAGAACATATAGTTTAAGTGAAAACTGAAAACCGAAAAAAAACTACAATAAGAAGAAGAAATATAACTACATCATTGAGGTTTATACTTCTCAAATAAGAAACAATTATAATTAAAAATAAAATTATTTTCTAATACAATTTTAAATCCCATAATACAATTATATTTCAATATAATTTTAATCTTCCAAACAAAGAAAATAATCAAAACTCTAATTACCAAGTCAGTCATCTTACGAGTTCAAAAAACGCAACAGAGGAATCGAAAAGAAAAAAAGTTGGCGCGAATGTGCTAGCCTATTGCTGCGATTCTTCGTCCTGGTACGTCTCTACCTATATCGACTTCAATTTTCTTCGTCTTGATCTATTTATCTATGGATTAGAATCATATTTTGGAAAAGGTGATAATTTAAAAAATAATAAAATAATATTTTGGAAAAGGTGATAATTTATCTTATCATTTTAACTAATTAGTTATGCGGTCATTATTTAGATACTAAAAATCAATTCCTTTAGACTGGAATCTGTTAACATAAAATTAGAGGATCAAAATCAATTCTTTTAGACTGGAATCTGTTAACATAAAATTAGAGGATCTTGATTGCAGTGATAATTATAGATGAGTACATACCTGAAGTAGTCATTAGATCTGATAAGGAGATTCCTTGAATTCACAAGAAGATAAACTCCAATCTTTTTCCTTCTTCTGCCTTCCTTATTCTCTAATTCTCTTTCTCTCGTGTGTTTATCTTAATGAATATGAATTAGGTTAAAAACACAAACAAGTGTAGCTTTTATTATATAGGTGGCACGAGGGGCATAATTAGATAAGTGGGCCTAATATGTTAATGGCCTGTAAACATTAACCGTAATCCACTTAGTCTATTACTCCGACTAAAAACCCGAAACATCATATTTAGCTATTATCTAGTAGGGTGACTAATGTCAGTAATTAGGTCCACATAACAGAGAATTAATGTGAAAATTCTTACATTCTCCCACTTGGACCATATTACTAACCTAAACATAATGTCACGTGCAAACAGAGTCATAAGTCGCGCAGAAACTAAATGAATACATAATGGGTTTATCTTAATTACCCTGATCATTCCGAACAACTGGTTGAGTCATGGCGGAAACACTACTATAAAAGAGAAGTGGTCCTTCCATGTACTACAGACCAATTCTTTTAGAATAATCAGTCTGTACAAGGAGCAAACATAATCCCTGATAATGTCCTTGAGGAAAAGGACCGATCCCGTTAATCGTGCAACAATAATGTATACAATAACAATAATACGATACAGAAAATCGTTACAAAACATAAGTGTCATCATTACATAAGTTGATTAATCAAAACATAAGTGTCATCATTACAAAACATTAGCATGATCCAAACATAAACGAAAAGCTTTAAAAATTATCCTCCAGACCCATATCAGTAGCATGCTTTAAAAATGTCTTTGGAGGTAACCCCTTAGTTAAAGGATCTGCTATATTGGCACTAGTCGTGATGTGCTCAATTGACACAGTGTTTTTCCGAACTTCCTCCTTAACTGATAGGTATTTCATTTCCATGTGTTTTATACCTTTAGAATACCTATCATTCTTCGAAAAGAAGACAGCTGCGGCATTATCACAATAAATTTTCAGCGGCCTTGCAACAGAATTCATAATGCTAATCCCTGAAAGAAAGTTCCGCAACCATAAGGCTTGAATAGTAGCCTCAAAGCACGCTACAAATTCAGCTTCCATAGTGGATGAGGCAATAATCGTCTGTTTAGCACTCTTCCAGGAGATTGCCCCCCCCAGCTAAAGCAAACACATAACCAAAGGTGCTTTTCCTTGAGTCCACACATCCTCCAAAATTTGAGTCAGCATATCCAATAACCTCAAGCTGATCAGTATGTCTATAAGTAAGCATTTTGTCTCTTGTTCCCTTTAAGTACCTTAAAACTTTCTTAGCCGCACTCCAATGACCCCTTCCAGGATTGGACTGATATCGACCCAACATACCCACTGCAAAACTTATCTCAGGTCTTGTACAAACCTGCGCATACAGTAAACTTCCAACTAGAGATGCATAAGGAAAGTTTTTCATGGCATTTCGTTCTAGTTCAGTCTCAGGACACATACTTGAGCTGAACTTATCCCCTTTCTGAATAGGAACATCATTGGGATTGCATTTTACCATGTTAAATCTTTCTAAGACCTTCATGATATAGGCTTTCTGAGACAACCCTAATATCCTTTGTGATCTGTCTCGAGATATTTCCACCCCGATCACATAGGCAGCCTCTCCCATATCTTTCATCTCAAAGTTGTTTGATAGGAAATCTTTAGTTTGACATAATATTCCCAAATCACTACTCGCGATGAGTATATCATCGACATATAAGACCAAAAATGCAAACTTACTCCCACTGATCTTCAGGTATATGCACTGATCAACAGTGTTTTCTTGAAACCCAAAGGAGGTGATGGTATTATGGAACTTAATATACCACTGCCGAGAAGCTTGCTTAAGCCCATAAATGGACTTCTTTAACATGCAGACTTTGTCCTCTTTGCTACCAATAATGAAGCCTTCAGGCTGAGCCATATAGACTTCTTCTTCCAAACTCCCATTCAAGAATGCCGTTTTCACATCCATTTGATGTAGCTCTAAGTCAAAATGAGCTACTAAAGCTAAAATGATCCGTAAAGAATCCTTCTTAGAAACTGGAGAAAATGTTTCATTATAAGCAATGCCTTCTTTCTGATTAAAGCCTTTAGCTACTAGTCTGGCTTTATGTCGTTCAATATTACCTAAGGAGTCGCGCTTGGTCTTAAAGACCCACTTGCAGCCGACAGCCTTATGACCTACCGGTAAACTGACCAACTTCCAGACCTCATTCTTAGCCATAGACTCCATCTCTTCTTTCATGGCATTAATCCATTTATCGGAATCATCACAATTCATAGCTTGTGAAAACGTAACCGGATCATTATCCACACTAATGTCAAATTCACATTGATATACTTCATAATCATCTGAAATAGCTGGCCTTCTAAGTCTTGTGGACTTTCTTTTTGTTATTTCAGGTGTTGTATCAACAACCTCAGTGGCGATATTGTCATTCGGGAGTGGAGGATCATCAACATTAGGTTCCACAATATTGACTGAGTCAACATTATCATTATGTGGAACTTCATCAATAGAAATCAGGGGCAAAGGAACTGGAATTGCCACCTTAACTTCATTGACGACGACATCCCTTACTTGATCACTCCTACTAACTTCGCCATTCTCAAGGAATTTGGCATTTCCGGTTTCAACAATTCTTGTCTTGTGTGTAGGACAGTAAAACCTATACCCTTTGGACTTTTCTGGATAGCCGATAAAGAAACCACTAATGGTTTTGGGATCAAGCTTCCTTTCATGTGGATTATAAATGCGTGCCTCTGCTGGGCATCCCCATACATGTAAGTGTTGAAGACTCGGTTTCCATCCTTTCCACAGTTCAAATGGTGTCTTTGAAACTGCTTTACTTGGAACCCGATTTCCAACATACATAGCAGTCATAAGGGCATGCATCCACAACTTCATGGGTAGATTGGTATTACTCATCATTGTCCTCACAGCCTCTTATAGGGTTCGATTACGCCTCTCAGCAACACCATTCATCCATGGAGAACCAGGAGTTGTATACTGAGGGACAATACCCAAACTTTCAAGGAGTTTTGCGAAAGGGCCAGGATGTTGTCCTGATTCATCATATTTGCCATAATATTCACCACCCCTATCTGATCTTACGATTTTCACTTTCTTTCCCAATTGCCTTTCCACCTCCTTAATGTAAACCTCTAAAGCGTTTACTGATTGAGATTTTTCATGCAAAAGGTAAAGATAACAATAACGTGAATAATCATCAATAAAGGTGATGAAATATTTCTCTCCGCTCATGGAGGGAACATCAAATGGACCACATATGTCTGTATGTATTATTTCTAAAAGAGCGGTGCTTCTTGTGGACCCTTTCTTGGTGTGTTTGGTTTGCTTACCCTTAATGCATTCCACACATGTCCCAAAATCCGTGAAATCAAGAGAAGGCAGTATATTGTCTTTAACCAATATGCTCATTCTTTCTCTTGAAATATGGGCCAAACGTTTATGCCACAAGAAGGAGGAACTTTCGTTAGACCTTCCACGTTTCGAACTAATATTATTATGCAGGGAAATATTATGAGAAAGACAAAGAGATTCTGAAAACAATTTATCTAAATAAATTCGATACAATCCGTTTTCCAAAATTCCAGAACCAACAAAAAAATTGTCTCGAAACATACTAAAACAACCTTGTCCAAAACTTAATTTAAAACCATCATTATCTAACTTAGAAACTGAAATTAAATTGCGTCCGAAGGAGGGAACATAAAGGGTATCCTCCAACTTCAACTTAAATCCAGTGCTTAATTCCAAGCTAAACCTTCCAATGGCTTCTACGGAGGCTTTATCTTTATTCCCCATGTATAAGGAGGCCTCATTTGGATTTATGGTTCTTGTCGTAAGGAATCCTTGTAAGGAATTTGAAACATGTACATTAGAGCCTGAATCTAGCCACCATGTATTAGAAGGAACTTCAACATAATTTGATTCGAAACATACTAAAGCCAAAGGCTTACCTTTCTTTTCGAACCAATTCTTACGCTTTATGCAGTCATTCTGAAGGTGCCCAGGTTTCTTACAGAAAAAACAACTTTCATGCTTCTTAATATCTTTCTTTATGCCAGATCCAGACAGCTTATCTGAAGGGCCAGATTTTATGCCCTTTTTGTTTCCAAACTTACCCTTAGATTTCCCGCTTACATGATGCACATGATGTGCCTGGGATAAGCCAGTACTCTTACTTGAGGCATCAGCCTCATCTTTCTGTTTGATTCTTGCTGCTTCCTGAACTAGTTTATTGGTTAATTCATTAACACTCCAAATTTCCTTAACAGTGTTGTAATGAAGATGGAAAGCATCAAACTTATCAGGCAAAGAGTTGATGATAAACTGGGCGAGGAACGGATCCTCAACTTTCATGCCCAATTTTCTCAACTTAGCTGCCAGATTTTTCATGTGTAACACATGCTGCTGCATGGTGGTTACACTCTCATTATACTTAGCAGTGGTAAGTTCGGACATAAGCCTTCCAGCTACCGCTTTATCGGTAGTCTGAAAGCGTTCCTTAATAATTTCCATGTACTTACTGGCTGTGTTACAGCTTATCTCCGAAATGGAGGACTTAATGTTTGGTGCAGTGGTAAGACGCAAAAACTTTAGGCAAAGACTATCAGATTTCTTCCACCAGTTATACTCTTCAAGTACTTCTTTACTCGCATCAGAAGCTGGTTCAGCTGGAGCTAACCCAGTAAGCACTTGATCGAGTTCAAGGATCCCTAAATAGAACTCGAGATGCTCTTTCCATTCTGAGTAATTAGTACCATCAAGTTGTGGTACAGCTTGGACACAGTTATTGAGAGAGCTTTGCAACGGTACTGCATTACGAACAATGCTCAAAACATTAGGCTTTGAGTTTAACACACAATAGCAATTATGACTAAGACTTGAAACTTAAATGAGTAACTCATAAACATTCATTAGGCAAGTATAGTACCTGTGGACAACCTACACATGCTTAATTACATAATAGAGTATACTCCCCTTAATGAGTGTTTTACTTTAATGTCAGGTTACCTGTGGGTAAAACCTTAATACAAGTTACTTTACTCTCCTTAATGGATGTTTTACTTTAATTTCAGGTTACCTGTGGGCAAAACCTTAATACAAGTTACTTTACCCCAATAGTTGCTTAGTCGGAAATTCACTACATAATTTGAGTCCACTGTGGCGAACCTCAACCTAATGTGAATGTCCAATATGATTCCATTATGAGATTTGATCGCGTACGAGATGAAATCACTATGGTGAATTTCAACTTGTCATAATGCGAAAGTCTCTGAAGTATCAATATCAAATGATATATATTTTAGAAATAACACGTAGCCTTACAACAATAATATGATAATTATATTAACTTATGTACTTAATAATATAAATATCACACGAGCATACATAAACAAAAAACGTCCTGAAACTCAATGAAGACTTCAGAATTAGGCTTAAAAACGCTAACCCTGCTTTGCAGTCTGGTTTAGAACACCGTTTACACTAAAAAAAAACATTATTATAACATCAAAATCCAACACTCAAAACTGATGAACATTAACTTTCTTTGTAAACAGTGCACGTGAATAGTGGTGTCGGTGAACAATGTAGATGTTCGATCAAGAACCATAAACAATAAAATACAAATATCATACGAATTGAAATAATTCAATTAGGGCATCAAAAGAATTGAAATAATCCAATTAGGGCAGCGGAACAATCATAATCAAACGAGTAAACAATCAACCATGAAAGAAAATAATAACATCATAATTAAACATTAATCAGAACTATAACTGCAATCACAATCTCGCTCTGATACCACATGTTAACATAAAATTAGAGGATCTTGATTGCAGTGATAATTACAGATGAGTACATACCTGAAGTAATCATTAGATCTGATAAGGAGATTCCTTGAATTCACAAGAAGATAAACTCCAATCTTTTTCCTTCTTCTGCCTTCCTTATTCTCTAATTCTCTTTCTCTCGTGTGTTTATCTTAATGAATATGAATTAGGTTAAAAACACAAACAGGTGTAGCTTTTATTATATAGGTGGCAGGAGGGGCATAATTAGATAAGTGGGCCTAATATGTTAATGGCCTGTAAACATTAACCGTAATCCACTTAGTCTATTACTGCGACTAAAAACCCGAAACATCATATTTAGCTATTATCTAGTAGGGTGACTAATGTCAGTAATTAGGTCCACATAACAGAGAATTAATGTGATAATTCTTCCAGAATCTACTAAATTGAACTGAATGAATATGAATTGATTGAATTTGAACTGAGATAAAGTGAGCTAAATTAATTTTTTCATAAAAAAATATAAAAAATTGTTATTTTTTTTTGAAAAATCAATAATATTTTAACATAAATTATATTGTACACTTAAAATTATTGATTAGATTTATTTTATTTTAATTTATTTTGAAAATAATTTTAGTTTAAAATTATTGATACAATTTTTTTAATTTTAATTTATTTTTAAAATAAATTTGATCTAGTAGAAATGAATGATTTTGAAATGAAAATGTCATAAATTTATTTGTTGAGAGCTTTTTTGTATTTACTACTATAACCTTGCAGTATTTATTTGGCATATTGAAAGCGGGAACAATCTCTCACTCTCATAAAAAAGCTTCTTCCATACACCACGCACAAAGTTCACTAAATCACAAAATGGAAACGCCGGCAAAGCACACATGCTTGAAACTGGAAATACCGTCGGGCGGCAGCAGCAAATTCGATCCCGTATTCGTGAAGGGAACTTATTATCCGACCCGATTCGACATTTCCATAACCGACGGGCTCCAAGCTTGGTCTTGCCACGGTAGGTACAATTATTTAATTGTTTATTCTATTTAATTTCATTTTCGTAATATGTTTTTGATTTATTGCTTATGGCGAAAGCCACCGAGGATGAGGTGAAAGAGAGGGCTTCGTCTTGGGACCAAACGGTGTCGGATTACGTCGATTTGGCCGAGAGGTATCTCGGCTTTCAGCAACCCGGGTCGACTTACGGGTTCTCGGATGCTGGAAACGGGTCCAAAAGGGTTAGTGCAATTGATTAGAGATGTTCGATTTCCTCGTCACCAATTTGATCGGTCTAATTGATTAGGGTTTATGCTCTTTTTAATAAGTTATTCTGGATTGTGCTAAATCTAACAAAAAAAAAAAAAGTTTTCTCTATTGTTTCTGCTAAATTCGTTCGAGCACTGGGTCAAAATACGATTGCCTTTTCGTAATAAGTTATCTACATATTTGTTTTAGAACCGATCACAATTTTCATAGGCAATGTAAGATTAGCTTTACCGAGTTCGGACAGAGATCAGGAATAGGGCAAAAACAAGCCAATGATTGTTTCATTTATCGGAAATAAGTTATGTGTGTTTGTGTGTATATATAGTGTGTGTAAAGTTTATTGTGGTGTTGCAGTTAACATGGACGTTTGAGAAGGAAGGTACGAAACTTGAATGGCGGTGGAAGTGCCAACCATCACACGATAGCAAGAAAACTACTGCTGAGGTCTTGGATTTTCTCATGGATGCTAATATAAGACTAAGTGTAAGCGACGAGTGTGATCTATATAATCAAACTTCAAATTATATACTACTCCATTTTACTAATTTTTTTCTGCATTTGCATGGATGTATAATTTCTAGCTCTGCTTTTGACTAATTTTATGGTTTTTATTCATAAGAGTTGTTTTGTTTTTGTATATAAATTATTGATTTATAGGAGGAAGTTATGTGGAAAACACAATCATTCGACAGCGTCAAACAAGAGGCCGAGAAATGTCTAGCTCAAAGTGAGAAGCTTAGCAAGGAGAAAGTTGAGCTTGAATCTGAACTCTTTGAAAAGGTACATATTATCTACATGTGACGATTCCCGTATCCATTTAGAAATTCATAATCTTAACATACAATCGGCTAAAAAAATTTGCTTTCACTGATTTTCAGTTTGTTAACGTATTGAACACCAAGAAAGCGAAACTGAGAGAGCTTCGTGATCGACTCTCCAAACAAGCAACAACGTCTCATCAATCGCCAGAACACAAAGATGAAGAAGAGTCCACAGACAGGACATCTAGCTTTGGTGAAGAAGAAAGTGATAAGAATAATGAGCTCGAAAAAAAGAGTATTAGTAGCGACGATGATGGTTTGACTAGTGGTAGGAACCGTCGAAAAAGGAAATTTTGATAAGCGAATATTCACCAGGACCAGTTTTCCTTTAGGATGATGCGATGTTGAGTAAGACCGAAAGATAAATTTATTCTCTCCTTGGATTAAGTTTTGGAAGTACATCAATAGAAATTGAAGTACAAAGAATAAAAAATATTCTGCAATATTTTTACTTATTGATTTGCTAAACCTAGTTGCAATGGGGATAATAACATTAAGTATGATGACCTGAAGAAGTACAAACACCTTCTGCTGCTCTTCTGGTGTGCTTTTATAAGGGTTTTGGCCCCGTCGGTGACATAACGAGTGCATTGATCACATGGTGCTCGATGTCATCCATTTTCTATTTCTGGTGGAGCTCTAGAAGGCTCTTATCCAGCACCTTTCCCCGGCCGTGCTCCTATAAGTATTTAAATTTCAGTTGCAGATATATTAAGAAAGATAAGGCAGAAATTGAAAAGGAAGATAGTTTTATTTGATTAAATTAAATACCTGGATGGCTTTGGACAAGAACTCATACCTGGATGTAATATCTTCTCCCAATAATCTCTTTATACTCGCTCATCGTTCTGTCTCAGCCTTTGAAAATCCATCATCAGCTCCTTGAGCATCTTCCTCAGCCCGTTCATCACGGCAGTTCGGGCCTTGCATCCTGACAGCCTCCTGTTGGCACGCTCCATATCCTCCAGCTTGGCCCTTATGGCCCGGGCCCGTTTCAGTATCGACGACGTCGGAGTTGACACGGGCGGCTTTGGGCTTGTGCTGCTTCTTCGACGAATGCAGTGAGGTTGTGGTCTAATCGGCAGTTCAAGGTCCGGGCCCCATTCAAGTTTACATGTATAATTGTTGTAATAAGGTATTTTGAATCTTTACAGTAACACATTACAATCATTTGAAGTGATTTACATAACAAAAATATAACAATTTATGTTTCTTTGGGTATGGGTACTCTACCCGAACCGAATAGTCAGCCCTAATCTTAGGCTCAAATTAGCACTATAAAACAGAGGTGGGTTGAATCAAATATTTTTGAAACTTAAACTGTCCCAAATTAGCCCTAATCTTAGGCTCAAATTAGCACTATAAAACAGAGGTGGGTTGAATCAAATATTTTTGAAACTTAAACTGTCCCAAATTAACATGTACAGTACATCAATTGTACATGTTGTAATAAGAGCTTTTGAATCTTAACAATAACCATTGAAGTTATTTACATAACAAAAGTATAACTTGGCGATGATCAACTAAAGCCCTCCCTCGCGAACCACTCGAGCATGAACTCTAGTAGTATTACTTTTGCTCGGTAGAAAAAAATCTGATTGATGTTCGATGCACATATCCTTGATAATCTATAAGTTGAATTCATATGATGGCCTAAATTCAATCTCCGTGAAAGAAGATGAAAAACAAATAAATTCCTTGATACTTGAAAAGAAATGCAGAGTGAAGAGCAACTACACAACCTCAAAATGAAAATTGACAACCAAGCCAACAACTTGAAAGAAACAGAAAAGGCTAAAATTCATTATTTGTCCCTGGAATTTACTTTCTTGGGAGAAAAGCGAGTGCGGCCTATTTTCCTCCCACGAGAGGATTCATCAAACAGATCCTTATACTTGTCCATGACCCTCTCCTTCTTCCCCACCATCCCAAGCAGCTCATACGCGTCCGCCACCTTCTGCACTATCGACTTCTCCGGCGGCTTCCTGTCAAAACCCTCCAAACCCTCAAACAGCTTCACCAGCTCCTCAAACATCTTATTACGGTAATAAACAGAGATCATGAGCTTGCAAAGCTTCCACGGGACAGAATGCAAGTCGAACCCGAGCTTGCTTTTCCAGACCTCGTGGGCCTCTTCGATCCTGTGGTCATTATCGAGCGCCTCTATCAACTGACCGTAGGTCCCTCTGGTTGTGCCCTGTCCCTTGCTCAGCATCCATTTGATGACCTGGATCATTCTGTGCCATTGCTTTTCTCTCTCGAGGGCGAGAAGAACATTCTTCAATGCGCCTATGGGGAAGCTTTGTTCCCAGGCAACCCAGCTGTCGAGGGTACTGTAGATGAGCTCTTTGTTATCGTCCTCGATTTCGGAAAGCGAGCTTACGAGGAAGCTGATTTTGTCCTTTCTCGGGACGTTTTGTCCTATTTGAGGTCTGGGTACCCGAGACGTGAGGTCGTTGGTAGTCGGGTTTTTCGGTTGCTGTTGTTGGAGGAGGGTACTGTAACCGGAAAAGAGTGGGCGGACTCTTTGAAGATGAGCGAGTTTGGTTATGAAGGTGATTCTTGACATCATTGTCGATCAAACGGAATCTGCAAAAAGCGAATGCAGACATCAAATGAGTCACTCAGGCATTTCGTCGAACAGGTAATGGGCACAAGACTCAAATGTGTGTTGTGTTATGTATGCATGTTTAATGACTTACAATTATTATTCTAAAAAACAGACTGAGAAAAATATACGAGTGGAGGAGTACGAAGACCGTGTACAAACCCTTAGTGACGTGACGACGAAGAAAGGTTTATGCTCTGGGGAGTATTTGTTTCGAGGTTAAACACCCACAGGCCACGACAAGGTATTTTGCTTGATAAAATAAAATTACAGAGTACGTTCAAATACTTTTTAAATATATTAATTAATTGTTAAAAAAGTTATATAAAAATCAAATTTAATTGAATTAATTTAGTAGTACGTCAATTTATAACATAACTGAAACGAATTTTTAAACGCACAACATAATTAATTTGAACAATCCAAATCATAACCTATCACCACAAATAAATTCATACACACATCACACAAGCATTGTGTTCGCTTGGATGATGAGTTTATTTAAAACAAATTATAAAATATTACATTTTATAAGTTAGTTTTAAAATCTATTATATTTTATTTAATAAATAGGTTGTTAAAGTGTTTACATAAAATAGATAAGTAAACTGTGGACAATTTAAGTTTTTATATAAATAAAATTAAAAAAAAAACATATTATATAGGCAACAATTTAAGTTTTTATATAAATAAAACAACAAAAAAACATATTATATAGAAAACAATATTAAAAAATAAGTGCATGAAAAAAATAACAATTTAATAGATATTTTGGTCTTTTAATGTTAAAATTATAAGAGTTTATAAGTTAATTGTTTGACAGCTTATTTAATATTTTATAAATCTTTTAAAAATATTTTACTAAACAAATTTTAAAAGTTTATAAGCTCTTGAGTAATTTATAATCTATTTTAAAGAGATAAGTATATACGGTAAACCTTCTATAAATTAATAGCCTCGAACTGTGAAATTTTATTAATTTATCAAGTATTTTTTTTTCATTTAAAAGGTCAAGTCGAGACCAAAATATTCTATTAATTTAGAGAGATTATTAATGTATCGACTATTAAAAGTATTTTTTTTTTTATTTAAAAGTTCAAGTCGGGACCGAAATATTCTATTAATTTAGAGAGATTATTTCTATTAATTTAGAGAGATTATTAATGTATGAATTATTAATTTATAGATGTTTTACTGTATATGCACAAAATACTTGAATCGACAAACAAGTCACAAAGACGAGTTACATAACTGAAACGAAATTTTCAAAAGCACAACACAATTGATTCGAACATCTTAAATCAGAACATATCAAGACACGTGAACTCACAAAGAGATAAGCAGGCTCGTTCCTGACATTTTAAAGGCCCTAGACGAAATATAAAAATCGAGTCCTCACAATATAATAAAATTATTTTAATTATAAAAAAAAATTATTAAAAAGAATTTATGGAGTAAAAAATATTAAAAAATATTAAAATATTTTCTCAATACTCAACAACTAAAATCAAATAAAAAAAATTATTTAAAATACATCAATATCAAACAAATTAAAAACTAGAAAAACTAAAATAAAATAAAAAAATAGAATATAATCTTTTAAAAACCAATCATAATAAAAAAAATATTGAAAAAAGAAAATTCTATATTTATAAAAAATATTCTTGACAAAAAAAAATAATAATCAAAAACTTTAAATTTGTCTATTCGCACATAAACAAAAAATAATTATTTTGAAATTATTTCTTTTTTAATTAATAAATAAAATTTAAGAATTAACTAATTGTTTTGATCGTTCTTCAAAAGAAATAATTAAATAAATTTTAAATTTTTTGAAAGCTGGTTACACTAATTAAGATTCAAAATACCTTTAATAATTAATATTATAAGTAATATAAAATTTACTTAAATAATTAAAGTTACAATTAATATTACATGGGCCCATCAGAATTACAATCACAGTAATTAAGATTACAATTAATATTATATGGGCCATCCAAATTACAATTAATTGAATTAAGATTCATTCTACAATTAATTTTATTTATTTTAATTTCAAAAAAGGTAATTATGTTACACTATATTATAGAGTAATCTCTATTTTTTGTATAATTATAAAAAAGAAAGATTTACCCAATCCACCCTTTTAATTGTTTAAAACTATTTAATATATTTCATAAAACCAAAATTATGTAAAAATGTATGTGGACATAATATATACTTTCCAACAATAATCTACCAAATAAACAAACTCAACAAACACAATTCATATGTAACCTAATCTTCTCTTCTTCCCGTCTGCCCCCAACTCATTGGACGAAGGTTTTTTCTATTTTTTCTAGCGCCGCTCTTCTGCAACATAAATCTACGATTTACAATTTATTTATTGAATTCAATAGACCTTGATAATTCAAGAACATCATACAATACATGCAGATGATTCGAAGGAGGACACATAAGTGCTTTGGATCTCGCTGGCTTTGCGCTTGTCCAGACCTTAATTGGGGGTCCGATTCGTCAATGGAATTCTGGTAGTTTATCTTCTCCTTGTTGAAATTCTGGAATATTCTTCGTAATGCTTACACTCACATAAAAAAACGCAGATCGGAATGTCGAGTGCGACCGAAACTCTCTGTGGCCAAGCGTTCGGAGCCAAACAGTACCACATGATGGGCATTTTCTTGCAGAGGTCATGGTTAGTTGACCTCGTCATGTTGACCATCTTACTACCTCTCTTCCTCTTCGGGACATGGAATGGTTTATGAAAATCGAATATGGAGGTGGTATTCCAATTGTTGATTCCTTTAGTAAATTATGTGCCTTTAAATATTTGTTTTTCAAATTTAGGCATCAATTGTAGTGTACATATAGTTTTCTTATGAGGTACTTAAGATTTCATCACTGATGGTTTGAACTAATGAATAGAATAAACTTTTGATGGTTGTGTAGTTTACCAGATAATTTTATTATGAGTTACCTAGCATTTATCACTTTAAACAATTGATTGTTTGAACTAATTAATGTTTGTTTATGTGTAGAACTAAGTGTTTGATAGATGTGTAGTGTACAAGATAGCTTAACCACTGTAAACCTTTGTTGGTTTAAACTAATGTTAGTCTGTGCATAGAACTAAGCCTTCATCTGTTATACTAGTGTACCAAATAGTTCTACCACTTTAAAAAATTGATAGTTTGAACTAGTGTTTGTATACGTGTGGAACTAAGTGTATGTGACTGTGTAGTGTGCAAGATAGTTTGAACTAGTGTTTGATGGTTTAAACTAATGTTTGTATAAGCATAGAATTACGCATTTATCTGTTATACTAGTTACCCGATAGGTTTATTATAATTTAACAAATGTTTGATGGCTATGTAGTGTGCAAGATAGTTTCACCACTTTAAACTTTTGATGTTTTAAACTAATATTTGTTTATGCACAGGACTACACTTTTATTTGTTATACTAGTGTACTAGATAGTTTTATTATGATTTAACAAGTGTTTGATGTGTAGTGTACAAGGTAATTTCACTACTGCAAACCTTTGATAATTTAAACTAATGTTTGTCTATGCAAAGAACTAAACCTTTGTACATCATAGTTCTATTATGAGTTGCCTTGAATTTACCACTTTAAACAATTGATAATTTGAAATAATGTTTGTATAAGTGTGGCTCTAAGTATTCGATGGTTGTGTAGTGTACAATATAGTTTCACCACTGTATTCTTTTGATGGTTTACACTAATGTTAGTCTATATATATAACTAAATGCAACTAACACAAACCTATGTTTGTCTATGTATAGAATTAACCTTTGTTTTTTGTCATTTGTTTCTATTAATTGCATGTTTTATGATTATGAGGTAGAAATAAAAATATTTACTATTTTCAATCTTGACATGTGTAACTTTTGAGGGTTTATTTTTGAAATGCAGGTCTCTTTGGATGCGAAGCATAGTGTACCAAACAGATTACATGTTTGAACAAGGCAAAGGAAGAAATTAAACAAGGGTAAAAGCACGAACCTTGTGTTAATCATGAATGAAGCGCCTTTGAAAGATAAGGAGATACGCACCATAAAGTGGGTGCAACAAAACTATAAGAGGGATTTCGAACTTAAAGATGAGTCTCCAAATGTGTCAAAGCAACCATCCGGATCGTACGTGTATCAACGTTCAAACAATTCATGAAACTGACATGAAACTTCCTTGTATATAACATTATTTTATTTTTCAAATTGGACAAGTTATGTTTGTGTTTGTGATAAGAACTTATTTACTGGAGATAAGAAATTAACGAACCAGGAGGATTATTCTATGTATTTAACATTAATAATATTTGTAGAGAAACATTTTGTCATCCCGATTGCTAATTAAATAAACTATTATGAACTAGAACACAATTCTCCAAAAAAATGAGGGATGCTTCAACAACAAACAAAACAACAAACTTACTACACAAGTCGATGATGGGGACGTTTCAAAAACAAAATCTGCTGAAGAACCCCCTAAAACTTATAACTCGATTGCACATTAGTTATTTGAGTTTGTAGTATACAAAACTAGGAACGAAATTACGAAAAAATTAGGAACAAAACTAGGAACTGATAATTCAATTGCACTGGGAACAAATTTAGCATAAATTTCATATTAATTATTTAAATTTGTAGTACCAAAACTAAGAATGAAATTAACATAAAACTCAAACACATCTCATCATGTTGCAATACATATTTTGAAAGTGGTACAAATATATTTTGTCCACTGACACAAATAAACATATACTACTAGTATTATTTAATGAAAGTGTATTGATCTTTGTTTTGACCACAAAAGAGAGGCTTTGAAAGGAGTTGTTTGAACATCTACTCGTGCTTCGACGCTCACAAACTAGCCAAGAACATCGGCCATGGCATTCTATCGGAATCGTTTGTCCCAAGGATCGTCCCTTTGATCTCCGAGAATCGGAACCATTACTCATGAAACTAGTTATTCGTCGCAATCCCCTTGATAGCCCCTCCCTCCTCCCCGGCCTCCTTCCCACAATCCGACCCTCCCTTCGCCACAAGTCGAATCTGAGTCGTTGACTCCGAACGAGTGGGGTCAAGGCTGAGGTCAGGGTCCCTGACCCCCATGACACCTAAAGTTCTTGACACCAGAATTTATGAGAACTCGGGAAAGGACAAGTTAGCCGATCAAAGGGTATCGTTCGAGCTCTTCAGGGAGGAGATCCTGACTTGCGTAGTGCGGACCCCATCGCTCAGAAATGGGGCCGAGTATCTACATGAGGGGAAAATAGCGGATGATAAAGATGATAAGAGGGAAGTTAGTTTTAGGGAGAATTTAAAAGGGGAGAGTACGAGCGAAAAGGAGTCTCACCAGAAGCATCATTTGGTGGACATTTTCGATCATTTGTCATCCTTCTTATTGTATGCCAAAAGCTACAAGAATACATATTACTAACACAGTAGTTTACACAACCGAAAACCGATTCATAAACTACTCCAAAAATTAATTAATTACTTTACTAAAAGTAGGCTCATAAACTACCGCAAGAGCAAATTAATTACTCTACAAATGGAAATTTCTAACACGGTCATTTACACAGCCAATACACAAGTGTTGACCGGCGTTTTTTTTTTTTTTTTTTTTTTTTTTTTTGGTATAGGTCAATTGCAATGTCTTGGGATTCGAACCAAGGACCTCAAGTCCCCAATTCAAGTGCTCAACCAACTGAGCTAACAACCCTTGACCGGCGTTTTTGACGATTAGTCTTTCGAATCCAACAACGAACGACCACGGCGTATAGTTTTTCATATATGACAATTGACATATGATGATCGAATTAAAGTAAACAACTGTAAAAAAAACACTGGTCATATATTTGAATCGAAAATTTAAACCCCACTGCACAATTCTTAATTTCATGTCACTTTTGATTTGATTTGATTTGATTCGATTGCAAGCAAAAATAATGAAAAAAACGATTTACACGAGGGTTAAAGAGGAAACACTACCTGAATCAAGATTCAGGATTGATATGAAAAATCTCCAAGCTAAAACGATTTCATATGGAATAAATTATATAAGGTATATCAATTGATTTAATACAAAGGTTAAAAAAGACTATTTAAATTTCAATACATTACCTGAATTGTGATTATATTAAAGTTCATAGTATTTAATTATATAAATGCAATAAATTAATTAACTTTTTTAATAGAAACCTAAACTATGATATTTTTTTAAAAATTTAAAAACCATTCTTATTTTTTCTCTAAATTATCCATATATATATATATATATATATATATATATGTTGGGATATGTCCTTCGATCCTACGTGTGCAATCGATAAAGTCATAAGGTCGTCTATGGATGTTAAATGATTATTTGATAATATTATTTGTTGGGAACAATATAATATTGATCGATAAATCATACCTACAAGGTCACACACGGACTCAAAGATGATGTACGTTGCTTGATAAATATATTGATTTAGAATCAATATTTACGTGGATTTAATTCACATGCATGGGATGCATGGCTTGCATGGATGCATGTCACATAGTGTGACATGGCATGCCACACAAGCTAGTGGGACCATGTCTTATGCTAGTTGGCATGATGATGTGGTATGACCATTCATATTCACCATAAACCACCCCATTATGTGTGTTGATGACACACATTAAGGTGGGGGGTTACAAGGTTGATAATGGGACAATTATGTGACCATAATGAGATGAATAAGAGGGTGAAAATCAGATTTTCACACAACTTAATCACATATTTCGAAATCCACACAAAAGAGAGAAAGGAGAGAGTGTTCTTGGAGAACCGACTCATCAAGCAAAGTGTTCGTCATCCGGGTTCGTGTGCAACACGTAGAGGCCGGGCCATTTGTGCGGCTTCAACATCCGGGCGATCTAGACAAGAGGAGTGACGAGGTCATTCACAAGGAGAGCTTCGAGAGGCTGATCCATTAAGGTGGTTCAATCGACTCAACACCACCTTAACCAAAATCAACGATCACCAAAAGTAAGTAATCGTTGAACCTTATATATATATATATATTGGATGTGTATATATATATGTTTATATGTGTTCTTATACACATTAAGTGTGCACTAAGATCCAAGCATGATAGATTTATATGCTTTACACGCTTCCGCACACACGGTATATCGATCGGATCGGTATACCGGTACCTTCAATTGGTATCAGAGCCTAGGGCTCGTGCACACTTTTGTGTTGGACACGAAGGTTAAATCAACATAATTGGATTTTTGGTTTAATTGTGATTATGTGATTAGATGTAAGGCCGGCCACCGTTAGTGGTCGGGTGAATGATTTCGTCGTTTTTTACGTTTCGATTGGCCATAGTTTTTTGAGGGCTGCGTCCCTTGGAATCATTTGTAATAGATAGGTTTTTCTATTATATTTGTATTGTACTACTTGTAAGCGATGGACTTAGTCCATGGTTCGATGGAGGATCTCGGCTCTCTGGCGAAAACGAGAAGAAACGAAGCAAAACGAAGCAAAACGGACGAAACCGGGCTGCTGGAGCCAAACGGCGGGCGCCGTTGTAGCTCCAGCGGGCGCTGTTTTGTTTCGGCGGGCGCCGTTTTGGAAACGGCGACCGCCGAAAGCCCTTTTTCTTGGCAGATTGTTCCCGGACCTTTCGGCGGGCGCCGTTTTGGAAACGGCGACCGCCGGTGGTGTTCAGCGACCGCTGGTTGTGAAACGGCGGGCGCTGTTCGTGGTTTTATGGGTACGGAATAGATTTGACCAAAATCGGAGGGCACGGAACTAAAACGGAGGGCGAGGACCAGTCCAGAAGATGTTCAAGGCTTTTGTTGTTATTTTAATCTTTTCGTTTGAGAGTTGTGAGGTTCTAGGGGCCTTTCGATTTCGTATTTATTTGCTTTGCTAGTTATAGGATGTTTTATGTTATAAATGTTCAACTTACATATAAACACCTATGCATGCAAGTTCCCAAAATAATGAGTATAATGTCTTGTCCAAAAACATCACACTCATGAAGCCCTCGATCATAAGTTGGTAGGTCCGCCTCAGCGGGGTACTACTTGTTATCTTGGGATAAGTGGGAGTAAGGGTTAGACCCTTACATGTGACTTTGGTTTTCTCATCGATAGATCCACTGCAGGCGTGGCTATCGAGACATGAGATGAGAATGGGATTCTCATCGACCGAGAGTGATATTAGATATCATTGACATGGGTGTGTCTACCTATCTTGAAATACTTAAGTGCGGACTCAGTCGGCTTAAAGATTTGCAAGATGAGGATCTCGGAATCGTTTTGTTCTAAGGGACAATGATATTGGATATCAATTGAACAAAATGAAATAAATAAGTACAATTGTTAGACAACCTTATTTGTTTACCGCTTTGTGGATGTTTACATACTTTAGTTATCTTTCTTTTATAGTTTATCATGTCAAATATCAACTCAATTCAAGTTTGGTTCAATTATTGATTATGAAAAATTGAACAAATTTTCTTGATTCACAACGTAATTTGAGGATGGTCCTCAAATACGAAGACAAGGAAAATGTGTTAGATAACCACATCCTAAGATATCATTGAACAACTCAATATCATGTTCGGAGAATATGCAATGATTGAGCGGTTCGGTGTGACCAGGGTCATCGCTTCAGCTAGGCTGGAAAAATGGAAATCTATGGGATCACATGTGCAACAAATGATTGGATTATTTGTTTCAAGTGACCGCCTAGATTTTTCCTATGATGATTATTTGGCAACCGATTTCATACTTCAATCTCATGATGGTTATAATGCTTTTAGGCTAAATTTTCCATATGAATGGTTTGAAGAAATCGCTTCGTGAGCTCCACGGGATGCTCAAGGCTGCTGAGCCGGCGATAGAGAAGGACCCTAAGAGGGAAATTCTTATGATATAGGATAGGGTATTCAAAAGAGCATGGGCAAGAAGGCTACTAGGGTTCCTAGGGAATCTCAATGCGTCTACTGCAAAAGTGTTGGACACTACGTGCAAACTTATAAAAGTTCATATTTTATTCAATTTCAAAACAAATGCCTAATTTGTCTTTCATTTGATGGATTATAAGGTTATGATTATTTACACCTCGGGGAGTGATTTAATCCAAAACACTTAAGTTCATCAATGACACAAATTAGAGACTTTCGAGCCATTGGATGGCGTGAATCGATTGTCTGGTTGGCTCCCTCATATTTTATGAGAGATAGGGCTTCAATTGCATGATAATATCGCTGGTTAGAAAACTTTGATTTTTCACTTACGGTTTATCACGTTTTGACATTGAGATAATTTTGAATGGGAAATTCGAATAAGAGTCAATTATTGAGAATAATTGAACTTGCTCAAAGTTCAAAGAAGATGTGAAGAGCGGGGTTGCTTCATCTTCAGGTATTAATGTTATAGACATTAAACTTCACAAATTCTACTTCTTGGGTATTGGATTCCAAACGTAGTTCTCACATTTGTATGTGGAGGAACTACATAGAAGTATAAGTTTGGTGAGTAGAGGTGTCGTTCTACGGGCGAGAAATGGAGCGAAGGTCGCTGCATTAGCCGTATGATCATATGATGTTGTTTTGCCTTAGGGCCTTGTTTTAGTATTATAACTATGTAATTTCGTACCTTCAATAAACAATGAATATTGGTTCAGTATTGGATACTGATGGATTAGTTTTTCACTAATTAAATAGTTTGATAACTATTTTAATTGTGAACTATTCTTTGTTTTGGTACGATTATTACATTATTTATGTATACTTTAAACTCAACAAATCATATATAACATTAACACAAAAGTCCAAATCGAATAAGTCTCATTGAGACATAACTGTAACATTGTTGATTAGATCAAAATCTAAACATGTAACGAATCTTCTTTTAGAAGGCATTCTAGAATCATTTGACTTGGAGTCATTTGATACATGTGAATGATGTTTGATGGACAAAGATAACAATGTCATCTTTCTTGGAGAAAGGAGAACATGTGAGTGATTAATTAGGGATGATCCATACTGATGTATGTGGAACCTATCAGTTCACAAGCACATGAAGGTTATGTTTCGGAAAAGAGAAAACAAACTATATTAGATATAGTTCGACCATTCGATGAGAGGTCTAAATGAACTACTGGTCTCTTTTGGGAACACACAATTCTTGACTTCAACTTATACACTGAATAGGACGCTGTCAAAAGCTGTTGATAAGACATCATACTAGGTATGGAAAGGGAGGGTCCCTAAATTATTTTCATCAAAATTTGAGGTTCTAAAAGCTTCTCTGACGAGATTTATCTCTATAGAGCTTGAACTCAAATGGGATAAAAGTTTTTTATGGTATCCATAAGAAACTCGAGGGTACAACTTCTACGATCTATCTGAGAACAATATTTTGTTGCTCGAGATAGTGATTTTCTTGAAAAGAGTTATCTTTCCTAGAAATTCAGTGGGAGCTCGGTTGTCTTGAACGAGGTTCAAGTGAAACAACCAATGATGAATACTCAAGACTAGGTTGAGAGTATTCTTATGGTTTTGGAAGCCATACCAGCCCTCGTAGGTCCGAAAGGAATAAATCTATCTCTATTATTCAAATACTTAGATATTGTGACCAATGAGAGATATGAATTCATGCTTTTGGAAAGCGGTGAACCTTCGACCTAATTCCAAGCTATGACGAGTCCAGCTACTGAAAATTGGCATGGTGCCATGAAATCTGAGATGATATCAATATCTGATAATCAAGTTTGGAACTTGATCACGGGGTTAGACCCAATGAATGCTAATAGATCTTAAAGATCTAAACAGACAGATGGAAAACCTAGGGTTTTCAAAGCAAGTTTGATGGTAAAAGTTTTATTCACGAGGTGGATTGTGGAAAAACTTTCACCAGTTGCTTTGATTAAATCATTCAGATTATCTTAGTCATTGCTACTCATCTTGATAATGAGTTATGGTAATATTGGATGTTAAAACTAACTTCTTGAATTGGATTCTAGAAGAGAATGTGTTTTGACACAGCCAAAGAGTTTTATCGATCCTAATAAGGCTGAGAAATTATGCAATCTTATAATTCCATTTATGGAATAAAGCAAAGCATATCGGAGTAGCAATCTTCAGTTCAATGAATCCATACGGGGTTTTGGATTTTAGAGGAACTCGGAAGAGTCTTGTTTTACAAGAAGAACAGTGGGAGTTACGTTGTATACATTGTGTTGTATGTCGATGACATACTCCTTATTGGAAACAATGTTTCTATGCTTAATTCTATTAAAGAATGGCTTGGAAATTGTTTTTCAATAAAGGATCTTGGAGAAGCACAGTACATATTGGGCATCAAGATCTGTCGGAACAGATCGAAAAGGATGTTTGGACTTAGTAAAGCGACCTATATTGATAAGGTGCTTGATAAGTTCAGAATGAAAGACGCCAGAACGGGTCTCATTCCAATGAGTCATGGCACATCACTTAGCAAGATGCAAGGCCTTACGGTACTTGATGAGCAAAAGAGGATCTAAAACATTCCTTATGCTTCGGCAATAGGGTCTATAATGTACGCCATGATATGTACACGACTAGACGTATTGTATGCTTTGAGCATGACGATTCGGTTTCAAGGAAACCCAGGTGAGACGCATTAGACTGCGGCCAAGAGTATTCTTATGTACCTTAGATGGACTAAAGAATATTTTGTTGTCTTTGGAAGACAAAAAGAGTTGATATTAACAAGCAGTTTGACTGCTAACTTCAAAACAGACTAAGATAATTTCCGATTTTAATCTGGTTATATCTTTTGTCTGGTTAGAGGTGAAATTTGCTGGAATAGTTCCATGCAATGCAATATAGCTGATTAAACTACAGAAGTTGAGCACAGTATTGCATTGGATGCAGTAATGTTGGCAGTTAAGATTTGAAAGTTCTTGAATGAACTAGGTGCCGTAACTAGCTTACCCCATCCGATAATTCTCTATTTATAGTAGAGTTATCGCGCAAGCCAATGAGCTAGGAAGCACCACAAGTCTAAAACTGGTGCTCAGGAAGTTCCACATTATCTGGGAGATAGTTTTGTGGAGACATCGAGATAATAAAGTTGCAACTTTTGGTAAGGTTGCAAACCCGTTTTCTAAACCTCTCCAGCAGTTTAAGCTTGAGGCTTTCACAACTGCAATAGAGATCAAACATCTTAGAGATGGGTTGTGATTTCTATTACTGTATTAGATACTTTTGGAGATTTGGTAAACATTCACTCATATGTATAATACATGTTTCTTCATATAAATATGGTTTAATTTATATGAATTGTCCAAATGATTAAGTGATATCAATTGGGTTATGAGGTCGACTTACCGCATAATGAAGTCCCAATGGTTGAACTGATATACTTAAATCATATAGTTGTTCCTGGTTCGTATAATCGAGTACGGACAAACCGATAATACAATGAACTAGTTTGTAATGTGTACTATAGCGCCGCTTCATGGGCTAGTGATGTGGGACATTGAGAAGATGTTAATGTAATCACCGATGATGGTGAGGTTCTCATTATCTCCAATATATAGGAAAGAGTACAACATAGAATCCCGTAGTTGAAGGGATGTAAACAAAGAAAAGATTACAACAAATCAATTAATAATAACGATTATGTATTTTCCTTATTACCCCCCGTCAAGCGATGCATGGGGTGGGGCAGAATGCAGAGCTTGGATCGTAGCAGCTCGAAAGCAGGTCGAGGAAGACTTTTGGTGAAGATATCTGCGAGTTGAAGATGAGTCGGAACATGTTTAGTGTGTATTCGGCCAGATGAGACGAGCTCTCTAACAAAGTGACAATCGATATCTATGTGTTTTGCCCGTTTGTGAGCAATTGGGTTCTGGCTGAGAAATATGGCACTTGTGTTATCACAGAGAAGTGTGGGGCGCGATGCGGGAATATGAAGCTCAGAAAGTAAGTTAAGGAGCCACTGAACTTCTGATGCAGTATTTGCTAAGGCACGATACTCCGATTCACAGCTTGAACGAGCAACAGTAGGTTGCTTCTTTGCACTCCACGAGATAAGATTACCACCAAGAAAGATAGAATACCCGTAGGTGGAGCGACGTGTCTCAGGGAAACGAGCCCAATCGGCATCTGAGTAGGCAATGATGGATAATTCTTGGCGAGCTGTGAAAGAGATGCCGAAGTGCAAGGTCCCTTTGATGTAACGAAGGATTCTTTTAACAGCATCGTAGTGAGTAACAGTGGGCTTGTGGAGGAACTGACTAACTTGACTGACCGCATAAGAGAGATCTGGACGAGTGATGGTTAGGTATTGTAGAGCCCCGACTAGCGACCGATAAAGGGTAGGATCGTCAAATGGTTGACCGTCACTGATAAAGGAGCAACCAGCAACAAGCGGTGTACTAACAGGTTTGGAATCAAGTAGCTGAGCTCGCTCTAAGATATCGTGAGCATATTTAGCCTGGCCGACGAATAAGCCGTTAGAAGTGGATGAAACTTCCAGACCCAAGAAATAATTAAGCGTCCCAAGATCTTTAATAGCAAATTCTTTGTTCATACGGTGAATGAGCTTCTGGACTGTAGAGGAAGAACTGCCTGTGATAATTATATCGTCAACATACAGTAGAAGAAAGATAATCGAAGCACCGCGATGATGATAAAAGAGCGAGGAATCTGAACGACACTGCTGAAACCCAAGAGATGTGAGGAAGGAGCTAAAGCGCTGGAACCAGGCTAAAGGAGCTTGACGGAGGCCATAAAGGGCCTTCTTTAGACGACATACATGTGTCGGATAGCGCGAGTCAACAAAGCCAGGTGGTTGTGCCATGTATACTGGTTTAGGAAGAATGCCGTTGAGAAACGCATTTTTAACATCGAGTTGATGAAGTGGCCATTTGTAGTGGACTGCAAGTGCCAAGATGACACGAACAGTTGTAGCTTTGACAACTGGACTGAACGTATGCTGAAAATCTGCTCCAGGCACTTGAGTAAACCCTTGAGCAACAAGGCGTGCTTTGTAACGCTCAATAGAACCATCAGAGTGATATTTTGTGCGAAATACCCATTTAGACCCGACAATATTAACTCCGGCAGGTGGGGGAACTAAGTCCCAGGTGGAGTTTGAGTGTAAAACATCAATCTCTTCTTGCATGGCGGCAAGCCAGTGAGGGAATTTCATAGCAGATTTGAAACCGCGTGGCTCAGGGGTAACAGATAAAGCTGTAAGAAGAGCATTTGTGGCGAGATTCACTGGATATTTGGGTTTAAAGACGCCGGCCTTGGCACGAGTGATCATAGGGTGATGAGGTGTCGGAGCATCGGGTGTGGTCGTAGTAGTAGAAGATGGGGAAGCAGCTAATGGAAGAATGTCCGATGAATCTGACGGAGGTAATGTCGAACCAGCAGGTGTCGGTGCAAGAGTAGGAGGTGTGGCAGCAGGAGTGGTAGACGTAGTAGAGCATGGTCTACATAAGGGTGGGACAACATGCGTGATCGGTGGTGAAGCCAGAGGAGGTACGACGGGTGATCGAACAGAGAAGTAATCCTCATAGCCTGTGATATCAATATGAGTACCGGGAGTAGCTGAACTATGGTTGGAGAAAGGAAATGTGTCCTCGGCAAACTGAGCGTGGCGAGAAATAAACACACGGTCCGTAGTAGGATCATAACATCGGAACCCTTTGTACATACTGCTATAGCCAATAAAGATGCAGGGAAGACTCCTGGGAGCCAATTTATGTGGTGAGTAGTCTCTGAGATACGGAAATACTCGACAACCAAAGGGTTTAAAATTTGCATAATTCGGCGTGGTACCAAAGAGAACCTCAAAGGGAGACACATTGTCGAGTACAGACGAAGGAAGTAGATTAATTATGTGAACTGCACTGGAAAATGCATCAAACCACATAGAAACGGGAGCAGAGGCATGGAATAACATAGATAAGCCCATTTCGCAAATATGACGATGTTTGCGTTCCGCCCGACCATTCTGCTGAGGTGTATAAGGGCAAGAGACGATGATGTATGCCATGAGTATCCAAAAATTGACGAACCCGATGATTCATAAATTCAGAACCGCCGTCACTCTGAAAGGTTTTCAAAGTTGTGGAAAACTGATTACAGACAAAGGCATGAAATTTCACAAATATATCAAAAAATTCGGACTTCGTCTGCATAGGATAAATCCAAGTAAAACGAGAAAAATCATCCACAAATGCAACATAATAGCGATAACCAGTAGAAGTATAAACTGGTGCAGGACCCCATAAATCACAGTGAACGAGTTCCAAAATGGCAGAAGCGCGTTTTTCATTCAAATCAAAGGAGAGACGCTTACTTTTGGCTAATTGACAAGAGGAACAAATACTCGGGTTCGGCAATAAAGAAGTAACACTCAAATGTCCGTTTTTATTTAATAAAGAAATTGTAGAAAATGGGACATGCCCCAAGCGTAAATGCCATAAATGAAAGCTAGCTTTTAATTTGGAGGAGCGAACACTGGAAAGAAATGCAGATGTACCACGATCGAGAACATACAAGCCATGCTCACATCGGCCCTGAGCTAGTACTGCTTTGCTGAGGCGGTGCTGAATAGTAAATATTTTATCAGAAAATAACACATCAACAGGATAATCAGCAGTTAACTTACTGATGGATAATAGATTTTTCGTAATTTCAGGCACCACAAGCACATCAAGTAATTTAACATCGGGAGATAAAGTATGAGAACCAATATGAGATATAGGAAGTGATGTACCGTTCCCAACCACGACAGATTGTTTTCCAAAATACGGTTCAGCTAAATCAAGAGATGTCGGTTGGGCAGCAATATGGGCACAAACCAGTCGTGGCCACTATTGTTGGGCTGAGGTTGAAATGAGCATTGGGCTTGGAAAGCTTGGGCCAAATCAATATTCTGCTGGTGTGAATTGTTGGGCCGATAGTGATAGTGAGGTGTAGGAGAATTAACATTCTGTGGTAGTGAATTGGTAGTACCACGATTTAGAAAAATAGGACATTGATTCGCATAGTGTTCACCTTTGCACAATTGACAGCGAGGAGGGCGACGGGAAAAACCAGGAGCTCGACTGTCAAAATTATTTCCGGAGGAGACACCACGATAACCGGAGGTCTGGGAAGATCGATGTCCGGAGCTCTGGCGAGAGGTAGGCGCAGTCGAACGAGAGAATTGTTGAGAAGGGTTGGAGCCGCGACGAGCGTCGGCAGCAAAGGCGACTTGAGAGTGAGATGGAGACGCGTCCATGGATTTAGACATTAGATCGAAATGTATGGCCTGGTGCAGGAGCGTCGTGAACCCAGGTACGGGTTCGAGGGCCATCCGCGTGTCAGCAAAATTAGCAAAGTTCGACCCTAATCCTCGTAGAAAGAAGTGGCTTTTGTCGGACTCATCGACCGGTCGTCCAATTGCCGATAATTGGTCACACAATGCCTTGGATTTCTTTCCGTAATCTGGGACCGAGAGAGAACCACGTCGGAGCGAGAGGAGCTCTTCTCGTAGTTGATTGGCACGAGAAGCAGAAGAGTGAGCGAAGGCGCGCTCGAGAGCGAGCCAAGCAGCACGTGAGTTTGTACAATCGACGACCTCAGCCATCGCTTCTTCTGTAAGAGAGGAGAAGAGGATTCCCAAAATTTTCTGGTCGGTAGACATCCAAGCAGAGTAGGCGGGATTTGAGGATGTCGCACCGTCGATGGTGATGGTGGAGGCCGGAGGCAGGGAGGTGCCGTCCACAAAACCGAGCAGATCGAAACTTGACAGCATTGGCACTACTTGTCGTTTCCAGAGAAGAAAGTTGGAGGAGTTGAGTTTGATTGAAAGCATGTGAATCATGGTGGTGATAGGTATTGAATCTGTAGATGAAGGCATCTTGCAAAAACAGGAGAGAAGAGACGAATCGAGAGGGAGAAAAAAGAGACCGATGTTTAGGCTGATACCATGAGAAGATGTTAATGTAATCACCGATGATGGTGAGGTTCTCATTATCTCCAATATATAGGAAAGAGTACAACATAGAATCCCGTAGTTGAAGGGATGTAAACAAAGAAAAGATTACAACAAATCAATTAATAATAACGATTATGTATTTTCCTTATTAGACATCAAGTACAATTACATAGATATTAGCTGGGAGCTAATGATCGAACAGACCCGACTGGAATAGTATTTAAGATTTCGAGTCATAATACTATTTCATTGACTGTCGAGCAATTTCCTCTGACCTGAGTAGTCCAGAGTGATTCCATTGTGAAATGGTGTACTTTGATACAAGTAAACGCCTTTCGTAAAAGGAGGTTATAAAACTTGTTATTGGGTATATCAGGAAGCAAGTGGGAGAGCTTGGACTGACAAGATGGGATTGTCCTCCATTTTTATAATGGGATACATGTCTTACCGGCCACTTGGAGAGTCGAGACTGTGGAAAATACGTGGCCACGTCCAGATTCGTATCATAGTGATAAATCTGGTTTTACAGTCTGTCTCAAAGTCCAAGAAAGGTTTGAACCGATTGAGGATGACTCGAGTCTTGTCTCAAGTTCAAACTTAGACATAAAGTGACAACAGGAAGTTGGCAGCACACTGGCTCTGAAGGCCAAGTGGGAGATTGTTGGGATATGTCCTTCGATCCTACGTGTGCAATCGATAAAGTCATAAGGTCGTCTATGGATGTTAAATGATTATTTGATAATATTATTTGTTGGGAACAATATAATATTGATCGATAAATCATACCTACAGGGTCACACACGGACTCAAAGATGATGTAACGTTGCTTGATAAATATATTGATTTAGAATCAATATTTACGTGGATTTAATTCACATGCATGAGATGCATGGCTTGCATGGATGCATGTCACATAGTGTGACATGGCATGCCACACAAGCTAGTGGGACCATGTCTTATGCTAGTTGGCATGATGATGTGGTATGACCATTCATATTCACCATAAACCACCCCATTATGTGTGTTGATGACACACATTAAGGTGGGGGGTTACAAGGTTGATAATGGGACAATTATGTGACCATAATGAGATGAATAAGAGGGTGAAAATCAGATTTTCACACAACTTAATCACATATTTCGAAATCCACACAAAAGAGAGAAAGGAGAGAGTGTTCTTGGAGAACCGACTCGATCAAGCAAAGTGTTCGTCATCCGGGTTCGTGTGCAACACGTAGAGGCCGGGCCATTTGTGCGGCTTCAACATCCGGGCGATCTAGACAAGAGGAGTGACGAGGTCATTCACAAGGAGAGCTTCGAGAGGCTGATCCATTAAGGTGGTTCAATCGACTCAACACCACCTTAACCAAAATCAACGATCACCAAAAGTAAGTAATCGTTGAACCTTATATATATATATTGGATGTGTATATATATATATGTTTATATGTGTTCTTATACACATTAAGTGTGCACTAAGATCCAAGCATGATAGATTTATATGCTTTACACGCTTCCGCACACACGGTATATCGATCGGATCGGTATACCGGTACCTTCAATATATATATATATATATTTATTTATTTTTTAAATATGAGCTCCCTTCGAAGTTGGGCCATGGGCCGTCGCACCCTGAGCTTATGCCCAGGGCCGGCCCTGGAGATAAGTAATACACGGACGAATCACATCAATCGCACATAATTTAAATAGCGAGAGTTTCAGGATAGATTTGTCTCCCCCCGGTGACTAGCCCAAAGCTCCGATGACTGTGATTGTGAGAGTGCTTAGACTCATTTGAAATCATTGTATACTTTATATGTTTTTTTTAAGATAAATATGCTTATTGATGATTTTATACATAAATATAAATTTATTTTGATAATTGTGTTTTGTAGTGATGTCTTGAGTTTGCTTCTATGTTTTATAATTCTTTGATTGAATTATTGTACGTGTGTCTTTCGTATTTATGTATGATTATTAGGAAATGAAATTGTTAATTTTAATGATATATTCTTTTTGTTTCGTATCAATAATCACATTTTTTCACAAATTATAAAAAAATGAAGACTATTAGTCTGAGAATGAGGAAGTATAACTTTTTTTTTTAATCTTATGATGGGACGGTCAATTTGGTTTGGATTAAAAGTGAAAATTGCTGGGATAGCAATTCAAGTCTCACGTTAAAAAATAAATAAATTATATAATTAATAAAGTGTCGACTATTCTTGAGCCTTTTTGGGAAAGAATTTAAAAACAAAATCATGAACATTTAGTGAACAATATCGTACTAATACTAATGTGAGATAGAAAAAAACGACAGGCCCTACACCAGCCATATCAGAAATTTGATGTGGCTTTTGATCAACACATCTCATCTCAAAAAGTAAGTTGTCATCACATTTTTTTTTTCGAAAATTTGACCGAAATAAAAATAAAATAAATGATTACTTATGCTTATAAAGACTTTTTCTAAACAGAACTAATAAATTGAAGATTAGATACTTATTTTGCAATTGACAAAGGAATATAAAAATATAATAATAAGAATAATCTGTATGAACAATTGAATTGTCTTTACACAAATTTATTTTTTAAGTAACATTAAATAAATAAATGGAACAATAAAATATATAAGTATTTTGTAATTGTAAATCAAAATTAAAGTGAAATATACCTAATTATTTGAACATATAAATTTTCAAATTCTTATAAATAAATAAATAAAAACAAAAACAGTTTCAAACAAAGCTATGGGACAGTCAATTTGGTTTGGATTAAAAGTGAAAATTGTTGGGATAGCAATTCAAGTCTCACGTTAAAAAATAAATAAATTATATAATTAATAAAGTGTTGACTATTCTTGAGCCTTTTTGGGAAAGAATTTAAAAACAAAATCATGAACATTTAGTGAACAATATCGTACTAATACTAATGTGAGATAGAAAAAATGACAGGCCCTACACCAGCCATATCAAAAATTTGATGTGGCTTTTGATCAACACATCTCATCTCAAAAAGTAAGTTGTCATCACATTTTTTTCCCGAAAATTTGACCGAAATAAAAATAAAACAAATGATTACTTATGCTTATAAAGACTTTTTCTAAACAGAACTATTTGTGATATAATCTCACGAAAAACCCGAATTTAAAAGAAAGAAATAATTTAATTATACACACAGATAGAATTGAAAGTGAATAAAATTTTGTTAACGAGTATGATAAGCTCATAAAGTTATACAGTAAATTATGGGTTAAATCAATAACCGATGAAAAAGAAAGAAAGAATCTAAATTATACACACAGATAGAATTGAAAGTGAATACAATTTTGTTAACGAGTATGATAAGCTCATAAAGTTATACAGTACATTATGGGTTAAATCAATAACCGATGATAACTGATATGGTTTATTATCCATTTTTTCATTTTCATTTTTTTGTAATAATTAATTTCAGTTCACTTTCCATGATAACCAAATAATGTAACCAATTTTTACAACCCAATAATATCCAATCAAGACAGAGCAAAGTTATACTGTATTCTAAAGTTTTTCAATTGAACATTGAACAATGGAATCATGGACCATGGTCAACACTCCAATTCAAAAAACAGCCAATATACTTGGTCAATATTTTAACTACGACAATCATCATAGAAAAGTTCATCTTAGACCAAAAATTAAAACAAAATTGTGCCTATGTTGTTTGAATTAATCTGAGTTTACGACAATAATTTAACAGTATAACTACAATATCCCAATCATAATGATTTTTCCATCTTATACAGAATTTGTTTTCTACGTATCAACACTTGAATAGATTTAGGCGAGCGACTTTGTCCAATCATAAGGTTCCCAATCCTGGAAAAACTTTGCACCCGCTTGCTTTTGCGCATCAAGCGACTCTGTCCTCCTTCGTCGATGCATGTCCTCAGCCGGCAGGCGAAGCATTCCTCTTATTACGTTTAGCCCAAAGCTGCTTTGGAATTCCTTTTCATCGTCTATTACGTGAACAAATCCCCTGTCCAGACCAAACTCAATGTGGAAATACGGAAAATTCTTCGGGATCGACCCACGAAGGCCCTTCTCGCTTGTGTCGATAAGCTTCTTCGCATTGTGCTGACTCCATTCGTCTTCAGCTTCGTCAATGGCCTGCAGAAGTAAATCCAAGTTTAGAAAAAAATATACTACTACTATAATTTTGAAGTTGAACTAATTGCATAAAAAAAAAATCAAAATTTGCAACACAATTTTATACTGCAGGGGAATCAAATAGTACACAGAAATATTCATATAGCTCACCTTCTTGAAGTAGACGGGTGCTTGCTTTGCAATATCGCGAGGCAAAGGGACGCACTCAACTATACAGTGGCGCTTCTGCCTTGCCAACCCCATTACAGTCTCAAAGAACACCACATCCTTGTCTTGTTTCCCAAACATCATTATCAAGCATTTCTTAAAGTTCCGAATCTCATCCCAAACATTATCCTCAACTGTCCTTGTGGAAGACTCATGCTGTCAACACAAAAAACAATACAAGACTATAATCACTATTGAATAGAAAAACTCATGCTCATGCTCAATAACTGAGTGAGAGATGTTAATTACCTGCATGGTCAGAATGAGACAATGACCAGGGACCACAGGCTGCTGCTGAGGTAGGCTCAAGTAGGTAAAGTTGGCAATGGCAATCACCAGATGCTTCGGTCTAGCTGAATTCTCGAAACAGAATTGGCAGCGGTCCTGCTGAGTCAAAAATCGGTTAGCAGAACTAGTTATCTCAGAAGGCTTGTGGTTGTTTCCACCCTGTACTTTCTTTCGAGTCTTCTTCCTGGGACCCTCGTCATAATCGTATTCTTCATCTGCCTGGCCAGCTACGTTGTAGCGGTGATTATGCATGATCTTCTGAGCCAGATGCAGATCACCATCATCCTCTTTCTTCTTTTGTCTGGCAGAGACATCGTTCATAATCAACCTAAATACAATACGTGAAATTGGGAAGATAAGTGGCAGGCTCAAAGAGTGATCACGGGCGTGATAAAAACAGTAATATGCGAAATAACCTGCTCGTGGTTCCGTCAATTTGCTGTCTACTTGATCCATCATGAACGCTCGGGCTTTGTTTAATAATCTCAGCTTCCTTCTGAAATAATACAAGGAATGGTTATATACATATATATCCAGGGTAGGAGAATTCTACTAAAAAACATGAGAAAAGAACACTGCAGTAAAAGTAATTTCCTACCAATAGTTTTTCCGCTTCCTCGTGTTTTCCTTTCAAACGAAGTTGCATGGCTTTTGCAGCCAGCTGATTTGCACTCATGGGTGGTTTAACTGTTTCAACATCTTTATTCTCTATCGACCCAAATTCAACATCAGTTTTTTTAGGCTCTCCTCTTGGCTCATCAAGCTTTGAAGGTTCACCCAGATTATCTTCCTCCTTGTGAGTAAATTTTGCCAAGAAATTCCCATCATTGGAGAACTTATTTAAACTAGAGAGGGCACTAAAGACGAGAGCATTATCCTCAGCCGACAACTTTTTATTTCTCTGCTTCCCCCAAGATAAAGAATCATGAACTTTGGGCACTCTCATTTTAGGATGTCGTGGGGTAACATCCTTCATGCTTTTCTGATTGGAATCCTGATATACGCAAAAAAAAAAAAAAAAAAAATCAGCTAAAACATCTTATATTTTTATGCTGGAAGAACTAAAACACTTACTGTAATTACTAACTTCATAAACTTTTACTAAACACAAGTCAACTCAACTAAGGATTATAAAAAACATTGACAATTTTTATTACTCCCTCCGTCTCGAAACACTCAATGTAGAATCTTTGTTCCGTGGTTTAACAAATGTCATCTTTTACTTTTTGAGGACTAAAGTGAGGTAAAATTGAACATTTAATTTTATGGTAATGAATAAGGGCTGTGAGGTAGTTGGAAATAAGTGAGAAAAATTAACAGCATTAAAGTAAGTGTATAAAGTGAGGAGGGCGGGGATTGTGAGATTTATTTCTTTTTTGGGATGTGCAAAGTGTCGTGGGACAGACTGAGAAGGAAATAATTCAAAGTGTTGTGGGACGGATGGAGTAATTTCAAACACATGACTACACTGAAAAAACTCTAGGAAGGCATAAAATAGAAAATTTTCTAACAAGTTGTTTGACTCTCAAAGTCGACGGAAGAAATTCCCTGGGTAGGTAAGTTTCATCTCACGTGATTAAATATGATAAACTACCTTCTCAGTACTATTATTTCCTTCCTCCACATTTGTTTTGTCTTCCTTTAATAACCCCTTTCTCCTATGTCTTATGGCTTGAAGATGAGCATGAGTTGAGGCAACATTACGGGAAGCCACAGAAGCTGCTAAATGACCCATAGAATCCCAACGCTCTTCAACCACCTGTTAACACACTGTTGCATTAGATCTTTAATACAAATATAGTAAAATAAAACAGAAATGGCAGGGTAAAAAAATGTCTTCATTCATACCTCCTGGAGGTTCCGTCCTTCACGAGCTGCTTGCTCTTGCGCTCTTTTCAAAGCTTTAAGCCTCCAGCTGGCACCACCATCACCAACAACTGTGTTTGATGAAATTCGATTATCCATAGCCTTAGGTCCATCAGACTCTTCTGGATAACCCATCCCCTTATCTTTCAGATATGGATTTAGTTCTCTAGGATTATTATTCTTCATCTGGTGAGCACAAAAAACAGAAAATAAAAAATGTATTAACAAGTTTATATACTTAAATCAAGCATGCCACAAAATTATAAGGCATTAAATGTCAAGAAAAACCGAGGTCCTAAGTTGAGCCACCATGGGAAAGTGAAATCCTTAGATGCTATTTTAAGAAAAAGAAGAACACTCACAAACACAAGCATAATTTACAAAGGACACATACACATGCACATAAGTTTGAGAATATACCTCTTTGGCCGAAGCTTCCTCTGGTTCAATGAGAGAAGCTTTACTGGAAGTATTCTCCTGATCGTCCTTCGGCCTAAGCATCCATTCCAAACCCATTTCTTTCCTCATTATGTTGTTTGAGTCAAGTGATCTATCATCTGATATAATGCAAAAGTAAATTCAGATTAATAACAAAATTAGACCCGATGAAAATAAGATGAAATTTGAAGTAACTCATACTCATCAAGTCGTTTCCCACGGTTTCACTGGACTTTTTCTTTGACCTACTTTTATATTCATCCTCCGAACTATCATCAAGCGTTTTCTTTTCCTTTTTCCGACTCCTACGTTTCTTCCTATCACGTTCAGATTCAGTCTGACTACCAGAGTCTTCTGAGTACGAAGATATATCCTCGTTAGGGTCATACCACTTCTTCTTCTTTCTGGATACACTCTTAATTCTCTCAAGGCCTTCGTCATCGGAACTACTGTAACGGGAGTGCTTCTTTTTCCTCCTAGCCTTCTCCTTTCCGTGCCCTGATTTTCTCGTCTCTTTTGTGGTATCGTTGGATGTTTTCTCTTTCGCCTTGAAAGAGAAGTCACCCGTGTTAGCGTGTACAAAACAGTATGATTAAAGGCAGGGAGAGCAACAAACAAACAAAAAAATGAGCTTATTTTTGCTTTGAAAAGAACAAAACAAACTTAAACAGGCAATGTGTCGAGGGGGGGTGGATTTCAGAAGTTGAAATATTTGATTCAGATCAACTAAAACACTAAATCCAAGAAATTCTTCAAAATCACAAGAAATCAAAACCCCAATTTCACAAAAAATCAAACTTTTCGAGGCCGTGAAAGCATAATAACATAGAATTCACACATTAATACGAAAAAGCATAATAACATAAAATTCACACATTAATACGAACTCTTACCTTGTCAATTTGATCCCTTGGTATGAATTTCAGACCCGAAAGCATCCTTGCGATGAGCTGCTTTTCTTAAACCTAAATCCAGACAAAATCAGTTATTTGGGGTTGAGAAAAAAATGCCCTTCGGTCGAAAATCAGGGTGGTCAAGTGCATTCGATCAAAAGAAATTGCAGGTATAAAAAGTACGAATAGGGGATAGGTTAACCTGATGATTTTTGAACGCTCGAGTAGAAAAATACAAAAGTTATATAGATCAAGAATTAAAGTATAATTATCCCCTTAATTAAAATAAAGTAAAATTTAAATAAAGTATTAGGGTTTAGACTATGAAATTTATTTTTGTTTTACACAAAATATTAATTAACCAAAAATCAATATTTATTAGTAATTTAAAATTTATTTTTTACTTACTTATCTTATCTCCTCGTTTGTTTTAATTGATAATATATTTATATAGTGTTATATTTTTTCTACACGCTAATTTAATAAAAAAAATTCACATAATTCATAAAATATCTCAAATACCCATCCAGCTGGCTAAAAATTGATTTAATTAGTAAAAGACTTATAAGAACCGAAAATGTTGATTAAAAAACCCAGAATGTTGTAATTAATTCGGTTTTCGGGCAACATTTTCGGTCTCCGAGCGACATTTCCGATCTCCAGTTAATATTTTTTTGTCTCCAAACACATATTTGGTCCCAACTTTTTTATTCGGTCATCAAACTCTTTTACAAAATAAATTAATTTTCAACTTTATTCATCACTCTTTTACAAAATAAATCAATTTTCAACTAACTTAAATGGTATTTGAGACATTTTATAAATTATATGTGTAAAAAACAAATTATTAAGTGAGTATATAAAAAATAAATTTAAATTATTATCTTCTTTTTGTCCCCGAAGTCTATTATTAAATTATTCTCTTCTTTTAATTGATTTTATTACAAAGTCTATTTTTATATGAAATAATTTCTATAATATTACATATATATTAAATTAAAAAATCACAATACAAAATTAGTAATACGATGGTATATTAATAATTAAAAACACAAATATTATTACATCAAATATAATATATAAATAAGTCCCCCAAATGTTTGTCTATTTTTTTCTCTTAAAAGTTTGCACATTTACTAATACAATTAATTTTTCACTTAACTAATTCATTATTTAACCATCAATACCCATTATACATTTATACCCATATTTTTTAGTAGTAGTATTTAACACATAAAAAATAACATGTTACATCTAATTGAAAAATTCTCTATAGACAAAATCTTGAGTTACATATGGAGTTTATTACATATTTTTTTTAAATTTATTGCAGAAATGTTCAATCATTGCATTTCTAAATTCGAAATGAGCATTAATATCTCTAATTTTTTTATGTCGACGAAGAAAGTCTTGAAATCTTGAAATTTCGTTGTTTGTCATTTCAACATTTGAAGTTGACACTTATCTTGCTTCTACAATTGGAGCGTTGTGATAACGTTCATCTTCGAGTATCATATTATGCATTATTATGCATGTAGACGTTATACTGTATTTTGAAAATCAATTGTCATTTATAAATGAGCAAAATTTGCTATAATTGCAAATCAACTTTGGAGAACTCCAAATGCACGTCGCACGTTTTTTCTGTAAATTCCGCATGACTTTTTCGCATTGCATTTTTTTTGCCAACGTGGACCACTAATTGTTTGCACAAGAATTGATCATAATATGTGGTAGATTCCATTTGCTAAATAATATTGTGTTGTATTTTTTCCCTTAAGTAATATAATTTGCAGGAGAAAAAATATCTGAGTAAGATTAGAGAAAAGATGAGATCGATCTCTTCAACACATTGATATCATTAATGGTTACTTGGGTACCGAAATATGCATGTCATATCTAAAGATCATAATTAGTAACAGCTTCAAGAATAATTGGTGGACAAAAGTAAGTAGTCTATCAACATCAATAGAGTTCGACAATCTTAAATATTTCTCTTAGAAAATTTCCACAATAGCTTGACATAATCATTTTACGCATTCAGTTGTCGTTGACTCTCCAATTTTTATGTATTCATCAGTGGCATCGACTGCAATTCCATATGGTAGAATATGAAATGTTAGCTCAACGGTTGTAAAGAGTTGTTAGCTCAGTTAGTTGAGTACTCGAATTGAGGATCAAAGGTCCTAGGTTCGAACCCCAAGACATTGTAATTGACCTATACCAAAAAAAAAAAAATGTAATGTTGTCACTTTTTGAAGTGTAGACATACCAAGTCTATTTTTTTTTTTTTTTTTTAACAATATGTTGATCATGATTTTTAAAAACACTAGAAATATTAAGTCGTCTACCAACATTAATTTATTATACGTTGAATTTTCAGAAAAATAATTATTAAAAAGATTACGATCTGCTTCTTTTCGATCGCGATGTACCATTCTATGACCAACAATTGAGTCTCCACGAGTATAGGCTCAACATTTGATTGTTCAACCAACTCACAAAGAAAACTAAAGTTGGACATTGTTGTTTGATAAAGATTTTAATTTTTTGTATGAATTTCGAATATCAACCGTTCATACTCTCTTCATCATCAGAAGAAGACGAATAAAATGATACAATACATTAGAAGAACTTGCGAAATTAAAATTCATATTTGCAAAGAAATTGTTGTGAACAATAATAAACTTAAATAATAGAAATTTGAGGAGTACATAAATATGTAGAAGAAAGTATTAGTTTATACGACCATCTCCAATAGGAGATAATTCATCCACTAAATATTCTTTACCACGTCATCATATTTCACTTTACACATCATCAAATATCTTCAATTATCTTTCAAATATCTCATATTCTACAATATAAAATATTTCAAAAGTTATTCCATTTTCTTTTCCCTCTCCATCATAAAAATATCAAAAATCAAGAAAATTGTAACAAAAAAAATTAGTATCAAAATCAAACAAATCTAGTTTCTATTTATAGATCTTGAAAAATAAAAAATATTGATATAAAAAATACAATTTTATTTTTAATTATACATAAAAAAATATAATTTGCAAAGGTAACATAAAATTAAATATTTTTCATTCTTACCTGTGTACCCCACCTTTTTACTTTTTGTAAGAGAATATCACTTCAAATAACTTCTATTGGAGTTGGTCTAAAAGTGACCCAAATCATCTCACAAGTGATTACAAACATACAATTTAAAAATTAAAAAGTTAATACAACTCTTTTACAAATTTTACAAAGTGACACCAATCTGCACAAGTTATTACAGAATACACATTACAACTTTAAAAATAAGTAATGTGATCACACATCTTTATTCAATAAATAACACTCAACACAAATAGCAAATTGCTTTATTTAAGATAATAAAAATAATTATATCACACATCTTTACGGAAATTGATACTAATCTGCCGAGTGCTAGCAAGGCACACGAATTAAGATTGAAAATAAGTGATGTGATCTCACTAATTAAGTTTTCAATAAACCATCTCTGCACAAGTTATTACATATTGATACGAATCTGTACAACAGTACAAGGGATTGCACAGATTGGCACACAATTCAAGATTGAAAAAGTAATTGCAAAACTTATTACAACTTCACGGACACTCTTTTCAGTGCCAAATTTTCCTTATAATTCTTCTTTAGCTTTATCTTCATTCTCTATTAATTTAAGCGACAACAACGATGATGACTCATCTTCCCAAATTCGATCGGGAAGAGTGAAAAAAACATAAGATGAAAATAAAATAAAATTGTGTCATATTGCTAAATTGAATGAAGAATCGAATAAAAAAAAGGATAAGAAATGGCTAAATCAAATGTTCAACAACAAAAGATAATATCCGAACTTGAGAAAAAAAGATTATTTAAAGAAAAAACTAGAAATGATAGGACTATGTTTGTATAGTTAGATAACATTGTTGATCAGGCTCGCGTGAATGATTTCGAAATGAGCAACTCAAAGTTATGAGATCGACTACTCATCAATCAACTTCTGAAAATCCTTCAACTTCTTTTGAATAATAATTTTGGTTATATAGGAAGTTCACAAAGTAATCTATCAAATTATTATTTATGTTGTATATTTATATTGAATTTTGTAATTTGTGATTTTTTTGTATTATTATGTATTTTATTTTATAATTTATGTTTGTGAAATGTATGTTTAATTTTATGTTGTATTGTGTATTATAATATTTATGTTTTGTTTATTATTGAAATTTTTACTTCAATTTATATTTTAATAGCATTATAAATATTAAATACAAAATTAAAATATTAATCAATTCATAAATAGTGTATAAATTTTAGTTGAAGGCAAATTTGAGTACTTACAATTCTCTACTCAAGTACTCATTGTTCAATTTGAGTTCAAAAACAATTCCATTAGAAGTGATTTTTGACACAAACTAAAATTTGGAGTACAAATGTTTAGACCATTGGAGATGGTCTAATTATTGAATTTGAGTTATGACCTATATCCACTTCATTGCATCTTAGCAAGTAGAAACAGTGAAACTGTTGGTGAAAAATCATTGTATTTTAAATGAAGCATTCATTGTACATTGACAAAGCTACTGATAAGCGACAAATCAGATTATAAGTTAAGGATAACATATGCAGTGCTAATAAAATTAAAGCCAACATGTCAAACATAGAAACACCTCACCTCAGTACCCCCAACTCCATCAAAACCTCTTTACAACATGTTTCTCTTCTCACATAACTTCATTCCAAAGGTAAACCACATCACACCCCAAATGCTTTTGGTCTTCAGACGAAAAACGAGGTTAAAAAAAAGAAGCTTTCATAGTCCACTCGACGGTCCAAATACTGTGTATCCATTCACGCCAACACTAGGGTTTTGATACTCCGCCACACTATAAAGATCACAACCAGTACTCCCGAAACTCACAAAAGACAGATCCGAACCGCCCATTTCCCACTGGTTAGGTGGAATCAAATCCTCAACCTGACCGTTGTTGGCATACATCCCCTGTGGGACCATACAAGGCCGGGCATCGTAAGGCGTTGTTGAAAACCCATAACCATGCTGAAACCAATCATCGCCATAGCTTTGTCTACACGGGAAGCTAACCTGATGGTTCAAATAGTGGGGCCCGCCACCAAAACCCTGATAGTTTGTATGCTCGTCTTCAAGCAAGTCGTTGATGATGTCCAGGTGAGGAAAATCATCTGGCAGTAGATGATGATGGGCTTGGCGCCCGGATGGGCCTGTGGGGAACACGGATGGGACGTGGCCCATTGGCCTGTACAAATCGAAGCTCTGCATCAATGGGCCACGATCAACAGGTAAGTCCCTTTGGGGGGGCTCTGCCCAGAGAGAAGACTGGTTAGGCAGCACATCGTGACAGTTGACCATCCCAAACGAGAGACTCGGGGAAGGTGCCTGCGAGTATGGAATTGACGTGCTTGCCCCTGGACCCACAATCACATTACGATAGGACTGCGGACGTTCATGGACAAACGGGCCAGCCAAACTCGCTGACCGTGGCAAGATAGGTGCTGCCTGGGCTGAAGGGGCTACAGTGACAGCTGTCATGGGGATAGGGATAAGAGGAGCACTCAAGGGTCTCGACGTGACACAAATCGTCGGGACCGTTGGGGTATTTTTAGCTGTGTTGTCTGTGTTCTGTGTTGATGATTTATCTGCTTGTTTATTAATATAACTCTCGGGAGATGACTTCTTAATCATGGGAAGATCATTCGCGGCATTACCCTTCCACTCCAGTTTCACAGGATGAATGATAGTTGGGATATTTTTGGAAGGGCTGCTGGGCAGGGATACTGCACAAGATGATGCCCTATCCCGAGATACTTTGAGGTCTACTTTGGAAACAGAACTTTTATGCAAGGAGCCAGTTTCTTCCTCCTATGAAAAAGTAAGCAAGAAAATTAGATTTTGTTCGAGAATAGGCGACACAGAGATCTAAGAGTCTATGAGATGAAACGGCTATCATGACTAGGTTAAAAATAGTTTACAGAAATGAAAGATAATTGAAGTATGAAGCCTATCAACTTGGTTTACATAAAGCCTAGGATTAATAACAAAAAGTACCCTAAGGAAAAGTACCCAAATGTTTCATTTGAACACAATTTTTTTTTTTTAAATTATAAATACCTTTTGAGGGTGCAATTTGTGAAATCGAAAAACACAAGTTAGGGTGGTATTTGAAAATTTGAAAGATAACTTGAATCTTTTGGATTAAGGTAAGTATTCGTAAGTACCCCTAAACCGAAAGAAAAAAAAAAGTTTTTTCTTTTTTTTAATTCTGAAGCCATAGAATTCGACAAAACACAATCAACACCTTCACTACACGTTTCTCAGCCCCATCCGCCACACTATTAGCAAGCTGAGATACAGAGTGAGCGTTGGAAATTCCAGACGCATCAATAGTGCACCCTACATCCAAAACAGATTTAGACGGCTCGCTAGGTTCTGCCTTAACCCACTCAGCTGGGTCAGAAGTCGCCTTACTTTGATTGTTAGTTCCTCTGAAAAGTTGAAGATTGAGCCGTCACATATACCATTAAATTATGGGTAACTATAAAAGTTCACTTTTCTGTTAAAGCTTCTAGATTACAGGTGATGTATCAACCTTCTTGATGTAGATTTCTATCTTACAATTAACAATATATATAAAAATAAATCATCAGTCGTGTGCGGGTGGGAGGGAGGGGGGGCAAATACCTTCCAGGAGATCTTCTGTTATTTTGGTAGCCAGAATTGGCCTTGTGGGGTCCATTTACCGCAACAAAAGGAACAGAGTCGGAGGAACAAGTGGATGAGCTATCATCCACCATGGACGAAGTCCTTCCGTCAATTCCATTTTGCAGGCTTGAGAGTCCACTAATTCCGCTGCTACCTGCTTCTGTGGGAAGATGCAGTTCAGAGATATCATCAGTGTCCCAATTTACGGGACCCATGTCTCTGTCTTCCGAATCCAGTAGAAGTATTTCAGGAACACACTCTATGGAATCGGATGCATCAGAAACAATATCTTCGATGGGATCAAATTTCTCAACTGCCGTTTTCAAATCAGCTTCCACAAAAACTTCTCTCTCAACAGTGTAAATATCTTGATCCATCTTAATTTTTTGTGCAATAATGTCATGCTTGTCATCCTTTCCCTTGTCTTTTCCTTTGCGATTGCTGCGTTTCTGTTTGCCCTGAAGAGAATATTTAGATTAGAAGCAAAACGAAGAGAAGGTCGTTCACCTCCTTCTATAACTTACAAAAATTGACTCAATTAGGAGGGAATTATCATGGAATCAAAATAACCAAACGTAGACATCTTTGTTTTTACCAACAACGATAGATGTTATATACCATTAGAGAACTCAAAACAAAAACATGTACAGTTCGGTATAACCCAGTGCTCACTGACTATATACACCCTCTTTGGCAATGTTCTCAAGCCAACAGGGAAAGGAGCTTGGCGAAAAAAAGGTCAGCCTCCCACTAGTCCCAAAACAGGCAAGAGCCAAAATTTGGTACATGCTACAACCTCAAACATCTTCAAAGAAACAAATAAATATCAAACAGATTACGTAGTAGCTCGATATCATAGGCTATGGTTTGGTAAACACTTCAAACTGACCATTAGCTTGATACAAGCATAATATATAAACACAGTTAACAAAAATAATAAAGCTCAAAAGTAGATAAGAGCTTAACATCTAAAGAGGCCACAACTTTGCACAACATACTTAGAACACAACTTTAACTTCTTCCCATTAGATTAAATCAAAATAACTTCAACCTTAGAAAGTCAAACCTCTATATAGCCCATCAAATAAAATACTGAAATATTTCAGAAGGCAAAATAAACAAATTGACAAACCTGCTTCTTTTTAGATTTCTTTTCCTTATCTGTCGCACCACGCCTGCCTTTCTGCCCACTCTCGGCAGAACAAGCCTCCTCTTCTTCACGTATCAGCTCTTCTTGTCTCTTTAAAGAAACATCCTCTCGGTATGCAACTTCAATTTTACTGCAGAAAAAGACGAAAACTAGGGGTACTGAAAAAGATTGATACTGATGATCTTTGAAATTAAAATCAAATGCATAAACTTAAAGAACTGACAAGAATAAAATATTGCAAAACATAAACTTAACAATCCAGGGTTTGTGCGGACTGCAGAGAGCAAATAAGAAACACTTAGCGAACATTGAGAAATTGAAATTATCATCTTTACGCATAGATACTATTCTTGTTCTTAGGAGTTTTATGCAGGACAGCTAGGGTGATGAGCAACGTAAAAGACCATATCCAGCATTAATGAAAGAACGTAAAGATGACAATGTCGATAGCAAAATGGCTTGCAATGTCCTATAAAATCATTTACCTGAAAATATGGGCCAATGTATATATCTCAATAGTACGTCGACCTAATTCAGTGAGCCGTCTATCATCGCGTTCAAACAAATCTTTGTTGAACTCCTCTCCTAAAGACCCGTCCTAAAACAAAGAATCTCAGAATCAGCACATGCTCATAAAATTGGAACGAGCCAATGGAGCTCATGCAATGTGTACAATCCAAAAACCAAGTCGAAGCAAAATAAAAAATAAAAGGTGTGCATACAGAATTATGTAAATTACCACAAATAAATACCGAAAGGCAGATTAGGTACTGTTTCATTTTCCACAATGTTAAGTATCAATAAGAGCCATTTTCACAATCTTTTAGCAGTTCATCTCTAAGTTGTAAGAGCTAAATTCAATATACTAATTTAAAAAAAAAAATTAGTTCTTCTCGAGGGAAATCACTCGCCTTTGTACGATTTTGAGGGGCCTTCTCGTCCTTTGGAGGCAAAGGTTCAATTGCAGCTCTCTCAAGCAATGTCAACACATCATCAACCAAAACAAATGTGTCTTTTTCCATTCGAACAATAGCAGGGTGTAATTCTTCAGTTTCCAAATACTTGCCCTTCCTCTTCAAAACCTTGGGCTGGCCTTCGATAGCCTTCAGACCACTGTATAGCGAGTCCATGACCAGGGTAGACGTGACTTCTTTTTCTATAAAAAAATGTTTCACGAGTTCTTTCAATATTGACCCAGTTTTCTCTCTAGACATGTCGCACCTGGATTTTTTATCCTTAGCCATCCAAAATGCACGGAAACTGAAATTTTACTCCAACAAATGTCATATTAGGATGGTCCCAATATATTTTTTTATGTAAATTCAGAAAATCGTGGTACAAAACACTCTGCCAGAATAAGAGTCGAGATATTAAAACTGAAGTAATGTCTAACATCATTTCTTAAGCACTAACATCTTCTGGTCTCCAAAAGGAGTCACGGCATAATTTTGTTCAACAAAAAATTCAAAGCAAATGGAAGTCAGTACAGTGTCGGCTGAGATAAAAGAAACATGTGATTAAATTTATCAGAACCTCTCCCTAGCTTCTATAATTGAGGATAATATAACCAGTAAAATAAGAACAATTACACAAATACCTTGACCATCTAGTTTCGTCGGCTATGAGTTTTCCAAGTTTTCCTTGTCTCTCTTCCGCAAAACGCCGGCAAATTTGTTCCACATTTGTCAAATAAACACGTACAAGTTCCCTTCTGTATGGAGAATCGAGACAACGGAATGGCCTGTCTTCTCTCTCCCTGAAAACAATCTATAGTTTTAAATTTGAAAACATGTGATGCTGCAACGCCAAACAGTCTAATCCACCCAAGACGAGGAATTAATTTCCAAGTGAAAACCTAATTTCTATAGAAAACTTGTGTTGTTCTGACACTTCACTCAAAGCCAAGAACGTGTGGCAACACGACAGGACATTGGACACGAGTCACACGACATGGGAATGATGAGATACAGGTCCAACACTCCAAAAGGATCTCTCTCATGAAAGTTTACTCAAAATCATCCGTGGCAACAATTTGAGGAGAAAATCCAACAGATCGAAGTCTCATATGGTAAAGAGATGGTCATAGGCAAATATTAATATTCAGGCTTGAAAGAGAATGGAGTTTTGAAGAGTAAAACATTCATGGAAGAAAAAAGTCTTCAGTCCAAATTGTATGATTGTGTGAGATGGATGCAATACTTGTGCCGTATTGGAATCCAGAGCCCCAAATATAGTGTGGCTCCTGCTGATGGGTGGAATAGTTGCACCAAACATGTATTGGAAATTTGAAATTGCTACGCATTGGAAATTGAAATTTGGAATTGGAAAGTTGGATCTGATTTGGAAATTAGAAATTTAAGTATAAGAATTAAGGACTCGAGCACATGCAATTAAATTTGATATGTAGAATATTTTACTGAAAAAATTAAATTCATAATATCGTCACTTTAAAAAAATTCAAGGACTAGAGAGCCCAGATACTAGCTCAGACTCTCAAAGACATACGCATGCACTTTGGTGTTATTTTTCATACATTGTATTCGCATACCTCCATTAATGCTGAAACATTAAAGAAGTACAAACATATTCGTTGGAAAAACCAAAACATTTAGAGTACATGTACATGAACCGTATATCTTCATAGTGGTGGGTCACTCCACTCTCAAATCAAATGCCTAAACCCCTATTAAAACTAGACAATGCATGCTATTTAAAGAGTACCTTATAACTTGCACTTGAGCTTGAATAATCAAAGTATCTGCATTAATAAAACCATCCGACACCTTAGATAGCTCCATAAATTTCTTCCATCCCCAGTCATGCTCCCTTTGTATGAAACGATGTAATGTATCTGCAGGTGTGTTTAAAAAACATGTCGAGGCTGGTCATAAGATAAGGATGAAACATGTATTACAGAAGAACAAATGGTGACAATAGCAATTGAACATCAACCAGAATATTTTGACTTCTTAGGATCTTTATTCACCACAGCAATAGTGAACTGCGCAAAATGTCTCCACCCTGTAATAAAGGAGAAACCAGGAAGTCATGATAAAAGTAAACATAATATATTTTTATGATGAACAGAAGTCCCGTTCAATGTTATCCTACCTGGCAAAAGCTTTTCATGATTGGCAACACAAAGAAACAAAGAGAGATGATTGCAGACATCACATCCTTGAGGGTAGATCAAAATATACCTATACACCACAGTTTAAATGTTATCAATAATCAACATGAACTTCTTTAATTGAAAATATTCATTGCCTACCATATTTCATTATGCAATACAAATAATCCTGAAAACCCAAGGCATTCTTAAAGCTTGACACAAATAGATGAAAAGGTCAATAGTAAAAATGATCAAATCAGTTACTCAGTAGGGAAAGTAATGCAACTTGCATGTCTCAAGCAACAGATTTAGTTATTTTATAACCCCACCCATATTGCATAACTATAATCCTCTTGGGGCACCTTTAAATAATGAAGTTGAAGAATAAGTGTGAACAAATTCCATGACATCAAAGAAGATACAGCTCTGTTATAACCTAAAACAACTAATCATAGATGGAAAACCTCATTGTGGAATAACTAGAATCGCCCAATGGGAAGCATACACAATTAAATAACAGAGATGGGGAATTAATTTAAGCCTGTAATGCAAATAGATGGTACTTATCCTCGGGAAAATCAATGCAAAGAACCAAGTCGTTACCAGATCATACCATTTATATCCCCCGATCTCAAATGTATTGCTCTTGAGTTCTCTTTTATTAATTTGTGAAAACTTAACAATATTCCATGTATAAGTTCCATATAACTCATAAGGTTTCGGTCCTGTAATAAGAAAATAAAAAAAGATGCCAGTTACAAGATAATTGGACCCACAATAATGGATATATCCCAAGCATCAAGGTAAGAAAGTAAAACAGATTTAGTTAGAAAACAAAAAATCAATTAAATCAGACTAATTAATATTATATTTTCATAGTTAATCCATGATGGCAAATTATTGCTAAATCATTATTATTATCGCTCGTTTTCCTAAACAAAACTCTTTTGTCCACATCTGCCTCTCAAAGAAAAAGTTTTAGTGACAGTATCTTTATAGTAAGTACATCAACCATAAGCTTGATACCAAATATATATCCAGTCATCATTGATAAAACTAGAATCACCGACGCTAAATAATTTAAACAACCTTCATGCTAACAAGATAACGACAACATTTGCTTAGTTTTCACATTATGTTGCCAGCCAATGTGTTCTTCCTTTCTATATTTTATTTTCTTCATTTCCTAGCATATCGGTCAAAGTACCTCTTAATTACCTGCCTTTGTAGCATGTAAACTAGAATTCTAAAATGGTAACACAATAAATACACATAATTTACACGGACAGCTGTCATCGCTTACAGATCAGGCGCTATATGATATAACACATGTATACCACCTGGTAATTAATAATCGGAAATGTACAAATGTCACACCTCTACCATCGTCATCATCACTGTCCCAATAAGGCGGAGATGTCGATGGAGTCTCATTCCCAACCTGCTCACAAGACCTCCATTCTGCCAGTGCTTCACTGGATTGATACCTCTGCTCGCTCGGAACCCCTGCAGTTGACCTTTCAACACCAGTTCCCCCAGTTGGGACCCCGGCCATTTCCCCCACTAACTGATTCCGAGAGTACTACCAGAACTTTAGGCTGCGGTTGATGAAAACAAATATTAAAAGAAGCAAACATGATGTGACTAAAAGACATGTAGTGTGGGATAGACAGGCCCAGAATCAACATTTCAATAAAAACATGTAAACAAAAACCCATAATTCGATTAAACCCTAATTCATAAATCCATATACTAATTCAAATACACGATCGATTAAATTAGACCTGAAACGTAAAATTAGCAATCAAGAACAATCACTTGATTATTGAGCTAAGAATTGTAAAATGAAAAAACGCAAGCCCAATATGGATTATTATTATATGTCCAGAAATACCCTCATTAAAACGGAAAACCCTAATTCATAAATCCCAGCTAAAAATAATGAATCGTCAACCTGAGCATCACGACAGATAATAGTATTACAAAAATGAATTCAATTCAAAATCGAAAGACATAAATAAACAGACCCTTAGGAAGATTAGAAGAAATAATTGAAGCTTTTTATTGGATAATTTAGCGAATAAGCAGCAGCTGGAGGAGGGTGACAGAGATTTGGGAGAGAGGAGAAAATGGAGTAGCAACAGAGAAACAGGGGCGCACATAAACTTACCTAAAATCATTTCTCGACAATACACAATATTTTAAAAAACAAATTTTATATATATATATATATATATATATATATATATGTATATATACTATACACTTTATTTTTTAACATAACAATACTAGAGTGGTTCAATATTTTTTTTTTTTAGCATAACAATACTACAGTGGTTCAATATTTTTTTATTTTTTTTAGGAGAGACTAGAATATTTCACCCAAGACAAAACTTCGTAATATTTCAATGAAAATTTGTCCCATTCGAAGTTCGAACCCTGCGTCGTCAGGAAATATCTCACCCACATCGTCACATGCCTTACCACTCGGTTATGCCCCTGGGAACTACTGTGGTTCAAGGTTCGAGAGACATGTATGTAAGGGTGTAAATAGATCGAGATATTGGATAATACTCTTTCCATATCCTTAACCATATTGAGCGGAGCGGATAATGATCGGATGCCGATATAAATGCGAATTATATCGGATTCGGATCGGAACGGAGCAGATTCAGATTGAATACGAACAAATATTATCAGATAAGTACACGCAACAAGACATAATTTAAAAAAAAAAACTTATAATTTTTAAATTAATTACTACTAAATTAAATTATTCTTAAAACAAAGTTCACTTGTTTTCATTTATTCTCCTTATATAAAAAATATTTCTGTTTAAATTAAAATACATCCATTATATGAAGAAATAATAATTTCATAAACAAATTAAGAATAAACCGTATAAATATATAATAATTTTTATGTGTTTTTTTTTTTATAATTGTTGGTTTTTTGTGAAGAAGTAAAAAAAAATAGAATTATAAAAAAAATTGAAAATTAAAAAAAATATAATAAATAGTTACACAAAAAAGAGAAAAGAAGAATAGAAGAAGAAATATATATCCTCTAGAGAAGTAGATAACATTATTAACTAAATTAATATTTATTTGGAAAATTAAAAAAAATTAAACTAATTATAATCGGATAATTCGAATTAAGAAAGTCGGATAATTCTCATAAAACGTCGGTTAATCCATATCCGTCGTATAATAGCAATATCATATCCGCAGGATATCCGCACGAGCAATATTCGTATCCTCATCTGTATCCGGCGGATTCATATAATCGCATACCATATCCTTAAAAACGGATATGAATGCGAATTCAGAACAAAATTATTCGTACCATTTACACCCTACATTTGTGTTTGATTAAATTTCTGCAATTAACTTTATAAGAAATTATTATTTTCATGTTATGACAGGTGGGCAATTGATGCAGATACATAAAAGGAAAAGATTGTTTCTTTCTGCTCAAGCTATTAGTATTATTTTTATTTATTATTTTAATTTATTTTGTTAGGGTTTTAGTATTATTTATATTCTGCTTTTGTCATTCATTTTACATAGTTGTTTATGATGAAATAAAGTTTGTTCCTCAGTTGAGGTTTTATTAGATTTCGGTATTCTTAGGAATCAACGAAAGTATTGATATTTTAATTCTCGAGTATTCTCAAAATCAACGAGTTTTAATTGTTTGTTTACGCTTCCGCCTGCATCAGCAATACACTTATACAAGACAAAATATTTTAATAAATTTAATTTTTAGTTTATTTACATATCTAATATTACTAAACTCACTTATTTTTAAATTTTTAAACACATATAAAATCTTTATATTACCTTTATATAAAAATTATTGCCAAGTGTACACATTAATTTCGTTCAATATTCTTTGATGTTTTTTAAATCTATGTCATTTTTAAACTCATTTTTATATTTTTAAATCTATATTATTTTCAAATTCTAAGCAAATGATAAAAACATTGAACCATAAATTTTATATAAACTAATTTCTCCCATCAATTTTTTCAAGAAAAAGAGTCATTGTTAAGTGACCAATTTCTCACTTGGAAGGTGTTAAAATATGACTCGAATGCGTATGAATTTTGTTTCTTTATTTAGGATAATTAGAATTATATTGTATTCAATATAATTCTATTTCTTATGGATTTAGGAGTCATATATTATGAAAATGGTTTATTCCTATTCCTATTGGTTACCTAATTTATGGGTTTTCTACACCTATAAATAGAGATCTTCATAGACACAATTATTGAGAGAGCGTGTAGAACACGAGTTAATACCATCATAGAGAGAGATAATATTGTGTGAGATTAGAGAGTTTTAGAGTGGATATCAATCCTTGTAATCATCGGCAATATTATAGTGAAAGTTCTCGTCGTTCCTCCCGTGGTTTTTCCCGATTTGGGTTTCCACGTAAATTTCTTGTCTTCTTTATTTGTCTCCTTTATTTATTGTTGAGTTATTTTCGGGGTTCCGCATTATTATTCGTACTATATATCGTCGATCTGCAACAAGTAGTATCTAGTGGCACCGGTCTTGATCGTGTGGCGTTCAGAGCTTTGTCCCGTAACAAGTGGTATCTAGAGCCAGGTTACGATCTTAAAAGCTAACAGAAGGCAAACATGAAAACATCTTTAATAATATTACCTTGAATGGTCATATTTCCATTATCAAGAATTTGAAATAAAATAACAAAAAAAAAAAGTGTAAGCCTTAGCAATATTACAATGTATGAACACTTAATTTTTTTTAAATAATAGTAGTATTTTTTTTGCTCAATAATACTCAAACTTCAATTTGTATTAACATTATTAAAAGCACAATAATTATAGTGTATATTTTATTTTTAAGAAAAGATTGACTTGAATTCAGATTGAAATAAGAAATGCATAATGTTTAGAATAAGAAAATTATCAATTGTATTTAATAGAATCACTTTTTTTATTTTTTTAATAAGGATAAAGATTGTATTTTTAAATAGTGTAATTATTTATACTACTTCTCTTTCAATACAATAGTCACACTACTTTTGTAATTTTCAAAGGAAGTGTGACTATTATGTTGAGATTCAACACAATGGTCACACTATTTTTGTATTTTTCAAAGGAAGTGTGATTATTATGATGAGATAGAGAAATTATTTAATAAGGTGAGTTTAACGAGTGGTGTGAGCTTAGTAATGAAACATTGTCATTGTTAACAATGATATTGCTGAATATTTATAATTTAAATTTATTTAATTTTTACTATTTTATAGGAAATTGTATTTTCAAATAAAAAAAATTAATTTTAGTAAAATTAAATCTTACCTATCGAATCCAAATTACATTACTACAAACAAATTTGAATTAAACATTCAAAGTTTTTTAATCAAATCAATTATTCATGAAAAAAACCAACCGTAAAAATTAATTAAAGAAAATTACTCATTCAATTCTTTGTTACAAAAGCATGTTTAGTAAATCATGAAAATCTAAACCAAACATTGTTTGAGATTTAAAACAAACACTAATTTTTTTCTATAAAGAAAAATAGCATATTCATTACTTAGATTTATTTTCAACAACAGCAATTAAACACTAATTTCTCAAAATTAAAATGAAAGACTTTATAACTTCCAGTGTCACAAAAAAAATAAAATTATCCTTCACACGGCATCTCCAATGTAAAATCTAATTCCACTAATTGTGGACACCATTTACGTTTGTTGCATGCTCACTTTTTTCCAATGCTAACTGTGATGACATTTATGAAATATATTAGTATTTTAAATATAAAGAGTAAGTACTGTAGTTTTTTTTTTCTTTTGTTTGAGGTGTCTATTGGTGTGTATGGTTTAATTTGAAACGAAGAGAGTGTATTTTTTGTGGAAATTATAAAGAGCATATAAATATATATGTGGCTGATATTTTATAGATAACTATTTTGTAACTATAAAATTTACGAAAAATTCTACATCATTGTTTAATGTTTGTAGGAGTAGTAAAAATAAGATAATTTATAGAAGAAAAATAAATATCGATAATTTTTTGCATGTCATCAACTTCCATTTGAATTGAATATCAAAATATTAAAAAAAAAAGATTTTTTTTGTTGTGAACATATATACAATTGATATAATGGAAAATTTAAGTCATTTCAATAACTTACCATGTTTTTAATTATCTTATTTTTTTAATTAACACGATTTACTCATTTTAAATCATACTACATGTTACAACGAAATGAAATTAATTATTGGGGAATCAGAATCATAAAAATTAATGAAAACAACAAATTTTATGATTATTTTAAAATACTGTATTAAATATAAATATTTTTACAAAAATAGTTTTTGATGGACATAAAATCTTAAAGTGTACTCCATCGAGCACGTATTGATATTTCGAAGTTTGAACAAAAAGAAAACAATAATAATTTAATTAAATAAATTAGGGAATTTGGGCGTGAATTGTACAATGTCTTTTTTAAACTATTTATAGTATGAACGAACATGAGTCTTCTTTATTGGGTTAGGGTTGTAGATTCGAGAATGTGAGTCTTTCTTTATTGGGCCTAAAACGTTTTTGGCTTCGACTCACTATGCTGGGGTGTGTTCTCATTTCTTATGTACTTCTCATAATGCACACCGACATTGATACGTGGTTTCGGAGTCTTATAGTAAGTTATAAGGTCCTCAAAAGCGACGACGGTCTATCGATTCTAGACTATCGATGGAGTTTATCAGATGGACCTGCCGACATGGTCGTCATGGCCTTTATTGTCTGCTTTATTGACTAGGAGATTTTCGTACGTGGACCATACTCGAGACTTTATTAATGTTTGTTGACCATACTCGACACTTTATTAATGTTCGGCAACCATGAGAATGTTCGAAATGATTCCTCACGGAATGTTGTATAGGATCGAATGTACAAAATCGATAATTATACATTAATATTGAACACTATCTAGTTAATTATCACGAAAATTTTACTAATGAAAAACCAATTTTCTTGATATTTTGTTGAATATGATTAATTATGTTGGATAGTCGATTATGTTGAATATAATATAATTGAATATTAGTTGAATTTAAGAACATTTAATTTATTGTCATCTAATGTTAATGATTTAAGTGAAATCATTGTCCGTTTAATGTGATTGGAATCATTCAAAGCTTTGGATTAATCCTAGTCAATAGAATATGAATTTGGAGAAGTGTGGAGTACACGTTCATATAAAATTGATACGGATTAATACTTTGAATAAGCATGTTGATGCATGTCGAGTTTAATCTCGTGGTTGCATGGTTTGCATGGCTAAGTAATGATTTAATATCATATATTGTATGCAAATTCGAAATTGCATGAATAGTCATGCAAAACAACATGAATAGGTGCTTAGTGAAAGGGTGTGTTCACTAAAAGGTACCTATTCAACTAAAGGGTGCTTATGTTCAAAGGAAGGGGTGTCTAAAACCTATATAAGGGAGTGGAATTCATTTTCTGAATACACACAACATCTCCTACGAAATTAAGAGCTTTGAAGCAACAAATAATACATAAAGTTCCATAAGTTGCTCGTGTTCTAAGCCTAAGACGCGAGTGTCGTTATTGTCTTATCCTGCGAGGGATTTCGTGATACCCAGGCTTATAGGGTCGAAATACTCTTTAAGGAAAGCGTTCTACGCGATTCAATAAATATCCAAGCCTCTCTTCTTTCAGTAAACACCCTAATTTACAACATTCTTAAAGAGTATTTCCATATACTGAAAGATGGATGCGGTTCGAGAAATGACCAACAAGTTCGGCAAGTTGGAGAAATTTGAAGGCGTGGACTTTAGAAGGTGGCAAAAGAAGATGCATTTCATGCTAACAACATTAAAGGTGGTGTACGTGCTGAGCACTCCACAACCGGAAGCAAAGGATAACGAAACAACAGAGGAAACTCGGAAAAGGTGCAAATGGGAAAACGACGACTATATATGTCGTGGGCATATATTAAACGGTATGTCTGACTCTCTTTTCGACATATATCAAAACGTTGAATCTGCTAAAGAACTATGGGATAGTCTTGAATCCAAGTACATTGACGAGGACGCTTCTAGTAAGAAGTTCCTGGTTGGTAATTTTATGAATTACAAAATGTGCGACGGAAGGCCGGTAATGGAGCAATATAATGAATTGCTGCGGATTTTGGGTCAATTTTCCCAACATAATATGAAGATGGATGAGTCCATCTCGGTGTCTAGTATTATAGACAAATTACCGCCGTCGTGGAAAGACTTCAAGCACACCCTGAAGCATAAAAAGGAAGAGTTGTCTTTAGTACAACTCGGTAGTCACTTGCGCATAGAGGAATCTCTAAGGGCGCAAGAGGGTGAAAAACCCAAGGACAAGGAACCTATAAGGTCTGCAACTATCAATATGATGGAAGCAGGGGAGAGTTCGTATAAGAACCGAGGGACAAAGCGTCCCTATAACAACAACAACAACAACAACAACAGCAACAATGCTGGGAGTAAGAAGCCTAAGGGCGCTTGCTGGATATGCGGAAAAACGGGTCACTTTAAAAGTGATTGTCGTGCAAACAAGAATAAGAAGGGAACGATGAACAATCGCTCGGGACAAAGGTCTAATGACCAGGGTCCGAACACCAATCAAGGTGAGACTAAGACTCATAATTTAGTTGTTGATATAAATTATGTGCCTATAGTTTCTGAAGCATTTTATATGCAGGATGATTCGGTGGCATGGTGGATTGACTCGGGTGCAACCAAGCATGTATGCAAAGATCGTCATTGGTTTCAGAAGTATGAACCGGTTGAAGATGGATCAGTGCTTTACATGGGAAACGAGTCAACTGCCCCTATTCTTGGTCGCGGAGAAGTGTTGTTGGAATTTAGTTCCGGAAAGTCCTTAGTATTATTAGATGTATTACATGTACCCGGAATAAGAAAAAACCTTGTATCCGGTAGTGTTTTATCCAAGTACGGATATAAACAAGTGTATGAATCTAATAAATATGTATTGACTAAGAACGGTGTGTTTGTCGGCTTTGGATATCAATGTAATGGGATGTTCATGTTGAATATTATAAATAAAAATTCTGATTCGGTGCTTATGATTTCTTCTAATGTTAATGATTCATTACTATGACATGCTAGACTAGGACATGTTCATTATAAGCGTATGATTGAAATGTCTAAACTTGATCTAATTCCTGCTATTAACTTAGAAGAAGATAAGTGTAACACATGCATGCTAACTAAAATTGTTAGGCAGCCTTTTAAAGATGTTCAACGTGAATCTAGTATGCTTGAACTTGTGCATAGCGACTTATGTGATTTCCATGCTACACCTTCGTTGGGAAATAAGAAATACTTGCTGGAATTCGATGTCCCGGGTTATCTAAATTTGCGGAAACCGACAACCCGACCGAAAACCCCTCGCCGGAAACCGATCACGAGCTCCACGATGTCCGGAGCTCAACCGGAGAATCGCCGCGGGATGAACCCGCGGCCGAAACCCTAGTCGAGCCCATCGCGGGCTCGCGATCATCATCGATCGCGTGGGGCTGCTCCGGCAGCCCCGGGGCGGTGAGTCCGGCGACTTCACCGCCCATGCCGTCGGGAGGGGCGGTCAGCCCAGCTGACCACCGCGGCAACAGCCGCGGCTCGCCCCCGCGATCGAGCCCAGCTCGATCGCTAGCCCCGGCGTCCAGCCGGGGTCCCTTCGCGCGGATCGCCGCGATCGAACCCTAGGTTCGATCGCACCCCTCGGCTCCCAGCCGAGGGTCCTTCGAACGTTCGCCGGGGATCTCGAATCCCCGTCCCCGAAGTTCGTCGTTTTTCCCGGATCGTGCGTTCATGTATGTATCACAATTAATCCACATAAAATCATAGAAGAGAGTATATGATTTTACCTTTTAATTCGTTGTGCGGAGAAACGAATCTAAGTTGATGACCTTACGATCTTCCCACGTATTCCTTGCACTAGCTTGAACGTCGGGTGGGCGACGATCCTCCAAGCTTATGGATCCTCTTCTCTCTCTCTCTACTTTCTCTCTCTAAGAGAATTATGATCTTGTGTTATAATGTGTGTTGTAGAATAGAGAAGACCATGTAGTGCTTTTATAGGCTACGTAGGGGATCTAAAGGAGGTGGAATATTGGGCTTCCAATATTTATGATTAAATTGAGCCCAAGCCCAAATCTATTAATCTCCCATTAATATTAATTAATTTATTTTCCACTATATAAATTAATTGCACTCCCAATATTAAACCATATTATATCAAATAATATTTCTCCGGTAGTATTATTTATTCCGTGTATTTAAGATTTAAATATCCATGAATAAAATTAATTTATTGCTAATTAATTTATTCATCTCTTGAATCCGAGACTAGTACCATTCAACCTTAATTATTGTGCGGAACGAATCCACTCATGAGGTTTACACAATAATTCCTTATGAACTCATCTCGGGGATATTATCAACCCTTCCGGGATACACTGTCCGGTCAATCATTCACGGCATGCCATATATAAAATATAGTGACCCAACTTAACCGGTAATTAACCCAATAATTAAATCGGTTAATTCCTTTGGTAAATCAAAGTCACTTATATTAAATATACACACCCGCAACAATATCGGGGATTAAGAATAAAATACACTGAGACTCGAATCGATTATCGCCGGCAATCCTAATCGATGAATCTCAACGATCCGCTCAATACACCAAGTGTACAAGTGTGATAAAATAATTAAGATAAATTATTTTCTCTCTCACACAACGACTATACCGATGGATTGGTCCGGGTCCATCTAGGTCGTGAGCCACTGTTTGATTAAATACGAGTAACCGATAGTATGATCTTCTGTGTGCCCATGCAACACCATACTAACTACAACGTATAAAATCTAGGACTATGAATTTGCATATATTTAATTAATAATAATTAAAAGCAAACAATTGTTTATTAATTTAATAGATTAAATGCTATGATCGGGAGTTTATCGTTACTTAAATCTAGACATTAAGTACACAACTCCAACAATCTCCCACTTGTACTAAGGTCTAGTCATTTCCTCCAAACTCCCGGTTCCCATACTCATCACGTGCTTTAAAGTGTACTTCCGAGAAGTACTATGTGAATGAGCAATCTAGGTTGCCGCTCTGAAGTTATCTTGGTGACTACTACGTCGTCTCCCCTGACGATGACTCGTATCAGGTGGTACTTGCTCTATGTGTTAACATCACTTTTGACTTATGACCTCTCCTAGTTCACCGTGCACCGCTATCCAATAGCCTTTGGTAAACTAAGAGTCATATCCAAGTCAAGAGGTTATCCCGGAACCTAACCAAAACTTCCGCTGCCTCTGAGGCTGCTATTCGGTTATGAGAGAGTCTGAGAAGCGTCCCGCTTATCACTCTTTCATTTCATGGTTCCACCTCTTTCTAAAAGTGAACACATAGCCTGATATCGGTTTTCACTGGTCCTTCTCTGATTTTTGGATCTGAGAATCTGTAATCTAAGAAGATTTCGTCTTGCTCCGTAAGCCAGTACTATGAAAGTACTCTTGGAGCATTCGAACATCCCTTATCCAGATTACTTTGATATCCTCCCACTACGCAAACCGCATAGTTGATATCAGGTTCTTGTTTTACAACATTGCATCTATAAAGCTTTCCATACTCGAAGTATAGGAAACTGCTTTGTCCTCATCTATCTCCTTCATGTGTTCGAACACATATCCTTTAGATAGATGTTTATTCTGTCCCTGAAAGGCAATAACCTTTCTCAGAAGTATGCATGTTAAAAAACAAACCTCAATCGTATAAGATATCTAGGAGAAGTACAATGTTCTTATCTCTAGATCACAAGATCTTAAGAACATGTTCTAACTTCTTCTTAATCTTATATCTCGATTTATTTAGACAACCATTATTTTATGCCTGATAACAATTTTACATTGTTGCCAATGAAGAAGTGTTATCTACATAAAATCTCCGAGAAACACCACCTTGTTTCTATTATGTCTCTAATACACCTTTCGTCTTTGCCTTTTGATGAATCCATCAAATGGACTTTCCCATCAATTCGCAAGTTCCACGATTTATAGCTTTGTTACCATCCATAAATGGATTTACTAAGCTTGTACTCTAAATGATCTAGCCTCTTAACAATAATCCTTATTGTTCCAAGCAGGCACATTTAGATCTAGTACTGCCCTTATGCAGAGCTAGGGGTCGATTTCATCTTTACTAGATCCAGAGTCCGAACTCCTCTAGCCTTATGAATATCTCTGGTTGTCCAACAACCTCCCACTGCAATGGCGTCCCGGTGTATAACAGTAATAACAATAGGTGCAGTGTGTGGTGTACTTCTACTCGGTTTGGCTGGTTCCTAGTCTTTTGTCTTTCTTCTCATTTCAAGGTATTACGTCAATTTAGGCTTTGTGGTCCATCTAATAGTCTTCCTCTATGAACCGGACGAGACGTCCCTCTGGTTCATAGTACTATCGAACACACAATACTTCGTTCATCTAGGATATCCTACAACCATATTGAATATGCCGTTGTTTCCAGGAATATCCATAGAACGTAGGTGGTTCCGAACAACTTGTTCTTTTACTATTAGATCTCCATTTCTTGTTTACAACGCACCATCTCTACACGTAAGTGTATGGTGCGGCCCTTTGGGATTGAATCCCTAATCTTTGATTATGCTATGTGTTACTTAGATAAGTGATGGCCTTCGCGACCGAGTCGCAGGCTCCTAATGGATATACTTTGATGGTTCCCCATAATAGCTTTGTGTCCATTGACTAGTCAAAACATTTTGCTTTTATGGCACATTAAGTATTCTAATCCATCACCGAGTATTCTTTGAGAGAATTTCTCGTACCTTTCTAATAAACACATATGTCTGCATATCTAATCATTTCCAATACTTGTCTGAATTCTATCCTTTATCCAGAAAGGTTTGCTTAGATGTATTATCCTCCAAATTCAATCCTTAGGTCGGAAGGTCCATTCCTTCAACTATAATTGATCAAATCAATTTCGACCATTTGAATCTTTATTTGAAAATACTACTAAGTATAAGAATTCACAAGTATAATGATTAATAAAGAAATATCTAACTAGTAAAACAAGTTATAGAACGGTTCGTTGCATTGGGGTAGACTTAGGATCTATCATTCATATATTGCTATCTAATGTACCAGAATAGATAATGCCATTATTTCTTATCAAAATCATCCAATGATTAAAGAAATAAAATATCCATTCATAAATAATAGAAATCCAGAACAAAACGTTCTTTCTAAAATAAAGGGGTACATAAAGCAATAACTTTGAAATGAAATCCTATTTAACTACTAAAGCAGATAAATGTCTTCCACCGCAACCGCTGCCTTCTCTACAGCTTTGCCCGTGTAGACTCGAACTCTTCCTCTCTAAGTCGCCGGGTTTTCTGGAACCCCTGCATTCAAAATGCACATACCGTCAGTGGTTCCATATCTACACACCAGAATTCTGGTAGATAATACCGCTGACTATGTTTTTACGACTAAAGAAAAATTCGTACCTTTGAGAGGACATTCAGACTTCCAGTGTCCCATCTTGTTGCATCAGAAGCACTTACCCTTTGGCTTTGCAGCCCCCACTCGTGGTACAGTCCTCTTGACACCACTGGGTTTCCGGGCTTGCTTCCTTTTCTTGCCCCTACCTCCACTAGGCTTAAAGCTTTTGGACTTGGTAGCTACAAGCGCTTGAGACTTGCCCTTCTTGTAGATCCCCTCTGCCGCCTTTAGTTCAGTCAGGAGTTGCGCAAGAGTATAAGATAGTTTACCCATATTATAACTCATACGAAACTGCTCAAAACTAGGGGCCAGAGACTGGAGTATGATGTCGACTTGCGTCTCAGCATCAATAGAAGCTCCTATGACCTCAAGTTCATTCAACAAACTCATCATCTTAAGAACGTGCTCCCCAACGGGCGTTCCTTCAGATTGAGTAGTTGACATGAGGACTCTCATGGCTTCTTGCCTTGCCGCACGATCTTGCTCCCCAAACATCTCCTTGAGGTTAAACATCATATCATAGGCAGTGTCCATCGACTCATGTTGGGTTTGGAGTACATTTGACATGGAAGCCAAAATATAACACCTAGCCATTTCATCAGCCTTTTTCCACTTCCGATATGTCAGTTTTTCCTCATCAGTTGAGGCAGCCGTGGGCTCAGCAGGGCACACTTCATGGAGTACAAACTTGTACTCCTCCGAAGTTAGGACAATGTCTAAATTTCTCTTCCAATCAATATAGTTGGGGCCAGTGAGCTTATGCTCCTTGAGTATCATAGAAAGTGGGTTCATAGCTATTCTCTAAACCTATAAGCACATTTAAACAAACAATTAATTTAATATCCGATATTATCTCCCTCAAATAATATCATTAAATTACTAATCACATCTAAAATCCCATCAGGTAAGGCAAGCCACGTGGTGTGGACGTTTACCCACCCAAATGATTTAGTAATTAGGTTTTCTTTGGTCATACATCACTTATAGCGTAACCTCGTGGGGAGGAATACTATAATGCGTATCTAAGTGTAAACCATTACTCAGCACCAAAGTAAATCGTTTGGAATTGCTATATCACCGCAAGCCACGTGGTGTGGACGTTTACGATAATTTCACAACTCTTCACAATTCCTTACAACTGTCTACATCAATTAATCCAAAATCCGTTAGTACAGCAAGCCACGTGGTGTGGACGTTTACTACACCAAGAGACTTTTATAATTGACTCCCAATTATGAGATTCATTCGATTTTCGTAAATCAAGACGCGGAGAATCATAAGTGAAACTCGAAGTTTCTAACCAGTGATTCACCATGCGAACAACCCTATCTCTCATTAGATGAGAGAGCCGAGCAGACAATCGATCCATCTATCAAAGAATGGTACGACTGCCTCTAATTTGTGTCATCCACATGACCAAGTGGCTTTGGCTCCATTCCACTCCCCGGGGTGAGAATGAGTCGACTTGAAGTCAGTTTCAGAAAGACAAATTAGGCATTGTTTGATGAACTTAATCAATGTTTCTCGTAAGAGGAATTACAAGAATTCTCCTCCAATGACACATCTATATGAACTTCAAAAGTTCATAAGAGTCACCAAGAGAACAGTAATGGAGACCATGGGAATGTTTCCATCCCCTCTCCCACTTAGCTTTTTATAACAAAGGGATACGCTATCTAATGCATAATTAAACACATAAGCATGCATACAAGTAATAAAGCACATAGCACATAGTCAAAATAATGCTAGAAAAATTATTTTCCGACTATCATGGCTTTATTCCATCTCCGTATGCGTCTTCTAGTCTTCAGTCTTCGTTCTTGAATGCTCCATGTGACGAGAATATTAATCCTAATATTTAAATCTATTTATTTTTAATAAATCCAAAAGATACTTAATTCGAAAATTAAGTCAATCGAATAAATCAAAAATAAAATTAAATATTATTAATATTTTTATTTATTTATTTTCCTATCTAATTCTATTAAATCTCTAGAATAATCTATCCAAGTCAAACTTGGAATACTCTAGAAGACTTCTATAATAGAATAAGGAAATAAAATAAATTAGGACTCTTCTACTTTCCAAGATTAATTAATTTCCATTACTATGAAAATTCCCATAAAATAGGAATAATCAATTAGGAAATAAATCAATCCTAAATTAACTCTTATTCCTTTCCAATTCTATTAAATCTCTAGGATCCTATTCCAAGTAGAACTCGGAATACTCTAGAAGACTTCCATAATAGAATAAGGAATAAAATTAATTTCAATTAATTCTTTTTCTATTTCCATGAGAGTTCCCAAAGTTAGGAATACTCAAAGTAGGAAAACTTGAATCAATTAGGAAAGTGAATCTAGGTAGGAGTAGCACGAGATCACGAGGACCCCGCGCCCCCCCACCTTGATCGCCGGCCGGGAGCACCACCGCCGCCGTCCCCAGCCCACGCGCCACCACCTCCGGTGGCCGGCGTGGCCGAGGAGCCCCGCGGGCAGCCCCTCCGATCGATCTCCATGGGATCGATCCCATCGATCCCAAGCCCTAGTTTACCCTCTCTTCATCTCCTTCGTCTCATGAGTTCTCCGGCGGTCGTCTCGGCATCGATCCAACGTAAATAAATTACAAGAAATAAATTTACAATTCCGGTATCGATTCTATACATGAAATCGACCCTATACACTTTCCGGAAAACATAGAACGTAATAATAAATCCTAAATTCGGTCAACCCCCGAATTTTTACTATTACAAGCATTCATCCACACAAAACGAATCTCGACATGTCCGAGAGTTTAATAAACGAACAATCATGGTAAATTAAATAGCAATTAATTAAACCAATAATTAACAATTAATTAAACCATGATAGTCGGAATCCCTGCAAGGTAGAACACAATTGAACACATACATGAACACGAAACCAAACGCTCTGATACCAATTGCTGGAATTCGATGTCCCGGGTTATCTAAATTTGCGGAAACCGACAACCCGACCGAAAACCACTCGCCGGAAACCGATCACGAGCTCCACGATGTCCGGAGCTCAACCGGAGAATCGCCGCGGGATGAACCCGCGGCCGAAACCCTAGCCGAGCCCATCGCGGGCTCGCGATCATCATCGATCGCGTGGGGCTGCTCCGGCAGCCCCGGGGCGGTGAGTCCGGCGACTTCACCGCCCATGCCGTCGGGAGGGGCGGTCAGCCCAGCTGACCACCGCGGCAACAGCCGCGGCTCGCCCCCGCGATCGAGCCCAGCTCGATCGCTAGCCCCGGCGTCCAGCCGGGGTCCCTTCGCGCGGATCGCCGCGATCGAACCCTAGGTTCGATCGCACCCCTCGGCTCCCAGCCGAGGGTCCTTCGAACGTTCGCCGGGGATCTCGAATCCCCGTCCCCGAAGTTCGTCGTTTTTCCCGGATCGTGCGTTCATGTATGTATCACAATTAATCCACATAAAATCATAGAAGAGAGTATATGATTTTACCTTTTAATTCGTTGTGCGGAGAAACGAATCTAAGTTGATGACCTTACGATCTTCCCACGTATTCCTTGCACTAGCTTGAACGTCGGGTGGGCGACGATCCTCCAAGCTTATGGATCCTCTTCTCTCTCTCTCTACTTTCTCTCTCTAAGAGAATTATGATCTTGTGTTATAATGTGTGTTGTAGAATAGAGAAGACCATGTAGTGCTTTTATAGGCTACGTAGGGGATCTAAAGGAGGTGGAATATTGGGCTTCCAATATTTATGATTAAATTGAGCCCAAGCCCAAATCTATTAATCTCCCATTAATATTAATTAATTTATTTTCCACTATATAAATTAATTGCACTCCCAATATTAAACCATATTATATCAAATAATATTTCTCCGGTAGTATTATTTATTCCGTGTATTTAAGATTTAAATATCCATGAATAAAATTAATTTATTGCTAATTAATTTATTCATCTCTTGAATCCGAGACTAGTACCATTCAACCTTAATTATTGTGCGGAACGAATCCACTCATGAGGTTTACACAATAATTCCTTATGAACTCATCTCGGGGATATTATCAACCCTTCCGGGATACACTGTCCGGTCAATCATTCACGGCATGCCATATATAAAATATAGTGACCCAACTTAACCGGTAATTAACCCAATAATTAAATCGGTTAATTCCTTTGGTAAATCAAAGTCACTTATATTAAATATACACACCCGCAACAATATCGGGGATTAAGAATAAAATACACTGAGACTCGAATCGATTATCGCCGGCAATCCTAATCGATGAATCTCAACGATCCGCTCAATACACCAAGTGTACAAGTGTGATAAAATAATTAAGATAAATTATTTTCTCTCTCACACAACGACTATACCGATGGATTGGTCCGGGTCCATCTAGGTCGTGAGCCACTGTTTGATTAAATACGAGTAACCGATAGTATGATCTTCTGTGTGCCCATGCAACACCATACTAACTACAACGTATAAAATCTAGGACTATGAATTTGCATATATTTAATTAATAATAATTAAAAGCAAACAATTGTTTATTAATTTAATAGATTAAATGCTATGATCGGGAGTTTATCGTTACTTAAATCTAGACATTAAGTACACAACTCCAACAATACTTAATAACTTTCATAGATGATTATTCTAGATTTTGCTATGTATTTCTGCTAAGTACTAAAGATGAAGCGCTAGAAAAGTTTAAGGTATTTAAAACTGAAGTTGAACTACAACAAGAATGCATGATTAAAAAGTTGAGAACCGATAGGGGAGGCGAATATTATGATCCTGTTTTGTTTGAATCATGTGGTATTATTCATGAAATAACTGCGCCCTATACTCCTCAACAAAACGGTATATCTGAAAGGAAGAATCGTGTACTAAAGGAAATGGTGAATTCCATGTTGTCCTATTCGGGTTTGAATAGTGGATTCTGGGGAGAAGCCGTGTTAACGGCTTGCTATTTATTAAATAAAGTTCCTAACAAAAGGACAAGGTTACTCCCTATGAACTTTGGTACAAAAAGAAGCCTAACCTGAATTATCTTAAGGTTTGGGGCTGTCGGGCAGTCGTAAGACTACCGGATCCCAAAAGGAAAACTTTGGGAGAAAGAGGCATTGATTGCATCTTTATTGGATATGCTGTGCATTCCAAGGCATATCGATTCTATGTGATTGAACCAAATGATTCTGTTGCGATTCATTCAATCATAGAATCGAGGGATGCCATATTTGATGAAACTCGGTTTTCATCAATGGTTAGGCCCAAGGATCTGGTGCCTAAGGTGGTTGAAAGCAAGGAATTAACCTTGCCCGAACCTGAGTCGCTTGAACCTCGTCGAGGCACGAAGATAAGGACTAAGAAATCGTTCGGTCCCGATTTTCAGACTTTTCTGGTTGAAGGATCAAGGGACGAAGTTGGCTTCCAATACTCGTATTGCTATCATGTTGATGATGAGCCTAAAACATACGAGGAAGTCATGAAATCGCAAGATGTTGCATTTTGGAAAGAAGCCATCAATGATGAGATGGATTCCATTATGGGGAACAACACTTGGGTGCTTGCTGATTTACCTAACGGTTGTAAACCATTAGGATGCAAGTGGATCTTCAAAAAGAAGATGAAAGTCGATGGTTCAATCGACAAGTATAAAGCCCGATTGGTTATTCAAGGCTTTAGGCAAAAGGAAGGCATTGATTATTTCGATACTTATGCCCCTGTTGCGAGAATAACTACTATTAGATTATTGATAGCTTTGGCTGCAATAAATAATCTAGTGATCCATCAAATGGATGTAAAAACGGCATTCCTTAACGGTGAGTTAGAGGAAGAGATTTACATGAAACAACCCGAAGGGTTCGTTATGCCTGGTAATGAGCATAAAGTATGTAAACTCGTCAAATCCTTGTATGGATTGAAACAAGCACCTAAGAAATGGCATCAAAAATTTGATGAAGTAATCTTGTCGAATGGATTTAAATTAAATCAATCGGACAAGTGTGTTTATAGCAAATTCGATGACTTTGGTAAAGGAGTCATCATTTGTCTATATGTTGATGATATGCTTATCTTTGGTACTGACCAAAGACAAGTGGACCTTACTAAGGCATTTCTATCATCAAGCTTTGACATGAAGGATATGGGGGAGGCGGATGTGATTTTGGGAATAAAAATCAAACGTGAGAATAATGCTATTACTTTAACACAATCTCATTACATTGAGAAAGTGTTGAAGAAATTTCATTGCGATGACTATTCTCCAGTTAGCACTCCTTATGATCCAAATGTGAAACTTATGCCTAATACGGGTGTTGCGGTGTCCCAGCTGGAATACTCCAAGGTAATCGGATGTCTTATGTATGCTATGACTAGCACAAGACCGGACATTGCATTTGCAGTGGGCAAACTAAGTAGATACACAAGTAATCCTAGCACGCATCATTGGCAGGCTGTTAGGCGTGTATTGAAATACTTAAAGGGAACCAAAGACCTTGGTTTGACGTATGTCGGATATCCTTCGGTACTAGAAGGGTATTCTGATGCGAGTTGGATAACCAATATAGAGGATCATTCCTCTACTACTGGTTGGGTTTTCTTACTCGGAGGCGGTGCTATAAGTTGGGCTTCAAAGAAGCAAACTTGTATTACGAGTTCCACTATGGAATCGGAATTTATAGCACTCGCGGCAGCTGGTAAAGAAGCTGAATGGCTAAGGAATTTGGTGTATGAAATTCCTTTGTGGCCGAAGCCTATTTCGGCGTTTTCTATTCATTGTGACAGTGCAGCCACTTTAGCTAAGGCATACAGTCAAGTATACAATGGCAAGTCAAGGCACTTGGGCGTTAGACATAGCGCGATCCGTGAGCTGATCACTCATGGAGTAATCTCAATAGATTTTGTGAGATCTCAACATAATCTCGCTGATCATTTGACCAAGGGATTAGCGAGGGACTTGGTAGCAAAGTCGGTAACTGGGATGGGTCTTAAGCCTCTCTGAATCTTCAAATATGGGATACCAAATTCATTTCTAATTACATTAGAACCAGAATTCAATTGGGAAGCCTATATTTGAAATTGAAACACATGGAAATTATCCCAAAGGTATGTGTTTGAACCTGCATGTTAAGGTTGAATTTAATTCTTAATGAGTCTTTTGACAAAGTGCATTGTGCAGGTGCACGAAGAAAAGATTCACCTATACGAGTGGGAAGTGTGGCAACTTCAAGAGTCGTGGCTAAGCTCTATATACGCTCATGAATGGATAGGGACACAAGGCCTAATTTTGTGTCGGTTTTCCTTATGGAATTGTAATAAACTTGTGTGTGTTTTGTCTTCATGTATTCAGATGGGTTGAACGGTTCAATCTTTAAGACACCGTGATTCTCGAATATTTGTAAAGTATAATTCACTAAGATGAAAATTCAATCTTCAAGACATTTTCATTTTATGCACTAGTTTTATTTGTTGAATTTGTATGATTCAAGGATTACACTTAAATGGGGGAGGAATGTTGATGATTTAAGTGAAATCATTGTCCGTTTAATGTGATTGGAATCATTCAAGGCTTTGGATTAATCCTAGTCAATAGAATATGAATTTGGAGAAGTGTGGAGTACACGTTCATATAAAATTGATACGGATTAATACTTTGAATAAGCATGTTGGTTTGCATGGCTAAGTAATGATTTAATATCATATATTGTATGCAAATTCGAAATTGCATGAATAGCCATGCAAAACAACATGAATAGGTGCTTAGTGAAAGGGTGTGTTCACTAAAAGGTACCTATTCAACTAAAGGGTGCTTATGTTCAAAGGAAGGGGTGTCTAAAACCTATATAAGGGAGTGGAATTCATTTTCTGAATACACACAACATCTCCTACGAAATTAAGAGCTTTGAAGCAACAAATAATACATAAAGTTCCATAAGTTGCTCGTGTTCTAAGCCTAAGACGCGAGTGTCGTTATTGTCTTATCCTGCGAGGGATTTCGTGATACCCAGGCTTATAGGGTCGAAATACTCTTTAAGGAAAGCGTTCTACGCGATTCAATAAATATCCAAGCCTCTCTTCTTTCAGTAAACACCCTAATTTACAACATCTAAATCATATTACACTATTGAACTAAAAAAACGATACTAAATTTCATTTTTTTTTTTTCAACAATTTTTATAACGTGTTTTAAATGTGATTTGTTAGTTAATACTCGTTTTATGTAAAAATAGTTTGTAAACTTTTCGTTCGAGATATTTAAATTGTTATACTAAAAAAATTAAAATAATTACCTTAAAATGTTAATTTTATTCCTAAAATACAATTACAGTTTAACCTAATTTTTTAAATTAAATTAATAAAAAATATTTCATAATTTTTTAAAATGAGACAATTCAATGTACAAAATTAGAAAAAAACTACATTTAAATTAGTGATGTAAACGAATCGAATCGAGTCGAATATCTCACTATTCGATTCGTATATGTAACCATATTGAAATATTCTTATTCGTATTCATATTCGTTCGAATAGTAAATTTCGATTCATATTCGTATTCGTCGAATATTCGAATATTCGTTCGGATAATTGAATATTCAAATATAACGCTAAAAAAATAAAAATAAAAAATACAAAATGAACAGTATATATTGTTTCATCTTATCATACAAATATTAAAAAATCCAAAATATAAATAAAAAAAAAAAACTAAAATATCATTTGACATTTGCCGTAAAGTCCTCCATCAATACATATTCCTACATTATAAAGTCATTCATGAAACAAAAAATAAATTTATTGAATATGAATAGTAAATGTTATGAAATTAAAAATAAAATAAATAACCTCTCATTCTTGATTTTTTAGTGCAACTTCGTTAACTTATTCTTCCTCCTAAATAAAAAACATAAAGCGAAAAATGGGAAGCATAATTACAATTTAATTTCATATAAATATATATTAGAAAATTGGAAAATATAAAAAGAAAAAACTAAAATAATATTTATAATAAATTATATATATATATAATAAATTATATATATATATATATATATATATATATATATATATATATATCGAAACAAATCGTATAATATTCTAATCGAATAATATATTATTCATATTTGTATGTATATTTATTCAAATATAAAAAATATTTGTATTCGTATTCATATTCGTAAAAAAGAATACAAAATCATCCAAAGTCGAATCGAATCAAGAATCGAGTAAAAAATATTCGATTCGTTTACGTCCCTAATTTAAATCATAAAGAAGAGTATTACAAAAATACCATTCAAAATCATCTTTTTAAGGTATGATCACATTATGTATCTAGGTATTTCATGTTATAAAAATTGCTCTATTTTTATAAAATTAAAAATACGTGCACATTTATTTATAATAAAAAATAAAACATTTACATTTATTTGTAAAAATAGAATACATGGAAAGTGTTGGAAATCGATATCCCGAGGTTAACGGAATTGCGGAAAACATAACCCCGACCGAAATCCCATCGCCGGAAACCGATCACGAACACCAACGAACCGGGCTCGACAAGAGTATCGCCGCAGCGGGATAACCCTGCGGCCGAAACCCTAGCCAAACCCCGCTAGGGTTCGCGATCGCCGTGCATGGCGATCGCCGGGGATGCGCATGCATCCCCCGGGGCTGTTCGGAACAGCCCCCGGCGGTGAGTACGGCGACTCACCGCCGTCACCATCGAGGGAGGGCGGTGCGCCCAGCGCACCCGCCGCGGCAGCCCTAGCGATCGACCGCGGTCGATCGCATGCCCCGGCGTCCAGCCGGGGCCCCTTCGATCGCACGCCGGCGGTCGTGCCCTAGGCCGACCGCCACCCTCGGCTCCCAGCCGAGGGTTTGTCTTGAGCTTCGCCGGGGATCTCGAATTTCCGTCCCCGAAGTTCATACGTTTCCCGGATCTTTCGTTCATGTATATATAACGATTTATTCAACGTAAAATCATAGAGGGTGTTTATCGATTTTACCTTTGATCTCGTTGTGCGGAGAAACGAGATTGTTTGAAGACCTTCGGATCTTCCTACGTATTCCTTGCACTAGCTTGAACGTCGTGTGGGCGACGATCCTCCAAACTTATGGATCTCCTTCCCAACTCTCTAGAACTATCAACTAATGATATTCTTTTCTTGTAGGTGTGTTCTAATTGTGAAGACCATGTAGTGCTTTTATAGGCTACGTAGGGGATCTAAAGGAGGTGGAATATTGGGCTTCCAATATTAATGATTAAATTGAGCCCAAGCCCAAATCTATTAATCCATTAATATTAATTATATGATTAATTCCACTATATAAATATAATTGCACTCCCAATATTCACCATATTATATCAAATAATATTCTCTCCAGTAGTATTATTTATTCCATGTGTTTAAGATATAAATATCCATGAATAAAATTAATTTATTGCTTAATTAATTTATTCATCTCTTATATCCGAGACTAGTACCATTCAACTTTAATTATTATGCGGAACAAATCCACTCATGAGGTTTACATAATAATTCCTTATGAACTCATCTCGGGGATATTATCAACCCTTTCGAGGACACATTTTCCCATCAAGAATTCACGGCATGTCATACATAAAATACCGTGACCCAACTTTACCGGTAATTGATCGGTTATTCTAATCAATCAATTCATTTGGAAAATCAAAGTCACTAATATCAAATGCACACACCCGCAATAATATCAGGGATTAAAAATAAAATACTCAGAGATTTAAATCGATTATCCAAAGCAATCCTAATCGATAAATCTCCAGCGATCCGCTCAATACACCAAGTGTACAAATATGATAAAATAATCAAGACCAATTATTTTCTCTCTCGTACAACGACTATACCGATGGATTAGTTCTTGTCCATCTAGGTCGTGAGCTACTGTTTGATCATATACGAGTGACAGATAGTATGATCTTCCGTGTGACGTCGCACACCATACTAAATACAACGTATATAATCCAGAACCATATTTGCATTTATTTAATTATAAATAATTAAAAGCAAACGATTATTTATTTAAATAGATTAAATACTATGACCGGGAGTTTACGATACTTAAATCTAGACATTAAGTATACAACTCCATCAATCTCCCACTTATACTAAGGTCTAGTCATTTCATCCAAACTCCCGACTCCCATACCCATCACGTGCTTAATCTGCACTTCAAAGAAGTGCCTCGTGCATGAGCATTCTAGGTTGCCGTCTCCGAAGTTATCTTGGTGACTACAGCGTCGTCTCACTTGACGATGACTCGTATCAGGTGGTACTTGCTCTATGTGTTATCATCACTATGGACTTATGATTTCTTTCAGTTTGCCATCGCACCGCTATTTTAATAGCCTTTGGTAAACCAAGAATCATATCTAAGTCCAGAGGTTATCCCAAAGCTTCACCACAACTTCCGCTGCCTCTGAGGCTGCAGTTAGGTTACCCATGGTTGAGTCCGAAAAGCGTCGTGCTTATCACTCTTCCATTCTAAAGCTTTACCTCCCTTTACAAGTGAACACATAGCCTGATATCGACTTACACTGATCCTTATTTGATTAGAGATCTGAGAAATGTAATCCAAAGGAAAAGTTCGTCTGCTTCGTAGTCTAGAATAGTACTTCGAAAGTACTCTTACAACAGTCGAATATTCCTTTCCAGGATTACTTTGATATCCTCCCACTATGCCAACTGCATAGTCGATATCCGCTCCTCGTTTTTCAACATTGCATTTTAATGCTTTCCACACATCCGGTGTAGGAAACTGCTTTCACTGCTTCTATCTCCTTTATGTGTTCCAAACACATACCTTAGATAGATGCATTCCTTCTTGAAGGTCACACACCCTTCTTGGAATGATGCATGCTAAAACGAACCTTAATCGTATAAGATTTCTAAGAGAAGTACAATGTTCTTTTCATAAGATCCTAGATCTTAAGAACATGATCTAACTTCTTCTTTATCTTATATATCGATTTTATCTTAGACAACCATTAATTTTATGTCTGATAACACTTTTACATTGTTCCCAATGATAGAATGTTATCTACATAAAATCTCCGAGAAACACCACCTTGTTTCCATTACGTTTCCAATACACATTATTCGTCCATGCCTTTTGATGAATCCATCAAATGGATTATCTCATCAATTCGCAAGTACCACGAATTATAGCTTTGTTACAATCCATAAATGGATTAATTAAACTTGTACTCTAAATAATCTTGTCTCTTAGCAATAATCATTATTGCTCTCTAAGAAGACATATTTAGATTTAGTATTGCCCTTCATGTAGATCCAGGGAATGATTTCATTTATACTAGATCCAGAGTTCAAAACTCTTCTAGTCTTATGAATATCTCCGGTTGATCAGCAACCTCCCACTACAACGGCGTTCCGGTGTATCAACAGTAATAACAGTAGGTGCAGTTAGTGGTGTACTGCTACTCGGTTTGGCTGGTTTCCAGTCCTTGTCCTTTTTCTCACACTCTAAGGTATTTCGTCATTTTGGGCTTTGTGTTTCATTTAATAGTATTCTTCTAAGAACCGGGCGTTAGAAATTATAACGTCCTTCTGGTTCGTAGTACTATTTGAATACACAACTTTTGTTCTTCCAGGATATTTTACAACCACATCGAAATGTGTCGTTGTCTTTCATAAATATTCATAGAACATAGGTAGTACCGATTAACTCTTTCTTTTACCTTTCCTTTAGAGATCTATTTCTTATTTATACACCATGTCTACACTTAAAGTGTATGGTGTTAGTCATTTGGAATCTAATTCCAGTTACTGATTATGCTATGTCTTCAGACAGGTACTAGCCTCTGTGATTAGATCACAGGCTACTTATGAACATACTTTGATAGCTCTTCCACTATAGCTTGTGTCCATTGACTTGTCAAAACACTTGCTTTTGTGGTATATCAAGTATTCTAATCCATACTTAGAGTATTCATCAAATGAAGTACTCGTACCTTTCTTGTCTGAGTAGGCATAGGTCAACATATCAGTGTTTAATCAATTTCAATACTTGTCCGGATTCTTTATCCTTTATCCAGAAAGGTTTGCTTAGTCGTATTATCTTCCAAATTCAATTCTTAGGTTGGAAGGTCCACTCCTTCAACTTAATTGATCAAATCAATTTTCAACCTTTGAATCTTATTTGAATAAATACTACTTAGCATAGAATTCACAAGTACAATGATTTAGCAAAGAAATATCTCTAACAAGTAAAACGAATTATATACTACGGTTTGTTGCATCGTGGAGACTTATGATTCATCATTCACATATTGCTAACTAATGTACCAGAATAGATAATATCATAATTTCTTCTCAATAATCATCAAATGATTAAAAGAAATAAATATCCATTCATTAATAATAGAAAACCAGAACATAGTTCTTTCTAAAATAAAGGGGTACATAAAAGCAATAACTAGAAATGAAATCCTATAGCTATTAATACGCAGATAAAATGTCTTCCACTGCAACAGCTGCCTCCTCTACAGCTTTGCCCATGTAGACTCGAACTCTTCTTCTCTAAGTCGCCGGGTTTTCTGGAACCCCTGCATTTAAAATGCACATACCGTCAGTGGTTCCATATCTACACACCAGAATTCTGGTAGATAATACCGCTGACTATGTTTTAATGACTAAAGAGGAATTCATACCTTTGAGAGGACAATCAGACCTCCAGTGTCCAGACTTCTTGCATCGGAAGCACTTGCCCTTAGGCTTGCTGGTCCCTTCACGCGGTGCTTGCCTCTTGGCACCACTGGGTTTCCAGACTTGCTTCCTTTTCTTCCCTCTACCTCCATTAGGCTTAAAGCCTTTGGACTTAGTAGCTACAAGAGCTTGAGACTTGCCCTTCTTGTAGATCCCCTCCGCCGCTGTCAGTTCAGTCAGGAGTTCCGCTAGAGAATAAGATAGTTTACCCATATTATAGCTCATGCGGAACTGCTCAAAACCAGAGGCCAGAGATTGGAGTATGATGTCGACTTGCGTCTCTCCATCAATTTGGGCTCCTAGGATCTCCAACTCATTCAACAACCCCATCATCTTAAGAACGTGCTCTCCTACGGGCGTTCCTTCAGACTGAGTAGTTGTCATAAGGACTCTCATTGCATCTTGCCTAGCCGCACGGTCTTGATGCCCAAACATCTCTTTGAGGTTAAACAACATATCATAGGCGGAGTCCATCGACTGATGCTGGTTTTGGAGTACATTTGACATGGAAGCCAAAATATAGCACATAGCCATCTCATCAGCCTTTTTCCACCTCCTATATGCCGTTTGTTCCTCATCAGTTGAGGCATTCGTGGGCTCAGCAGGGCATTGATCATGAAGTACAAACTTGTACTCCTCAGAAGTTAGGACAATGTCCAGATTTCTCCTCCAATCAATATAATTGGGGCCAGTGAGTTTATTCTCCTTGAGTATCACAGAAAGTGGATTCATAGCTATTCTCTAAACCTATAAGCACATAAACAAATAATCAATTTAATTTCCGATATTATCTCCCTCAAATAATATCATTAAATTACTAATCACATCTAAAATCCCATCAGATAAGGCAAGCCACGTTGTGTGAACGTTTACCTATCCAAACGATTTTGTAATTAGATTTACTTCGGTCGTACATCGATTATAGCGTAACTTCGTTGGGAAGGATACTATAATGCGTACCTAAGTGTAAACCATTACTCAGTACTAAGGTGAATCGTTTGGAACCGCGACATCACCGCAAGCCACGTTGTGTGGACGTTTACGATAACTCACAATCCTTCGCAACTCCCTATAACTGTCTACATCAATTAATCCAAAATCCGTCGATATAGCAAGCCACGTTGTGTGGACGTTTACTACACCAAGAGATTTTTATAATTGACTCCCAATTACTCGAGACATTTAATCTTGTGAATCAAGACGTGGTAAATCATAAGTGAAACTCGAAGTTTCTTACCAGTGATTCACCATGCGAACGACCATATCTCTCATAGAATGAGGGAGCCGAGCAGACAATCGATCCACCTTCAAAAGGATGGTACGAAGGTCTCTCATTTGTGTCCTCGACATGACCAAGTGGCTTTGGCTCCATTCCACTCTCCGGGGTGAGAATGAGTCGACTTGAAATCAGTTTTGGAAAGACAAATTAGGCATTGTTTGACAAACTTAATCAATGTCTCTTGTAATGGAATTACAAGAATTCCCCTCCAATGACTTGTCTATATGAACTTCAAAAGTTCATAAAAGTCACCAAGAGAACAGCAATGGAGACCATGGGTATTGTTTCCAATCCCTCTCCCACTTAGCTTTTTACAACAAGGGATACGCTATCTTATGCATAATTAAATACACATAAGCATGCATACATGAAATAAAAGCACATAAATATTATCACATAGTCAAAATAATACTAGAATATTATTTTCCGACTATTATGGCTTTATTCCATCCTTGTACGCATCTTCTAGTCTTCAGTCTTCGTTCTTGAATGCTCCATGTGACGAGAATATTAATTCCAATATTTAAATCTATTTATTTTTAATAAATCCAAAAGATACTTAATTCGAAAATTAAGTCAATCGAATAAATCAAAAATAAAATTAAATATTATTAATATTTTTATTTATTTTATTTTTCCTTTCCAATTCTATTAAATCTCTAGAATCCTATCCAAGTCAAACTTGGAACATTTCAGAAGACTTCCATAATAGAATAAGGAAATAAAATAAATTAGGACTCTTCCACTTTCCAAATTAATTAATTTCCATCTCCATGAAAATTCTCATAAAATAGGAATAATCAATTAGGAAATAAATTAATTCCAAATTAATTCTTTTCCTTATCCATGAGAGTTCCCATAAATAAGAACACTCAATAAGGAATAAATTAATTCCAATTTAATTCTTTTCCTATTCCATGAGAGTTCCTAAAAATAAGAACACTCAAAATAGGAAAACCGAATTAAATTAGGAAAACGAATCATGGTAGGAGAAGCACGGGGTGGGGATCTCCGCACCCCTCCCACTCGATCGGCCACCACACCGGGAGGAGCACCGCCGCCCAGCCACCACCGTCGCCGGCGGCAGCCCACGGCCGAGGGGCGATTGGCCCCCTTCCTCGTGGTCGATCGATCATGGGGATTGATCGATCCCCGGTCCTTCCCTCTCATCGTCTCCTTCGTCACACTTCGTTCTCCGGCGATCGTCTCAACATCGAACCAACGTAAAAATAAATTACAAATTTAAATTACAATTCCGGTATCAATTCTATACATGAAATCGATCCTATACACTTTCCGGAAAACAAGAACAATAATAATAAATCCTAAATTCGGTCAACCCCCGAATTTTTACTATTACAAGCATTCATCCACACAAAACGAATCTCGACATGTCCGAGAGTTTAATAAAAAATTATGACAATAATTAACAAATAATTAACAAGCCATAATAGTCGGAATCCCTGCAAGGTATAACACAAAATCGAACATATACATGAACTAGAACCAACGCTCTGATACCAATTGTTGGAAATCGATATCCCGAGGTTAACGGAATTGCGGAAAACATAACCCCGACCGAAATCCCATCGCCGGAAACCGATCACGAACACCAAGGAACCGGGCTCGACAAGAGTATCGCCGCCGCGGGATAAACCCGTGGCCGAAACCCTAGCCGAACCCCGCTAGGGTTTGCGATCGCCGGGGATGCGCATGCATCCCCCGGGGCTGTTCGGAACAGCCCCCGGCGGTGAGTCCGGCGACTCACCACCGTCACCATCGAGGGAGGGCGGTGCGCCCAGCGCACCCACCGCGGCTCCAGCCGCGGCAGCCCTAGCGATCGACCTCACGGTCGATCGCATGCCCCGGCGTCCAGCCGGGGCCCCTTCGATCGCACGCCGGCGGTCGTGCCCTAGGCCGACCGCCACCCTCGGCTCCCAGCCGAGGGTTTGTCTTGAGCTTCGCCGGGGATCTCGAATCCCCGTCCCCGAAGTTCATAAGTTTCCCGGATCTTTCGTTCATGTATATATCACGATTTATTCAACGTAAAATCATAGAGGGTGTTTATCGATTTTACCTTTGATCTCGTTGTGCGGAGAAACGAGATTGTTTGAAGACCTTCAGATCTTCCTACGTATTCTTTGCACTAACTTGAACGTCGTGTGGGCGACGATCCTCGAAGCTTATGGATCTCCTTCCCAACTCTCTAGAACTATCAACTAATGATATTCTTTTCTTGTAGGTGTGTTCTAATTGTGAAGACCATGTAGTGCTTTTATAGGCTACGTAGATGATCTAAAGGAGGTGGAATATTGGGTTTCCAATATTAATGATTAAATTGAGCCCAAGCCCAAATCTATTAATCCATTAATATTAATTATATGATTTATTCCACTATATAAATATAATTGCACTCCCAATATTCACCATATTATATCAAATAATATTCTCTCCGGTAGTATTATTTATTCCATGTGTTTAAGATATAAATATCCATGAATAAAATTAATTTATTGCTTAATTAATTTATTCATCTCTTATATCCGAGACTAGTACCATTCAACTTTAATTATTATGCGGAACAAATCCACTCATGAGGTTTACATAATAATTCCTTATGAACTCATTTCGGAGATATTATCAACCCTTCCGAGGACACATTTTCCTATCAAGAATTCACGGCATGTCATACATAAAATACCGTGACCCAACTTTACCGGTAATTGATCGGTTATTCTAATCAATCAATTCCTTTGGAAAATCAAAGTCACTAATATCAAATGCACACACCCGCAATAATATCAGGGATTAAGAATAAAATACTCAGAGATTTAAATCGATTATCCAAGGCAATCCTAATCGATAAATCTCCAGCGATCCGTTTAATACACCAAGTGTACAAGTATGATAAAATAATCAAGACCAATTATTTTCTCTCTCATACAACGACTATACCGATGGATTAGTTCTTGTCCATCTAGGTCGTGAGCTACTGTTTGATCATATACGAGTGACTGATAGTATGATCTTCCGTGTGACGTCGCACACCATACTAAATACAACGTATATAATCCAGAACCATATTTGCATTTATTTAATTATAAATAATTAAAAGCAAACGATTATTTATTTAAATAGATTAAATACTATGACCGGGAGTTTACGATACTTAAATCTAGACATTAAACTCCATCAGAAAGTTTATTATAATTAAATAAACATTTTTTTTTTAAATTCACTAAATTATTTTTATTTATTTGTAAAGATGAGGAGAGTGTATGCCAGTAAATTGATAATGATATTAATTATTTTTGTTATAAACTTAAGAGAATTGAGAGAGAATAATATAATATAAAGAGAGACAATATGAGAGGAGAATAAAATTGTTATTTCATTCATATGGGGAGACTCTTTTATATAGGATACAAAGTAGGGTTTCTGTCTTGTTCACCAAGAAAGGGTAAACTAGTCATTCACTAATTAATAATATTCATAACACTCCCCATTGAATGACTATTTACAGGATTGATGTCTCGTTAAAACCTTGCCAGAAAAACCCAATGGGACAAAACCTGAGCGAAGAAAAAAGAGTGCAGCTTTCTCCCCCTGATTGTAATCACCGAAGATCTTTGACTTTTGAAAATAGTTATTGGTGATCAATCCATCTCATTAAAACCTGTAACTAATAAAACCATATAGGAAAAACTTAGGAGGGTGTATTCAATCAGGATTTTAATAGATTTTTTTGGACTTTTAAAACTCCGTGGATTTTTGTGGATTTTCTAAATCCAAGGAGTCTAGAAAGAGTTTGATTGACTTTTTCTTATTGATTTTCACGGATTTTGATAGACTTTACATAATTGTGAAATACATTTTTTAATTGATTTACTTGAATTATATTTTTACATATACAGAAATCCAAATTGTTTAAAAAAAAATCAAATTTTAAAAAAATAAAATACAAAAAATGCACTAGTTTAAAAATAAAAAATATAATTATTCAATATTATTATTCTTATTTTTATTTATGCTACCATTAGCAAGCAATACTCGTTGTATGAATTAGCTTGTTCATTTTTCAAATACCAAGCAATACTCAATACTCGTTGAATTCATGATATATACATATATATATATATATATATATATATATATATATATATATATATATATATATATATATATATATATATATATATATATATATATATCATACAAGAAAATATACGTATTATTTTTTAATTTTTTTATTTATTAATATTTTTTTAACTTTATTATATTTATTTATATATTTTTAAAATTGTATTATTTTTTTAATAATTAATTAATAATTTTATTTTATCTATTTCATGTTTACTAATTTTATTATTTTTATTTATATAGTTTTTAAGTTTTATTATTTTTTTAATAATTAATTTGTCAATTAAAATAAAAATCCGTTGAAATCTCATGTATTTGGGAGAGATTTCAAATAATGGATTTCTTTTATATTTTTAGGATGAAATCAATAGAAATCCATTGAATTTTAAAATCTTTTAAAATCCATTCAATTTTGAATACCTATAAATTTTAATAGACTTTTTAAAATCTAAATTGAATACCTCCGGATTTTAATAGACTTTTAAAAATCCGGAATGAATACCCCTGGATTTTAAAAGTCCAAACAAATCCTACAGAGTCTTAAACGAATACACCCCCCTTAGTTATTCAAATATACATTTTGGTCTTCAGGACATAACCTTCGAATTGTCGAGTTTCATATTCATTTGTATTATTGTATATTTTTCGTCCTTCTGGGACATGCCTTTACTAGACATCTATTGACTAGAGCATTCGCAATTGCTATAACCGGCCGGTAACTCTTCTGGAGTATATTAGATGCGTCTAGTGTTTGAAGGTTACGATATACCGATCCGATCGATATACCGTGTGTGCGGAAGCGTGTAAAGCAATAGATCTACTATGCCATGATCTTAGTGCACACTAAATGTGTATAAGAACACATATAAACATATATATATACACATCTAATATATATATATATATAAGGTTCAACGATTACTTACTTTTGTGATGAAGTGATTCGTTGATGTCGTTGAGGTGGTGTTGAGTCGATTGAACCACCTCAAATGGATCAGCCTCTCGAAGCTCTCCTTGTGAATGACCTCGTCACTCCTCTTGTCTAGATCACCCGGATGTTGAAGCCGCACAAATGGCCCGGCCTCTACGTGTTGCACACGAACCCGGAATTGAACTTGCTTGCTTGTTCTTGAGTGATTCTCTCACTCTTTTCTCTCTAGTTGGGTGGAATTTCGTGGCTGATGATTAAGTGCTATGAAAACCATGTTTTCATCACTTTATTCACCACAATTAACCTCTCCTTGTAACCCCCCATTATGTGCATCATAATGCACCAATAATGGTGGTTAATGGGGAGGTAAAGGGTCATTTCCACATCACCATGCCAATTGGCATGGATGTGGTCCCCTTGCTTGTGTGGCATGCCATGTCATACCATATGACATGCATCCATGCAAGCCATGCATCCCATGCATGTGAAATTCCATATATATTGATTCTAAATCAATATAGCAAGCAACTTAATTCCAGCTCGTGTGTGACCCTGTAGGTATGATTTTATCGATCAATATTATATTGTTCCCAACAATTAATATTATCGAATAATCATTTAACATCCATAGACGACCTTATGACTTTATCGATTGCACACGTAGGATCGAAGGACATATCCCAACAGTGTTCAATATACATTTCTTGACAAATGAAAAATAATGTGAACTTCAATTCACAATCATTTGAACTTCAGGTTCAATATCTCACTTTATCTCGAAAATAAACTCATATGGAACATTCTGATGTCCTCATTATTATCGAGTGATGTACATGCCTCGTTAAAAACCTCGTTATAAAACCCTGTAGGAAAAAAATACTCGAGGAAAAGAGTACATGACATTCACATTTATATTGTGGTGATTGTCTCGTTAAAAACCTTTAACTAAGAAAACCCTGTGGAAAAAACTTAATAGAGGGAAAAAGAGTGCAATCAGGTCTTCGGGACCAATCAGTGGTCTTTGGGACCTTGCATCAATATTAATTTTTGTCCATATGTAATATGATATTTTACATGGTCAGATCATACATTCGATGCATATATCTATCGTTGTTGCTGCCATAAATATTAAGTAGCAGAACTATATGTCATCCTTAAAAATATTTGATTAACATCGAGTTTCTGCGAAAAACTCTTGAGCAACTAATCTCGCTTTTATATCTCACCACATCATTACTCGTTTTTCGTACGAACACCCACGTATATCTTTCTGGGATAATATTTTGAGGTGTATACTATAGAGTCAAAATATATCTTTATTTAGCGAGTCATGCACAACCTCAATTGCTCGTTTCTTAGTTTTCGAGTGCTGCTGGCACACTATCATTAATTTAAGTTTTGGATCCAAATTTTCTAGAGCAACTTCTTGAGGCAAATATGTCGTTGACGACTGTTCATTTTTCCATTTGATGACAATTCAATATATCAACCAAATCTTTAATCATTTCCCAAATTATTTAATTTGATTGTTCCACAAATCTCACGATTTCTATTATCATGTGCACATGCTTTTTCAATGGGATTTCCATCTAAGTCTCTTCAGGAGATTTTGAGGATGACTAAATTTCTTTGTTTTTTCGCGGATTTATTTTATATCTTAAGATCGATCTACTACGCTTCAGGCGTATATTAGAATCAACATTTGAGTTGATCTCTTTGGTATTTGAACTCTTATAGTTCATTTATCACATATACATGTGATTTTGTCACACCTTCATTAATTTGGCAGATTACTTGCTGAATATTGCAAGTCACTTATGAACTTCGGGTTCAATTGATTGGTGCGTGGTTCTAGAATTAAATATCTTTTTCATTTAATGAAATTTCTCGGCATTTATATCTTTTATATTCTTATCTCCCCCTAATGCCGGGAAATGATCTTCGTTAAATATGCAAATCAGCGTAATTGCTATAAACTGATCTTCTGGATCGTGGGCTCGAGATATTATGCCCGTTCATAAAAATATACTTTAGTGGTGATATGAATATAAGTTGCATATTTCAAATTAATTCGCAGATGGGAAATGTTTGATTCATTTCCACGCATTTGATAATAATCATGATATGCATCATTTTTAGTACAATTATAGTACTCGTGGGGATAACTAGTAAAGCTCTTCCAGAGCTCACTCTTAGTATGTCATCATTTGCGTAATAATATATTTACCAATGATCCTTCGGGGATACAGTATCTTTACCAATCATCTTTCGGGATACAATATCTCTACCAATGATCCTTCGGGGATCAATATATAATTTTCTCAGAAATTACATTTAATTGGAATCGTCTTTTTCGATATTCATATTTGTTATTGAGTTTTAAAATATATCTTTCAGGGATAATTCATATATAATCATTGTTTCAACGAGAACAATCGAATTTGACGTTTCACTATGGGATGTAACTTTATTAAAAACATATAATGTTTGAACTTTGCTTCTTCATGAGCAATTAATAAAAATAATTGTTACATCAGAAGCCATTAATTTGATATTTATGCGGGGATTTCATATCATAATATTCTTCGGGAACATTTAAAACTTATTGCTACTACGAGAGCAATTTAATTTGATATTTATCGCATAATATCAAATCATGATTTTCTTTCAGAACGATCAATATAATATTTAAACCAGGGTATATGTTCATCAGGAACATTCAATTTTATATATATATTAAGAATAATTGATTCGATATTACTTCAAGAATATCAAATTATAATATGACTCAAACTTGTGAGTTGTATTTCATGATAGCTTAATTATATGCCTAGACAGATTTAAAATATTGTAATCGAATGTGGAGTCAATCATACCACGTTTTGGTAGTACGACCAACTTCGGGTGATCGTATCTTTCTTTTAAAATTTTCAACAAAGCTAGTGGATCTTTCACGGTCAATCAATTTTCAAATATATTATTCGAGATTATTAGTATATAATCACAATCAATTTGATATTGATATTTTTGCAGGAATATCATATCACGTCACGATGTTCTTCAGGAACATTTAATTTTTAGATTTGATATTTATTCAGAATATCATATCATAATGTTCTTCAGGAACATTAACAATTTAATTGATTTACTCGGATAATTAATTTGATATTACTTCAAGAATATCATATTATAATGTTATTCAGGAACTTAGACATAATTAATTTGATATTACTTTAAGAATACCATATTATAATGTTCTTCAGGAACTTAATCATAATTAATTTGATATTACTTCAAGAATATCAGATTATAATTATTAATTTGACATTACTTCGAGAATATCAGATTATAATGTTCTTCAGGAATATTAGACATTTACTTGCTTCAAGATAAGTAATTTATGAAGAAGTTCATGAATATCAGATTACAATGTTTTTCGAGAACATTTTATATTATCAGGAATATCAGATTATAATGTTTTTCGGGAACATTTGAATTTAAGAAGTGAAGAGAAGTAGATATATTTATAATTATTAATGAATATAAAAAAACTTATAAATTCTTGTCTTGGAGTTCGGATCTTGGATGAGTAAAACTTCGATGAAGAACGATGAGTAGAACTTCGTTGAAGAACTCGGGTCGTGTTTTAAACTCAAGAGAATTGAGAGACAATAATAGAGTATAAAGAGAGACAATACGAGAAAAGAATAGAATTGTTATACAATGTAGAATTTCTGTCTTGTTAAGGGTAAACTAATTATTTACTAATTAATAATATTAATAACAATTTTATAATTATAAAAACAAAATAAATAAGAAGGGTGAAAAGTAATATCGGAAATTCACTTTATGCTCTTTTCACTGTAAAAAAAAATATCGCCTCGTTACATTGGAGTAAAATTGACGTGAAACCCACTTGCGAAACTTCCCCTTCGAAGAAATTCAGGTTTGCGGTATCATTTTCTTGTACTATTTTATGGAATTAAGTGATTAAGAAATTCAGGTTTCTGTATCTAGCAGCAAATTAGGTATTGATTTTAGTTAAGTATTATCATGAAGAATCGAATGGGTTGAAATATTTTGTGGGAGATTGACATTTCAATATGAATCGGGACGTAATCCTAAATATTCTGATATTCCTTCTGAAACTGAAGAGATGAAGAGGATGAACCGATACCAGATGACCTAATTTTATCCGCAATCCGAACTATTCTTGTGATACAACATAAAATTTAATAGACTTAGGGGAATTTGAAATTCAAGGTAGAGGGAGAGATAAGAAACTCAGAGAAGAATTTGAGTTTACAATTTAAGCATCTATCACTAATCTTCTGTTGTGGAATTTATTTTCTTCTTCCCTCAACTGCTAAATCTATCTTTTTGGTAACTGCTCACATTTTTTCCCAACTGAACTCAATTTTCGAAAAATATTATTATTTGTTGATGATCTTATATTGATTTCCTTTACACAATTTAGGAGGAGTGTAAATTTATTAATGACATATGTGTTTGAGGTATTGATGTGTGGATTTGGATTGACTTTCATAGGATTACAAATTTCTGTTGTGATTTGTTATGGGCAATGAAACTGATGTACCTGATAAAGTTGGAGACGAAGCTGAAGCAAGGAGTTTCGAGAAAGGTTATCGTGGGGCGTGGTTTCGATGCATGGTAATTTACAATGTTAAATCAATTTTTTATTACGTTTCACATTTTTTATTCCTCGATTTTGTTACCCCACATGGAATTAGAGGCAAATATAGACTAATTAGCTATGAGTTGTTACTATGTAGTTAACATGGTTCCTCACTCAATGATTTTTCTTTTTGTCACATTCACTCAATGATTTTTTTTTTTTCACATGATAAAGTAGAATAAAAACAATTTCTATATGACACAACACAATCATTTTTCAATTACTTTGTAAATTTATGTTTCTTTCTCTTATAAATATTAAAAGGTTTAAATGAAGATTGTTTTGTTTATTTGTATCTAAATGTTTTAATAGTACTACCTCTGTACTTACAAAGGAAGTGTGACAACTGCTTTGAGACAGAGAGGGTATTATTTATCTAAGGGGTAGAAGTATTTTTTTTTTCTGGTTTAAAAAGTTGTTGTGAACATCGTGCATCTAAAACAATATTTGTGCCTTTTGTATCTAAGTCAATTTGAACTGAAGCCCTTATCTTCTCTTGTACATCACTAAATCCAATTAACAGTCCATAAGTAAAAAATAGAAACCAGATCCGCTGCACTGAAGTATTCATAAACTCCACATTATAATTGCATAATTTTTTGTAGTCATTAATTATTTAACTTGCATTGAAGACATGAAAACCAACCCCTTTGTGATCTTTAGATGATACAGATTTATAACATCTTGAATTTTGAGTACCAAAAATTTACACATTTTTGGGCTATGTGCTATACCTATATCTTTAGTTTTGATGTCTTGGCAGCATTCCTTAGAACTTGGCCTTAGATTGAACATGCTTAGTGTATTTATTTTTTCATATTATACTTTTGCTGTGTGTATGTACTATGTAATGGTCTGTATTTATGTAATTGTCTAGATTTTATTTCTTTTGTGGCCTTAGTTAGTTTATCGAAGTAGCGCTGTCACTTGAGTTGGCATTTCAGTAGGTGTTGTAGACTTGTAGGCGATGAACTAATTGTACAGGAAGTATTATTCTGATGTATAACTTGCAAATGAGCTAACTCTTGAAGCAAGAAGAATGCCATTTCATTGAAATTGTGTTCTCAGGAGCTAACTTATACAATTAATTCATGATTTCATACACATAGAACTGCAGACACATGCCACTTCCTAAATTAATAATTTAGTATGATTACCAAATCAACTTATTAGTGGTCAGTTAATGGAAAGCATAAAGCTCACGTAGAAACCTCAAGAAACAAAAATAAACTTCCAGTTGGATTAGAAGAGCATTTTAAATCTTCAAAATTGGTTTGCATCAAATATCAGAACCAGAAACTAGCCCAAAATAATATTAATTAAATTCGCAGGCATATTTATCCTGGATACTGGACTGCTTGCCTTTTGTGACCTTAGAGCATTTACTATTTGACCTGATCTGTGTGAATTCTGCATAAATGCATATATTCTCTGTATTTGCATTAAAACATGTTTTGTAACAGATTGTGGAGGTGGGCAAGTGCACATATGGCACTGCACGTTTCTTAGTAAAATATTCGGACTTCGATGATGAATGTAAGTCTCTACAATTCCTCTAATTGATGCTTTTATAGCTTTCGTTCCGTGACTTGTGAGATAGATGCAAGATATTACTCCTAATTGTTTTTGCATCACTAGTAGCATGGTCAACCTGATTTGCTGAAAATATTTATTATTATTATTATTATTATTATTATTATTATTTTTTATTTTTTATTTTTTTTAAATTATTTTTTTAGTATTATGATTTCCCCCCTAAATCATTGGATGTTGCATTGTAGTACTCTCTATTCATTAATCTTTCATGGTAACAGTTCAAGTCATGAAGTGTAAACAGTTATTAATAATCCTTCCAAGCTGTTATCAAAGAGGAGAGTGCATATCTACATTATAATCAGGAAGCGGTTACTCTTCGGGAGAACTTTTGTTTTCCAACCTACTGGATTCAGGATGGATTATTTGACTTTATTAGACTGGATAGTCTGTAAAACATAACTTTAGACTGTAGTAATATGAATATCAAATATGTTCGTTTAAAACCAGTGAAATACAAATTTTACCTGCGAAAAACCCAACGCTGTTAAAACAGACACTTCTAACGAAATACAAAAAAGAACTCTGGTTCTACTCTTTAGCCTCTAATGAGCTTTTAAGTTCTATCCATGTAGATGACATATCGATAAATAAAATGTAGTTTTATGTTGTTTACTTTGGGAAGTAAAGACACCTCTTCTGACCTCGATGCCTATATATGGAATGAAAAAGGTAAGCGTTTGAAATGTCTGTAAATTTTATTTTCTTCCTTTAGGCATTTGTTAACCTTGATTTGTAAGCTTTAGGAGACAACTAAATCATCCATGCTATGATCATGGATTCCTGGGTCAGGGTTTTCTCGTTTGAGTGTGAATTTTAAGACATTCTTGCTACTGTGATTGTGTAGATCTGTATCTTAAGATTGGCCTCTCGAATGAAATATTATGCAGTTTTTTGGGCTAATGTAGTAATGTGGATTGATAAATTTGGTTATAATTAAAAAGTGCGCTGTTGGAATTAAATAAGGGCAGACATATCTGTAATTTATTAAAGCTGTTTTATTTATAAATTTCTGCTTATTACTTCAATTTCTCTTTGTTGCTTTCTGCAGCAGAATGGTTGAAGTTATATCAAGTGACACCGTGGAAATCAAAATTTAAGGAATTGATGCTAAGGCCACCCTACCCACGTATCTATAATGCGAAGGAAATGCCGCATGCTAGCGAGATTTCAGAAGTGTCAGTAATTGTTGATGATTCCTGGAAAGTGGGGGACCTGGTGGACTGGTTTACAACTGGTTGCTATTGGTCTGGAACAATAACTAAGTTATTGGGTGATGCAATGGCTGAGGTAATAATATTTCCTGGGTCTTATTTTGTTTGGGGATTCTACAGGTAGTTCGAGTTCTTAACTGGCTTCTGGCTAGCAAATGCTCTATGATACAATTGTGAAACTTGAGACCCCATCCAATAGGAATTCTCACCTCCAATATATAAAGATCATGAGGAGAGAAAACGGTGAAAATATATGATCTGTTGGAAGTTCGTTACGAATATTTTTTAAAAATATTCATACTTTAGTTCAATTTTGGGAAAGCAAATGTGGGATGGACATCACATCATGAGCGAGGGTGGGAAAATTTTCAGTCCTTCCCAAAATAATTGTTGTTTCAGTTTCAGAAGATTTCAGTATTTCACCTAAATTAAGAAATCTTAAGAAATGACTTATCCATCATTCCATCCTTATTTAATGTAAGGGGCATTTAATAAATTTTCTGATTTCAACTCTAATTTTGAAGATATCAAAAAATGTAGGTTTAGAAACAATGAATAAGAGTAATTTTGGAAGTTTTAGCCTTACAGAAGTACTTCAAATTCTTAAATCAACATTTATTTTGGGACAAAAAAGAGAGGTTACACCGACATTTATTTTGGGGCAAAAAAGAGAGGCTAAAAATGATATTTTTTTTATGGGACGGAGAGGAGGGTATCATGCTGGTTATTCTGTTGAGAAATTCAATGCCTGCTATTATATTTATTAGTACGAATTTCAGTGAACATTTTTAAAAGTTCCCCATGAGCAATCTCTAACGTTTTTTACTAGATGCAAGTTTATTGTCGTAAATGTAGAACAATCATTTGATGAATTAAACAGTAAGATGTTTTTTCCAAGCCTTAGTAGACTTTGCTGCTGTGGTGGGGCTACTGGCTATGCTACCTTAATAACTAGCTATAATTTATTTATTCATTTTTCTTTCTTTCTTTAGATTGAGCTGCACAAACAACCTATTGGCGAAGGTTTAGCTTACAAGATTGAACTCAAGGATGTACGACCATCTTTAGATTGGTCTCCAGAATACGGTTGGGCAATGCCTAAGCCAACTCGGGTTTGTTAGCTTTCCCTCTTTGAAATTCACATTGTTAAAATATGTCTTTCTTTCTCCATATTGATTAAACTCATAACCTTGAAGACCCATGTTGACCTGTAGTTCCAATTATCCCCCCTTAACAGCTCCTCACTTGCCCCTTCTAGAGTCTTTTTTAAACATAAAGAAATATAAGAGTAAATCAAATACTCCATAAGACAGAGTCCTTAATATTTAATTATAGATTCGTTTTCAGCCATTTGATTTTGGTTGTATTTTCTTTTGTTATATGGAATACTTATGTCTTGCGGCACATTTCAGGAAGGTGATTGTGGTCGCCCTAGTGCTATTATTCTTAAACCTAAAAATCAAGGTATGGTTATTTATGGGCACTTGTTTTCGTTTCCGAGAGTTTCCCGTCCAATAGGCAGTGTGTAATTTCTTAAGCAAAATGTTTTTTTGAGAGGATACGAGAGGAGATCTTATGATTATGTGTTGTGATGTGATTTTTTTAGGAAGAACAGTGTTCTGCATGATGAGTTTCTTTACTTTTTTTTCTTCCTGAAAATCTTATCTGTTTTTTTTTTTTTTTTTTAACTAATGGGGAATTTATTTATTTGGTTCCATATTTTGGATGATATACCAATTTCCCTCAAAGACCTTCTAAAAAAAATAAAATATTAGAAATCACTTAAAGCTCTCTCTACTCTTCTTGCCTCTTCAATCAATACATATATAGTCCTGACATTAGTCATTACAGAAGCTGCAAATCTTCAAATTACGAATACCCAGAATCCGGGTAAAGAAACTGAAGTTGGTAAGGGGACGGCTAGGTCCTCCAGCCCATCCGTATCTGAAGAGGTCAAGAGCATCAGAAAAACAGGTGAGAGCAAGAAATCTTCAACATCAGTGGCTCCTACGAAACCGAATGGTAGACAGAGGAAGATCAAGAGCCTTGGATGCCGTGATATCAAGACTGATTCTGGGCAACTGACTTCAGCCAAACCTAAGGCAGATAATATGGCTGACAGGGACCAGAGCAACAGCCGTGGATGTCTTGATATCAAGACTGATTCTGAGAAGCTGACTTCAGCCAAACCTAAGGCAGATAATATGGCTGACAAGGACCAGAGCAACAACCGTGGATGTCGTGATATCAAGACTGATTCTGGGAAGCTGACTTCAGCCAAACCTAAGGCTGATGTTTTGGCGGAGGGTGACAAGAGCAACAGCCGTGGATGTCGTGATATGAAGATTGATTCCGAGCAGCAACCTAAGGCTGATGATGTGGCTGACAAGAATAAGTTGGGCCGGGCTTCTTCTATGGAGAAGTACACAAATATATTATGTTCGGAATTTTTTAAGTTTGCCCACAAGCATTAACGTAGTTTTTTTGACACCTTGTTTATATCAGGGAAAAATTATACCGGTCGGGTTAGAATCATAAATCGTCCTCTTGAGATGTTCTATTTACTTAATAGTCTCTTAATTTATTTATGTTTGTCCTCTTGAGATGTTCCATTTACTTAATAGTCTCTTAATTTATATATTTTTATCAGCTCTTGAGATGTTCTATTTACTTAATAGTCCTTTAATTTATTTATTTTTATCAGCGGTCGATTTGGTCTCTTTTTTTAGCAAAATCAGCACGAGAATTGCACATGACTTGTAAAAGGCGCTGGAAAAATGATGTGGCCCAAAATTACTGGCGCTACTTGCCACATAAGATTTGGCGAAAAAAACCGGAGGAAAAACCCGATGGCATCCTTGTAAAAATAACGTACTTTACGTCAAAAAATAGATGTCATACTTTTCTTGGCACTAAGTTTAAGAAAATTGTTAATTTGTGATTTTTTAATAAAAAGTAAAGAAAAAATATATTTTTAAAATGAAAAGTAAAGTAGTTGTGAGTAAGTTTAAAAAGTAAGTAGATAAAGTAGAATAAAATTTTATTTTAAAATTAAAAAATTAAAATAATTATGTCTTTGGATGGGAAGACTATTTGTTAAGGTTATTTCACAAATTAATCGGCGGAACTGGAAGTAAGTCTTTGAAATGGGTGATGCGGAAAGCTGCGCTACGGGTCATGGTGGGGCGGCGAGTAAAGTTGTGGCTGTGCACAACAAAGAGAACGAATTTCTACTCTTTGATTGTTCGTACCTGTTGCAATGCCTTCTTTCATGTACTATGGGGGGAGATTGGTGTTGTATGATTTTGTGAATCCGGAGAGTGAATTAAAGTGTAAAGCCCACCAAAGTAATATGTTGGAATTAAGGTAAAAAAATTAGTAACAAATAAACTTTTATTATTCTATATTGCATTTAAAAAGTTAATTAGCGGAGTTAAATTAATTATTATAAAGTTAAATGTTTTTAATTTTTTAAAAACAACTCGGGAAGGTTTGTCCCGTAAAAGAATTAAATTAATCACTGTTTTAAAATAAAAACCAACGGCGGAGCCTGCAGTTTAGGATTAATCTGTGACTATCAAGGGTTTTGAGCGTCTACAAATACCAAATCTCCTTTCGCATTCTTCACCCTCATAACTTCTAAGAAACCAAATTAGTTAACCTTGGCGTGGGATCTCAAGAGGTTGGGTTCGAGTAATTTGTTGAGAATTTTTTCAGTCGTCGACGTCTAGGTGAGTAAAGTAATTTATATATTTGACATAAGACACAAACCTAATTTAGGAATTTCATAATTTGTTTCTAAGCTCACCTCTACTAAGAGCCTGTTTGGTAGAGCTGGGACTTGGGTCGGGCCCGGTATTTTAAAATATAAATTAATAAATTAATTATTTTAAAATAATATTATTATATTTTTAATATAAATTAATTTTAAACTTACTAAAAATATAAAATAAATGTATAATAAAAATATATATTGGAAAATATAATAAAATATAATTATAATATTAGTTAAATTAGTACTAAAATCAATATTAAATTAATATATTAATCAAATAATATTTAAAATATATAAATATTAAAATTAAAAAAAATTAAAAATATTTGGGTCAGCCCAGCCCTTCCGGCTAAAAATGAGTTTGGCCCATTTTGCCCATCAGCCCATCGGGCCGGGGCAAAGAGGCCCAAAAATTTTTGGGACTCAAATTCCATGGCCTAGTGGCCCATTGGTCGGTCCGGGCTGAAATTCTCAGTTCTACTGTTTGACTGAGCTTATAAGCTCTTTAAAACAGATTATAAGCTGTTTAATAACTTAATTATAAGTTCCTAAAATTTGTTTGGTAAAGTTTTAAAAAAAGATCTTAAGAAACTTTAAAATAAGTTGTTTAACAGCTTATAAGATGTTTAAAAAAAAAGTAAAAGGGGAGGTACTTTTTTCTAAACAGCCTATATGCTCTTCCAACTTAAATAATAAAATAACAAATTACCCTTAAAATTATTATCTTTTATATATATATATATACAAAAATTCCAAATTTATTATTTAGTTTATATAATTTTTTTTAATTTTTTTCATATATAACAATTTATTTTTGGTAATTTTAACTATATAAGATCTTAAATTGCCAAACAAATTAAATCTTATAAGTTTATATACCTATTTTATCTAAACGGTTTAACAACTTATTTATTAAATAAGACATAAAAGCTTATCAGCTCTTGAAACAGCTTATAACACGCAATATCTTATAAGCTATTTTAAATAAGTTCGTCCAAACGAGCTCTAAATCATGACTAGTTGTTATTTATAGAGACCATAAGAATTATTACCTACCCTAGTAGTATAGCATAATTTAATGTTATATGCCTCGTACGTGAGATTAATTAATTCTGTATACTTCCAGATTACGTGCCAAGTATTTTGTACTTTAACTCCATTGCTTGCATAGTAATCAGAAGTCTTTGTCTTAGAGAGAATTCGAAAATATAACCTTGTACCTATAATGAAGTGTGAAATGAGTTTTTACATTGTTGGGGTATTCATGTGTTGCCTTTAATTACTTGTTTCTAGTTGCATTGTTGAAACTTTCTGTATGTGTGAATTGTTTGGTCGGCATGTGTAGTTGAGTCATTAATCGAATAGTTCAACTAGGATTAATGGAACAAATGCATGTGGCCTATTCTCTTTTCTCGGTCGGGTCAGAGTCGACGACGCGATTTGGGTCGTAGTTGGTGTATTCCGGAATAAGACTATCATTGGGTTGTAACCCGTCGCGAAAAGGACGTCGAGCCATGTAACGCCCCGATTTTCATAACGTAAAATAAAACGGAAGTATTTAAAGAAAAGTATTTATTTTGAAATAAAATGTAAACCAATACGGGAGTTACGTAAAATAATCGTTTTTAAAACCAAGTTTTAGACCAAAGAAATAGAAATAGTCACCCAAAACATGGAAATAGTTCAAAAGCCAAGTTTAAAAGTCGTCACACCAAAGAAATAGTAAAAACATAACAAGTGTCCAATAAACGATAAATAAAGCATGTAAAGTCACTCTGTGCCCTCTTCGTCACGCCCGTCGTAGCCTCCATTCGTACCTAAAACATGGTGTTGATTCGGGTGAGCTCAACGTGCTCAGTAGGACCAATATATCATCTCAAATCAACATAAACAATCAAGATAGAACATATAATCGGCATAGCATGAATAAATAAACATATAGACATTTTCTTGGCATGTATTAAACAACCATTGTGCGGAACAAGTCCGATGACAACTGATGGTCACAGAACCTTAAGAGGATCACAGGCTATTTAATAATTATTTCAACCCTGACGCGGAACAAGTCCGATGACAACTGATGGTCACAAAACCTTAAGAGGTTCACGAGGCTAAAATATTGTGTTCAACCCTTACGCGGAACAAGTCCGTTGACAATTGATGGTCACATAACCTTAAGAGGTTCACAGACTAAAATCATGTTGTTGAACCCTTACGCGGAACAAGTCCGATGACAACTGATGGTCACAAAACCTTAAGAGGTTCACAGGCTAAAATCATGTGGTTGAACCCTTACGCGGAACAAGTCCGATGACAACTAATGGTCACAGAATCTTAAGAGTTCACAGGCTAAACCAATACACATTTATAAACTCATACAATTCAATCACATATCACATGCTTGAACATATATGTTAAAAAAACATGAAAGAAAACTCCTACCTGATAAAAGTGCAGTGCAAATACAACCTTAACCGAGAGGAAAACTCCTAACTCCTCGTCACCTCGGCCCCTAACAGAAGGTCCCAAGAATTAGAACATACAATCTGTCCTCTTAAGCCTTAATTTTCTATTTCAACTTTATGTAATTTGTTAATGTATTATTAAGATTAAATTTGTTTACTGTCCAGATTAACCTTTCCATTTTCTAATCTAAAGAGACAAAGGGCTGACACTAAAATCCATGAACAATACCATAATCTTAATGGAATATCACTTATTGGAATACATTAGATATGAACCAAAGTCTATTTCAATTAACTTAACAGTAACATTAGCCTTATTTATTCTCAACAATTACTCTTAGCCGTACAGTAGCTATGAAGGATTATGAATATATATATAAAGTTTAGACTAAAAATTTAGCTAATATAATATATATATATATATATATATATATATATATATATATATATATATATATATATATATATATATATATATATATTCCAATAATCACTATGAAAGTATAGATTCAACACAACCATACGTATCTAGGTCCAAGTATGTAAATACCTATATGCATAGAGTGGCTAGATATATTTATTCAGTGGTCTTACATCCTACAATTTCAATACATGCTTGTTACATTAATGGGAGAATTTTTTTCTTGGTCCCATAAAGTTGGGCCATTTTCGATTTAGTCCCATATAGTTACACATTTTCAATTTAGTCTCATGTAGCTCGAAATTGTGTCCGATTTAGTCTTTTTTGGCCGAAATCTTCAATTTTGACCGATCAACTGATGACGTGGTAGGCGGAGATACGATCACCGATTTGTTTGGACACGCGTCGTCTCCTCATTGGCTCTGTAAACCATTTTCAGAAAAAAAAAAGCCAAATCAGCAAAACCTAATTAATAAATAAAAAAAAGAAAATGAAAAATCCATTTCAAAAATGAGAAACGGGTTTAGCAGGTGAAGAATTCTCACTTCACTTATTACTGCCCGTAAAAACAAAAAACCCTAATTCCCAAATCAGAAGAACCCTAATTCCCCAAACCAAAAACCGACCCAATTTCTGAAGTAAATTCGTCCATATTGAAGGAAAATGGTGCGTGTTCGAAGGAAAAAGAAGGGTGCTCAAATGCCGGAGCCGCCGAACTACGGTAGGTTTGAATGGATTTTGTCACCTAAATTCTACTGAAAATGTTCACCGGTTGACCGGTCAAAATTGAAGATTTCGGCCAAAAAGATTACCGGTTGGAACCCGTAACCCTTTTATAATTCGATTTTTAATTTTCTTTTTTTATTTATTAATTAGGTTTTGCTGATTTGGCTTTTTTTTCCTTCTGAAAATAGTTTACAGGAGCCAATGAGGAGACGACGCGTGTCCAAGCAAATCGGCGATCGTATCTCCGCCTGCCACGTCATAGTTGACCAGTCAAAATTGAAGATTCCGACCAAAAAGGACTAAATCGGACACAATTTCGAGCTATATGGGACTAAATTGAAAATGTGTAACTACACGGGACTAAATCGAAAATAACCCAACTTTATGGGACCAAGAAAAAAATTCTCCCTTACATTAATTGGTTTCTAAGTGCTGGACATGGTTTAGATATAGGAGGGGGTGTATTAGGGTAGTTAAATTTCTAAGGAAGCCATTACTTGTTCTACATTCGAACTGAACATGAACAATCTAATACCACACTAGAAATTTAGGAAATTTATCTACTGATGTGTGACTACAAATCGAAGAAAGACACCACTATATTGATGAGACGACCCGCTAAAATTTCCAGAACTCTTGCGTATGAACTCCTTGCGAAAATATTTTGAGTGTTTTATTTTTTTATTCTTGTTGAGATTAGCGGTCCTGAGTCATAAAGGGTTAGGGTAAAAATTTTTCACATTTCAGCCGAACGTGGGGAGGGTACGCGTAGATTAATGTATACTCTGTTAGGAGTCTTTAATTTAAATTTATCTGAAATATATTTTTTATAATATTATTATTATATTAATTATTTGTATTATCATTTATTAATTTATTTACTATAATAATAATAATATTAATAATAATAATATTAATAATAATAATAATAATAATAATAATAATTACTATTATTATTATTATTTATTTATTTTTACGCGTGAACATTACAATACTACCCTCCTTCAAACAAATTTCGTCCTCGAAATTCAAAATCGTAACTGATAAGAAAGTTGGGTATTTAGCATAAAATTCTTCCTCATTTTCCAATGTTTCACTCTTGTTATGACGCTTCCATTGTACTTTGACGAGAGTCACGTCCTTGTTCCTCAGGTGATGAACCTTTCAGTCTAAGATCGCTTCGGGGATTTCTTCGTAAGTCAAATCCTTTCTGACTTCTAGTTCCTCATAACTCACAATATGACTTGGATCGTGCACATATTTCTTCGACATTGATACGTGAAATACATTATGTACACCAGACATGTTTGGAGGCAACGCCAATTCATAAGCTACGTCTCCGATTCTTTTGAGAATCTCAAATGGTCCGATAAATCGTGGTTTTAACTTCCCGTTTTCTCCGAATCTTATTATTCCTCGGACCGGAGCTACTTACAATAATACATTATCTCCAATTTCAAAATGTAACTATTTTCTTCTCTTATCTGCATATGATTTTTGTCCGTCCTGAGCCATCATAATTCGACTCCGAATCGTTTCAACATGCTCCACCGCCTGTTGAATCAACTCAGGTCCCAAAATTTCCTTTTCTCCTACCTCACTCCAATAAAGTGGAGATCTGCACTTTCTTCCATATAAGGCCTCGTACGGTTCCATGTCAATCGTAGCTTGGAAACTATTGTTGTAAGCAAACTCGACTAGCGGTAGAAGCGTCTCCCATTGAGTTCCTAGATCAAGCACACATGTTCGTAACATGTCTTCCAATATCTGAATTGTCCTCTCACACTGACCGTCTGTCTGTGGGTGATATGTTGTACTGAACTTGAGTTTCGTTCCTAAAGCATTCTGTATGCTCTTCTAAAAATTTGAGGTAAACCTCGTGTCTCTGTCCGACACTATGGAAACTGGAACTCCGTGCAATTTAACAATCTCACGAATATAGATTTGAGCATATTGTTCCATGATAAAAGTCATCTTGATTGACAAGAAGTGAGCTGACTTCGTTAACCAATCGACTATGATCCACAATGCCTTATTACCTCGCGTGGACGGCGGTAATCCCAAAACGAAATCCATCGTGATGTTTCCCCATTTCCACTCTGGTATCTCCATTGGTTGTAGTAACCGTGACGATCGTTGGTGTTCGACTTTCACCTGTTGACATACCAAACATCGTTCCACGAATAAGGCAATGTCTCTTTTCATTGATCGCCACCAAAACATTGATCGTAGATTCCGATACATCTTGGTACCACCATGATGTGCGTGTTGGAGTTGTGTACTTAATGTCTAGATTTAAGTATCGGTAAACTCCCGGTCATGGCATTTAACCTATTTAAATAATAAACAATTATTTGCATTTAATTATTATTAATTAATTATGCAAAAACATAGTCCTGGATTTTATACGTTGTAGTTAGTATGGTGTTGCATGGGCACACAGAAGATCATACTATCGGTTACTCGTATCTAATCGAATAGTTGCTCACGACCTAGATGGACTCGGATCAATCCATCGGTATAGTCGTTGTGTGAGAGAGAAAATAATTTATCTTAATTATTTTATCACACTTGTACACTTGGTGTATTGGGCGGATCGCTTGAGATTTATCAATTAGGATTGCCGTTGATAATTGATTTAAATCTCAGAGTATTTTATTCTTAATCCCCGATACTATTGCGGGTTTGTATATTCAATATAAGAGACTTTGATTTTCCAAAGGAATTAACCGATTTAATTATTGGGTTAATTACCGGTTAAGTTGGGTCACTATATTTTATATATGACATGCCGTGAATACTTGACGGGAAAGTGTATCCCGTAAGGGTTGATAATATCCCCGAGATGAGTTCATAAGGAATTATTATGTAAACCCTGCAGGTGGATTTAATCCGCATAATAATTAAGGTTGAACGGTACTAGTCTCGGATATAAGAGATGAATAAATTAATTAGCAATAAATTAATTTTATTCATGGGTATTTAAATCTTAAATACACGGAATAAATAATACTACCGGAGAAATATTATTTGATATAATATGGTTTAATATTGGGAGTGCAATTAATTTATATAGTGGAAAATAAATTAATTAATATTGATAAGGATTAATAGACTTGGGCTTGGGCTCAATTTAATCTTCAATATTGGAAGCCCAATATTCCACCTCCTTTTGATCCCCTACGTAGCCTATAAAAGCACTACATGGCCTTCATAAATTACAAGACAAGAATATCAATATTTGATAGTTCTAGAGAGTTGAAGGAGATCCATAGGAGTTCGATAGATCGTCGCCCACACGACGTTCGAACGGAGTGCAAGGAATACGTAGGAAGATTCGAAGGTCTTCAAAGGTGTTTGATTTCGTTTCTCCGAACAACGAATCAAAGGTAAAATCATAAACCCTTCTATGATTTTATGTGATGTTAATTGTATCATATACATGAACACACGATCCGGGTAAACGTACGAACTTCGGGGACGGGGATTCGAGATCCCCGGCGAAGATCGAGGGTGGCGGCCGAACCCTAGGGTTCGACCTGTTGGAGTAGTATACTTAATGTCTAGATTTGAGTATTTTGAACTCCTTGTACACTTTCATTTACCTATTAAATACGAACATTCATTTGCTTTTAATTATTGTTAATTAAATACATGCAAATTATGGTCCTGGATTAGATACGTTGTAGTTAGTATGGTGTGCGACGTCACACAGAAGATCATACTATCGGTTACTCGTATTTAATCGAACAGATGCTCACGACCTAGATGGACACGGACCAATCCATCGGTATAGTCGTTGTGTGAGAGAGAAAATAATTTGTCTTAATTATTTTATCACACTTGTACACTTGGTGTATTGAGCGGATCGATTGAGACTCATCAATTAGGATTGCTCGGCGATAATTGATTTGAGACTCAGTGTATTTTATTCTTAATCCCCGATATTGTTGCGGGTGTGTATATTCAATAGAAGTGACTTTGATTTACCAAAGGAATTAACCGATTTAATTATTGGGTTAATTACCGGTTAAGTTGGGTCACTATATTTTATATATGGCATGCCGTGAATGATTGACCGGACAGTGTATCCCGGAAGGGTTGATAATATCCCCGAGATGAGCTCATAAGGATTTATTATGTAAACCTCGCGAGTGGATTTAATTCCGCATAATAAATAAGGTTGAGTGGTACTAGTCTCGGATAAAAGAGATGAATAAATTTATTAAGCAATAAATAAATTTTATTCATGGATATTTATATCTTAAATACACGGAATAAATAATACTACCGGAGAAATATTATTTGGATATAATATGGTTTAATATTGGGAGTGCAATTAATTTATATAGTGGAAAATAAATTAATTAATATTAATGGGAGATTAATAGATTTGGGCTTGGGCTCAATTTAATCATTAATATTGGAAGCCCAATATTCCAACTCCTTTAGATCCCCTACGTAGCCTATAAAAGCACTACATGGTCTTCTCTATTCTCAATGTGATTGAAGATCATAATTCTTCTAGAGAGAGAAAGTAGAGAGAGAAGTAGATCCATAGAGCTTGGAGGATCGTCGCCCACCCGACGTTCAAGCTAGTGCAAGGAATACGTGGGAAGATTCAAAAGGTCGTCTTGAATTCGTTTCTCCGAACAACGAATCGAAAGGTAAAAATCTAAACGCCCTTGATTGTTCGATTTTGGATTTATCGAGAATACCGTAGAACGCAAGATCCGAGGATCGAACCCGGATTAGACGAACGACCACGCGGTGGTGGCGAAGCCACCGGACTGCGTGGACCGCACGCCTAGGGTTCGGCGGCGAGAAGGAGCCCTCGGCCTCGGCCGAGGGGGCGATCGCTGGGAGCGATCGCCGATGGTGGCGGGCTGGTGCCGCCACCTCCCCACCTCGACGGTGGGGGCTCCTCCACGGCGGGCAGCAGGTCGCCGGACCTGCTGCTGGGGGCTGCCGGATGCAGCCCCATCGAACGCCTTGTTCGATCACACGAACCCCGGCTCGCGGGGGTTCGACCGGGGGCGGGCTGTGCGTCTTCGGGCGCATGGTCTCCGATGGTCGGACTCCGGCGGATGAGTCGGCGTTCATGTGATCTCCGGCGAAGGGTTTGATCGGGCTATGGTTTCCGCAATTTTAATAGCCCGGGATATCGAATTCCAACAATTGGTATCAGAGCGTGGTTTACGTTCGCGGTATTTTCGATAAAATTGTTCTACCTTGCAGGGTTCCGACTATTATGGCTTAATTTATTATTCGTTTAATTTATTTTGTCATGTATGATGGATTGATTAAACTCTCGGACATGTCGAGATTCGTTTTTGGTGGTGAATGCTTGTAATAGTAAAAATTCGGGGGTTGACCGAATTTAGGATTTATTATTACGTTCTACTTTTTCCGGAAAATGTATAGGGTCGATTTCATGTATAGTTACGATACCAGATAGTGTAAAATTAAATTTGTAATTTATTTTGCGTTGGATCGATGCCGAAACGACCGCCGGAGAAGACGCGTGACGAAGGAGATGATCGTGAGGGTGAACGGGACAAGGATCGACCATCCCATGGTCGATCCCATGAGGATCGATCGATCGCATGGTGAGGCGCCGAATTCGCGCCTCTCGGCGGCGATGCCACCGGCGGTGGTGGCGCGCCGGCTGGGCGGTGGCGGCGGTGGACCTCGGCCGGCGATGGCGGTCCGGTGGGGGCGCGGGGGTCCTCGTGATCTTCGTGCTCTCCCGGTAAATTCACTTTCCTAATTGATTCGGGTTTTTCCTATTTGAGTATTCCTATTTTTGGGAATTCTCATGGATTAGGAAAAGAATTAATTGGAATTAATTTTATTTCCTTATTCTATTATGGAAGTCTTCTAGAGTATTCCGAGTTCTACTTGGAATAGGATCCTAGAGATTTAATAGAATTGGAAAGGAATAAAAGTTAATTTAGGATTGATTTATTTCCTAATTGATTATTCCTATTTTATGGGAATTTTCATAGTAATGGAAATTAATTAATCTTGGAAAGTAGAAGAGTCCTAAATTATTTTATTTCCTCATTTCATTATGGAAATCATCTAGAATATTCCAAGTGGGTCTTGGATAGATTATTCTAGAGATTTAATGAAGTAGAAAGGAAAAATAAAATAAATAAAAATATTAATAATATTTAATTTTATTTTTGATTTATTCGATTGACTTAATTATTATTAATTAAGTATCTTTTGGATTTATTAAAAATAAATAGATTTAAATATTGGAAATTAATATTCTCGTCACATGAAGCATTCAAGAACGAAGACTAAAGACTAGAAGATGCGTACGGAGATGGAGTAAAGCCATAATAGTCGGAAAATAATATTCTAGTAATTATTTTGACTATGTGATAATATTATGTGCTTTATTACTTGTATGCATGCTATATGTGTTTACTTTTATGCACTAGATAGCGTATCCCTTTATTGTAAAAAGCTAAGTGGGAGAGGGTATGGAAACATACCCATGGTCTCCATTGCTGCTCTCTTGGTGACTTTTATAAACTTTCGAAGTTTATATAGATAAGTTATTGGAGGAGAGTTCTTGTAATTCCTCTTACGAGAAACATTGATTAAGTCTATCAAACAATGCCTAATTTGTCTTTCCAAAGCTGATTTCAAGTCGACTCATTCTCACCCCGGGGAGTGGAATGGAGCCAAAGCCACTTGGTCATGTCGAGGACACAAATTAGAGGCAGTCGTACCATTCTTTGATAGATGGATCGATTGTCTGCTCGGCTCCCTCATTTATGAGAGATAGGGTTGTTCGCATGGTGAATCACTGGTTAGAAACTTCGAGTTTCACTTATGATTCTCCGCGTCTTGATTTACAAGATCGAATGGATCAAGTAATTGGATTTCAATTGTATAAGTCTTTTGGTATGGTAAACGTCCACACTATCGTGGCTTGCTATATCGAATGGGACTTTAGATCGATTGATGTAGACAGTTATAGAAGGGAGTGAAGGATCCGTGTGTCAACGTAAACGTCCACACTATCGTGGCTTGCGGTGATATGCGAGTCTCAAACAAACTTCTTAGTACTGAGTAATGGTTAACACTTAGGTACGCTTCATAGTATTCCTCCCATCGAGGTAACGCTATTGATGATGTACGACCGAAGGAAATCTAATTGCTAAATCATTTGGGTGGGTAAACGTCCACACTATCGTGGCTTGCCTTACCTGATGGGATTTTAGATGTGATTAGTGATTTAATGATATTATTTAAGGGAGATAATATCGGATATTAAATTGTTTGTTTGTTTTATGTGCTTATAGGTTAGGAATGACTGTGACCCCACTTTGTGATATACTTAAAGATGAAAACTCACTGGTTCCATATAGTACTGATTGGAAAAGAAATCTGGACACTGTCCAGACTGTTAAGCCTTCTGAATCCACTGATGACCCAACTCATGAGGACATTTGAAATGACCTCAGAATGATGTTGAGACATAGCGTGGAAGCCGGACAAGAAGTGATTGACATACTCTATAAATTCAGTCCTCTTGAGGAGTCGCTTAAAAACGATTTCAAAAGAGCTGAACTTATAAGTATGATCAGAAAATCACAAGCTCTTGTGGCTAATATGGAAGTGCAAGCAAAGAAGCCCAGTGGTTCCAAACCACGGAATGGGAAGAGCAAGCCGCGAGGCAAGTGCTATCGATGCAAGCAGTCTGGGCACTGGAGGTCTGATTGTCCTCTCATCAAAGGTACGAAATTTTCCTTAGTCACTGAAACATTATCAGTGGTGTTATCTACCAGCACCTGGTGTGTAGATACGGGGGCCACTGATCATGTCTGCAATTCATTGCAGGGGTTCCAGGAAACCCGGAGACTTAGAGAGGGAGAAATCGTGGTCTACATGGGCAATGCTGCAAGGGTGGCGGCTGTTGCAGTGGGAGACGTTCACTTACGCTTTAGTAGTGATAGGATTTTAGTTTTACATAATTGTCTTTATGTACCCAACTTTAGAAAGAATTTAATTTCGGTTTCTAAACTTATTATGAATGGATATTCTGTCTCTTTTGACCACTCGGTGATCATAAGAAGAAACAGTGAGATTATCTGTTCTGGTACATTGGTGGACGATTTGTATGTGCTAAATCCTGAGTCTAACACGATGCAACTAACCGAGAGTAATAACACATCTACGAACACCAATAAGAGAAAGGAACCTTCTAAAAATGAATCAATTATACTTGTGGCATCTAAGGCTAGGTCATATTAACTCAAATAGAATTCAAAGGTTGAAATCTGATGGTCTCATCAGTGGTGTTGAAGGAGTGGACCTTCCAACCTGCGAATCCTGTTTAGAGGGAAAAATGACCAAGCGTTCTTTTTCTGGTAAAGGACGAAGGGCTGAACAAGTATTGGATTTGATTCACTCTGATGTATGCGGACCTATGTCTACCCAGGCAAAGGGAGGGTACGAGTATTTCATCACTTTCACTGATGATTACTCAAGGTATGGATTTGTATACCTGATGCGCCGCAAGAGCGAATCCTTTGACAAGTTCAAGGAGTTCAAGGCTCTTGTGGAGAACCTTCAAGGTAAATTCATTAAATGCCTGCGATCTGATCGCGGAGGCGAGTACCTGTCTGGAGAATTCAAGGCATACTTGGCAGAGAATGGGATTGATTCCCAAATGACATCACCATATACTCCCCAGCAAAATGGTGTGTCAGAAAGAAGGAATAGGACTCTTATGGAAATGGTGCGATCAATGATGAGTTACTCGGACTTACCTATCATGTTCTGGGGATATGCCTTAGAAACAGCGGCGCACATTCTGAACTTGGTTCCATCTAAAACGGTTCCTTCAACACCCATGGAACGATGGAGCGGGCGCAAGCCTAGCTTGAGACACGTTCGGATCTGGGGGTGCCCTGCACATGTGTTGAAGGTAGGTGCCGATAAATTAGAACCTCGTACTGAAGTGCGGTTGTTTATAGGATATCCTAGAGGAACTAAAGGTGGCATGTTCTATAGTCCTAAGGACCAGAAGATCGTTATAAGTACTAACGCTCGGTTCTTGGAGGAAGACTATGTCATGGACCACAAGCCCAAAAGTGACATAATACTTGATGAGTTGAGAGGTAACAAGGAAGACTTAGATACAGCCGAACCGAGTATAGATACACCACTAGAACCTGCACCTACTATCACTGTTAATACACCGGAACGCCGTCGTAGTGGGAGGGTTGTTAAGCAACCAGACCGATGGATTGGACTGGGTGAGTCTTCGGACTCTGGACCTGGAGTTCATGAAATCGATCCCTGGACCTATGATGAGGCGGTACAAGATATAGATGCGCCTTCTTGGAAGAAAGCGATGAAATTCGAAATTGAATCTATGGATTCTAATAAAGTCTGGGATCTTGTAGAACCACCAAGCGGCGTAAAGCCAATTGGGTGTAAATGGGTCTACAAGAGAAAGAGAGGATCTGACGGAAAGGTTGAAACCTTTAAAGCTCGGCTTGTTGCGAAAGGATATACTCAGAAAGAGGGAATCGATTATGAGGAGACCTTCTCGCCGGTAGCCAAGATAAAGTCGATCCGGATTCTCTTATCCATAGCAGCTCATATGGATTATGAGGTGTGGCAAATGGATGTCAAGACAGCTTTCCTAAATGGAAGTCTTGACGAGACGATTTATATGAAACAACCAGAAGGATTCATTGCTAAGGGGCGAGATCATCTAGTGTGCAAGCTTAATCGATCCATTTATGGATTGAAACAAGCCTCGAGATCGTGGAACCTGCGGTTTGACGAAGTAGTCCAATCTTTTGGATTTAGTCAAAGCATGGACGAATCGTGTGTGTATTGGAAACGTGATGGGAAGAAGGTGGTGTTTCTCGTGCTTTATGTAGACGACATTCTTCTCATTGGCAACAGTGTGAAAATGTTATCAGACATAAAGGGATGGTTGTCTAGACAATTCGATATGAAAGATTTGGGAGAAGTCGGGCATGTTCTAGGGATCAAGGTTATAAGGGATCGCCGGAATAGAACATTGTACCTATCCCAGCAATCTTACATAGACACGATTCTGGCTCGTTTTAACATGCAAGATTCCAAGAAGGGTGAACTACCCTTCAGTAAAGGAACTTATCTTTCTAAGGAGATGTGTCCTCGGAAAAAAAAAGGAGAAAGATGAAATGAAAGCAGTTCCCTACGCTTCGGCTGTGGGAAGCTTAATGTATGCAATGTTATGTACGAGGCCTGATATCTGCTATGCAGTTGGCGTAGTAGCGAGATATCAGAGTAACCCTGGAAAGGCTCATTGGACTGCCGTAAAGAGCATTTTCAAGTATTTGCAAAATACTAGGGATTATGTTCTGAGTTACGGGGCAGACAATCTAATTCCTTTGGGTTATACGGATTCGGATTTCCAAGCTGATAAGGACCGGTGTAAGTCGTTGTCAGGCTATGTGTTTCACTATTAAAGGAGGAGGAGTTTTTGACATGGAAGAGTGATAAGCACGATGCTTTTCGGACTCTCCCATGGGTAACCAAATAGCGGCCTCAGAGGCAGCGGAAGATTTGGTATGGCTCCAGTATTACCTCTGGGACTTAGATGTGATTCTTAGTTTACCAAAGGCTATGTAAATAGCGGTGCAGTGGAAAACTTTAAGAGATCACGAGTCCATAAGTGTAAGATAACACATAGGGCAAGTACCACCTGATACGAGTCATCGTCAGAGGGACGATGCAGTAGTCACCAAGATAGCTTCAGAGCGGCAACCTAGATTGCTCATTCACATGGTACCTCTTGGAGGTACAGTTTAAGCACGTGCTGAGTATGGGAGCCGGGAGTTTGGAGGATAAGACTAGACCTTAGTATAAGTGGGAGATTGTTGGAGTAGTATACTTAATGTCTAGATTTGAGTATTCTGAACTCCTTGTACACTTTCATTTACCTATTAAATACGAACATTCATTTGCTTTTAATTATTGTTAATTAAATACATGCAAATTATGGTCCTGGATTAGATACGTTGTAGTTAGTATGGTGTGCGACGTCACACAGAAGATCATACTATCGGTTACTCGTATTTAATCGAACAGATGCTCACGACCTAGATGGACACGGACCAATCCATCGGTATAGTCGTTGTGTGAGAGAGAAAATAATTTGTCTTAATTATTTTATCACACTTGTACACTTGGTGTATTGAGCGGATCGATTGAGACTCATCAATTAGGATTGCTCGGCGATAATTGATTTGAGACTCAGTGTATTTTATTCTTAATCCCCGATATTGTTGCGGGTGTGTATATTCAATAGAAGTGACTTTGATTTACCAAAGGAATTAACCGATTTAATTATTGGGTTAATTACCGGTTAAGTTGAGTCACTATATTTTATATATGGCATGCCGTGAATGATTGACCGGACAGTGTATCCCGGAAGGGTTGATAATATCCCCGAGATGAGCTCATAAGGATTTATTATGTAAACCTCGCGAGTGGATTTAATTCCGCATAATAAATAAGGTTGAGTGGTACTAGTCTCGGATAAAAGAGATGAATAAATTTATTAAGCAATAAATAAATTTTATTCATGGATATTTATATCTTAAATACACGGAATAAATAATACTACCGGAGAAATATTATTTGGATATAATATGGTTTAATATTGGGAGTGCAATTAATTTATATAGTGGAAAATAAATTAATTAATATTAATGGGAGATTAATAGATTTGGGCTTGGGCTCAATTTAATCATTAATATTGGAAGCCCAATATTCCAACTCCTTTAGATCCCCTACGTAGCCTATAAAAGCACTACATGGTCTTCTCTATTCTCAATGTGATTGAAAATCATAATTCTTCTAGAGAGAGAAAGTAGAGAGAGAAGTAGATCCATAGAGCTTGGAGGATCGTCGCCCACCCGACGTTCAATCTAGTGCAAGGAATACGTGGGAAGATTCAAAAGGTCGTCTTGAATTCGTTTCTCCGAACAACGAATCGAAAGGTAAAAATCTAAACGCCCTTGATTGTTCGATTTTGGATTTATCGAGAATACCGTAGAACGCAAGATCCGAGGATCGAACCCGGATTAGACGAACGACCACGCGGTGGTGGCGAAGCCACCGGACCGCGTGGACCGCACGCCTAGGGTTCGGCGGCGAGAAGGAGCCCTCGGCCTCGGCCGAGGGGGCGATCGCTGGGAGCGATCGCCGATGGTGGCGGGCTGGTGCCGCCACCTCCCCACCTCGACGGTGGGGGCTCCTCCACGGCGGGCAGCAGGTCGCCGGACCTGCTGCTGGGGGCTGCCGGATGCAGCCCCATCGAACGCCTTGTTCGATCACACGAACCCCGGCTCGCGGGGGTTCGACCGGGGGCGGGCTGTGCGTCTTCGGGCGCATGGTCTCCGATGGTCGGACTCCGGCGGATGAGTCGGCGTTCATGTGATCTCCGGCGAAGGGTTTGATCGGGCTATGGTTTCCGCAATTTTAATAGCCCGGGATATCGAATTCCAACACGACCGCCGGCACGCGGACGAAGGGAGGAGCCCCGGCTGGACGCCGGGGCATGGGATCGACCGAGAGTCGGTCGCCGGGGTTCGCCGTGGGCTGGTGCCACGGCGGGAGAACCCCAGCCCTCCTCGACCGGCGGCGTCGCGGGCTGAAGCCCTCGGCTGGAGCCGAGGGGGCGATCGAACCTAGGGTTCGATCGCCGGGTGAGCTGCGGGTTTACCCGCAGCGCCTCGTATCAAGCTGCGGGGTTTCCCGCAGCGGCGATGCGGGGAGGATCGAACCCCCCCGCGAGCAGCGAGCCCGTGAGCTCGCTGCAGGGCTGCTACGAGCAGCCCCGGGGATGCCTCGTGCATCCCCAGCGATCATCATGTAGATGATCGCGAGCCCCGTGCGGGGGCTCGGCTGAGTGCTCTCGGCCTTCGGGCCTCGCTGAGTATTCGGTCGGGCCTCGGCTCGTGCGGTGGTTCGCGTTCGGATCTCCGGCGATGAAGGATTTCGGTCGGGTTATTATTTTCCGCAAATTTTAATAGCCCGGGATATCGATTTCCAACAATTGGTATCAGAGCGTTTGGTTTCGTGTTCATGTATATGTTCTATTATCGTTCTACCTTGCAGGGATTTCCGGCTATCATGGTTGGATTTAATTATTGTGTTAATTAATTATCATGATTATTCGTTTATTAAACTTTGGACATGTCGAGATTCGTTTTGTGTGGTTGAATGTTTGTAATAGTAAAAAATTCGGGGGTTGACCGAATTTAGGATTTATTATTACGTTCTATGTTTTCCAGAAAATTTATAGGGTCGATTTCATGTATAGAATCGATACCGGATAGTGTAATTTAAATTCTTGTAATTTATTTACGTTGGATCGATGCCGAGACGACCGCCGGAGAACACGTGTGACGAAGAAGACGAAGAGGACGAAAGACCGGGGATCGATCAAACCCCTTGATCGACCCCAATCGATCGACCCAAGGGGAAGGGGGCGTTGCGCCCCTTCGGCCGTGGGCTGTCGCCGGCGACAGTGGCGGCTGGCCGGCTGGAGTGGCGGCGGCGGATGCTCCCTCCCGGTGGTCGGCCGATGATGGTGGGGTGGTGTGGGGATCCCCAACCCATGCTACTCCTACAAAAGATTCACTTTCCTAATTAATTCAGTTTTCCTAATTGATTTTTCCTATTTTTGGGAATTCTCATGGATTAGGAAAAGAATTAATTGGAATTAATTTTATTTCCTTATTCTATTATGGAAGTCTTCTAGAGTATTCCGAGTTCTACTTGGAATAGGATCCTAGAGATTTAATAGAATTGGAAAGGAATAAAAGTTAATTTAGGATTGATTTATTTCCTAATTGATTATTCCTATTTTATGGGAATTTTCATAGTAATGGAAATTAATTAATCTTGGAAAGTAGAAGAGTCCTAATTTATTTTTATTTCCTTATTCTATTATAGAAGTCTTCTAGAATATTTCAAGTTTTACTTGGATGGATTATTCTAGAGATTTAATAGAATTAGATAGGAAAATAAATAAATAAAAATATTAATAATATTTAATTTTATTTTTCATTTATTCGATTGACTTAATTTTCGAATTAAGTATCTTTTGGATTTATTAAAAATAAATAGATTTAAATATTGGGATTAATATTCTCGTCACATGGAGCATTCAAGAACGAAGACTGAAGACTAGAAGATGCATATGAAGATGGAATAAAGCCATGATAGTCGGGAAAAATAATTTTCTAGCATTATTTTGACTATGTGATATGTGCTTTATTACTTGCATGCATGCTTATGTGTTTAATTATGCATTAGATAGCGTATCCCTTTGTTATAAAAAGCTAAGTGGGAGAGGGGATGGAAACATTCCCGTGGTTTCCATTACTGTTCTCTTGGTGACATTTATGAGCTTTCGAAGTTCATATAGATATGTCATTGGAGGAGAATTCTTGTAATTCCTTTTACGAGAAACATTGATTAAGTCTATCAAACAATGCCTAATTTGTCTTTCTGAAATTGACTTCAAGTCGACTCATTCTCACCCCGGGGAGTGGAATGGAGCCAAAGCCACTTGGTCATGTGGATGACACAAATTAGAGATCTTCGTACCATTCTTTGATAGATGGATCGATTGTCTGCTCGGCTCCCTCATTTATGAGAGATAGGGTCGTTCGCATGATGAATCACTGGTTAGAAACTTCGAGTTTCACTTATGATTCTTCGAGTCTTGGTTTACAAAATCGAATGGATCTTGTAATTGGGAGTCAATTATAAAAGTCTCTTGGTGTAGTAAACGTCCACACCACGTGGCTTGCTATACTGACGGATTTTGGATTAATTGATGTAGACAGTTATAAGTAATTGTGAAGAGTTGTGAAATTGTCGTAAACGTCCACACCACGTGGCTTGCGGTAATATAGCAATTCCAAACGATTTACTTTAGTGCTGAGTGATGGTTCACACTTAGATACGCGTTATAGTATCCTTCCCCACGAAGTTACGCTATAATCGATGTATGACCAAAGAAAAACTAATTGCTAAATCATTTGGGTGGGTAAACGTCCACACCACGTGGCTTGCCTTACCTGATGGGATTTTAGACGTAGTTAGTAATTTAATGATATTATTCAAGGGAGATAATATCGGATATTAAATTAATTGTTTGTTTATATGTGCTTATAGGTTTAGAGAATTTCTATGAATCCACTTTCGTTAATACTTAAGGAATTCAACGCACTGGTTCCATACTGTGTTGGATGGAATAAAGAGTTAGACATTACTCAGACTGTAAAGGAGTACAAAGATGTACTCAGCGAAACTTGTCCTCCTAGACCTACCATTAACTCAACTGATGAGGAAATAGTTGACTTTGAGAAGTGGGATAGTGCTCATGCATTAGCCGCTAATCATGATGTCATGCTAAAACTCAAGTTGATGTTTAGACATGATGTAAAGGCTAGAAAAGAGGCGATGAGGATACTCATAAAGGTCAGTTGCTTCGAGGAAACGCTTGAACACATTTTTGAGATGCTAGATCTTTTAGACGAGTTGAGACAGTCGCAAGCTCTTGTAGCCAAGGCCAAAGGTTTCGAACCTAAGGGCATACATAAGGAAAAGGAGAAAAAGACAAGGGGATCCAGTAGTCTCAAAGGACTTGGACCAAAGGGTGGGATAAAGAAGCCTTCTGGCAAATATCCCCAAGGAAAGCAATCTGAGTACTGGGGGTCTATATCTTGTCCTCTCAAAGGTACGAATTTTTCTTTAGTCGTAAAACATAGTCAGCGATATTATCTACCAGAATTCTGGAGTGTAGATATGGAACCACTGACGGTATGTGCATTTTAAATGCAGGGGTTCCAGAAAACCCGGCGACTTAGAGAAGAAGAATTCGAGTCCACATGGGCAAAGCTGTTGAGGAAGCAGCGGTTGCAGTGGAAGACATTTATATGTTTTGATAATTATAGGATTTCATTTCAAGTTTATTGCTTTATGTACCTTCTACTTTAGAAAGAACTTTTGTTCTGGATTTCTATTATTAATGGATATTTTATTTCTTTAATCATTTGATGGTTTGGATAAGAAATAATGGTGATATCTATTCTGGTACATTAGATAGCAATAATATGAATGATAAATCCTTAGTCTACCACAATGCAACAAACCGTTACAACTTATTTTACTGATTAGATGTATTTCTTTGTTGAATCATTATACTTGTGAATTCTTGTACTTAGTGGTATTTATTCAAATAAGGTTCAAAGGTCGAAGTTGATTTGATCAATTATAGTTGATGGAATGGACCTTCCGACCTGAGAACTAAGTTTGGAGGATAATACAACTAAGTAGACCTTCTAAAGGGTGGAATTCGGACAAGTATTAAGAATGATCAAAGATGATATATGCAGACATATGTGCAATTAGAAAGGTATGAGTAGTTCCTTTTAGGAATACTTAAAGATGGATTAGAATACTTGATGTGCCATAAAAGCAAAGTGTTTTGACTAGTCAATGAACACAAAGCTGTTATGGGGAGCCTTCAAAGTATATCCATTAGAAGCCTGCGACTTGTTCGCAGAGGCTACCACCTGTCTAAAGAACACATAGCATAAATCAAAGATTGGGATTAAGTCTCAAAGGATTGCACCATGCACTCACGTGTAGAAATGGTGTGTCAGGAATAAGAAATGGGATTCTAATAGTAAAAGGGCAAAGTTGTTCGGAACCACCTATGTTCTATGGATACGACACACATTGAATGTGGTTGTAGGATATCCTAGAAGAACAAGTGATTGTATGTTCAAATAGTACTATGAACCAGAAGGACGTCAACGCCCGGTTCTTAGAGGAAGACTATTAGATGAACTACAATGCCCTAACTGACAAAGATACTTTGAAATGAGAAAAGAGAAGACTGAGAACCAGCCTAACCGAGTAGTAGTACACCACTATCTGCACCTAATGTTATTACTGTTATACACCGGAACGCCATTGCAGTGGGAGGTTGTCAAGCAACCAGAGATGTTCATAAGACTAAAGGAGTTTTGAACTCTGGATTTAGTAGACATGAAATCGATCCCTAGCTCTGCATGAGGGTGAGTACTAATCTAAATGTGCCTGCTTGGGTAGCAATAAGTGTTACTGTTAAGAGGCAAGATCATCTAGAAGTACGAGCTTAATGAGTCCATTTATGGATCATCACAAAGCTGTAAATTGTGGAACTTGCGAACTGATGAGATAGTCCAGGAGAAGGATTCATCAAAGGGCATAGACAAGGAAAGGTGTATAAGAGACGTAATGGAAACAAGGTGGTGTTTCTCGGAATTTTATGTAGATAACACCTTATCGTTGGCAACAATGTAAAAGTGTTGTCAGATATAAAATAGAGGTTGTCTAAATAAATCGAGATATAAGATTAAGAGTAAGTTAGACCATGTTCTTAGAATCCTTCGATCTCTAGATAAGAACATTTGTACTTCTCTTAAAGATATCTTATGCGATTATGGTTTGTTTTAAACATGCATAATTCTGAGAAAGGTTATTGCCTTTCGAGAACAGAATGCATCTATCTAAAGGTATGTGTTTTGAACACATAAAGGAGATAGATATAGACAAAGCATTTTCCTACACTTCGAGTGTGGAGAGCTTTGTAAATGCAGTGTTGTAAAACAAGAACCTGATATCAACTATGCGGTTAGCATAGTGGGAGGATGTCAAAGTAATCTGGATAAGGGATGTTCGAATGCTGTAAGAGTACTTTCAAAGTACTGGCTTACGGAGCAAGACGAAATCTTCTTGGATTACAGGTTCTCAGATCCAAAATCAGAGAAAGACCAGTGTAAGTCGATATCAGGCTATGTGTTCACTTTTAAAAAGGAGGTGGAACCTAAAGATGAAAGAGTGATAAGCAGGATGCTTCTCGGACTCTCTCATAACCAAATAGCAGCCTCAGAGGCAGCGGAAGTTTTTGGTTAGGTTCCGGGATGACCTCTGAACTTGGATATGATTCTTGGTTCACCAAAGGCTATGTACGTAGCGGTGCATGGTAAAGTGGAAGAAATCATAAGTTCAAAAAGGTGATGATAACACATAGAGCAAGTACCACCTGATTCGAGTCACCGTCTAGGGAGACGACGCAGTAGTCACCAAGATAACTTCAGAGCGGCAAACTAGATTGCTCATTCACATAATACTTCTGGGAAGTATAACTTAAGCACGTGATGAGTATGGAAGTCGGGAGTTTGGAGGAAATGACTAGACCTTAGTACAAGTGGGAGATTGTTGGAGTTGTGTACTTAATGTCTAGATTTAAGTATCGGTAAACTCCCGGTCATGGCATTTAACCTATTTAAATAATAAACAATTATTTGCATTTAATTATTATTAATTAATTATGCAAAAACATAGTTCTGGATTTTATACGTTATAGTTAGTATGGTGTTGCATGGGCACACAGAAGATCATACTATCGGTTACTCGTATCTAATCGAATAGTTGCTCACGACCTAGATGGACTCGGATCAATCCATCGGTATAGTCGTTGTGTGAGAGAGAAAATAATTTATCTTAATTATTTTATCACACTTGTACACTTGGTGTATTGGGCGGATCGCTTGAGATTTATCAATTAGGATTGTCGTTGATAATTGATTTAAATCTCAGAGTATTTTATTCTTAATCCCCGATACTATTGCGGGTGTGTATATTCAATATAAGAGACTTTGATTTTCCAAAGGAATTAACCGATTTAATTATTGGGTTAATTACCGGTTAAGTTGGGTCACTATATTTTATATATGACATGCCGTGAATACTTGACGGGAAAGTGTATCCCGTAAGGGTTGATAATATCCCCGAGATGAGTTCATAAGGAATTATTATGTAAACCCTGCAGGTGGATTTAATCCGCATAATAATTAAGGTTGAACGGTACTAGTCTCGGATATAAGAGATGAATAAATTAATTAGCAATAAATTAATTTTATTAATGGGTATTTAAATCTTAAATACACGGAATAAATAATACTACCGGAGAAATATTATTTGATATAATATGGTTTAATATTGGGAGTGCAATTAATTTATATAGTGGAAAATAAATTAATTAATATTGATAAGGATTAATAGACTTGGGCTTGGGCTCAATTTAATCTTCAATATTGGAAGCCCAATATTCCACCTCCTTTTGATCCCCTACGTAGCCTATAAAAGCACTACATGGCCTTCATAAATTACAAGACAAGAATATCAATATTTGATAGTTCTAGAGAGTTGAAGGAGATCCATAGGAGTTCGATAGATCGTCGCCCACACGACGTTCGAACGGAGTGCAAGGAATACGTAGGAAGATTCGAAGGTCTTCAAAGGTGTTTGATTTCGTTTCTCCGAAGAACGAATCAAAGGTAAAATCATAAACCCTTCTATGATTTTATGTGATGTTAATTGTAGCATATACATGAACACACGATCCGGGTAAACGTACGAACTTCGGGGACGGGGATTCGAGATCCCCGGCGAAGATCGAGGGTGGCGGCCGAACCCTAGGGTTCGACCGCCGGCGCGCGGACGAAGGGAGGAGCCCCGGCTGGACGCCGGGGCATGGGATCGACCGAGAGTCGGTCGCCGGGGTTCGCCGTGGGCTGATGCCACGGCGGGAGAACCCCAGCCCTCCTCGACCGGCGGCGTCGCGGGCTGAATCCCTCGGCTGGAGCCGAGGGGGCGATCGAACCTAGGGTTCGATCGCCGGGTGAGCTGCGGGTTTACCCGCAGCGCCTCGTATCAAGCTGCGGGGTTTCCCGCAGCGGCGATGCGGGGAGGATCGAACCCCCCCGCGAGCAGCGAGCCCGTGAGCTCGCTGCAGGGCTGCTACGAGCAGCCCCGGGGATGCCTCGTGCATCCCCAGCGATCATCATGGAGATGATCGCGAGCCCCGTGCGGGGGCTCGGCTGAGTGCTCGCGGCCTTCGGGCCTCGCTGAGTATTCGGTCGGGCCTCGGCTCGTGCGGTGGTTCGCGTTCGGATCTCCGGCGATGAAGGATTTCGGTCGGGTTATTATTTTCCGCAAATTTTAATAGCCCGGGATATCGATTTCCAACAGTGCGGTATATGGCGTACAATGAGCTTCAGTCATCAGCTCTTTTCTCATCTCATCGTCTTTAGGTATGCACAATCTTCCCTCGTACATCAAAACATCATCATTTGCGATCATGAAACCCTTGATGGTTCCTTTCAGAATTATGTCTCTCATTTTTCTCAAGAAGCCTTCTTGGTGTTGAACACTTTTGACTCTATCCCTCAACGTCGGTTGTAAGGTCAATGCTGACAGAGTCGCATTGGTACTGCTTAGCGGCACAACTACTTCAATTCTCAGCTTCTCAAATTCTTTTATCAACAGTTCTTTGTGTGAAAGTAATCATGTCAATTTCCCTTTTCAGCTCCAGGCATCGGCAACCACATTAGCCTTTCCTGGATGGTAGCTAATTGAGATATCATAATCGTTCCCCAGTTCTAACCATCTTCGTTGTCTCATGTTCAATTCCTTCTAAGTGAATATATATTTGAGACTCTTATGGTCAGTAAAGATCTCGCATTTGCCTCCGTACAGGTAGTGCCTCCAAATCTTAAGTGCGTGAACTACATCAGCTAGTTCGAGATCGTGTGTGTGGTAGTTCGTCTCATGAGGTCTCAGTTGTCTTGATGCATATGCGATAACCTTGCCTTGTTGCATCAGAACACACCCTAACCCAAGTTTCGACGCGTCACTATAGATCACAAAATCCTTTGTCGGATCCAAAATCGTCAAAACACGAGTTGTGGTCAATCTTTTCTTCATTTCTACAAAGCTCTCTTCACACTTCTCATTGCAAACAAACTTCTCTCCTTTCCAAGTCAAACGAGTCATAGGTTTTGATGTCTTAGAGAAATCTTCGATGAACCTTCTGTAATAACCAGCCAGACCTAAAAAGCTACGAACTTCACTTGCACTCTTAGGAGTAGCCCATTCCTTAACAGCTTCCACTTTACTCGGATCCACATCGATACCCTTCGCAATAACAATATGTCCCAAAAACACAACGCGTTCAATCCAAAATTCACACTTAGTAAATTTTGCATACTCTCAGCACGAAGTATCTCTAGTACAGCGTGTAAATGTCCCTCGTGTTCCATTGGACTTTTCGAATAAATCAGGATGTCGTCAATGAACACTGAAAAACTGATCCAGGAAAGGATGAAAAACACTATTCATCAAGTTCATGAAAACAGATGGCTCATTGCTTAAACCAAATGGCATGACTACAAAACACGTAATGTCTGTATCGTGTTCTGAATGCCGTTCTGGGTGTGTCGCTCTCCTTAATTCGCAATTGGTGGTAACCTGACCTTAAATCGATCTTAGAGAAAGTAGTCGCTCCTCGTAGTTGGTCAAACAGATCCTCGATCCTCGGTAACGGATACTTATTCTTGACAGTGAGTCGATTCAGCTCTCGATAATCAATACACATCCGGAGTGATCCGTCCTTCTTCGTCACAAACAGAACAAGTGCTCCCCATGGCGATACACTCGGTCGAATGTTGCCCATATCCAACAACTCTTGAATTTGTGCTTTCAGTTCCTCCAACTCTTTTGGTGCCATACGGTAAGGCGCTTTAGACACAGGTGCTGCTCCTGGAACCAAATCGATCTTAAAATCCACTTTTCGTTTAGGAGGTAATCCCGACAACTCTGTTGGAAATATGTCCAAAAATTCATTCACAACTGGCACGTCATCTGCTTTCACGTTCCGAACCGGTTGGTTGACTAGATTTACGAGGAAACCTTGACACTTGTCCTTCTGTAGTAATTTCACAGCTTTCATCGCGGATATCACTTGAGGTACCGTCTTCGTCTTCGCTCCGCAGAATGTGATCTCACCTCCTTCAGGAAGTTTGAAGGTGATCTCCCGTTCACGACACTTGATTTTTGTTTGGTACTTGGTGAGCCAGTCCATGCCCAGAATGAGATCAAAGTCTTTTACATCGATCACGTACACATCAGCAATAAATATTCTTCCTCCAACGTTGACATCCAACTCCTTATCCATTTCAGTCGTGGCGATCACACCTCCCGAGGGTAAGCTAACCTCTAACGAGTCATCTACTCTAGTACTATGTTCTCTTTTCAAGTTATGAAACTTTCTAGATATGAATGAATGTGAAGCACCCGTATCAAATTGAACAAAAGCAGGAACTCCAGAAACGGGTAACATACCTGTCATAACCCCATTATCTTTCTCAGCATCATCACGACCCATCGCATACATGCGAGCCTGTCCTTCAGTACGCTGTCCACTTCCATTTTGTCTCGGTGTCTGAGGAGCATTCGGTCCCTGATTGTTGCAGGAGCAATCGCGTGCCGCGTGGCATGGCTCGTGGCATCTGTAACACTTATTTTGGCCTCGCATGCAAGCTTCGAGGTGTTTTTTCCCGCATTCACGGCACCAGGGCTTGTTGTTCCCTCCATTGAAATTGTTGTTCCGTCCATTGAAGTTGTTGTTTCCCCACCTCATCTGCTTGTTGATGTAGTTGTTGTTACAAGTATTGCCTCCGTTCCATTTGCGCTTCTCAGTCTCCACTGCGGCTTTCGGTTTCACCTCATCTCCCTTCAGTCCAACCTCGACTTTGTGATCCCTTTTGACCAGCTCGTAATATCCCAAGTCTCCCTGTGCTGCCAAGATACTTGCAAGTTGGGGCCGCAGTCCTCTCTTAAATCTTGAAGCCCTCTTTGCATCATCATCCACCAGATGTTGGGCAAACTTGCTCAGCTCGTCTAATTTTCTCTCGTACTCAGTCGTTGACATGCTTCCCTGTTTCAGATTTAGGAACTCCGTCTCCTTCTGGTTACGATTCGACTGGGGGAAATACTGATTCATGATCTCTTTCTTGAATGAATCCCAAGTCATAGCTTTCTTCTCATCTTCGGTTAGACTGCGCCAGAACCCTTCCCACCAATGATCTGCATGTTCCATCAACTGAAAAGTGGCACAAGCTATCTTTGAAGCATCTCCACATTGAATGGTGCGGAAAATGCATTTTAGTGAACGAAACCATTCTTCAACCACTGCAGGACCATCTCGCCCATTGTAGGTTGGCGGTCGATGGCGGCGAAACCGATCCACTACGCGCTCATGATCCGTCACATTTTCTCCTCCTCCGTTAGCTTGCATGGTCTGGAGAAAGTGGTTGAAAGCCATGCCCATGGCTTCAACAGTAGCTCGATTCACTGCCGGCGGCTCCTCTCTGTTACCAACCATTTCTTTCTGTCATAAGAGTATTTAGCTTTTCAGTTAAATATTATTTTCATTGAAATGAAACCATTAAATATTCCAATGTAAAGAACATATTGACATATATAAGCACTCAGATAAAACAATGTCACACTTCAGTAGATATCATTTGATTCACATTCATTTTAAACCCAAGTTCGTACCACATGTCGTATTTTCAACTGAACATAACGTCTAAAAGAACAATACGGTAAACTGAAAATTCACTATTCAACTCTAGCCACGCCGTGGGTACTGACGAGCCTGGTGTCCCCGGTGACGGCACCTATAGCAAAAACGAAGTCCTAACAAGCACTGTCTATCGTGGTGTCTCCCGCACCTATTGCATTTAGGCTGAATTTCTTAAATTTTTGGTTCCCCAAGGAACATCCAGTGGTAGCAAAGGCTTCGTGTAAACTCATCATATTGAAAACGTGACGTCCCTGGCGTTCGGTAGCTGTAATAGAATTCTCTGGAGAATCTCTTCATCATCGGTGGCATAGAGTTTATACACCTTTTAGCTCTGTTGGAGTAATATACTTAATGTCTACATTTGAGTATTATGAACTCCTTGTGCACTTTCATTTAACTATTAATAATGAACATTCATTTGCTTTTAATTTATATGCAAATTATAGTCCTGGATTATATACGTTGTAGTTAGTATGGTGTGTCGGGCCCACACAAAAGATCATACTATCGGTTACTCGTATTTAATCAAACAGATGCTCACGACCTAGATGGACACGGACCAATCCATCGGTATAGTCGTTGTGTGAGAGAGAAAATAATTTGTCTTAATTATTTTATCACACTTGTACACTTGGTGTATTGAGCGGATCGATTGAGACTTATCAATTAGGATTGCTCTGCGATAATTGATTTAAGACTCAGTGTATTTTATTCTTAATCCCCGATACAATTGCGGGTGTGTATATTTAATATAAGTGACTTTGATTTTCCAAAGGAATTGACCGGTTTAATTATTGGGTCAATTACCGGTTAAGTTGGGTCACTATATTTTATATATGGCATGCCGTGAATTCTTGACGGGACAGTGTATCCCGGAAGGGTTGATAATATCCCCGAGATGAGCTCATAAGGATTTATTATGTAAACTTCGCAAGTGGAATTGTTCCGCATAATAAATAAGGTTGAGTGGTACTAGTCTCGGATAAAAGAGATGAATAAATTTATTAAGCAATGAATAAATTTTATTCATGGATATTAAAATCTTAAATACACGGAATAAATAAATACTACCGGAGAAATATTATTGGAAATAATATGGTTTAATATTGGGAGTGCAATTAATTTATATAGTGGAAAATAAATTAATTAATATTAATGGGATTAATAGATTTGGGCTTGGGCTCAATTTAATCATTAATATTGGAAGCCCAATATTCCACCTCCTTTAGATCCCCTACGTAGCCTATAAAAGCACTATAATATGGTCTTCTCTATTCTCATAAGTTGAAGATCATAATTCTTCTAGAGATAGAAAGTAGAGAGAGAAGTAGATCCATAGAGCTTGGAGGATCGTCGCCCACCCGACGTTCAAGCTAGTGCAAGGAATACGTGGGAAGATTCAAAGGTCATCTTGATTTCGTTTCTCCGAACAACGAATCGAAGGTATAATATCTAAACACCCTTGATATTATTTGTTTTTGGATTTATCGAGAATACCGTAGAACGAAGATCCGAAGATCGAACCCGGATTAGACGAACGATCACGCGGTGGTGGTGAAACCACCGGACCGCGGGATCGCCCGCCTAGGGTTTCGGCGCGCGAGGAGGATCGACCCCGGCTGGGAGCCGGGGCAGCGATCGATCACCCCGATCGATCGCTGGAGCGCGGGCTGGTGCCGCGCTCCACCCCACCAAGGCGGTGGGGCCCTCCAGGCGGCGGCGAGTCGCCGGACTCGCCGCGGGGGCTGCTGGGCAGCCCCGACCGATCGCTAACATGCGATCGGTGTTCGATCGCATCGAGCCCCGCGTGCGGGGGCTCGGGCTGGGCGTGCGCTCGGCTTCGGCTGTGTCGTGCGTTCGGCTCGTGCTCCGGCTCGTACGTGGTATTCGTGTGATCTCCGGCGGATGGTTTTGATCGGGTTATTATTTTCCGCAAATTTTAATAGCCTGGGATATCGAATTCCAACAATTGGTATCAGAGCGTGGTTTACGTTCGCGGTATTTTCGATAAAATTGTTCTACCTTGCAGGGTTCCGACTATTATGGCTTAATTTAGTATTCGTTTAATTTATTTTGTCATGATTATTGGATTGATTAAACTCTCGGACATGTCGAGATTCGTTTTTGGTGGTGAATGCTTGTAATAGTAAAAATTCGGGGGTTGACCGAATTTAGGTTTATTATTATTGTTCTATCTTTTTCCGGAAAATGTATATGGTCGATTTCATGTATAAAATCGATACCGGATAGAGTAAAATTAAATTTGTAATTTATTTTGCGTTGGATCGATGCCGAAACGACCGCCGGAGAAGACGTGTGACGAAGGAGATGATCGTGAGGGCTAGGGCTCAGATCGACCAACATGGTCGATCCATAGAGGATCGAACCATCGATCGGAGAGGCGCCGAATTCGCGCCTCCCGGCGGCGATACCACCGGCGGTGGTGGTGCGCCGGCTGGGTAGCGGCGGCGGTGGTCCTCGGCCGGGGATGGCGGTCCGGTGGGGGGCGCGGAGATCCTCGTGGTCTTCGTGCTCTCCCGGTGATTTACTTTCCTAATTGATTCGGGTTTTTCCTTTTTGAGTATTCCTATTTTTGGGAACTCTCATTGATTAGGAAAAGAATCAATTTGGAATTAATTAGGATTCCTAATTGATTATTTCTATTTTATGGAAATATTCATGCATTAGGAATCTAATTAATTTGGAAATTAGAAGAGTCCTAAATTATTTTATTTCCTTATTTCATTATGGTCTTCTAGAATATTCCAAGTGGGCCTTGGATAGAATATTCTAGAGATTTAATGAAGTAGAAAGGGAAAATAAAATAAATAAAAATATTAATAATATTTAATTTTATTTTTAATTTATTCGATTGACTTAATTATTATTAATTAAGTATTTTTTGGATTTATTGAAAATAAATAGATTTAAATATTGGAAATTAATATTCTCGTCACATGGAGCATTTAAGAACGAAGACTGAAGACTAGAAGATGCGTACGGAGATGAAGTAAAGCCATAATAGTCGGAAAATAATATTTTAGTATTATTTTGACTATGTGATAATACTATGTGTTTTATTACATGTATGCATGCTATATGTGTTTACTTTATGCACTAGATAGCGTATCCCTTTATTGTAAAAAGCTAAGTGGGAGAGGGTATGGAAACATACCCATGGTCTCCATTGCTGCTCTCTTGGTGACTTTTATAAACTTTTGAAGTTTATATAGACAAGTCATTGGAGGAGAGTTCTTGTAATTCCTCTTACGAGAAACATTGATTAAGTTCATCAAACAATGCCTAATTTGTCTTTCCAAAACTGATTTCAAGTCGACTCATTCTCACCCCGGGGAGTGGAATGGAGCCAAAGCCACTTGGTCATGTCGAGGACACAAATTAGAGACCTCCGTACCATCTTTTGAAGATGGATCGATTGTCTGCTCGGCTCCCTCATTTATGAGAGATAGGGTTGTTCGCATGGTGAATCACTGGTAAGAAACTTCGAGTTTCACTTATGATTCTCCACGTCTTGATTTACAAGATTAAATGGATCAAGTAATAGGGAGTCAATTGTAAAAGTCTTTTGGTGTAGTAAACGTCCACACTATCGTGGCTTGCTGCACTGAATGGGATTTTGGATCAATTGATGTAGACAGTTATAGAAGGGAGTAAAGGATCCGTGTGTTAACGTAAACGTCCACACTATCGTGGCTTACGGTGATATGCGAGTCCCAAACAAACTTCTTAGTACTGAGGAATGGTTTACACTTAGGTACGCTTCATAGTATCCTTCCCATCGAAGTAACGCTATTGATGATGTACGACCGAAGCAAATCTAATTGCTAAATCATTTGGATAGGTAAACGTCCACACTATCGTGGCTTGCCATATCTGATGGGATTTTAGAGGCGATTAGTGATTTAATGATATTATTAAAGGGAGATAATATCGGATATTAAATTGTTTGTTTGTTTTATGTGCTTATAGGTTAAGAATGACACCCCACTTTGTGATATACTTAAAGATGAAAACTCACTAGTTCCATATAGTAATGTTTGGGAAAGAAATCTGGACAATGTTCAGACTGTTGAGTCTTCCGAATCCACTATTGTCCCAACTAATGAGGACATTGAAAATGACCTCAAGGAGATGTTAGGACATAGTAAGGAAGCCGGACTAGAGGTGATTGACATACTCATTAAGTTCAGTCCTCTTGAGGAATCGCTTAAAAACAATTTCAAAAGATAGGAACTGATAAGTACGATCAGAGAGTCACAAGCTCTTGTGGCCAAGTTGGAAGTGGAAGCAAAGAAGCCCAGTGGTTTTGAACCACGGATTGGGAAGAGCAAGCCGCGAGGCAAGTGCTTTCGATGCAAGCAGTCTGGGCACTGGAAGTCTGATTGTCCTCTCATCAAAGGTACGAAATTTTCCTTAGTCACCGAAACATTATCAGTGGTGATATCTACCAGCACCTGGTGTGTAGATACGGGGGCCACTGATCATGTCTGCAATTCATTGCAGGGGTTCCAGGAAACCCGGAGACTTAGAGAGGGAGAGATCGTAGTCTACATGGGCAATGCTGTGAAGGTGGCGGCTGTTGCAGTGGGAGACGTTCACTTACGCTTTAGTAGTGATAGGGTTTTAGTTTTACAAAATTGTCTTTATGTACCAAACTTTAGAAAGAATTTGATTTCGGTTTCTAAGTTAATTTTGAATGGATATTCTGTTTCTTTTGATCACTCAGTGGTCATAAGAAGAAATAGTGAAATTATCTGTTCTGGTACATTGATAGACGATTTGTATGTACTAAATCCTGACACGATGCAACTAACCGAGAGTAATAACACATCTACAAACACCAATAAGAGAAAGGAACCTTCTAAGATGAATCAATTATACTTGTGGCATCTAAGGCTAGGTCATATTAATTCAAATAGAATTCAAAGGTTGAAAGCTGATGGTTTAATCAGTGGTGTTGAAGGAGAGGACCTTCCAACCTGCGAATCCTGTTTGGAGGGTAAAATGACCAAGCGTTCTTTTTCTGGTAAAGGACGTAGAGCTGAACAAGTATTAGATTTGATTCACCCTGATGTATGCGGACCTATGTCTACTCAGGCAAGAGGAGGGTACGAGTATTTCATCACTTTCACTAATGATTACTCAAGGTATGGATTTGTATACCTGATGCGCCGCAAGAGCGAATCTTTTGACAAGTTCAAGGAATTCAAGGCTCTTGTGGAGAACCTTCAAGGTAAATCCATTAAATGCCTGCGATCTGATCGCGGAGGCGAGTACCTGTCTGGAGAATTCAAGGCATACTTAGCAGAGAATGGGATTGATTCCCAAATGACATCACCATATACTCCTCAGCAAAATGGTGTGTCGGAACGAAGGAATAGGACTCTTATGGAGATGGTACGTTCAATGATGAGTTATTCGGACTTACCTGTTATGTTCTGGGGATATGCCTTAGAAACAGCGGCACACATTCTGAACTTGGTTCCATCTAAAACCGTCCCTACAACACCCATGGAACGATGGAGCGGGCGCAAGCCTAGCTTGAGACACGTTCGGATCTGGGGGTGCCCTGCGCACGTGTTGAGGACTGGGGCCGATAAGTTAGAACCTCGTACTGAAGTGCGGCTGTTTATAAGATATCCTAAAGGAACTAAAGGTGGCATGTTCTATAGTCCTACGGACCAGAAGATCGTTATAAGTACTAACGCTCGGTTATTAGAGGAAGACTATGTCATGGACCACAAGCCCAAAAGTGACATAATACTTGATGAGATGAGAGGTAACGAGAAAGACTTAGATACAGCCGAACCGAGTAGTGATACGCCACTAGAACCTGCACCTACTGTCACTGTTAATACACCGGAACGCCGTCGTAGTTGGAGGGTTGTTAAACAACCAGAAAGATGGATTGGACTGGGTGAGTCTTCGGACTCTGGACCTGGAGTTCATGAAATCGATCCCTGGACCTATGATGAGGCGGTACAAGATATAGATGCGCCTTCTTGGAAGAAAGCAATGAAATCCGAAATTGAATCTATGGATTCTAATAAGGTCTGGGATCTTGTAGAACCACCAAACGGCGTAAAGCCAATTGGGTGTAAATGGGTCTACAAGAGAAAGAGAGGATCTGACGCAAAGGTTGAAACCTTTAAAGCTCGGCTTGTTGCGAAAGGCTATACTCAGAAAGAAGGAATCGATTATGAGGAGACCTTTTCGCCGGTAGCCAAGATAAAGTCGATCCGGATTCTCTTATCCATAGCAGCTCATATGGACTATGAGGTGTGGCAAATGGATGTCAAGACAGCTTTCCTAAATGGAAGTCTTGACGAGACGATTTATATGAAACAACCAGAAGGTTTCATTGCTAAGGGGCGAGATCATCTAGTGTGCAAGCTTAATCGATCCATTTATGGATTGAAACAAGCCTCGAGATCGTGGAACCTGCGGTTTGATGAAGTAGTCCAATCTTTTGGATTCATTCAAAGCATGGACGAATCGTGTGTGTATTGGAAACGTGATGGAAAGAAGGTGGTGTTTCTCGTGCTTTATGTAGACGACATTCTTCTCATTGGCAACAGTGTGAAAATGTTATCAGACATAAAGGGATGGTTGTCTAGACAATTCGATATGAAAGATTTAGGAGAAGTTGGACATGTTCTAGGGATCAAGGTTATAAGGGATCGCCGGAGTAGAACATTGTACCTTTCCCAGCAATCTTACATAGACACGATTCTGGCTCGTTTTAACATGCAAGATTCCAAGAAGGGTGAACTACCCTTCAGTAAAGGAACTTATCTTTCTAAGGAGATGTGTCCTCAGACACAGAAGGAGAAAGAGTAATCCTGGAAAGGCTCATTGGACTGCTGTAAAGAGCATTTTCAAGTATTTGCGAAATACTAAGGATTATGTTCTGACTTACGGGGCAGACAATCTGATTCCTTTGGGTTATACGGATTCGGATTTCCAAGCTGATAAGGACTGGCGTAAGTCGACATCAGACTATGTGTATACTTTGGGAGGTGGAGCCGTATCATGGAAGAGTGTTAAGCAAAAGTGCATTTCAGACTCTACCATGGAAGCTGAATATGTTGCAGCCTCAAAGGCAGCGAAAGAGTCAGTTTGGTTCCTTAATTTCCTCCAGGACTTAGATGTGATTCCGAGTTTGCCCAAGGCTATGACAATTTATTGTGATAATAGCGGTGTGGCAAACAGTAAGGAACCACGGTCCCATAGTGCTACGAAACACATAGAGCGCAAGTACCACCTGATTCGAGACATCGTCAGGAGAGGCGATGCGATAGTCACCAAGATAGCTTCGGAGGACAACCTAGCGGACCCTTTCACCAAGATTCTTCCTAAGGAAGTATATTTTAAGCACTTGGAGGGTTTGGGAGTCAGAAGTTTGGAAGATAAGACTAGACCTTAGTATAAGTGGGAGATTGTTGGAGTAATATACTTAATGTCTAGATTTGAGTATTCTGAACTCCTTGTGCACTTTCATTTACCTATTAATAATGAACATTCATTTGCTTTTAATTTATATGCAAATTATAGTCCTGGATTATATACGTTGTAGTTAGTATGGTGTGTCGGGCCCCCACAAAAGATCATACTATCGGTTACTCGTATTTAATCAAACAGATGCTCACGACCTAGATGGACACAGACCAATCCATCGGTATAGTCGTTGTGTGAGAGAGAAAATAATTTGTCTTAATTATTTTATCACACTTGTACACTTGGTGTATTGAGCGGATCGATTGAGACTTATCAATTAGGATTGCTCTGCGATAATTGATTTAAGACTCAGTGTATTTTATTCTTAATCCCCGATACAATTGCGGGTGTGTATATTTAATATAAGTGACTTTGATTTTCCAAAGGAATTGACCGGTTTAATTATTGGGTCAATTACCGGTTAAGTTGGGTCACTATATTTTATATATGGCATGCCGTGAATTCTTGACGGGACAGTGTATCCTGGAAGGGTTGATAATATCCCCGAGATGAGCTCATAAGGATTTATTATGTAAACTTCGCAAGTGGATTTGTTCCGCATAATAAATAAGGTTGATTGGTACTAGTCTCGGATAAAAGAAATGAATAAATTTATTAAGCAATGAATAAATTTTATTCATGGATATTTAAATCTTAAATACACGGAATAAATAAATACTACCGGAGAAATATTATTGGAAATAATATGGTTTAATATTGGGAGTGCAATTAATTTATATAGTGAAAAATAAATTAATTAATATTAATGGGATTAATAGATTTGGGCTTGGGCTCAATTTAATCATTAATATTGGAAGCCCAATATTCCACCTCCTTTAGATCCCCTACGTAGCCTATAAAAGCACTACATGGTCTTCTCTATTCTCATAAGTTGAAGATCATAATTCTTCTAGAGAGAGAAAGTAGAGAGAGAAATAGATCCATAGAGCTTGGAGGATCGTCGCCCACCCGACGTTCAAGCTAGTGCAAGGAATACGTGGGAAGATTCAAAGGTCATCTTGATTTCGTTTCTCCGAACAACGAATCGAAGGTATAATATCTAAACACCCTTGATATTATTTGTTTTTGGATTTATCGAGAATACCGTAGAACGAAGATCCGAAGATCGAACCCGGATTAGACGAATAAATCACGCGGTGGTGGTGAAACCACCGGACCGCGGGATCACCCGCCTAGGGTTTCGGCGCGCGAGGAGGATCGACCCCGGCTGGGAGCCGGGGCAGCGATCGATCACCCCGATCGATCGCTGGAGCGCGGGCTAGTGCCGCGCTCCACCCCACCAAGGCGGTGGGGCCCTCCAGGCGGCGGCGAGTCGCCGGACTCGCCGCGGGGGCTGCTGGGCAGCCCCGACCGATCGCTAACATGCGATCGGTGTTCGATCGCATCGAGCCCCGCATGCGGGGGCTCGGGCTGGGCGTGCGCTCGGCTTCGGCCGTGTCGTGCGTTCGTCTCGTGCTCCGGCTCGTACGTGGTATACGTGTGATCTCCGGCGGATGGTTTTGATCGGGTTATTATTTTCCGCAAATTTTAATAGCCCGGGATATCGAATTCCAACAAGCTCCCTATCGATGGCTGATGTCGTGATAGCCCAAGTCTCGTAGTTCTCTCCACATCTCGTGCATCTTAAGTACATGTTCCTGAAGCGTGTGACCACTATCTTTTACGTAATTGCGGTAATCCTGAATCTTACGTCGTTTTAAATCATATGGCCTCATGTCCGTTCTAATACAAGTCCTCCTAGTGCATGTCTCATATAAGCACCCAACATAGGCATAAACATAAACATGAACATAAACATACAATTCTGAGTTCATGAACGTGAAAACTGAATCTATACCTTTTAGAGAGCTCGACGAGGAATGACGAAAGCAGCAGTAGTTGACAAAATATTTTCTTTTTATTTTGAAAACACGATTTTTTTTTTGTAAAGTCTACGGAATCAAAAACTTGGTTTTGATACCACTCTGTAACGCCCTGATTTTCATAACGTAAAATAAAGCGAAAGTATTTAAAGAAAACTATTTATTTTGAAATAAAATGTAAACCAATACGGGAGTTACGTAAAATAATCGTTTTTTAAACCAAGGTTTAGACCAAAGAAATAGAAATAGTCACCCAAAACATGGAAATAGTTCTAAAGCTAAGTTAAAGATTCTTCACACCAAAGAAATAGTAAAAACATAACAAGTGTCCAATAAACGATGAATAAAGCATGTAAAGTCACTCTGTGCCCTCCTCATCACGCCTGCCGTAGCCTCCATTCGTATCTAAAACATGGTGTTGATTCGGGGTGAGCTCAACGTGCTCGGTAGGACTAATATTTCATCTCAAATCAACATAAACAATCAAGAGAGGACATATAATCGGCATAACATGAATAAATAAACATATAGACATTTTCTTGGCATGTAATAAACAACCCTTGTGCAGAACAAGTCCGATGACAACTGATGGTCACAGACCCTTAAGAGGATCACAGACTATTTAATAATTATTTCAACCCTGACGCGGAACAAGTCTGATGACAACTGATGGACACAGAACCTTAAGAGGTTCATAGGCTAAAATACTGTGTTCAACCCTTACGCGGAACAAGTCCGATGACAACTGA